>ML682014.1:16184771-16478993 GCA_007922195.1 Podocnemis expansa | reverse complement strand
GGAGGCAGCTCGGGCGGCTGGCTCCAGCGCCCTGCAGCCGCTCACCCCCCCCCACCCACCGGGGGTTGCAGTCCCCTTTCTGGGGCTTCAGGGTGAGCTGCTGCAGCGGCTCACCCCCAGGGGGCTGCAGCCCCCTGACACAGGTACCAAAATAGCAAGTTCACAGTGTGAACCTGCTATTTCAATTCCTGCTTTTTCCCCTTATTTCAAATTAACATTTTGTTAATTCGAAATAAGTTGTTCCAAAATAAGGGTTATTTTGATATACGGTTGTTTCGAAACAACCTTATCGAAATAACCCGCTGTGTGAGAACACAGCCTATGAGTCTAACAACAATGGAGACTGTTGTGCCATGGACATCTGCCTATCACCAATAGGTCCCAGACTAAAGCTATTTAACAGCCTTTAAAAGATAATAGCTTTTGGTCAGTACAACCCAAACTAGATTTGATTCATTGTCCTAGTTTAGAAGATTTAAGGAACTGCATCTCATTACTTAATTTCTCCACGCTCTATTTATGAGCACAACTCACCCTGAAACTGCCGTTTGTAAGCATGACTCTTTTTCACTTCCTTGTATACACTGATACTGATGAGAACTGAACCAGTATGCTTCTGTTCCATAAACAGATCTTCACATGATAAGCAAAAAAGATCAGCCAAGCCAGTGAGAGCTGTGCTAAATTTCTCACAAAAACAAGTCACTCTTTGTTGTAAATAACATTTCATTATTTACTGTAATAGACTGAATCCATTTACAAAGTGACTCTGGTTTCACTGGAGCTGAACCAGAACTAAAATTCACCCCAGTGTTTTCAGATTCTATCTACATTCTTCCAGAAAGAAACTGCACAGATTGCACTATGAGCTTTGACTTCCTATAGCACAAGTTTTCTCATCTGCAAAACTTGTTTGTTGGAATATAAGGAAAAGAGCTCCTGTGGGGGAAATTTAGGAAAACAACATCAATTCTCCTCACTGAAATTGGAATAAACTTCTTCCAAAATCCATAGTATCAGATAATAAAATTACAATTTCCTTGTTAAAATGTAGTTTTACTCTTCTACAATTACAGTTAATTATACAACCAGAGTCAAGTTTAATTTTTTTCTTCAAGACTTTTCACAACTCCATACACATTTAAGAATTTGTCATATATATTTTATTCAACTAATTTAACCTCTTTTCCTGCTTATCTGTGAGCATACAACACTGTCCTTGAAATTATGCATTATTTGAAAGCATTTGATGAATTTTTATATTTTTTTTTAAATTCATGCATTGATTACTAACATTTCTGTATAATAGCTCAGTTTTGCTACTCATGCTTTCTTGGCAGTAGGGATTGGACTGTTAGTCACAGGTATTCTCTCTGTTCCCATCTGTATAAATACAAGTGAGACTTGACAGCATGAATGCCTGTGGAAAATAATCACATATGGGGCAGAAGAATAGTTAAGGCCAACCTATTTAAAAGAATGGAATGAAGGTTTTCATATTTTTTTTTGCCTTGTAGATCTAAAATGAAAAAAAAATTTCTTGTTGCGCTTAGTCCTGAGGCATCCCATCTGGCTGGAGGGAGCTGACTACAATCCCCAAGCATATGGCTGGGACAGGTTCCATCCATAATTACTCTTAGTCTGTCATATGAGAATCAAACTATATGTACCATTTTCATAAGGCAACAAAGAATTGCAGTGTAATTTGCTAGTCCATGAATGGCTAGCATGAAATTTAACAATAACAAAATAACTATCAATGAAATAAGGTCTTTCAGTCTCTTCGGTTTTGATTTCTAAATTATTTTCTTCAGCTTCTTGGTATTTCAATACCACTGTCCAATCATCTTTTCTTATGCAGGTTTTAAATCATTTTATTCTGAGTATAATTCTAAAACTGACCTTTAAAGCTAATGATGATCTGAGTTATTCCTTTATATTGCTATTTAATGGCTTTAACAACATCAGCACTTTGACAAGTCAGCTAAGGTGTATTGATTTTTCCAGTTTACATTGATAGTCTTTGCTCTTAATTCTTAACCTCTTGGTGCCAGCAGACACAGGTACTATAGTTATTGATGACAATGTGCTCAATGCCAGGAAACTTAACTCTTGGATATGAAGGAGTTTATGAAAAACAAGAACAGAGTGGAATTACTTGGTTGGTTAGAACAATTGCTGCAAAATGGTAAAAAGAGAATACATTGAGCCTGATTAGCACTGAGTTACTCTTATTTTACATTAGCATAATTCCACTGATTTTTTCCATTGCTCTATTTTTAAACTAGTGAACCAATCATTGCAGAGCCATCTAATTTACTAGCTCTAGTCTATACAGTTTTGAGTAACTTTAAAATTTTGTTCTCCAAGATGGGAAAATTTCTTCCCCTCTTATCATAAAACAAGTGAACAGGCTTCCGTTTCACACCCCCTCCATTTTTTATGTTGTGTCACATAGTTTCAATGTTGATAACTTTGTTTCATGTATGATCAATAAACAAATCTATTTAAATCTTTGCTGATCTGACCACCTGACATCTGGCAGTCGCAAAGTTAATCCTCTCATGATGTTGTGATCAGAGCTGGTTGATTGCAGGCTGTCACAAGATTTCAAAAATTAACAAAACTTGTCAGCTTTTGAAAATGTGCATTCATTATATCAAACAGCAGTGGCTACCTGCTATCACTGAGAGGGAAGAACAAAGCTATATATTAAATGTATTAATAGGGATCTTCTCAACTCTAGCCACAAAGAAAAATCTTCACAACTCAGTACTGATCCCGGGTTGTAATTTTTGTCTCCAAATGACAAATTTAAGATGATCTTTCCTGAAAAAGCTATGTTGAGCTTAAACAATAAGAGTCCTGTGGAACCTTAAAGACTAGCAAATTTCTTTGAGCATAAACTTTCATGGGCAGCAACCTACTTCATCAGATGCATGAAGTGGAAACCACTGTTACAAAGTATATATTCACATGCAAGGACTATGTAGGGCTTAATGATGCACAGTGCTGAGCATCCTGCCCCAGGTCCAAAAAAAATACTTAAACACATGTTTAACTTTAAGCTTAAAACCATGCTTCATTGATGGCTTGCAGTGGTGGTATCATGCACCTTAGAAGATCAAATACGTCCTTAGAACATCTTGAAACAGATGTATCTGCATCCAATATATGTCCTGTGTTTTTCAGCTAAGATTTTTTTTTTTTGGCCTCTTCTTCAGTGCTTCTCCAGCACTTATCACATATCCAGCAAAATGGAATTTTTTTAATCAAAATTTCCCTCAGCTTAACTGAGAGTGGTGTATGAGAAACAATTGGCAGTTGATAGTGCTTAACATTTTAACAGAGATTTGCAAGATTCGCATTGCATATGCTTCACTCATTCTTCAAGTGGAGTTTCCATTGCTTCCTATGAAAATTCCATGCTCATAAGCATCAGACGATATGAAATAGAGATCTATTGAAATCTGTGAGTACAGGATATGAAAAGGAAATCTGCAATGCAGTCTGGTGAAAATAACTATCCTATTTATCCTATAATCTCCAACTGTTTTAAGAATGTTTATCTCCAGGCTTTGAGTGATTTAAATAATTCAAAATTCAGTACATTTTTTCTAGGTGAATTTTATCAAGTCTCAATTACCACATATCTTAAACCATCAACATTTTAAAAACACTTACTACACTCTTGAAATCTAGAGATGTCAAAAATTATGACCGTTTCTTTAAAACATAAATGGAAAGATTGGTTGATACATAAAATATGTATTTGGCCCCTGTGATTCAGTTCTAAGACACAAAATGCAGAATATAAATTTTCAGCTATAAAGTTGGTCATTTATTTGTGAAAATGAAAATACCCCAAAAGACAGCTGTAATACATTCAATATTCAAAATAAAATTTCCAAGGAAGGTGGAGATTTTTACATGACAGAAACCACTCAAATTTTCCTCGTACAGGCTTATTCAGAAATATTAATATTTTTATATTCTCTTTTCCACCAATACTAAATTTGAAAATATAGAATCTACCATTATAAAACATTTCATATCTCTGTCCTGTAAGCAACCCCAAGACTACCAAAAAAGAAACTCCAAAAGTGAATACTATTGACCATCATGTCATACACCACATATATTCTGACTTTGCTATGTTTGTTGGTGAAAATTAAGATGTTTATTTTATTATAAGGACCAAAATTGTAATAACTTGTCTACTTTAGAAATTATTGCTCTTTCTGATTAGCTGAGGCATTATTCTCACATCATCTGGTGTTGGGTGACTTTTGGAAGTTATTTCCCAACTTGGTCAAAGTCCAGGTTTCTTGATCTCAAGAACTTACTATTTGTAATACATTTGCTTATGTGTGATTCTGATTCTTAAATATAATGTTTAGTGATAAATCTCAGCAAATGTATACAGTTCATTTGGCTCAAGTGGTACAGCCTGCACTTTTGGTAATAAAGTGTCCTCAGTTCAGTTCCTGCTGACAGCCATGGTATCTATATGTGCATACAGCCACAGTTTCATGTAGAATTTTGTATGACTGTTTTTCTTTTTTAATAACAAGAAAGTACAAACCAGACAGCTGAACAGATGAAAAAACTTTCTGTTCTCACATTAATTTGTATTTAAAAAAAAAACGGTAGTTTAGTCATTTACTCACAGTTTCAAACTGTTCAAGGCATGTTGGAACCATTGAACTGAACTAGATTTTCCTTCCCTCTGCACACACAGGTTTCCATTGAGCTGAGGTAAACAAGTTACTTTCCTTCTTCTTTCAAACTCCTCTATATTGTTCAGTAGCAAGAGGTTTCCCTTCATGCCCTTTACATTCTGAGTTTGATAGAAAAGATTGTCAGGAGCTGCTGCGCGAACATTTTGGATCTAAAATAACAACCACTTTTGTATGTAAATTATTTGTACATTTCTACATGACTGTATTAGCTAAGCTTTAGAAATGAACTACAGGCTTGTTCATCAGGTAAGTTGCACTGTCATTTTCCAATGGTGTCATAGTAAATTCCTACTGTAAAATCTGAACTGAAATTGTCAAGCTCTGTGAAAATCCTCCTACAACAAGGCCTTAGTGCTAAAAATATAACAACAATTACTGTAACTTAAATCTAAAAGCACAGATTAACATTGACTGGAATTGGATGTGAATTCCATTCCTTGCAATCAGCAACAGTAAACAATTTTTCCTCTGCCAAGTTCTTTTTGCTGCTGCCCCCCCACACACACTTTTTTTATTAGTATAATCATTTTCCTGAAAGCAAAATATTTTCTTCTTATAAATATATCTAGTGGCATATTCCTTACATGAGGTCATATTCCTCTCTTCAATTTCTAATTTTGATATTACAAGCAGAGGATTGTAACTTCATGTGAGCAATATACAGCAGCAGCAAATAAAAAATGGCCTCAGTCTTAAAACCAGAGGGGAAAACCATATGAATATAGGTCATCCACTGTATCTAGAATGGGCTGTAAATAGAATCTCTCTCATAACAACCCAAGTGGTATCACCTGCCACTTCAACTTTCTTAATTTACAATCTTTTGCTATTCATTTATAGAAACTCTCAAAACTTCTGTACAATTCCAACCATTCCATAAAGGGAAAGACCTTTTTTCCCTTCATTTGGTCAAAAAAAGGTTCTATGAATGAATGCTTTTAATATGACACAACATGTTCCCAGTTTTCTAGACTGTTTTCCATTTGAAAGCTGTGGGACTTTTGTACGGAAACAGTCATTGATCAGCTTCACATCAGAACTGTTTACTGTGACTGCAATAGGCTGTGATATCACAGATTCAGCCGCTGGACAGCAAAACCAGACAAAGCCTAGTCACATCATTTTCCAGTGCCTCTACAGCTTGTGTAATAGCCTAGCTTTTTAATAATTGAAGAGTCATTTATTATCAGTCTGTGAGCCCAGGTCTCTAGCTCAAAAGATATTGTCTCATTCTTGTCTGGGAAACACATAAAAGAATGACAATACATTATGTGGTGAGGAATCACCAGCATTCAGAAGATTAACTTCTCCCATGGGTGTTAGATATTCACAATGAAGAGCTATCCTGATAGCTGCTACATTTTGCTTTTGGTAGTATAAGTCTCTGGAGTCATGGCCAGTTCTGAATGTTAGAATGGAAATTACTATGGATAGACTGAATGAGAGGGACAAAATTACTGAATTTCATTGATAATTTGAGATGTGCTTGCCAGCCCTAATCTTTAAATGACTGCAGACAGTAATTAATGAAGACAATTGTGCACATGCATATTTGAAATTTGGCAGGACTTCCATATCTCGTATTTACTACAGTAGTTGAACATAAGCTCTTTCAGCTCATGGCCATTCAAAATAGCTCATTTGCATACCATTTGTTATAATATAGAAACACCTACCATTAAGCAGATGTAGCAGATTCCATCACATAATATCCCTTATGAAAAAGTACGGTCTTCATGTAATAAGTGTTGCCATGTAAACCAATTAGCTTGTATTAAAACAGAAAATATGCCATAAACATAGTAGCTTAGAAAATTTCACCAAATTTTACATTTATGGTTCTATTCATGGCCAAATCTACAATGATCTTAGAATTTATTTCAGTGTTTTCTGTGCTTCCATTATTTTCTATAGTATTTTAAGTTTATTCTCTTTCCCTTGAAGTGAATTTATGTTTCTCTTCTCTAATAAAAAATTTTTTTGCTTTCCTACACATAATATAAAACACTGATTTTTCTGAGTATTTCTTTATCAGATGAAACCAATGAAAGACTTCAAACTGATGTGCATGTTTCCATGTCCCTTGACATTGCCAATACAGAAATATCTAAACAAACTATTACTGTTTGTGGAGGAGGAGAAAGGAAGTTAGATATCTAAGTCAGCCTATGGAAAACCAGATCAGATTTTTGTATAATAAAATGTGGACATCTATAGATATCTTGACATTCTTTGAATGTCAATTGCAAAGAGCTTGTAGCAATTAAAAATGGGCCTAGCTCACGTCTTTGTTATATTTGGTGGAAATTATCAAGGTACCTGCACATTGCACCAATAAAACCCATCAATTACAAATCATTGGAATACAGATTTCTCCCTGAGAAATAAAGATAGGAAATACTACAGAGTGTTTCCCCCAAATATTCACTCAGTCATTTACATCCATTTGCTCTGCCCATGTACATGCCACCTCTGTGTTCCCCTTCTGCAAATCTATTGTTACAAATGTTCATGGAATAAGAATTCCAAAGTACAGTGTGAGAATAGCATAGAGCTGCATTTTAAATATCCAAATTTAAAATTTACTTACTTGAGCTTGACGTGCTTGTACATTCATCTTGGCCTGATTTAAAGGTGACTAAATCAATATGAAGACAACCCTTGACTTCGATTAACTTTGCCTCAGGCCTACAGTCAGGAAAAGACAGCACATGACTTTTGTAACCACTCCCAACTAAGCACTAGTGCTTGAATAGTGACTGTTCAATACTTCTGGAAAATTCTTTTCTGCGATTAAGAGTCTCTTAATTTCCTTGTAAGAGGCTCTGCCAAATCTTTTGTAAGTCTCATTAATAATTTCTTTGAAACACACCCTCCATTTAGAAGGTTTGATGTGGGCAAGTGCAGGATTGTGATGGTGAGTGTGGGGCAATGGTAATAAATGGAGTGCTGATTTGTTCAGTGTATTTATTAAGTCTGTGAATAATGCATTAGATTTTCTTTTCCTTGTCCCTCTTATTCTTGCCAATAGGTTATGTTAGGAGCAGAAAGAAGGCAATTCCAAAAAGAAGTTCATTAGTGGGTATTTGTCAATATTTATTGCTCCATTTCTCTTATTTCCCTTTCCCTCTGTATTGTCTCTAATTCCTCCTACACTCCTTAGAAATGTCACTAAAACTGCTAATCATGGTCAAACTGATTCATTTCATCTAACACTTCCTCCATGTCCAGAAATCATGGTAGTTCACTTAAAACAATTATTTTGACCCTTTGATTGTTCTGAATATTTCTGGGCCCCCACAGAAAAGTGAAAAGAAAAAAAAAGATTGCTTTTCCATCTTTTATTCCCTTAGGTTTGAGTTTAGGAAACTGATATCCAAAATTTCACATGAGATGAAAGCAGCTGGTCTGGACAAAATCTGCCACAGATTAGTATTTTTTCAGGCTCATGCATAGATTTTGTTCACTCTTATGGATTGCTGAAGTTTACTTCTAAGAAATTAATATCAGAGAACAGACATAAGTTTATAAATCACATGCCTGCATACACATACACATCTCCAGCACCAGCTAAGGGCTAGGGTTAGGTCCTTGGTCTTTCTAACACTAATACCAAATTCTTCTTCTATTTGATCATAAAGAAAATGTTCTTTCACCTGCTGCTAATATTAAATACTTTAGCTTCTCTGTAGGCCACAAGAGGGCAATATCATTACTCATTTGTACCCATACAGTCAGTACAACACATCCTGACAAGAGGATGCCTAAGCTTTACAGACCATACTAAAACCAACAACTGGGTATACAGTAGACTCCACAAAAACACCAGCAAGTAAATGATTTAAAGTGTAATATTTTAAAATGGTATTTTATTTCTGATCAGTAAAAGAGAAGTAGGAAACAAAAAGAAATGCTGACATCAGCATACTATAATTGATGATTTGAATGAGTCTAAAAAGATACTTGGGTGTATTCATTTATTTTCCTGCTATTAAGAAACATTTTGTTTTTATTCTCAAATAAACTTGCATGGTCCTGTTTGGCATTGCTCTTATTAAACCACAATCCAATAAATAATAAATAGGAACCTTTAAAAAATCAGATATGTTTTGCACACACTTTAATAAATAAAACAAACAAACAAGGAGTCCTGTGGCACTTAAAAACTAACAAATATATTTATTGCATCAGCTTTCATGGGAGAAAATCCCACTTCTTTTCTCCCATGAAAGCTCATGCAATAAATATATTTGTTAGTCTTGAAGTGCCACAGGACTCCTTGTTTGTTTGTTTGTTTTACTGAACTAGACTAACACATCTGCCCCTTTTCATCTTAATAAATAAACATCATTTTCCATCTTTTATGGTATTTATCATCACAAACTAGAATACATGGTCTATGGTACATAGGGATCATTTTACTCACCACCAAAAGGCAACTATCTCAGAGATGAAACAAACGGCATTATTCAACAGTTTAGGCTAGACTATACTATCCAACTTCTGCCTGACTGCCTGCTAAATGATAACTCACAATCCCAGAGAGGAAATCCTGTTAATGCTGTTAGAGCTAGAAATTAATAAAAATTTTTATTGCACTAGTTCAAGTTACATGGCACCTGTTGTTAGTCTTTAATGCTAGTAGACCTGGGGATGTCAGGCAAGGGGAACCAAATACTGATCAATGCTCCTAGATCATATCTCTTTATTGAGCAACACACAGGCTATGTCTACACTGGAGCTTTAGGTAGACTTAAGGAAGCTTAAGTTGACCTATAGACGCCCCGTGGCCACACTGGGCTTTTATTAAGTTGACTTAAGTGCTTCCTCAAGTCAACTTAATAACACCACCTCTTAAGGTCGACTTAACATTTAAGTCAACCTTATTAAGTTGACTTAAACCAGTGTAGATGGGGAATAGCTGTTAAGTCGACTTAATTGGCCTCCAGGCCCCCCTCCCAGAGTTTCTGGCCACCAGGTAGGGTCAACCTAGTACCTTCCAGTGTGGACGGAGGCAGTTGACAGGAGTTTTCAGTGTGGACACTCTAAGTCAACTTAACAAGGTCGACTTTAAGTTGACTTAAAGTCGACCTTGTTATGTCAACTTAACAGAACCTCCAGCGTAGATATACCCATAGAGATCAGTAAAGATGATGATACCTAGGGAGAGAAGTCAGGAAATGCAGGTTGAAAGGGTTGCAAAGAAAAATCACAAGGCATAGTGGGGAGAATGGCTGAAGCATTAGGGCAACCATCCTTTTTTCACATTCTATTAGTTATGGGAGTGGGATTTGCTGTAAAGTTTAATGGCTAGATATTCACTTTTATCCAATCCCCAGAACAAGTGGTTAGAACTGAACCAGTACAAGCAGCTCTCCAGAAGGGATTGTTCCTGATGAACAAAATCCCCAGTTCTGTCCCCACCTACCTAGCAAACAAGAAGACCCTGAAAGTTGTACCATTCTTTTGGGTGCCCGGCCTGTTCCAGGAGGATAGGACCATGACCTTACTGCATTCCAGTCTTATGCTTTTTGAGGCAATTTGCAACAATAGGTGCTGTGCCTGCATCTTCCTGAGCGCAGAGGCTGTACTTGTCTTTGAAGCTTACTCTTTACACTCTCTTTCTGGCTGTGCACAAGTGCCAGGAACAATTTTGCCATAACACATCTGGCCACCTATTAAATGGGTCCCCACATATAATTCAATAGCAATAATTTTGTAAATTTGAGCTATTTATAAATGTTGATCACCCATTGGAGTAAAGACAATGAAACAATTCTGCTAAACTAATTTTTCCAGTTAGATTAATTAGCCATTTTGTACCTTCAGTGAAACAAACCTGCTGGCACAGGAAATAAAATGACAGCTTTTATTGAGAATCTGACGTAAATTTTAACAAAAATAAGAAACTGCAGGACTTAATTGGAAAAAAAAAGGCTTGATTTCATTTCAACTAGTCAGTGCTCTGGCTCTTTCTTTTTTTTTATTTTAAGTTATATTTCCATTAGCTGCAAGCTGTTTTAAAGTACTCTGCCCTGCTTTCTTCAAGTCCTGCCAGCTCATTTAATAAACTAATCCTATTATAGATGCAGCACTCAATAGCTGCTTTGTATGTGTAGGAGTCACAACCAGCCAGGCAGGAGAGCATAGACAGAAAAAAGATGCAGATATTCTCAATGAGGACTGACTTCCCTGGTGCAGAAGGCCTGCACGAGTCCCTATGGACCATTAAGCCCTTAAAATGAAGATGAAACAGTGCACAAGGCCTTGTGCAAGCCGTCTCTACCAGGAAGAATTTTACGCTAATTACACTATTAAGAACAACCTAGAAGTGAATCTAATAAAAAAAAATCGTCCCTGCATATCAGTACAATTCTGATAAATGGAGCTGCTTGAACTAACAGTGCCCTTATTTAAATGGCTGAGTGCTGGTAGTGGGGTATTCTCCAAGACAGGTCCTTGATTTTGGAACTCACTTCTTCCCATTTCCTGGAATAACACTGTCTGGCTTTTATTAACTTTGTGTCACACCATAAGGTGCAGGCTTTTGTTAAGCAGGGTGAGCTAGGTGATGTTCAGAGGACAGTCAGGCTATCAGTTTCTTGGGTCTTCTATATTTTTCAGATTTGAGGCTGAACTGGGCGAAGGGTTACTTGCTTAGAAGGACAAGCTTAGCTTTGCATATTTTAATTGTTGAGTAAGTTCTTTGAGTAAGTGTTCATTAAACTTATTTGAAGAAATAAGTCATGGAAAGTGAAGAAATGCTGACTTAATATACTAACTGTTGTGGAAGAGTGGGGCACACAGGGGTGGCCCCCGCGAGCTGAGAAGGTGTTCCAATCAGGATGCAAAGGACCAAAACCACTATTTTGTTTAAATTACTATTTATGTGACTTTTATTGTAATAAAAAAAAAATCCCCTCTCACCTCTATGGGTGGTATGTGTCTTCCTCAACCTCGGGTCCTCTACCAGAGGCCTGGGAGTTTGAGGGCTCTGCGCAGTATCTTAGCTGTTCCTAGCACATATATATAAAACCCCACTACCCAGCGAGCTACAACTACAAACTTAATATATAAACTTTTTACTACTAAGCCCAGCTAAGCAAATTACTAATATTCTTATTGCTAAAATTAAGAAACTTGCAACCCCTATTAAATCACACTTATCCCAGCTCCCCATACAAGTTATACTTTTACAACTCTATTTCCTTAAGACGTTTGAAGATTCTTCAAGTACAAATTAACAGTCCAATAAACAAAAAATAGAGGACTAACACTACCACTACCCTGACCCCAATTCCAGTGCCTAGACCCGAGGTAAAACTGCAATGCCAGTTTTGGTTGGTGCAGTTTAGTGGAGTAGGGTTTATGGAGGACAGAAAACACAATTCGTGGGCGAAGGACCTTGTCTAGTTCACACACACACACACACACACACACACACACACACACACACACACACCAGTACATGAGACACAGCCCAGGACAGCACAAACACCTTGCTTCTCCCCCTTGCTCTTCAGACACTATGGGTCACGGCCTGGTGAGGCTAGCCATGGGCTGTTTGCGGCTAGGAGTTACAAGGGTCAACTGGGGTGCCTGGTGGGGAATACAAGTGGATTTATTCTTTTATTACACTCTTTTACCCTGCTATTGTTGCCCAAAGTGGATTGTGGGAGAAGGGTTAGTGATGACAAACACCAGTTTGTCTTTAGCCTATAGGGTTAGTAAAGTTAGAACAGTGACACACACATACACCCACTCACTGTCAAAAAGCATTCCCAATCTGACCCAATTATATTTCCCACATCTGGATGTTATCCCCAGAGTGACAGACAGCAGATCTGTTTCTTTGAGCAAGAGAGAGAGAGACAGCAAGACATGATAGAACAGCCCAGTGTTAAAATGGCTGTGACCAACAGTACAGCCTATGAGCTCTTGCCTGTGGCCTTCAAATCAGCAGCCCACCAGTCTGGTGTCCACCGACTGCATGCTTCTTAAAATCCTGCACTTGACTGGAACGGTGTTAAAATGGCTCGACCAACAGTACAGCCTATGAGCTCTTGCCTGTGGTCTTAAAAATCAGAGCCCACCGTGACCAGTTGCAGCAGTTGAACACCCCCTGCCACCCTCTTCAGATGTGCCAAGGGCTACTGCCCCCCCACTCCAGGGTGAACAGGTGAAAACTGAATACTTAGTAAAAGACTCCAAAAAGAAAAAGAAAAAGATCTGCCAAAAGGAGGAAAAAAAAAAAACCTGCAGGCCCCCTTGGTGATCAGTCAAGGGGTTTAACACTCTTCCTTTTTGGAGAGTGGGGAGAGGCCTGGGGTTGGCCAGGTCCCAGGGTGACACGACAGGCTACCAACCTATCATGTCTCCAACATGCCTAGACCAAAACCCCAGCTTTATGCCTTGGACGCCCAAAAATTAGCATATCGCTTGTTGGCATGGAAACTTACTGACCTTGGTCAGTAGATGAGCTCATGAGTCCTGCAGCTGCTAACTTTAGTTTATCTTGTCACTTCCCTCAGGTCTGGTTCAAACCAGCTTGGATACTGACAATAAGTTTCTTGAAAACTTGTTACTGTCTGCAGTTAGGAGATAACACCACCTACTTGTTTCTTTTCCCAATTAGAGGCCTAACAAGCCACATTCCATCCCAGGCGGGAGTTTGGCCATAGCAAAAAGGAAAAATAGGAGGAGTGGAAAAATCCACCTCTTACACTAACTTGTAAATTATTTCGTGTGTTTGGGGAACAATACTGAAGCTGGCACAAACCTAGGCATTTGGCTATGGTTTTAGAATCCTCCCCTATCAATGTTCAAGGGTCCTGGCATTTAAGGTTCCAGTCTGGGCCCTTCTATAAAAAAAATTAAGAATATAGAGCCTCTTTTGTCACAGGATTACTACAGATTGGATTTCCAATGATTTATGCAAATACTTTATAGACCAGTTGATAAATTGTTTTTCAAACCAAACATTTTCTATTCTAATAACATTAGTTTTGAAGCACTTTCCTAAATTATGGCCATAATGCCTTCATTTTAGTCATACTAGTCTGATTTTGAATGCTGGAAAAAGTATGGGAGTTGACTTCCCCCACGGGAGGTGAGGTTTCTCCCTACCAGTAGGAGATGCTGGGAGTTCCCTGACAACTAACTTAAGAATCCAGAGGATCCACAATATAGAAGGTTCCTCTTCATTAAATGGAACTCTTTCTTTCCATATAAGTTGACTGAGTCTCTAGATGGTAACTCCAATTTTATATGCCAATGACTTCAGAAGAGTTATATCAGAATAGATCTGACACACTGTAATGGAGAATCAGGCCCAAGATAGTTATATAATCAGCAATTTTCACATGAATGGAATCATAACTGTTTTCCATGCTTTTAAGTATAATTAATGGTACTGTAATTCAATTTCTATTCAATTTGCTTTCATTTTCCATGTCCTATACTTAATTAATATAAACCAGCTTTTAAAAGGCAAATTACATTCTTAATACCATACATAGTTAATAGACCATATATGGTTTTATGAAGTAACTAATTTCCTAATACACTCCTGACTTAAAGCTAAGCAAACAGTCATTTCTATATTTTGCCAAGCAATAAGAGATATATTAATTCTGTGCTTAAATATAGTATTTGTACAGTAAGAGATTTCATAGAAATATATTTCATTTCACCTGCTGTTAGTTTGGTAAATACTGATAGACTGACATTAGACAAAATATTGTTTCAGTTTCTCCTTTGGAAAGCGGACTGAAATAAATAAACATGTTTACTGGATTAGGAAACTTCAACTGAGATGTCACTCTGTAGTCTGTACGCAGGCAAAATTCCTACTGTATAGATCTAATCATCCAAAACATGAGTGAGTTTTGGCTCTGGCTCAGTTATATTTGACCTCATCTTCCTCTGTATGCTGTTCCCCAGTGTTTGAGTCTTTACAACTGTTTTGATTTGCTGTTACAGTGTGAGCTGTTCCCATGATTTACACTTCCCTGCATTTATTTCCTCCCATTCTGTAAGTTCCCCCATCTTCAAACTGTCTGACAAAGTGGGATTTTCTCCCATGAAAGCTCATTTAATAAGTAAATGTGTTAGTCTTTAAATGCCACAGGTCTCCTCATTTGTTTTAATTAAATTAAATTTCTAGTGGAAATACTTATATTTATTAATGCAAACATTTGTGTCCTGCAAAAAATTCTCATTTTCATGAACATTTCTGTTCTGTAAATTAGAGAGATGCAAAAAGAGTCATAATGATTTCAGTGTTTTATTCTTTCAAGTATTTGTGAAAAGATTCTGAGGATAATGTTTCTTGTTCTAAGGAAAGCACACAAACAAATAATGTTTCCAGTGTATAGTTCCACTGATGGAGTCAAATTGTGTTTTCAAGTGCACTTTTCCCTCCCTAAAGTGCTCTGTGGCCATGTGATTTTGAAGTACCTACTTGACAAATGAATGCATACAATGAAGATCGTTAGATATATACAGTATAGTCAATGTAAAAATATTTCATAAGAACTTTTTATTAGAATGGAAGGAAAAGTGTAATTTGTTCATTGAATTATTTAAATAATGTATGCATTAAAGGTATGTAACCTAGATAATTGTCTAGTATAGTTAAAATGAAGAGAAAATTGAATATAGTATTTGCAGAATGAAATATGTTCTCTATTTAAATGCCTACATAAGCACATATTTTAGTTTTACTTGAAACATGTAGCCAATGATATATTCTTTCTCCATTACTCATACATTGTCTTGAAATTCTGCAAATACTTTCAGATCCTAAGGGTCATTTTTCAAGGAGTTTCAACACAAGACTTTCCAATGTAATTATCTAAGACTCATTTTAGTCATCGGGCTAAGATTTTACAAAGACAGCAAGAAAAGCAGTTTGAAATGATATTTCATTCAAAGGCAATTTAGTAAAGATAATATCTGAAATTTTAGTAGATATAAATCAAAGAAAATAACTTTCAATTGTTTCTAGTCTAAGCAGTAGACTTCATTATGAATTGAAATTCAGATTTCATCATTGTTTGATATAATGAAAAGAAATGAATTTTTTAGAATTACAAGCACATATGGCACTGAACAGTGGTGACACTGTTGGTTGAAAGCTTTTGTTCACACACCACGAGGGACGATAGGGATATAACCACCATGCACGTACTGTATCTAAGGACTGTCAGGCTATGTCTACACTGGCAAATTATCCAGACTAAGGAGGTTTAGCCAGGAGAAATTTAGCCCATGGCCACTCTAGGCTTTTCCTAGTTCAAACTAAGAAATTTCTTAGTTTGAACTAGGGAAAACTTAGTTCGAACTAATAAGTACCGGCACTTAGGTGCTTAATTCAAACTTTAGTTCAAATTAGGTGCGATGTAGACCAGGACTAAGGCTTAATTCAAATGTAAGAAGTTCGAACTAAGCCAGTTAGTTTGAACTAACCACGCGTTCTAATTCAAACTAAACAGTGCAAACTAGAGCCCGCTGTTAGTTCAAACTTAGAAGCGCGAGGTTAGTTCAAACTAACCTCTGGTTAATTCAAGCTAAGCTCAAATTTCTTAATTCAGACTACCATGTCCAAACTAAGTTTGCCTGATGTAGACATAGCCTCAGAGACTAAGGACCAGAGTTTGATGGGCTCTGTGAGGGCAGATTCTGACACCGAGCAAAACACCCACAGAAGCCAGGAGAGCTCTGTGTGGATGACCCAACATAGTGCTCAAAAGCATTACATGCTCATCCAGGGTCCTGGATGGCAGTCTGAATTGCACCTGGCTTTAGAAGTTGGGTATTGAGGCAGTGCTGGAAAGTACAGATCAGTACCAGCTACATTAATTTAAAAAAATAATTAAATAGAAAGTTATAAAACACCTTGATGAGTAAGACAAAGAGAAACCGGCATGTCATCTGTAAAGGATGATCATGCCTCTCCCTTAATTACTATTCTCTGAAAATGTTAACAATATATAAAGAATAAAGGACAACCAGGATTGTCATTCATTGTGGCTTTTGAATAGTCTTTGAAGTCCATCACAAGAGACATTTAAGGAACTAAGAAGTTGGAAGGTAACTTACATTCTGCAGTGGATCAGAAAGTGATTATGAGGGAGAAAAAGAAGGAATAAATAACTGATTTTCAACATGGAAAAAAGCTTAGCAGTTGGTTCTTCAACAGAATTGTACTAGGACTCATGGTATTTAATATATTTATTTAAATTCTGGAAGAAGGGAGTGAACAGTGAAGGAGAAAATTGGTGGAGGACAGAAAATTGTTTAGTTCCCAAGGGGAACCATGTTAGTTTAGCTCAGTAAAACAAACAAGGAGTCTTGTGGCACTTTAACAAATTTACTTCAAAGTGTCTGATAAAGTGGGATTTTCTCCCACAAAAGCTCATGCAATAAACAAATTTGTTAGTCTTTAGGTGCCACAGGACTCCTAGAAAATTGTTTGAGTCAGTTAGATATAAAGGGGATTCTGAGGAACATCAGAACCAAATAAAACTAGAAAATTATACCGCCTCATTGAAATGAAATATATTGAAAACAACTATTCGAATTACTCATGCATATTGATCGACTGTAAATTAAGTGTAACTGTTCAGCAAAAAGATTTATAGTTGGCATCATTTTGGATAGTTCAATTTAAAACACCTTATCAGTGATCAGGAGCAGTTAAAAACAGACAAAATGTAAGACTACATAAAGAAATGTACAGAAAATAATAACAATTCTATTGAATGGTATTAATTGATAATATACCCTCATCTTGTTAGTCATGCATCTCAATGCCTCAGTGTTCTTTCCAGACTAGTCTAGAAATAATGATAGTGCTACTGCAGATGTTCTCTAAATTCTAATGACGTTCAGTTTTCATTGGCTAGCAATAACACAGAGAACATTACTGTGTGTATCTCTCTCTATATGTACGTATTTCCACACACACTATAGGAGCTTAATTCTGGCCTCACTTATGTGCTGCATATCTTGGATTATTATCTAAATTTGAATGTGCTATCTCACCGAATGCCTGACATTCAGCGTGGGCTGCTTTATTGCAATGAATTTCAAACAGCAGAGTGGAAGAATGCCATTTTACTTCCTGATAGGACAGATATTTTGGAAGTAAATCTTTTTTAAGGAATCTTAGGAGTTTATTGTTCACCTGGAGGTGTTCTTGTTGAACAAAATTCTGTTCCTGTTGTTATAAAATTCTAAATTTTCCTCTGAAAAGCAAGAGTATGATTTATGTATTTATTCCTTCATTCTACCAACCCTCTGAAGAACTGAGTTCTGCACTGTGCACTAGGTATACATGCTTATATGATTGCCATGGATGATTCACTAGGGCATGACTGAGCAAAAAGCCTGGGCTCCTAAAGCTTGAGTTAATGAGCCCCATAAAACACACTCACCTGTAGGTTATATGCACATTTCGTTTGGCTCTGAATCTGTCCTATTTTATTACATGGAGATCTTAATGATCTTTGAGTTCAAAACTTTAGCTGTATAGGGTAAACTGCTGCAAGCCTGTTGTTATGGACTTGTCACTCTACTGTCTTGGGGTTTGAAGCAGCCAAATGCTCTCACGATATCTGTTATTGGGGTTCTCGTTCTTTAGTACACAATAAGGTAAATTATGTGTGGACCTCAGTAAAGGAAATGACTTCATAGTGAAAGAGGTCTAAAAGACCAACTCACAGTCTTTGGTTCTTTTTATGGATGTAATGTCTTTTTATTGTAAGGTTCCCTGAGATGTCTTTTGGATGATGTCCAAAATGGTTTAGGATTTTATTGTTTTTTCCAACAGTATAACAGGACTCTTTTGTTTAAAGTCTGCATATCTGCATCAGCATAACTAAGCCTCTCACGCTACAGTATGAGGTTCTGTTCTGTGGAAATTTCCATCTGTACACGTGAGCAAAGTAACACACATGCTGACAGGTTAAAAAAAGGTGGCCGAGTGTCAGTGCTCTTGCCAGTTATTAAAACTCACTTCGTGTACTGCAGCAATAGCTTTCATTTATTTATTTTGATTCAGCTACACACAAGATAAATAAACATTCTATATTTTTACACTACGACATTTTTTGCTCATTTTGCTGCTGCCAGTTTTCTGCCTTCTCTCGCAGTGGGGCTTTGGTTAAAAATAAATCCTGTGTCAGATAAATGAGGAGTGAATCGATCCTTTCCAAATACCTTCTGTAACTTTACAAACTGTTCAACTCAAGCAAATTTTCACAATTGAAATACATTTTCTTAATTTGAAACAAGCCAGGAGTCCTGTGGCATTTAAAGACTAAAAAATTTATTTATCTCATGAGCTTTTGTGGGAGAAAATCCCACTTTGTCAGATGCTTTGAAGTTCCCCCATCTTCAAAGCAGCTGACAAAGTGGGATTTTCTCCCATGAAAGCTTATGCAGTAAATATATTTGTTAGTCTTTAAGGGCCACAGGACTCCTTGCTTGTTTTGCTGAACTAGACTAACACAGCTACCCCTCTGGACCTTTCTTAGTTTGGCTTCACACTATTAAGACACCCTCCCCCACAAGGAATTCTCTTCAGAAAGTGGGTATATTTACCTAACGTAATTTAGTGTGTGCAGCCTCTCAGTGTGTGGAAACCCTCCAAACATGAAGGTTATGTATTTTCAAAAGTAATATTAAAACAGGGAAGGGGGAAAAATGGCCATAGTAATTAAAACAATTAGCATTGACATATAGCACTTCTCATCTTCAATAGGCTTCAAAAACATTAGTTAATTCATTCTCATTGGGATCCATGATAAAATATGAGCCCGTTTTACAGACAGGGTAAGAGATGGGTTACATGGCCCACAGCTGGGATTAGAGATAGCTGCCTCCCAATCTTAGCAAAAAATATTTTACCGCCAAGGGATTGTAAGGAGATGCATTTGGGTTCTGAATTCAGAGTCAGTCTTCTCACTAATGGCCACTGGGGCTGGAAACACTGGCAGTTACATGCTCAGCCCTGCTGAAAGGAGTGGCTTAGACCTATCACCAGTGAGCTCCTGTGGTGGCGGGTGGGATGAATACTTAACAGAGAAGAGAGGATACACCCAGTCCAACTCTGCTGAAAGGAAGATCGCTGAACCACAGCATCTGTGAAAGGGGAAGGAAGAGTAAACACTGCTCACTCTTAATGTGAAAGAGATCTTAATGTGAAGACTGGAGTATATGTCTCATCCCATGTTAGTATATGTCTCAGCCATGTTAGTCTAGGTCAGCCAAAGAAGCAAGGAGTCCTGTGGCACTTCTAAAGACTAACACATTTATCACATGAGCTTTTGTGGGTAAAATCCCACTTCGCCAGATGCTTGAAAATGGAAAGTACAGTGCAGAAGGGGATATATAAATGCAGAGAAAGGTAAGTCACAAGGTCAGTTTAGATTTTTTCAGCAAACTGAGCAAGGTATTTTGATTAAAACAGTGTGGAACAACAGATAAGAAGGTGGGAAGGTTTTCTTCTCTGTTATTCCACAGTTTGAATCAAAACAACTTACTTAGTTTGCTGAAAAAATCTAAACTGACCTTGTGACTTACCTTTCTCTGCATTTATATTCCCCTTCCGCATTGTAGTTTCCATATTCAAGCATTTGATGAAGTGGGATTTTACCCACAAAAGCTCATCCAATGAATGAATTTGTTAGTCTTTAACTATGTCTACACCTAGAATCTTAGTTCAGACTTGGTCAGTACAAACTAAGTAGTTTAAAAGGTAGTTTGAACTAAGCACATTTTTTGAGTTCGAACTAACTTTTTAGTTTGAACTAAAAAAGCGTGGCTAGTTTGAACCAAAAAAATGTGCTTAGTTTGAACTAACGCTAGTTCGAACTTATTTAGTTCAAACTAGCATGTCTACATTGTGTTAATTTGAACTAAATATGCAAATTAGTTCAAACTAACCAGTTAGTTTGAACTAACCAGCTGAACTAGGCAGAGCACAGTGTAGACAGGATCCAAATTAGTTCAGATTAAGGCTCCTTAATTCAAACTAATTTGCTAGTGTAGATGTAGCCAAAAAGTGCCACAGGACTCCTTGTTTGTAAGGTTGCCTTAGTTAGGCAGCTGAGGATCCCACTCTCCTCAACAAAGTGCAGGTGGATCTTTGGCTGGGAGAAAGGTGGCACAGGGGGTCTCTACAGCACACGTTGGCCCCAGCCTTGCTGTAGTAGGGGGCCTTCTAAGCATCCATTAGGACCGGAGGGAAATCCTGAGCACTAAGGAAGCACTCCAGCCAGCTTTAGTTAGAACTGCCTTGTGGTTATTCTGTGTGGTTCAATCTCCACCTACCCTCAACATAAGGGAAGGAGTAGAGGTAATATAGAGCTATCTTTGCCTGCTTGTTTGATTGGCACATCTGAGCATCCAACCTATTAACATTTGTTTTACTGTCCAATGCATTGTATTTGTTGAAATACAGGAAATTTGTAGCACAAATAACTGATGCATTTAGGTTGATTTAACTCTCATAAATTCTTTTTACAAATCTAAATTAGGTGGAGTTACATCAGTGTAGAACCACAGTAAGCAAGATCAGGATCAGGTCCATTAATTTCGACTAGTCAGAATATGTATCTAAAAAGCATTAGCGCCAACAAGATTTGTTAGGGGTTGACTAGTTCACATGGCAAAAGTCAAACACAACAGAGCACTGAGTGTTATTTATTAGGTGGCTCAAAAAGACAATTTTCCTTGGTTGTAGCCCCATCTTGGCCACTGACTTATTGTGTGACCCTGGGCAAAGCAGTTAGCCTCCTTATAGCAGTCTTCCTCATTTGTAAAATAGAGATCTTATTTACCTACCTCAGAGACCACTGTGAGTTGTAAATAATTAATGTTCACACAGCCATTTGAGATCCTTGGATAAAAGGGTATATGTAGATTTTAGGTAGAAGATCTTACTACTTTACTCACATTTGATAAAGTGGGTAAAATCCTGCCCAAGTGAAAGTTAATGGGAGTTTTGACATTAACTTAAATGAGGCCAGGATTTCACCCACTGTATGTAATGTGTGTAAAGTTAAAACCAATATATAGACCCATAAACAGGGTAATGTTTGTAGTAGTTCTAATAATGAAAAGGGAGGTGCCAAAAATTTTTTATATTAAAATCTTTAATTGTCATCATGCCTAATAAATAATACCCACTAAAATTGCCAACATTCAGTATTTAGTCATTCAGGTTGAAGCGGCTTAAGTAAAAGTAAACCTACAATCTGCCTCTCATTTTAAACTATCTGTTAATTATTGATTTGTTGGAAATGCATTTTTCAAGGATTTTTGCATTAGGTGTTTATAAAGTTTCTAAAACCTCATGGATTGCCAAATACTCACTTCAGTGAATTAAGTTTCAAAATACTGAAAAAGAAAGTGTATCATTTTAGTTTGGTATGTAATTCCACAGAAGTATTTAATATTTAGACGCATTCAATATCTCTTGTATACTCAGCTGAGCCTTTGTGCTGCAAGGTCCCTTGTAAGATTATATGGTTGCTCTGAGTATTTTCTTACTTTTAAAAAAATGATTGATTTTCTGTACTTCTTGGTTATATAACAGAGGTTGATTGAAATCATTTTAAAAACAGTTTACAAGAGGAAAGTCTAGCATGAATTTAAAATATAGGCTCAAAGAATTTCAAAAGCTTTTCTGGAGGGTGAGAAAACTTAATTCTAGGGAATACATTCATGAGCTCCCCCACTTCTATATGAACATGCATCTCTCAGTTTCACTGAGGATTTTTTCGTATCACCGGCAAAACTTCTTTAAGAAAAACATATTTCTTTGAAAGTAAATTTTGAAACAAACTCAAGCATGTACCTTAAGAATAAATACAATATTCTGAATCCTTTCAAACTTTTAACCAAGTATTCTTTCAAATAAACTCTGTTTAAAACATTTTACCTACCTTCTTTAGAGCCATATTCAAAATGTTCATACTGTGCTTTTTAACTACTCATATTGCACAATTTGTGGTACAAGCTTTGGTTATGTTATTGTTACATTATTTTATGACTTCCCTATAAATCAGTACAAGGTGCCATTGAATTTAGGAATCATTGTGCCACATTAGATAACAGAAGTCCATGACGCAGATTTATGGAATCATCAACCTCCTTACTCCTCCTTGAACCAGGCAAAATTTATTTTCTGTCCTCTTCACAAAAAGTAACAGAGATATTTGTTCTAAAATGACTATATTTCTGCATTTCTTGTGATGGTGTTATAACAAGCTTTGCAAACTGTGGAGTTATTTTTAAAGGCTAACCAATTTGTTTATATATAAATACATTAATAAATAATACATTAATAAATAAATTTGTTAGTCTATTAAAGTAGCACAGGATTCCTCGTTTGTTTTGCTGTGCTAAAGTAACACAGCTGCCTCTTTGGAACTTATGGAGTTAGTGATATTGATAATTTAAGTTACTATTCCAAAAATCAATAGATGGCAGTTGTCAGTAACAGTTCTGACAGTGTCGCTAATAATCCTTCCTACCATTAACCAAGATAAATGACGATACCAAGTATTATATTAGAAACGTTTGCAGCCATATTTTTGATTGAGGGGAAGGAACTGGGGGCAGGGGGAGGTGGAAAGAGAACATCTAGGTTTTGTTTGCTTGGTACATTTGAACCTTTAGATAATTCTTCACATCAGCCTGAAGAAGTTGAACTAACTAGACGCAACTGACTGTGGCATCTTAAAACTTTGTCCTCCCTCCACCACTCCCCACCCCCAAAAGCTGTAATAATTATTGGCATCTGAAGAATGGCTTAGTGGTCAGTATAAGGCAGTCTGTTAACATATCTGTTGGTCAGAGTAGAAGAACAGAAGCTGGTGTGTTTTTAATGGATGATTAAATCTGGGGAGGTTGATGCTTTCATGCTGTGGCTTTTGAGTGCTGCAGTCACGCCTCTCCCTGCCAGCCCGCACTAGGATGATAATCAGTCACTATGAAAACTCATTAGCTCCACAGCAATGAGTCCTCCACTGCTCAAGCTTGGTGCTGTTCTTAGTACCCTGGCAATGATCTCTAACTGGATGTCCCAAACTCTCCCGTCTCTGGTAGGATTAAATATCACCAGGCTGTCCACTTCAGATACTCTAGTAAGTAGCTCTGATGTGTTGTAAGCCATCTTCATGCTGACATGGTATTGTAAGGAACCACAGAGGCTGTGGTTTAAATTGTCTCTTTGTAAATCTCTTTTTAATCTTCATGCCGTAACTTAATGCATGCTTCTGTCTGAAGCCTTCACATTGCACAGTGTTTGTGAGGATGCTACAGAATTAACAAGGGAAACATTTTTTAAAAAAATGAAGTGCTTAACAACAAAAGGCTTCCTATCTTGAGTATGAAATGTTAAAAAATCCAAGAAAATACTAATTTCTTCAGCTTAGATCTGTTTCCATATTTATGTTTCAAAAATCCTATAGTGTTGTTTTACAGAGCAAGATGACGGAATAGAAACCTACAGTCTATCTTACTCTGTAACATTGCCTTCAAAAATTATTTTTATTATAGCATGCAACAGATATTTTCCTCTTCATAATTTTCAAAGCAGTCAAGCAAAGAAATGGCTTTTTTTTAAATAAAAAGAATGCAAATAAGTACTTTTCAGTTTGGCCACAGGACTTTTATAAAAGCTGATTTGAAAATACTGGAGAAGATTAATTATTAGTTAAATTAATTAAAATCCTCCACTTCTTGTATTTGATATTCATATGGCTAAGTTTTAACACAACAGATACAGTGTGCTTATGTAGAACCAAAGAAAAAAATGTTATTAACTCTTTCTCAGAACTTATATGTATAATCTAAAAATTAGAATTTCTCAAGGAGTTGGTAGAATACATTCTATTCCAATATCATTTGCTCTTTTACAAGTACGATGGTAGAGGTCTTAGAGTTCACCTGTTTTTGAAATATTCATCTATTTGTGTCCTGTCAGTGTAAACAAAATCAGTAGACCCTCTTTACTATTCTCAGGACTGAATTTCAGTTGCAGCTAAAAGTGGCTAATTAAAAGTGATAAATTTACTGACCAATATTTAATTATCTGATCCTATAAGGACAGAAAAATATTGCATACAAAGTTTGTACTACTGTTACTTTTTAATTATGTATATTGTTATCCTAAAATAAATGAGTTTTTATGTTAATACAATGCTATGTTGTGGAGGGATGAGAAAATCCTTAATTTTTCTTGAAATATAACTAATTTTCACACTGAAGTATATGAGGCGAGTCTCTAGTTCCTATTGACGTCTAAAAGTCATATGGGTCACTTAAGTGTAAATCTGTGCTTGAGTAGCTAAGGGACACACATATATACACTCAGACACACTATTCTATTTACAGATCCTGAGCTAATATAAGCTGATGTCTCCCCTGACTTCAGTAAAGTTCTGCTGATTTTGACTCACTGATTCTCTGGCCTGTACAGTGTAGGTTTTGTTATTACTTTAACTACACTGTTTGCTCTCATTAAGATGGAGGATCCATGCTTGTTTCATGCTCTAGTAAGATATGAGATGTGTCAGTGAAGCTGGCACTCAGAGATAAAAGCTTTTAATTTAAACAGAGCAGCCTTCTAACACTGGTCTGGTGAAAACATCCTATTCTGTAGTAGTGTATCATAGTCAAGAGAATTTCTTCGGTTTTAGCCACCCTGTTATGAAGACGTCTTATTTCTATGGCATGTAATTTCTAAAATTCAGTATTATGAGGCAAGACCCAATATATTGTGGCTCCTGTACTAATCTTTGAGACCTTCATCAGCATATTCTCAGAAATCCACTAAAGCAATGGTTTTCAAACCACAGGCTGGGACTCACTACTGAGTCGCAGCCCTTCAGGCTCTGGGTTGCGGCGCCCCCTGCTGCTCCCGCCAAAAGATTGGAATGCATTGCTGAAAGATGTAATTGTTGAGTCATAAACATAAATGATTTTTTTTCAACTGGGTCCCAAGAAAATAAGTTTGAAAATTGCTGCACTAAGGTACATTCATGAGCAATATGCAGTTCAAACTGAATCTTGCTAGGTATAAAACTTTCTAAATATGCTTCTGTAGGACACACAAAAATTGTACATTTTGTACAAGAAAGAAAGGAACAGGACTCCTCCTCTCCTTTATCTTTAACTGTTTCTACTCACCTGACCTGAAAAACACTGCTACAATGGTGGGGAAATGATAGGGCCAAATTCTCTGCTAGAATAACTCTGTTGAAATCAGTGGAGTTATACAGGAAGAAAATTTGTCCATAAATACAACCAATCATAGAAATTATACAATAAAAAGCATTTGTCCAGACATTGGTAATAATGGACACAGGTATAACATTCATATTGAAATATCGAGCAGTTGAAAGGTAAAAGAAGCTTTTCAAAGTTGAGTACTCTAATTTTATAGAATAGCTGACATTCATGACAAATTAAATATTCATTTTAGCAAGGGTGAATTTCTGTTTCCATAAGATTGTTAAGAACTAGCAAAATATTTTTGTTTCTCCTCTTCCAGGCTTGGTTTCTTTTTTTGTTTGCTTACTAAGACCTGTAATCAGTAAGTCTGCATCTAAGGTTTGAATTCTGCAGGTTTTATAAGGTTTTGATGCCTTCTAGCTCCTTCCCAGTGATGCAGAGTAACTTTGTTTGAGGTTGGGATTACATGGGAAAGAATAAAATAAAATAAAATAAAATAAAATATATATAGTGCAGGTGTGTAGAAAAAAACCATACAAACATGCAGTCACACACACCAAACACATTCACACATAAAGAGTAGACAGCTTAGATAGGACATGGAGAAGGTTCTCTCTCATGACTGCAAGTTCTTTCCCAGTGAATGCAAGAATCCTGGAAAGCCAGAAAAACAAAGTAATCTAGCCTAATTTTAGAGTAATATATTCTCATTCAGTCAAAATATCCTTATTCATTTAAGCGTGGATAACCAATCACAATGCTCTTATAGTATGTGCCTGAAGGTTTCTCACTGTGATAAGCATACCTCACAAGGATAAAACACTCCATTTTAAAAAATATATAATGGTCATTGCCTTTATGACTATATAAGTGCCTCTTCATCTACCTACACATTATAAGAACATTTATGCCTGCGTAAATATGCTTTTATTTTGGTCACAAATGAGATTGAAATCTGTGGTGTCATCAGAATATGCAAACTATTGTTTGGACACTACAGTCTGGATTGCATCCTTTTTACTATAGCCTGATTCTGGCACCTCAGCCATCTTACACTGGTTAAACTTCATTAACAGGAATGGAGTTATGCCTCAGTTATACCAGCATCAGCTCACAGCCAGGCCCAAAGATTACAATGTATTCGTATCTGGTAAGGATTCCTATGCATCAGAAGGGATATGAGCTAACATTTCATAAGATATTCCTAAACTTTGATTTGGTTGTCACATGACATCAATATCTGGGTGTGAGGACTACAGAAAATCAGAGAAGTCACCAACCTAAATTTCAATTCCTTTGAAAGGGTTAACTACTTTGACAAACTTGAATTGTTCAAGCCTACAATTTTACTTGTTATTCAAAACCAATTTTAATTATCCCTGTAGCTGTAATTTTGTTTAGATTTTATTGTTTACCATCCCTGTTAAACTAGATTCCCTGTGCCTTAAAAAATAAAGGCTAGAAGAACATCATAAAGCTGGTATGATTTAGCAATGAACATTAGACATGTCTTTCTAACAAAGCCCTAAAGCAAGTTCAGCTCTCCTTTTATAAGCATTTTAGATTATAGACTTTATTTTCCTTGCAAAATAGTAGAATACTAGAGTTTTGAGCTTTTCAATTAATTCTCCAGAAGGCAAAGTCACTATTTCCTTCAGTGACCCCAGCAGAAATCCCATGCAAAAACAAGAGCTGGTACTCTTTTCTTGAATCAAGATGACATGCAGAGAATCAAAGAAATACTTCTTCACCTTTTATTCTAAACTCATCCTAGAGAGATACTGTATCTACCTGGTAGTGATGAACTATGCAATAGCTGACTTCATATTAGCTTAGTAAGCATCAATATTAATGCTCACCAGTTTTAATGAGTTTGCACTGATGTGAACTTCATTTTGTATTTATAATTGGTGACTCAGCTACACTACCAAAATGAAATTATTCTGGTGGAAGGTATTTGCATGTGAGTTTGGAAATCAAATAACCAGTACTGTATTGATTAACTATAGGAAGAAGAATGCACAATTATACCTTCACTAGTCATGTCCAAATCCAATACTAAAGAACACTGCTTCTATTAATAAATTGAATTTTACCATCTGAAATTCCTCCATTATAAAGGGTTTTATTAATGTTCTTCATTCATCTTGATTTTTGTAAATTTCTATATATCTTGTTAAATTTACACCAACAAACTCTTTCATGTTATCATATAGTATTTAGAACTTTGAGATGTTGGACACCATTGCACAAAATCATAAGAGTGGGCAAACTTATGAGTTCTCCATGATTGCTGAAAATAGAATGTGCTAGCAATTTCCAGTATCTGTTAGAGTCTTAATGACTAAATTTGTTCCCTCTCATCTAACTTAACCAAATTCTTTGTTATGTGTCCCTGAGTCTTCTCTATTGCCATTAGTGTTTATAGCTATATAATAGTAATGCTCTTTTCTGTTTACTATGCCTTTCAAGTAAAATAGGCCCACTCTAACCTAATTTTAGGCCTGGGAGTTGGTTCAGCATGGATGCTATTACTGTCATTTCTCATGGAGACTTTATATTTTTTCCCTTCCATCTCTGTAGTTTCCTTTACTCTAAAGCAAAAGTCATCCAGTAATAAAGACATATTTGTTCTTTGTTGATGGAAAACTATTAACACCCCTCCACAAGGAATGAAATCAATGAATCATAAGTAGAAATTTGTTCTCATCCAAACTGCATATGGCAGTTGAAATTAAGCAGGACTGTAGCAGGACTGTCAGACATTTCATTCCTTATAACTATTTATGAGGAATCAGATATAAAGGAAAACTTTGGAAAATGAAAAATTGCTAATAATATATTAAGGGGACAATAAAAGATAGCTAAAAGGAACATGATTATGAATTCATATTGTATGCAACTGAGCAAGATAGTTTCTTAGATTTAATTGCTTTGTCTCTGTGCATGTACATGTGTGAAGACCAACATATTTGTTTTAAAGAATTTGAAAAACCAAATTGTCATTCCTGAATATCAGCTGAATGATGAAAGACTATTTCAGTCCCTTTACTTTGCTTGTTGTTTTATTACTATAGACTCAAATTAGCCCTAAAGAAGGATGGCAAGTGTATAGTTCAGCCCAAGACCCAGATGGCCGATGCATTTGTACAGTGGTTGCACCAGAACAAAACTTATGTTCCCGAGATGCCAAAAGTAGGCAACTTAGACAGCTGCTAGAGAAGGTAAGTTTCGCAAATGTATCACCTCTTTTTATCCACTAAGACTTCTACAAGCATCTGCCCCTTCCCCTCTTTAAAATAACAAATAATATAGTATTCAATCTATCAAATTTTATGTCTCTGCTTCCCAGGGGTTAAAGTTTAATTTGGTGGACCCGGAACCGTCCTAAATTTCTGCCCCCCCACAGGTCTGGGACCCCTTCACTCAGGTCTGGGCCACTGTCCCACAGGTCTGGGTCCTTTTCACCCACCCCAGCTACAGCCTCCCAAATGCCTGCCCCCACCCAAGCTTCTGCCCCCCATACACCTGCTACCCACCCTAGCTACTGCCCCAAATCCTTGCCCCACCACCCCAGCTACTGCCCCCAGCCCCCATCTTGCCGCTAGTCCTCCAACCCTTCCCCAACCCCCCCTCTGTGCTGCACTGTCTTCCCCCACTGCCCCTGGCTGACCCCCCTCCTCCGCACCCTTTCCCCACTGGGCCTGCTTTTCTGTCCTTGAACACCCCCCCAGGGCCTCCTTACCTAGGCACCATGTGTAACAGCCCCCCTGAGCCTGCTCTGACTGAGCATGCTCAGAGCCTCTGAGCATGCTCAATCAGATCAGGCTCAGGGTGGGAGATTAAAATATCCCAGCCTGATGCAGCTCCCTGAGCTGCTGGAATGCGCTAGAACAATGTTCCGGGGCCTATTATTGTTAGGGGCTCAGCATTCAGGGGGATCCCCTAAAAATAGAAAATGGAGCCAGAAGGCTGCTTTCCAGTGCCCACTATTTTTAAATGGTGGGCCAGGGACTGCAGTGTTCCAGCTCCATTTTCCATTTTTAGGGGGCCTAGAACACTGACCACCTAAAAGTATTGGGCCTTGGCATGCTGTTCCGGCACATTCTGGCTTACTTTAAGCCCTGCTGCTTCCCCTTCCTATTTTTCCACTACTAATCACACTTCATCCAGTTTCTTTACAGCTCAGCTCTTCTGATCTGTGTTATTGATCCAGGAGCTTAATGCTGAGTCTTCTCTCTTGTTTCTTCCCCCCAGATTTCTTCCTTTAAGAAAACTGAGTCCCATAATTTGTATGTCCATATCAAACCAGACTGACCTTCAAAAACTAGTTACAAATCCCAGTTCAAAGTAGCTAGAAGAACCAGTATTCAAGCCCCCATTGCTGTCATAGGAAGATCTTGGGGCTCATTCACTTTAATCATATCAATAACTTGATCAATGTTTTTTTCTGCCAAACAACTAAAGAATCTTACTTTTCAGATTTATTCACAACTATATACAAATTAAATTTGCAAAAGCTTATTTCTACTGCAAAAAAAATTAAGGATAATGCTCCAGCTATGAAGACGTGAGCCGTTGTTCTGCATTCCCAGTACCGGTAGCCAAGTTCTGTTTACTGTGGAACAAATAGTGATGCATAGCCTTATAGGTCTTCAAAGAACATGCCTGAACATTCAATGTGGAAAGCAACACAAAATATTGAGCTAAAATCATATTTGCCAGCACAAATTTTTTCAGTATTCTGCTATTTTAGGAAAGACCAATCCATTGCACACATACAAAATGAGCAACGACTGCCTAAGAAAGAGTACTACAGAATGGGGATCTGGGTGTCATAGCAGATCACAAACTAAATATGAGTCAACAATGTAACACTGTTGCAAAAAAAAGCAAACACCATTCTGGGAGTGCAAATCATCCTCTTTTTCTCAATCATAAACTTCAACCTGGTCCCAGCTGTGCCACTGCTCAAAGACCCCTGTCTCCTTCCCCCCACACAAGTATTGAATAAGACACAAGAAATAATTCTTCTGCTCTATACAGCCCTGCTTAAGGCTCAACTGGAGTATTATGTGCAGTTCTGTGCAGCTCATTTCAAGGAAGATGTGGAGAAACTGGAGAAAGTCCAGAGAACAGTTCCTCCACATCTTTGTTAAAATGAGCTGCCCAGAACAGGACACAATACTCCAGTTGATAGGACAAGAAGCAATGGGCCTAAATTATAGCAAGGGAGGTTTAGGTTGTACATTAAGGGGAAAAAAATTCTAATTGTTTGGGGTGATAAACCCCTGGAATAAGTTGCCTAGGGAGTCTGTGGAATCTCCAGCACTGGAAGTTTTTAAGAGCAAGTTAGACAAACACCTGTCAGGGATGGTTTAAGATGATACTTAGTCTTGCCATGAATGCAGGGAACTGAACTTGATCTTTTATGGTCCCTTCCAGTGCCTATGATTCTATCTCAAAGACACTTTTGGAATATTAGCTCACCACAGTGCAAATAAGGAGCCAGATCCTGCAGGCCTGGATCAGACAAAATTGTGATGAACTTCAGTGGGAGCTTGATTTGCAAATGTAACTCGAGGTCTATACCATGTAATGTGACCAAATTCTGTAAAATTCTAGCATGCTCTGATTTTCAGGATGGGCTCAACAGTGGTCCTGCCTCTGGCAGGGGGTTGGACTAGATGACCTATGAGGTCCCTTCCAACCCTAGGATTCTATGATTGACGTGGAAGATTTAGAGGGGGAACTTAATGTCCTTGTTTCTTAATCCTTTATCAATTCACTTCAGCCCCCTCTAGCACTTAACAATCGCCAATGAACCATAGTCCTGCTATGCCAGAAGAAAGAGAAGAGGCAACAAATGTTAATTAGGTCATAATTTTATTCAGTTAAAATATCTGGGAGCAACTAGCAATAAATTGTGCAGTGTAAGTCATCCTCATTTCCTCAATCACAAACTCCAACCTAGTCCCAGCTGTGACACTTCTTGGAAAGCCCCATCTCCTCTCCTTGTCCTTCCCCCACACACACACACACACTTTCCCCTCATCTGAAGTGAAAGAGGACTATAAAAGGAAAGGTGTCAGCTTACTTGTGATTCAGATGTGGAAGACCCAAACCCCCCTTTCTCAGCTCCCATAAAGGGAGACTAGAAGAAAAAGGCAGGGGGTCAGTTTCAGGCTGTGCATGACAGAAAAGTTTCAGACTCTGCTTTGCTCAGTTCCCTTTAGAGATGTTTTCCTTCAAATCCTTTTCTAATCCAATGTATCCAGTAACCAGATCACTTCCATACCAAAACATCTGCCACAAGTTTTACATACTAATCCTTCTGCTCTGCCCCACAGAAATCTGCTGTGAGAAAGACAGAAAAAAAATCCCACCCCACCTCAGCCACTTTGGCAGTAAGAGAAAAAATTCCTTTCCAACCAACAAGGAAGATGGTGCCTAGTGTAATACACGTAATAGGTCATAGGGAAGCCCCCATCCTTTTGCAAATTTCATGAGCGGTTCAATAGATGCTGCAACTTCAGCCTGATAAAAGAGTATTTTCCCTGTGGCTGTATGGGGTTTAAATAAAATCCTACCATTCTGGTCAAGAGGAGCCTCCCCAACCTTGCCCCAGCTATTTCCTGCCCTTCCAGTCCATCACTGTAAACTTCCCTTCTCCTTACTACCCACCTTGGGTAGCGGGACTCAGCATGGGGCTCTTTGCTCTCCCCATCTTCAATGATATGGCAATGAAAGAAGCAAGTAGGTTACTCCAAGTCATTTAGGGCTTAACCAGATAGGTACTGAGAATTTTCAAAGGGATAGCTGTGTTAGTCTAGTCCAGCAAAAAAACCAAGGAGTTGTGTAGCACTTTAAGACTAACAGATTTCTTTTTCGCATGAGCTTTCGTGGGAGAAAATCCCACTTCATCAGATGCTTCGAAGATGGGTGAACTTACAGAATGGAATGGAAATAAATGCAGGGGGGTGTAAAACATAGGATCAGGTCATACAGTAACAGCAAATCAGAGCAGTTGTTAAGTTCAAACCATGGGAAGCCTGACCTGATCCTATGTTTTACACCCCCTTGCATTTATTTTCATTCCATTTTGTAAGTTCACCCATCTTCGAAGCATCTGACGAAGTGGGATTTTCCCCCACGCTCATGCAAAAAAGAAATCTGTTAGTCTTAAAGTGCCCCACAACTCCTTGTTTTTTTTAGGTACTGAGAACTCTGGCCCTGATCCAACAAAGCATTTGAGCATATGTCCACTCTTAGCACAATTCCAATGGGACTGGCTCACATGCTTAAGTGCTTTGCTGGATTGAAATCTATCTTAGGGGTAGCTAGGCATCCTACTCATGAACCAGGATCCCATTGTATGAGGCAATGTACAAACCACAGAACAAAATGATTGCTCTGGTTCAAAAGAACTTAAAGTCTAAAGAATATAAAAGTAGCAAAACTGTTGGTGTTAAAGAATATTAACATGGATATCTTTAAAGATATTTATATTCAAAGTAGTACTAAGGCACAATGCTATAAAGAAAAAAATTCAAAGCTTTTTTTAAACACACACTGGCAATTTACAGGCTCAACCCTGCTTCCAGTGAAGTCAGCTGTAACTTGCCCACTAATTTGAATAGGATGGGATCAAGCCCTAAGATAGGATATTTTGTTGACTCATTAAAAACAGTGGTGTAGTTCTCCTTAAAATTTAAAAATCTAGTTTGAGCAAATGTCAGTCTCAAGCCCAAGACCATGTTTTCCAAAGCTTTGATATTTAAACTAGTGCACCACCAGAGAATAAAATATTGGGCTCTGCAAAATTACATTGATATTTATCAGAAGCCCAGATAGCACACATCTTTTAAAGGAGACCCACTGGCCCTGATCCTGATCCCTCTTCCACTGATCTCACAGTCATGGAACTCCACTAACTTCAGCAGAATTATTCCTGATTTTCATTAGTGTAAAGGATCAGAACTGTGTCCCTTCTTTTTAATAGAACAATACAAGCACAGGGCTAATGATTGCTTCCAAGAACCATATGCTGTATACAGAGCACTTGAGGGGAGAAAAAACCTAGCAAGCACTGTATAAAGTAGTTTAAGCTCTGTCATGGTGGCAGCATACATTTTATCTGCCATGTATAGGTTCAGGTCCTTGAAGAAGCTTAAATTCAAGTTTTACCCCATTCTTCCTCTACACCCCCAAATCTCTGTAAACTGGTATGGAATTATAAATTAATTCAGGTCAATGTCCCATTTTCACAAGTTACTGAATATTTACACTTTCATTCAGGAATACTGAATCCCAAACATCTTTTATGCTTCCTTGCCCTGGAACAGTTTTCCCCATGCTGAATTATCACAAAACTCAGTGCAGTTCTCTTTTTAAGGTATTATATGATAGGTAAAGGTATTGGGTACTATTCCTCCCAGCTGTAAGGAACAATCTCACTGCGGTCATAGGGGTTATACATGTGTGACCAAGACCAGAATGTGCCCCACTTTCTGTATGGTTGTACAGTTATGAATTTAAAGCCCCGCTGAAGTAAAAACAATTCAAGCATTGACAGAGGCATGACATTTTATTACTTGACATTTAACTACGTGTAGAAGAAAAAGCAAAACAGTGAAGTCAGTGTTCTTCTTTAACAGGTGCAGAATATGTCCCAATCTATTGAAGTTTTAAACCTACGGACTCAGAGGGATTTCCAATATGTTTTAAAAATGGAAACTCAAATGAAAGGGCTGAAGGCCAAGTTTCGGCAAATTGAAGATGATCGGAAGACATTAATGACAAAGCATTTTCAAGTAGGTTTTATTTTAATATCAATTTTGAAAGCCTGCTCCAACGTATGTACTAAAAAGCAATGCATGGATTCTAAGATCTCAGCTTGAAAAGCTTATACAAAAGCAACATTAAAAATGACCCATAACATAACCTCCTTTATTATGATAATCTTTTTCTCTGCTCAGTTTAACTGCAATAAGGAGTGACCATTAATTATTAAGACGTTAGTGAAATGTCAGTATAAACAGAATCCTAGTTTATTGTATCAATGTTCAGTTCATACTGAGAGATTTATATGCAGTCAAGCACTAGTGATAAATGAGGAAGCCCTGGGAATTTATAGCAAATGACCAGAGGGTTTGCACTTTTATAGTTGTCTGACATTTCGTAGAGCTGAAGTGAATAAAGTTCATAATGAGGGAAGTTATTGAAACTAATCCTTAAAATCAATAATATCTAAAACTTTCTGATTAGAGATTGTGGGGAGATAGTTATTTTGCTTTGAGGGTGTTTTCCAGCTTTCTAATCCACATGTGATATAAGCAAAAATATCCATATTAAAATTTCTTAGTAATTTCTCACTGAACAAAAACTTCAAACACCGTATCTGGCTAGCTGACAGAAGTAAGAAATTATTTACACTTTCAAGTCTGAGGAACCCATCTAGACTAGATTACGGAGACAGTGGTACAGGCATCGTCACATAGTTTTCCAAGTGTTGGGGCCAAATGAGGGAGAGTTTTGAGTGTGTAAAGAATGCAGGATAGGGTCCATTACATAAAATTATGTTGACTTTATATCTTTTGAGGTGATCATGATAGATGAAACGTAAAAGCACAGACTTCCATTTTCAAAACAAAATGCCTAGTGCTAGGCACCAAACTGAGTGGTCTGATTTCAGAGGTACTGCGCACTGAACGGGTCCCATTGGTTTCAGCAAATAATTATACTAATAACTTTGTTCTACAGACAATATCTTATTTATTCTCAGTGTAGCTGAAACTCTGAGTATAAATCCTCTCAGTCCTTTTCAGCTCATAATGAAAGTTTTCACCTTTGCCCCTTTTTGCCATAACACCTCATTGTACAGTACCATTATCTACTTTGTATTCTCATTACAGTTTTTCCCAGAGGAACAAAATATCAGAATTTGAATGTCCAATTTGGCTGTCAAAGGCAGCTCCTGCTGTACTCTAACCTTTTAAGTATTCAATATTTGTATCGATTTTACAGACATTCAGCCTCAGTTTGACAGGAGCATAAAACAGATTGCCAGCCAATCAAATTAAAGAGTAATCTGAAATGTCAGAATAATATTACTGTCTTTGAGAGTTTTGCTCCAATAAAATTTTGGTCTCGTACCTTATTCCCAAGACACAAAAATTTAGTTTGCCTGTCCTTAATACCCTCCCCTCCACACACACACATACGCTGCTCCTATTAACACTAGTGGGAGTTAATGAGGCAAATCAAAGAGAAAATAAGCTTAAGAATGCAGCAATTTCCTGCTTTTATTGCAGTGTGAATTCATTCTGATAACAATAGCTTTCAGAAGTGTAAGTAGTACTAATAAAACCAAAAGATCCATTAGTTATTATGATGACACAATCTTCACTTCCTTTAGTCACATAAGATGCTCTAACTAAGAAGTTAATTTTAAACTGAAATATCCATGGTACAGTCCTCTAATTCAACTCAGTGAAATTTCTTAGGGCTTGATCCTGTTCTCACTGGAGTCTTTCCCCCATTGAAGTAAGACCATTGTAGGACCACAAATTTAAACCTATGGGGGAGAGAAAATTATTAATAGGTGTTCTAAATTGCTGTAAGTACATGGTGCTGTATGCATGGTTTTAATAAGAAATTTTCACCCAGCTCTCCTCATACTACTTTCACTCAAAAATTTCTGGACATGCACAGTAGTGGAAGTACCCTCATGAGTAAAAGCTGTAAATCAGAGCACCAGAGGGACTCCTTCTGCTCTAAATGCATTTACAGTAATAATATTTTGACATGCAGTTTTTAAAATGCAATTTTCTAGTGATCAAAAGAGCTATGTGTAAATACTCTGACAACACCTAAGAATCATCTCTGGAGTTAATAATTCCCAAGTGAAAAATAATAGCATTCCTTAAGGTAGTGTTAAAATGGAGGAGGGGTGCATATTAATTCATAAACACATAGTATTCTAGTACTGTAATTGTTACAAAATATGCTTAAAAGGCAAGAAAGTCAGAGGTAAATTTCCTCAAAGTTATCTCTGGCCTTGTGTCCTTCCTTCCTCTCTGCCTCATGAGTAGGATCACATTACAGCAACTTTAATCCTTTTCACATTGTTTATTGCATCTCTTAATATGAATGAAAAAGTAATAAATTACACACACACACACACACACACACACACACACACACCTCAGTATGTTTCAGAGTCTATGCTACTCTGGCATTTCTGACCTCCAATGTCTCTGTTGCCCTTGACAGTTATCACTCATCCATTTTTTCTTACTTGGGTTTCCATTACACTCTTCCCTTCTCTGATTTGCTTTCTAACCTTATTTCATTACTTCTGTTTATTAGCCTGCCCTTGTGTCCTGTGATGTTCCTCAAGGCTCTAACCTTAGTTTCGTCATTTTCTTGCTCTATGCTTTCCTCCTGGGATGTTCTTAATCTATTTCCAGGACTTCTGCTATGCATGTGCTGGCACCTGTCAAACCTATATCTCCACGCCTTTTCCTCTCTCTTCTGTCCAGGACTTCTTGCATCTCCTTCTCTCATGGAATTCCTGCTGTTTAAGTTATAAATGGAATTGCAGAACACCTGTCTGAACATGATTTGCCAATGACAAACCCACTTGTCTTGCATAAAAGAAAAACTTCTAATCTTACGAGGATTCTTTGAGGTTGACCATGCATTTGTGATTGAAGAAGAACCAGTTGCCATAATGTATTGACATATTTTAACAAACTGACAAAAAGGATATTAAATGCATTTATAGTCATCAGAAAAGCAATAAATAGCCATTATGGATTAGAAAGAGCTGACAGACAACATTCAATGAATTGGAAAAATGGTTAATTTTCAAGATGGAAAAAGATCACATGTGGGCTGCCCCAACACTCCACAGTAGGACCTGTGTTGTTTAATACATTAGTCAATCATCTGCGAAAAATAAAGAACGATAAGGCTGTAAAAATTTGCAGAAGACATAAAATTATTTAATTTAGTGAAGGCTAGAGAAGAATTCAGAGGCTGCTAACAAAGCTAGTTGAATGGGAAAATGGCAGATCACAGATGATAATCACTGTAGGAGAATGCACATTTGAACCTATCACATCATAATTTGATTTGATAATTTGAACCTATCATATCATTGTTGGGCTCTAAACTGATCTCTAACCACTTAGGGAAAAAAATACCTTGACATTATTGTGCACAGATCAATGAAAGTATATCCTCTGAATGTAGCAGTGGTCAAAAAAGGTAACAAAATATTCATATTTATAGAGAATTAAATAAAAATAATTTAAAATATTATAATGTCACTGTAGCAGTGCTATGTGCTCACCTGGAGCAAAATGGTTATTTCTGATCACCCTCTGTCACGAAAAATATGGTCAATGGAAATTTGTACAATGTGAAGGGAATGATTGTGTCCATTTTCTGTAGCAGTTGAAGGTAGATACACAAGTTACAGAAAATAACTTCAATATCTCCCTTCAGCTCTCTAACTCCGATTTACCTCCATGGCTCCATTGTGCTAAGTGGAAGGGAAATGCCATATCTTCAACTAAGTTCTATTCTTCTTATGCGGATTCAGTTATTGAGTTGAACTCCGCATCAGCTAAGTGGGTCTTGACTGATTGCTCAATTGAACCAGATTTTTCAAACTTACAGTTGTGAATTTGCTGCCATCATTTGTACTTTCAGTAGAAATTGAGTATTCTTTTTACATTTTATCCAGCACAAACTACAGAGTTTGCTAGGCCTTCACAATGCACTAATAATGGCTCTGAACCTAAAAATCAATAGGAATTTGTAAAGTCATTTTAATAATCAGTCCAAAATATTGTTACAGGGTGTTAGGGAAACAAACTCCTTTAAGCTGCTTTAATGTAAAATTGACTGCTTATTGCAGGAGCTGAAGGAAAAGATGGATGAGCTCTTGCCATTGATCCCAGTTTTGGAACAGTACAAAACTGATGCCAAGTTAATCACCCAATTCAAGGAGGAAATTAGGAATCTGTCTGCAGTTCTTACGGGAATTCAGGAAGAAATTGGTGCCTATGACTATGAGGAACTACATCAGAGGGTGCTCAGTTTAGAAACCAGACTTCGAGACTGCATGAAAAAACTCAGTAAGTTAACAGTTTCATATCAGATTTTGTTTCTAAGTTGTGCAATACTCTATTTTTAAGCTCTCTGATACACTGGCACAGAGTCAGATCTCTGTTGCACTAATATATATCAAGAGTAACTTCACTAAAGTCAACTGTTACTCTAGACTTCCACCACTATAATTTAGATTTGAATGTCATAATAGCAAGAGTTAAGATGCAGAATTATAAAGGATGGCAACTTTTAGATTCTAGGAGAGAATGGCTTAGGACTGAATTGCTCATGAGCTTCTTAATGGAATACAAAGATTTCCTTCCTCTCTCCCACTGCTGTTTTATAACTCAGACCACCAGTAATTCCATCCATGTGCTCTTTAATGGCCAATGTGAAATATATTGGTGGTCTCTGTCCAGTTTCCAATGGAGAGATGTCCACCTTACAAAAGTCATCATCACAATCCAAATCTTGGTTTGAAGTTTGCAAGACGATTTTTAGACTATCAAGTGAGGGCCTCTAGTAATAATAGGAGAAGAGAGATCAATCAATGAACAGCAGTGAAATTAGCATTGTTACTATCTGTGCTACACCTACTTTAAAGGAAACAGCTCTGGGTTTATTTCCAGAAATGGAAGAACTTTCCTTTGTGACGTTCAAAACATCTCAGTTTTAGATATCTAGTTGTTGGCTTCAGTTTGAAGTGGTTAACACTTCTGAAGATTAAGGACTAATTATCTAATAATGGGCATTCCAAATTAGACAACATTTTTGAAAATGTCACCCTTAAAAGGGGATAATTAATACTTCTCTATCTCAGGGGCATGTTCTAAGGACTTAATGGCCAATGTCTGCTCCAATTAAAGTCACTGACAAAACATTTTCAGATACTTGGCTGGAAGATAAGTTTAAAAGCCAAGACTTATTATTTATTGAAAATCTTTGCCTTCTATCAATATTTTATGAGAACTAAATTCACTATAAACAAAAATTAAATGCTGAAAAAATAGAACTCAGGCTTATGAAATATTTCTCAGGTATCAAATCTTGGGTGTCTACTTCCATAGGCAGTGTGTGACATTTGAAATATGTTATTAAATAAAGAGGTGATGTCTGTTACAGAAGACATCCTTTTTTAAGAAATAGAAAAAGAAAGGAAAAATAATCCAGACTGGGTTCTCCTCTTAAAATTATTTATTTTCAGTTTCTTCTTTTTACACTAGAGTCTTAGGTAGTCAAAATTACATGAAACAATTCCTCAGACAGAAATCTCTTATGAGCCAATTCTTCTCCTCAATACATACACAATATACAGCATGTTACTACACTGACAGAATATACACTTGTGCAGTCAAGAGAAAACTGATGCTTTACCATACAGGGGCAAACAAGAAATTTGGTCTAAATAGTAACTTTTCCTGTATGCAGTATTAAGGAGAAAGAAATTGGCATTCCATAGTTTTCAGTCATCTTGTTTTCATTATTTTTATAGTGAATACCTATCACAAATCAATGAATTGACTGCACTTTGGAAGATAGTCTGAATATCTGAATCATCCCTGTTATAGCTATATAGTCTTTTCTATGGGTTCTCCCCACACATTTTACTTCCTCTCTAATAATTTCCCTAGGGGTATGTCTATACTTACAAGTTAGTTTGAATTAAGGAGGCTTAATTTGAACTAATTAAGCAGCTCTCTACACTAGACTTTCAATAGTTCAAATTAAGGAATTCCTTAATTCAAAATAAGGGAAGCATAGTTCGAATTAGTAAATCCTGCTGGCTAGTTTGAACTAAGTCCTTAGTTTGATCTTTAGTTCAAACTAAGGATGGTGTAGACTAGGATTAACCCTTAGTTCGCACTTAAGAAGTTCAAATTAAGGGCAGTTAGTTTGAATTAACAAAATGGACTAATTTGACTTAAACTAAACTCGAACTTAGTTCGAATTAACAAATTCAAACCAACTTTTCCTAGTGTAGACATAGCCTAGGTGAAATCCCCTCTGTCTTCCCATGGGTTCTGCCTTAACATATCATTCTCTCTTTGTTGGCCAATAAAAAAAGTCTCTGGGGCCTAAAATAATTTTGTTGTATACTAGCAATTTACGGAGAAGTAGTTCTATGAAAGAAATTAACAAATACACACATCACATCACATCCTGTGCCTAGTATGTGTAGAACAGTATTTGTATACAAGTCTACAGGATCAGAAAACCCCTCTGATCCAAGTGTGCGTGTACATATACACATCACACTCCCTTTCTCCCTCCAGGGAAATTCATCTCCAGATTGATTGTGAATCCAAAATGGGAAACTTGGTCATCTACATATATAAATACAGTTACGTGATTTCCCAAGAGCACTTTTTCTTTCTCCGTTAACTGCAAGGATCTGATCTCTTTCTTTGTTTCTAGGGACCCCTCTCATTTTCCTCTGTCTCCCTGGACCTATGTTTCTGCAGCCCACTGCCTTCTATAGCCATGTAACAACTGTAAATTCTCCTGGTCCATAAGCAACTGCATTTTGAGCCTTAAGAGTAGATAGACAATAACATTAGTAAGACTTTACCATTCTGAATTTTCATATTAGGTCCTATGATTTACCTGTATTCTTAAGGATTTTAAGGGGAGGTTCTTACCAATAAAAGCTTTAGAAAATCCTAATGCAGAATTGTCTTTGCTCTTGTGATTATTCTCAGAGCTCCAGATGTTCAATAATGACTGAGAAGAGCATAGCACAGTTCAGGTGGCTTTTGTGCGCCCCTAATCCTGGACTGGTCATTTTCCTGGCCAGTCAGTCCCCACATACAAGTTAGAACAGTCTGAAATCAGCTTAAAGTTAATCTTGCTGTGTCTAGGAAGCTCCACCTATCTCCCATTTCACACCAGTCATGACCATTGCACTGACGGACTCTGCAATTCTACAACACTGGAGGATCCCAGTGCACTGGGTGGTCCAACTGAACCCATCTCCATGCCATGTTTAGGTCCAGAATCTAATGGCAGTGCAAGACAGAGCAGCAACATGAACACCAAGATCTGGGCTTGCATCATTACAGTGTTTTTGTTCAGTCTTGAGTACCACTATCTAATCAATATGTGCAATAGCTTTTTGCCCTTCTTTTCTCTAGCAGGTGTTTCTAGTAATATAACTGTTATAATGTATTTATACAGTTCTTGCCACTTAGAAGTCATCTTCCATCTGCACTGGCCACCCTTGCAACATTCAGTAACATATAGGCTGTGTTCACACAGCACTCTTATTTCGAAACAACAGAGGTTGTTTCGAAATAAGAAGTGGCATGGCCGTGCTGCTTTCGAAACAACCTAAACCTCATTGGCTGTCGAAACAGGGTTGTTTCGAAACCAGAGGTTTCGAAACAGCCCTGTTCGGACATGTTGTTTCGGAACAAAGCGTTCCGAAACAACATGTCACCTTCCTCCCAGGGTGCTTAGCGTGCTTAGCGTGCTTAGGGTGCTTAGCCCCCAGCAGGCGCGTCAGGCCAGGGATTCCCGAGGGCATGTCAGGGGATGCCCCGACACGCCCCCTGCTGGCGTGTCAGGCCGGGGATTCCTGCCCGCGCTTACTCCGGCCCCGGCAGCGGCGGGCTGCAGCCGCGCGCCAGGGCCGCACCTCCAGGTTGGGGGGCAGCAGGGGCTTTAAAGCCCCTGGGGTGAAGTGCCCCGCTGCCCTCTCCTGGCGGGTGCTTGCAGGGGGCTGCAGGCACCCGCCAGGTGAGGCGCGCTGCCTGCAGTCCCTTGCAGGTACTGGCGGAGTGAGGCGCAGCCCTGCACCTGACTCCGCCGGTGCCTGCAGCCCTCTGCAGGCACCCATGGGGTGCAGTGCCCCTCTGCACTGCACCCTGTGGGTGCCTGCAGTCCCCTCCCCAAGTGAAATAGCAGGTCCACACTGTGGACCTGCTATTTCACTCCGTTATTTCGCGGACATGGTTTTTGTCCAGCGAAATAAGTTGTTTCGAAATAACATATTATTTTGAAACAGCTTGTTTCGAAATGTGTTGTTTCGAAACAAGCCTGCCCTGTGTGAACATAGCCATAGTGAGGAATCACTTCATCATCACTGAAATTTAGTGATTTCCACAGCAGTTGTGGTGAATGAAACTGGTTCCTGATCCTTAGAATAGGAAAATTTCACTTTGCAGCACTTGATAAATGTGGCCTACATTTTCAGAAGTGTGTATGTGGTTCAGCATGCCCGTGACTTGTGTCCATAAGTTATGGCTTTCTGCACATCAAGAGGTGAGTATACTTTCATGTCTTTGTGTGTGGAAATACTCAGCTGACACTCCTACAAATCACATGAAAATGTAGACCTTCTTGTACTGCATACAAAGTGCTGTTCATATGGACAATTTTTACTGTAGTAATACACTGCTTTCCTATGATCTATCACATTCGTTGAATCAGCTACTGTGCATTAATGCTATTTAATTATGACAAATTCTTTAAAATGATATGGTTAGTCTAGTAGATCAATATCCTCTCAGACAATTGTTGCTTAGGAGATATGAAAGAAACTATTAGACTAGATACATACTGGACTCATTTTTAACTTTCTTACACATCAGGGTCAAGGCAAAATTTAACAGTGATATTTTTGCCTAGGGCCTGGAAAGTGGAATGCCATCATATCAATGGCAAAATACACATTAGTGTTGGCAGGGGTTTATTTTATTGATAATACTGATCCTTTGCACGTCTATAGCACCATTCCTGAAGATTCTGAAAGGCTTTACAAACACTAAGCCTGAACAGCATTCTGTGAGGTAGATAAGAATTATTATCCTCATTTTACAGATGAGGAAATCCTAATGCAAAGAAGGTAACTGACTAGTCCAAAGGTTACACAATGGGTAAGTGGTGGAGTTGGAAACAGAACTCAGATCTGATCACTAGACAACCATATTTCTTCGTTTGGGGCTAAGTAGGATAAGGGATACACAAACGTTAAGTAAAAGGTGAGCTCAGTCTCTACTTCATTTTACAATGTTATCTCCTAATAAATTTGGTTCTATGTAAGGAGGCGCAAGAAGTAATGCACACGGAAACTGCTTGTGCACACTCTGAAAAATGGTCTCACTTCCCTCCACCCTGTTTATTACCCATAATCATTCAGATATCTAAATTAGTGTTTACGGATTAGTATCTAAACAAAAACCTGAGATGCTCCATGCATATAAAAGCCAGATTGACTGTATCTGAGACAGAAAAAAGAAAACACATAACCAGATATTAAAAGGGTTCAATAGGTAAATATTTATTAATTAAGCAGGAAAGCTTCCATTCTGTCCTTGTACTAAATGTATTCAAACTTTTAGCAAGACATCTAAAAGTTAATGTTATGTGAAACAAAACTATTTATATCATTACAGTGGGGTTATTTGTGTGTTCCTTCTTAATAAGTCTTCTCCATTTCACAAACTCACTCAGTATATGGAATAACCTTTGCTTTTCCAAGTTAACACTAGTCATCACAGAGACTGTAGGGATATATTAGCACTGGTTACTGATTCATATGTGTACCTTCAAAATAGCTACATGGACACTGGATCTTCCCAGTCTCCCCCGCATGTTCTAGTGACATATAGAGCAGATGTCGGCAGTACCTCACCAACCCACTGAGACCTCTAGCATGCTTTCTAGGATTCCCCAGCATACAGTGCATCTGTTTCTACATTGCTCCATGGGTACAATATACCCCCTATTCCCTACCCTGGTCATCATCTTAAACCACTATAAATCATGAGCATTGAAATCATCAGTTGGAGTCACATTAGCATGAGAAGAGAATTAGACCACAAATACCCATGAGATGGTACACTGAACTCCTTATGCAATCTCATTTGTAGACAAATATTAAAAGGTTTGACTATTCATTTAGGAAAAGCATTTAAGAATGGGATTTTGAGATGAGCTCAGAACTGGCCTTGTTCCTTCCATCAAAATCAAATGGAGTTTTTCTATTGGCATCAATGGGAGCAGATTTAGGCCAAAACTCAGTGCTTTAGAAAATCTCACTTTAAAAATCTGCTTAAGCCTATTGGAATATTTTTGTTCTGAAAACAAGGACTACAAATCTACCAAACAGGCCACCATATGAATGTTTCAAAACTTCTAATCTTTACTAGGATGGAAGTGCCCAAGACCTTCCTGTCTCACTTACATCTGGTATTTCTGCTTAAGAGGAAGCTGAAGGGTTGAGGCATGCTATAATCAAAAGATTATGTGCCACAACAAAATTTCTTTCTACATTGTCACACTTCTCTTCTGACAGGGTCAAAAAAAAAGGAGATTTTTGACCCTCAAAAATAATCTGTGGGTTGTTTACTTCCTTAGCCGCCTCTACTGTTCTTGTAAATTCAGTGGCATTTCATTGTTTCTTTGCCTCACTGAAGTTTCCCAGCTATACTCCTGCATTCACAACTGTATCACAAATAGACATAGGCACTAGATAAATCTGTGAAGCAAACAATTCTGTACTGTTAGGGCACGTCTACACACACACTTAAATTCGACCTAATAAACATAAGGTCGAATTTAAAAATAGGCATGTCTACACAGGCTTTTCCCAATTTGACCTAAGGCTTTTGACTTGAAGAACGGACACTTCAAAGTTCCAAAATCTCATGTAACGTCGAAGCTACTGTCAATTTGAACGCTCTAATTCAAATTGGCGCTGTGTAGCTCTGTTAATTCGAATGAAAATTAGTTTGAATTAACATGGGTTGACCTTCTTTCCAGGGTGCATGGCACCCTGGGAGGAAGACCAGCTCTCCAGCATCTGGGGCAAGCAGCCCCAAAAGTGCTGCCCCACCAGCGGGCTGCAGGGAGTAGAGCCCTGAGTGGGGTGCCAGCTGCTTCCCAGGTGTGGGAACAGGACCCCCAGTCCAACAGGAGCCCCACTCACCAAGTGCCAGGAAGGGATTCCCCCACCAGACTGCAGCCCTACTCCTGGGTGGAGAGAAGGGATCCCCCCCGCAGCAGGCTGCATCCCTGCTCATTTGGTGGGGAGAAGGGATCCCTGTGCAGGGCTGCAGCTGTGATCCCTGTTTGGGGAGCAGGCTGCAGCCCGCGCAGGGATCCCTTCCCCAAGCCCAGCGAGCGGGGCTTCCTTCCCCATGCCAGCAAATGGGGCTCCAGCCTGGTGCAGGGATTCCTTCTCCCCACACAGTGAGCATAGCTGGAGCCGCACGGGTGTCCCTACCCCCACCCCAGCGCTGCTGAAGCAGGGCAGGAGGAATCCCTTCTCCCCCAGCACTGTGGGGGGGGGGTGGCCCAGCTCCACAGAGCCCAGGGAAGGGCAAACATCCCCTGCCAGGCACTAGCCTTCTGAGCTTGGCGTGGGGAAAAGCATCCGCTGCCCAGCTGTAGCTGCACCACAGGGCTGGAGCCCAGCAGGGGATAGGGTGGGGGCATGGCCCTTCTAGGGGGCCATGTTGCCACACCTCCCATGGTGCCCCTCTTCCAATTCAAACTAACAAGTCCTGTCCATGGACATGCTGGTGCAAATTGGTTTTCCTAGTGTGGCCACATTAGTTCGAATTGACTGAATTCAAACTAATTATTATTAGGTTGACTTGGTTAGTTCGAATTCATTTAATTCGAACTAAGTGTAAAACACAGAACGTACATCTCAGGTTTTTCCATTTCTACCATCTGATGAACTGGGACTTCACCCACAAAAGTTCACGCAAAAATAAATTCGGTAGTCATTAAAAGTGCCACAGGACTCCCTGCTTGCTTTAACATAACTGTGGTTGCTCGTGTCTGCCATTCATTTCAGAGTTGACAAAAGGACATAACAAAGGATAATTCCATCATCTCCTCTATTGTCCATTCTACAGCCAGCATGTTTGCCCTTCCAGAACTGTTTTTAAAGAATTAAGTTTCTATCTTGTTTCATTTGGAAATAAGAAACTACTATCCAGAAAGCATCTAATGAGTTGAACCAAAGCTTCTCTTTTTATTATATTTTCACTTCTAGGGATGGACAGCCATGACATTTTTTCCTCATTTTATTATTTTTTACTGCTTTTTTTCCTTTGCTCTAATTACTTTCTAACTTTAAACAGGATCTAGAATTTTATAACTTATTTTTTAGCATTTGCTGTAGCTCAAATCCCCATTTTGGCTTCATAGGGTCCAATCAGACCAACAATCAGAGAGGACCAGTGGGATCCATACACCAATGGACCCTATCAGTCATCTATGCAGCATTTTTATGATGGTCCATTCTCAAAAAGGCACGTAGTGGAAAGCTATGAAAAAGTTAATGCAGCCTGCACCTGCAGAAAGGAAAACAGATAAAGGTAGCAGACCTAGCAGGTTTTGATGGGTTCTTGCTGGGACTTTTGCCCATGGCACAAGGCAGCAATCTGTACCCCATTCTCCTCCCCATAGAATAATTCTGTAAAATTCCACTAAGTGACACTCGACTTTTCCTTTCCCAGAGGCCCCTGCCCATGGAAGAGGGCAAGGGTTTTTTACATCAGTCAGCTACGGTATATACTGTCACTACATGCCAGTGTAGTGTTTTATTTTTTATGGAAATGATGAGGTTCTCAATGAAACCCAGAGATGCAATGCCACTGACATTTTATGGGGCTGATCTGCATCTTCTGTAAATTTGTATCACTCTCTCAAACAACTTTGGTATTCAGGATCAATTCTCACAGATGGAAACTTATGAGAGTTTGCACTGGAGATGAGAATGAGCTGAGATTAGATCAATGCAGTTTATACTTAGGTAGATAAAAAAGGAAAGTGTTTCCATCTTTTTTTTTTTTTTTTTTTGCTCAGAATTGAAAATTGGAAAAACTTGTAATCATGTAACAATATTATTCTTCCTTCATTTATGAATTGACAAAAAGCTACTATCAATTTTTTTAGTTCTTATTCTTCAGACAACCATGTAGAATGCAGCACTAGAGTTGGGCAAATAAGGAAAAGTTAGCATTTTAACACTTAATGTCTTAAAAGTTAGCTATTATTATTAACATTAACTTGATCCATAAAATTTCATGCTTTAGTAATTTGTCAAATGCCATAAAATGCCTTAGGAATAAATTATTCAATAATAATTAACAACATTTTGATAAAAACAATGAATATCATTTGAGGACAGACCGTCCTAAATATTCACTGTTTAAAAGTCCAATCCTGCAAAAATCTTTACAGCTCCACTGTTACATGTGTGCCAATATGTTTGCTGGATCATGAAATAGATGTGAAGAAAACAAAGATATCTATGTGCAATCTGTCCCAGAGAAGCGGGGCAATTTTTTAAAAAATTCTGTTAATCAGATTCACTTTTTTCCTGACTAGTCAAAGAAGCATTATGCATGATTTAGTGTTCGTGTGACTCCTGGAAGTGACATGGGAAGGTAGGGAGAAGGTCCTATATTTCCTCAATTAGTTTCCTCCTCTGGTCTCACGAGTAGTCTCTGACCATCAGTCAGCCCAGAGCCTCACTCTGTTCCCATGGTCAGTACTTAGAAGACCAGTTGCTTTGTGGCAGTCTCAACATAATTTTCAGCCAAGAAGTTTATATGCATTGGCCCTAAGCAGTTCTAAATAGCACAAGGGGCTCCATCAAGATCACCACACACAATGACACATACTTTGGGGCCACTGTTTGTCATTCTGAACAATTCCTTCTGAAATGTTCAAATTACTCAGTGATACACATTGGGTACTGACGTCATGTTTGAGCAAAACTCTGACTGCCCCTCATGCAAAAATGGAAGTTTGATTTTTCCTTTTCCTTTTCCCACTCACACTCTGTAACACCCAGCTCCCCACACAAAGTAATCTTGTTGGTAAGGGTGACCAGATTTTAATCTTGAAAAACAGAAGATGGCTTCCTACTTACACATGGTCACAAATAAGGAACGTTTGTATACGGGCCGCTAATAGGAAGCTGTTGAGATTTGAAAGGAGGGAGAAATGAAGGCAAGTATAACTTCACTCCTTGTGTGACAGATAGACTGTGATCTAAGGGATGAAGGAGGATTGGGAAGAGCAGTTATTGGAGGTGAGTATTACTGCTTCAGTTTCCTGCCAAATCACAGAGGGCAACACTACAGTCTACACTCTGAAACTAGTGTGGGAGCAATTGCTTTAAGTCAAGAGGAGCACAATGCACCACTCGGGACCATACAAGAAACTGCAGGACTTGGTCCAAAGTTATCTTTAAGTTGGAGATGGGATGGAGTAGGTAAAATATTAATAAGTTCCAAGTAGCACAAACAGATTCATCAAGCTCCATGATCACACACACACAAATTTTGGACTTGTTATCAATAAAAAGGAAAGGAAAAAGCTGGGAACTGCAAGAGAGAAAGGAGAAAGAGGAAGTAAAATGCTCTTTTTTGAGAGCTGTTCCCAGTGTATTATAATAAAGGCAGAGTTTTGTCTTTTGGAAATATAATTAGCTGGTTGGCTAGCAAATTCGTCTTCTAACAATTTTCTTCTACAGCATCTGATGTGGGTAAAAATATTTGAGAGCACAAATATGCACCCAGCCTATGACCAGCTCAGCATTTAGCACTTGTACTGTAATGTACATTCTCCTTCTTCCTTTTCTTTGATTAGCCCACCATAAGTTTTGAAAGATAATTATCCAGTAGTTCTTTTGTAAATTCCAGAGCTAAATTTCAGGGCTAATTTTTAAGTTTTTATATCTTCTTGAATTAATTTTTCCATTTTTTTAAAAAAATCCTTTGTTCTGGAACTCCACATATTTCTAAAAGAGAAACTGTATTTTAAATTCAAATTTTAACATGGTATTTGAGTGACATTAATTATGTGGCTAGCAAATTCTTCCATTATTCAGTTTGTATTTTTCTTATTAGTTAAAAAACAGCAAGCAAATGTAAATTAGTTGTAGTGATTAATTTCTTTCAGTGCACTGTATGTTTTCCATTAATTTGATTCTTAAAGCATCATTGTTTTAATGCTTTCCAAATGATTTATGCCTTCACCACATAAACATCCTTCACAAAATTAGTTGCTGATATGCCATCCTAAATGAGGGTAAAACTTGGCCTGCCTGGGATATATAACTCAACAGTCCACAGTGGAGATCTGCAAATCCTACTAGATTGGTAGCAGTCGGGCCATGTGTGACCCTCACAGTAGTAATATAAACAGTTCCTGAAGATACAGTTAAATAAATACTGGGAACAACAACAAAAAAGCAAAAAATTTAGAAGTATTGTCTTCTACCTGTTTAATCCCAGTATGTCTTCACAAGATCCTGCAACTTGAGTCTGAGATCTAAACAAGCAAGAATTTGTGTACCAACATTAACAGCTGACTAATAAATTAGCTCTCTTTTAAGAGGGCCTTGCCAGTAAAAGCACAACCTGTGCTTTCATGAAATCCTCAGTACATACTTAGATTATGTTAATTTCCATTATGTGCATTTCCCTAGCCATGGATTGAATTTCTTTTGGTGAAACCTCAGAAGCTACCTGATCAATAGCACCATTATAAATGACTAAATTAGATGCATACAATACAGTGCATTCTTTGCTCATAAATTACAAACTGAAAGCATGATGTGACCTACTCCTTTGAACTATAAACCTTAGCTTTTAAAAAGGTATATTCTATCCATCTGTTAGCTTTTCCAGAAAGACTATGTTGTGTGCAACAGCACTGTATCAAAGTGAGTCATAGATATCTAAAATGCTTTAAAAAAAAATCACAGGCTGGTTCTATATTTGCATTCATCTGGAATATCAATTTTTTCCATCTTTGCTAAGTCACTTATCATCTATACCATTATATGATATTAAGTCTTTTGGCAATAAAAATTCTTAGAATAAATTCCCTGTGAGTTTAGTTGGTAATAGATGTGTTAACAACATCCCTTAAACAATGGATTTTTAGGAAGGTCAGCATTCAAGAGCATATTGACTCTCATTATTTCCCCCAGACAGTCTAACAAGGGACAACTGGGTGGATTAGACGTCCACTGATGCTGTGACAGTTCCAGAATAACTCTCAGATTTTGTTTCCTCATTTATGGCATTTTTTTTGCCAATGTCTTTGCACAGAAGCTTCTGGTGGTTTTACATACTCAAGTCCACATCTGTAGCTGTTATCTATGGTATATTAGAGTTAATTACATTATAACTTAGATTATTACTGCAGAGACCCCCTATGGAGTTGAATTGATTGTATAGAGAGAAAAATAGAAAATCATCAAATTTGAAATAACTCAGGTGTTTCTGTAGACAGAAATAGAAAATCATTGAATTTGAAATAACTCAGGTGGCTCTATAGACAAAGGTGTGTGGATTTTATTTTAGTCCTGCCATTTTCAGTTCTCAGAGAATAATATTCACTTTACTTGCTTGAATCTTGAGTTCCACAAGATACTGGGGAGAATGCTAATTGGATTTACTCATATTAGTAGGTGCTAAGGCAGTCAGGTTTGCAGGAGAGAGCTATTGGTGCTTACATAATTCAGTCAAAGACAGCAGGAGCTCAAGTATAGCTTCTTTTGTAAGCCTCACTGAGACGTAGATCTAACATAATAATGAAGAAAGTTCATTCAGAACATTGGGATTATGCGATACTGGGAATCTGCATTAATTTTATTTTTCTTCTGTCCATCTGACATGTTAAATTGTTAAGGATGGGATAGATTTCTCAAATCCATTTGGAGGCAACACTAGTTTCTGGCTTTTTGATTATTATTATTTTATGTGAGTGTGGCAGGGAAGGTAATTTAGTATATTTTATCTTATTTTGTTTGAATCCACAAGACAGAAAGAACTTTTGAGAATCTTTACACACTTTTCTAAAAGATCCCTGTGAACCCTTTCAATGAAGAGCATTTAAAACTACTTGTGTTCATATTCTAAGGATGAGGAGTTCCTTTCAACCTGGCCACCATTCATCCCAAAACCATTCTGTGGTTTATAGCAATTAGGCTTGTTCTCTGGATAAGATTTGACATCAGTCAGAATATGGTCAGGTTGTGTTGGAATTGTTTGCAGCTCTCAGAGTGCATTTGTTTTTCTAATTTCAGCGTGTGGCAAATTGATGAAAATTACAGGCCCCATTACAGTCAAGACATCTGGAACCCGCTTTGGAGCCTGGATGACAGATCCATTAGCATCAGAAAAGAATAACCGAGTATGTTGAGGCATTGAATATCTTTCTGTACTTCTGATATTTTATTTGTATTTTTTCATCTTTACAAGGAGGTATTTTCTCTACAGGAGACTTCACAAGTTAGCATTTATTTCTTGTATTCCCAGCATTTTCATATTCTATGTTTTGAAATACTTCAGGAAAAAAAGGTGAAACCATGCTGATTAAAAAAAAAAAAAAAAAAAACCAACCATTTAGCACATTTTCATTCATTTTACACAGTTTTTCAGGGAAGAAACATGCTTGTCTGTATTCTATATACAAATATATGTTACTTTCTTTCTTTTCATGATATTGTCTACAGTGGCCAATTTTGAAGGGCCAAATCCATTAAAAAGTTATTCTTGTGAGTAACTTTACTCATGAGGGTGGTCTCACTGATGTCAGTAAGCTTACTAGATCTGCAAACTAACACACATGATTACAGAGTTAGGCCCTAAATATGGTTTATCCAAGCAAGCATTACTTGATGAGGCTAATACTGAAATGCTCTTGAGTATGCTTAGTTTCACTCCACACTAGTTGTCATATGGTCAGTATGGGTGCATCTACACTGGCAAGTTAGTTTGACTTAAGGAGCATTGATCTGATCTAACTCAGTCCCTAAGCTAATGAAAGCTATGTGTATGTGTATACTGACAGCGGCAAATTTGCTGCCATCAGTTCGGGCTTCTGGGAGCAGATAGAGGTGAGTAGGAACTCGCCGCACCTCCCCCAAAAGCCAGCCCTGGAATTCCTGGGGGTCAGAGGGCATTAAGGAAAAGCCAACTGCAAGCAATTTGTGGTCAGCTTTCCTCTAGGGCGTAATGGTGGCTTAGAAAGTCACCACTCTTTATGTGAGAAGTTTTACGTTCGTTGCATAAATGGCAGTTGACTGCCACCAAAACAGCCCCAAGTGTAGACTAGGGCTCAGTAACACCTGCATTTAGTTCAAACTAAGTGCTTAGCTCAATTCTTAGTTCAAACTAAGGGCAGCGTAGACCAGGATTAAGCCTTAATTCAAACTAAATAAATTTGAATTAGGGCAGTTAGTTGGAATTAATAAAGTGCACTAATTCAACTGAACATTTAAGTCGAATTAGTGCACTTTGTTAACTCAACTTACTACGGTCGGGTTTAGTTCGAATTAAGATCAAACTTATTATTTCAGCTTTGTTAATTCAAACTAGCTTTTGTAGTGTAGACATAGCCTCAGTGTCACAAAAATCTATTTTTGTTTGTGAGGGGAGTTTTCCAAATTTTCAACATGGAAAAAATTATTTTTGTTTGGTTTTGAATTTTCCATTTCTTTTACTTTCTCTTCCCTTCCCCTGTTATTGGGGGCAAAAATAGGAAAAGATGGGGAATGAAAAAGGAAGGAATAAGGTGCAAATGATAAAATGGGAGAGAAATGTGATGAGGAATGAAAAAGTGGAAAAATCACAAAGTTACAAAAAACAAATAGACACATTTTCATGGAAAACCCCTCCCTGAAAATAGTCCATTTTTCATCAAATTAAGTTTCTAATTCTGGGTGAGGCTCAAAGATTAGAATTACACCCAGTTTTCCTTCCCATCTCTGAGGTGTTCACAAGATGGGCACATCATTAACAGTATAAAGGACTCCCTAAGCAAGCGGCCCAAACTATTAAAAACCACTAAAAATAACCTTCTGTGACACTAGCAGATAGTGTGTGGAAAATAGCCTCAGAGAGACTACTGAGTAGCCTCTGATCCAAAATACTAGAATTACTGACGTCTTTGCAACAAAAGAAATGTACAGACACATTCTGCCTTTCTGTAGATTTTATAAGCAAATCTAGTAACTTATAATGCCATAGAACTTCTGCCACATTTTTTAAAATGTACTCAAAATACAGCATTATCAGCTCCAGATTCTATTTCAGTAGTTCACGGGCTATTCTTTATTTTTCTTTCAGGTCTGGTACATGGACAGTTATACTAACAATAAAATTGTCCGTGAATACAAATCAATCACAGATTTTGTCAGTGGGGCTGAATCAAGAACATACAATCTTCCATTCAAATGGGCAGGAACCAATCATGTTGTCTACAATGGCTCCCTATATTTCAACAAGTATCAGAGTAACATCATCATCAAATACAGCTTTGATACAGGACGGGTGCTTGCACAGCGTAGCCTGGAGTATGCTGGCTTTCACAATGTGTACCCCTACACTTGGGGTGGCTTCTCAGATATTGACCTGATGGCAGATGAAATTGGACTGTGGGCCATATATGCTACCAACCAGAATGCAGGCAACATTGTTATCAGCCAGCTAAACCAGGATACTTTAGAAGTGATGAAGAGCTGGAACACGGGCTACCCAAAGAGAAGTGCTGGGGAATCCTTCATGATCTGTGGAACCTTGTACGTTACCAATTCACATTTAACAGGAGCCAAGGTCTACTATTCTTATTCCACAAAAACCTCCACTTATGAATATACAGACATTCCATTTCATAATCAATACTTTCATATATCCATGCTCGACTACAATGCAAGAGATAGAGCTCTGTATGCCTGGAACAATGGACATCAGGTCCTGTTCAATGTCACGCTTTTCCACATCATTAAGACTGAAGATGACACATAAACTTGTTTCTCTGTGCACATGCACACTTCAAAAGTGTCATTGGTGATAAACTCTAAAACATCCTTCTGGATTTCTTTTTATTTACATTCTTTTTCATTAAAATTGAAAGCATTTTCTACTGTGCAATGTGTTCCAAATATGGCTGAGCCTGTCAAAAATGACCTATTGGAAATACAAGCATCTTAACTCTTGAAACAATAAGGCCTGCCATGACCTTGTCATGAAAAGCACTAATGAGGGTTTAAATGGCTAAAGATGGTTTTAAAAAGATTATGATCTGCCTTATATTAGAGTCAGAGACTAATGGTGGCTTAAATGCATGAATGTCTTTTTTTACCTTATGTCTTTTTTTATTGTCTATTGCTCAACATCAGGAAATATTTTGGTAGCAAACTGAAGCAAACTGCACATTTATTATTAATGATTATGATTTATTCCAAAAGAAAGATTTTGGGGATTTGATTTACTCTGAGAAATATGTACATGATTTATTTTGCCATCCCACAATTTCTGATGCGGTGCTGTACAGTACGTTTTAAAATCTCTTGCAGTTTATTGACGATATGTATTTCTCTCATTGTAACCGCCATTGTGCAATTGTATCTCTTCACTTCCGTGAAAGTAAGCTAAGTACTATTTTTTATAAAATATATAGATGCTTAATCACAGTTCTAAATATGGGTCAGTTTTAAAGTGATGAATATGAGAAGCTGTCATATCCAAGACTGGAATGTAATGAAACACATGATAGTGGGTTCCCAGCCTTTGGCTGATGGATCCACATGTGCACACATACTTGGGACATGCTAGCAAATCAGTACTATTGGCTTATGTCCTCTTGAGCCAGGCTCTGTTTCTGCCATCAAGTGATTTGCTCATTTTCTCTCTACTGCTTTTTTCTCCCCCCAACCCAGTCATTTTCTTTTCTATGTATTTTTTCCACTGTCTAATTTTGAGTGCCCCTTTGCTCTTACATTTTCTCTCTCCCTACCAGTTCCCTATTCAGCAGAAGGCTATGTGCTGCTTTCCAGTGACATGTCTATGGGAGCAGGCTCTCAAGGCTTACATTAATACTGCAGGATTAGAGGAGAGACTCTTGGGACAGTATTCAGGCTGCTGCCTAAGCCTACACCCTCATACATGTGAATTGCTGGTGTGGCTGGCTATAAAAGGGGTCACTGTAGAAGCAAGGAGGGAAGGCAGATACCGACTTAATTACCCAAAATAACAGGAGCACATTTCTGTTGAAGGAAGGATTATCTGGGCATAAAATAGCCCCAAAAAACCCCCAAAACAAAACAGAAAAAAATGAAGAATGAGGGACTGGGTTTCAAGATAAAAGCCAAGGAGTCAGGTATGACATCTGGTATCCATACTGTAAGTTTCTCTGAGAATGTCAGCTGCCACACTAAGCATTAAAACTCCTATTATTGAGAGTAATAGGAGAAATAGCCACATACATTATTAGATGTTCTCCTGATCTGTTGACTTAAATGTGAAATGTATTGCATGGCTAAACAAACTGCAACCAATACTTTGCAAAGAATTTTAGATATTGACCGAAATACTATTGGTGCCTCTAGTCAAAAACCTCTTGAAACATGTTTTTCATATAATCTTCAATGTTTACTAATGTTACCAATTGGAAAATTGTGGTAGGGGAAATATTTTATTGGAGGGATTGTTTGTGCAGGATTTACTAACTTATTTTTGGAGCTGACATGGTGTAAAAGTGCTATATAACATCAAGAATGATACAGAATTGTTTTAAGTTACCATGATGCATATCACAGATTATGAAAGTTAGCTCTGCACTACAGGATATGAAAGCTCTGTTCCCCCAATATTCTGAGATTTGAATAAACACCTTTTTTCAATCCTTTTAACTAAAACTGGTGAAAAAATGGGGGCTGGGGTGGAGAATCACAAATATTTTTTATGAACAATTTGTTCTTTTGTCAAAAAATTAAAAATTTGCTTTTTTTACCAGATATATTTTGAAGCTATTTCCTTTCTTAATTCTATGTCCAATATATACCACCTTGGATCAGTTTATCTGTTTCCAAAAAGTGTTAACTTCTTAAAGTACATTTGGTCTCAAAGCACATTTGGTGCTTTAAGCAGACAAAGGCCTAATATATACTGTGGGGGCTAAGTCAATGGCAGATACACAATGTATCTGCAGCAAAATGCATATGTCCCATTGACTTAGTTACTCTCACCATGATGCCTTTACTCAGCTGTGTAAATTTGAAGTGCTCATCCTTCAACACAGAGTTACTCTACTTGGGGGGCTGGAGTTACTGAGTCAACCAGAGAGAGTGCTTCTGGCATCAATTGAGGGGCTCAACACTGGCTGCTCAATTGATCTCACTGCATCAATCCATAGGGATCAATGCAGCATTTTCAGTGTAGACAAGCCTTATTCTCCTTTCTTTCCCCTCTGTGCTGCACTGACAAATAATACCTTCCCTTCAATGCAGCATTACTCTTTTTCTGGGGCTGGATTTATTTATCCTGGTCAATCAATCAGGCAGTGAGAATTTTCCACTTTGAGTGTAGACATAGCCTTACCCTGAGTGTTGAAGCCACTGGATCCATGTAAATACAGATTGCATAGTCCTTAACCCAACTTGATGAGAAGTCCTTTATATCAGCCTGTGTGAGGTTGCCATGGAGATTGTCTTGCATACAAAAAGGGCAGACAGTACAGTTGGTTGGTCAAAAATGTATTTTATTTTCAATTCAGATGTTTTTGACTGAATTTTTCAGGTTTTCCAAGAAAACTAAAGCCAAAATATTTTTAGTTTCTATTAAACTGAAACGTTCTTGGTTATTCTTGGTTATCAAAAAAAAAAAAAATCTGCTTCTGTTTTATGACAAAAACCCACCCAATTTTAAATATGAATGGAAATTTTCTCCTGAAAATTGCCTTTTAGTCAAAAACAAACCCTTTTGGTCAAAAGTTGTTATCAACCAGTTGTAGTGTTTTGACTCCGCAATGTAACCATGCCTTTCATGCTTCCCTACTCACGAGTAAAGCAGGGCTTGCCATACACACAGGGCCCTCTGAATCATACCTGAATTTCACCCCAATTTCTGTTAAAGATTCTTGTCCTGCAGATTCTCTGATGGAAATTCCATAAGTTACATTAGAATTCCTCAATTGTCACCCATTTGTTACAACTAGTCTTCATTACCAGTAATTTCTTTTAGTCTCTGTTGATTTTCATAAAGCTGTTCTTCAAGTCAAGAAGGTGAAAAAGAGCTGTGTATGAGCATAGAAACCTCTCTCTTTCACCAGAAGAAGTTGATCCAACAAAAGATATTATGTCACTCATCCTGTGAGAAATACAAATAGATAACAATAACAGCAATTAATAACTATGGGCCAGATTTGGATACCATTACTCATGTTAAGTATTACTTTATTTCATGAGGGCTCCATTTGTTGAATAGACTCCTATGAGGGACCATTTGTGGAATAAAGCACTATTCATTGTGGGTAAAAGTGTTATAATCTGGCTGCAACTGGGAAATAACCATGTAAGAAAGATGCTGTGTCCTTCTTGATGTACCATCAGTACTCATTTTTGTGTGAATTACTAACGATTGTCTGAACTTCTGTCCCATATAAGTGCCTCAAAAGAAATATTTTTAGAACCTGTCATTTCATACATCACAACTTTAATTCAAATTGTTCTCCAAATTTAACTGCCTACATGGAAGGTCTCCATGGTATGGTAAAACCCACTGGCAGAAGTCCTACATATTATCAAATAGAGCTTTGTTCTCATCGTATAGATCTAGATATACTGACATACAGAGGGACTGATGCTGAGGAAAATAATCTCTACAGTCAAATGTGAACAAAATAATGTTAAAAATATATTTTAGTATCTTTGGCTATGTCTACATATGCAATTTTAGTTTGGACTTACTAGTCCGAACTAAAGAAATCCAAGGTTAGTCCGAACTAACCTCAGCCTAGTTTGAACTAACCACCACTTTTTAGTTCAAACTAGCCACACAGTCTAGTTTGAACTAGAATGCATGGCTAGTTCAAACTAATGGCTTAGTTTGAACTTTTAAGTTTTAATTCAGCCTTAGTTCGTGCCTTGCCCATACTTAGCTCGAACTAACATTTGTACTGATTAGTTCAGACTAAGCTTTGCCTAGTTCAGATTAAGAAATTTCTTAGTTCAAACTAGGCAAAGCCTAGCATAGCCAAGGGGTAAATTAGTCCAGACTAAGCTTCCTTAGTCTGGACTAATATGGCAGTATAGACATAGCCTTTGGGATTTATCGTGACCCCTTGATTCACCGGGAAATAACATGCAATGACCACAACACTCCTGCACAAAAAAGGGTTTCCTAATTCCCTTTAAGGCCATTATGCTAGAGGACAGGGAGGAACTGAGGGCACAGACCTTGTTATTAAACACAGGACCTCCAAACAGATATCCCAGCCACTCCACATAAATTCTAGGAAATACATGGGCAGTGGGATCCACAGTCTTTTACTCTGAATGGGCAAATCTTGCCCCCTGTCAAAATGTTCATGATCAAACCCCCACAGGAAAACCTTCTAGAAATTAACCTTTCTTTTATCCTCCTCTGGACAGAGAGACTACATGGGAGTCTATTTGGTACTGGAAGCAGTGTGAGCTGACCATGCGAATCAATTTTTAAAAAAGTTGAGTGAGTCAGGCAGATATGATGCTTCAATGACTGACTGCTTATATCAGAGAATATTCATTGCCAGGCAGCCCCAAAGGCACTAAATGTCACTCAGCTCACTAGGTTGGATCCACAGCAAAGTCAAGCTAATGGTATGATGTCCGTTTCAAGTAGACAACCATAACTTGGATAAATCAAGTAGCTCATAATTTGTTATGATAACTGACTGTTCAGAAAGAGCTTGTACTAGTGCTCAACAGACAGTTAATAAGAAATTATTTATCCACTGAGCTTTGTCCTCACGCTATTCAAGAATTGTCTGTGAACCCACTATGATTTGTACCACTTAGTGTGTTGATGAACATTAGAGGCAAACAAATTTCTACCAGTGAGCAGGTGCTGAATTCTTTGCTGCAGATATTGGTATGAGTCCATGGTATCTGCAATGTGATTTTGGTAGTTCAGTAAAATAAATCACAGCATGCTGACAAGTGCTACCTTTGAAACATCTGTCATGGAATAGAGTCCAATTCAAGGTCTCTGTGGTGATGTTCAAAACTTTCACTGATTTGTCTCTAATTACCTAAGAAATCATCTTTTCATTCATGAGCATGCTCTCCCATGACAGCTAGCTTCTACCAAACAATGAAACTCAAGATCAACAAAAGGAGAATCGCGTATGCCGAAGACGGAAGGCCCACAGGGGCTGGGATTAGACTCTGGAACTCACTCCCATGAAATATACTAATAACCGGGAATTCCTCATGGTCAGAACTAAATCCAAACCCCATTTCTTACACTTATGGCCTCAATAGCTCCTCTACACAAACGTATAGAGATTTTCATTATTTCTGTCTATAACTACTCTGGAACTACTGAAGCAGTATGGTGATGGGAATGTATAAGTAGATAGATGAGAAATCCCAGCACTGAGATCTGCAAACCACAATGAAAACAGCTATTTTGTGAAATTTGGATTTTTGATGGATGCCCATAAGAAACAACACTCCAAAGGTGTGATAAAACTATTAGGGATTACATACTATAGAAATATTGACGACCTTTGTCAATACTAAGAACAGAGATTCATTCACGTGTTTATTTCCAAGATAACTATGAAAATTCCAACAATCTTACAGCAGATTCTGAGGTAAATATGTTCAGCAAGACTCTCATGGTGAGTTCCAGCCTTATGACTGCTCCCTTTTTTCTCGCAAACATCTCTATCATTATTGGTTTATCTGGGTTTCAAACAAGGTGAGAAAAAAAGGGACATATACTATCCTGTAAAGACTAACAAATTTATTTATCACATGAGCTTTCATGGGAGAAAAATCCCACTTTGTCAGATGCTTTGCTTCTATGGGAGAAAATCCCACTATGTCAGACACTTTCAAAGCATCTGACAAAGTGGGATTTTCTCCCATGAAAGCTCATGTGATAAATAAATTTGTTAGTCTTTAAGGCCATGTATTCACTAGAAAAAGTTAGGTCACATTGGTTAATTTGAACTAATAAGTTTGACTAATTCAAACTAAACTTGATTTTATTAAGTCAAAGTGGGCTAAGTTAATTTAAAGTTAAGGTGATTTAGTCCACTTTCTTTATTTCACCTAATTTCCCTTAATTCAACCTTAATAAAGTTGAATTAAGGGTTGCTCCAGGTCTACACCATCATTAGTTCAAACTAAGGAGTCAAATTAAGACTCACGCAGTAGTTCAAACTAACAGGTGGTTCTTATTCATTCAAATTAACCTTTCACTAAAACAAATCAAGGAATTTCTTAATATGACTTAATGGAAGTCTAGTGTAGACAGCGACTAATTTAGTTCAAATTAAGCCTCCTTAATTTGATCTAAATTGCCAGAGCAGGCATAGCCTAAAAGTGCCACGGACTCCTTGTCTACGTCTATACTAGCAAATTAGTTCGGATTAAGGAGGCTTAATCTGGACTATTTGGTCCCTGTCTACGCTAGGCCTTGCCTAGTTCGAACTAAAAAAAAATTTGCCTAGTTCAAGCTAAAAAAGCAAAGCTTATTTCAAACTAATTAGTTGGAAGTAGTGCGATGTAGCCATGCTAGTTCAAACTAAATTCTAACTAAGCCATTAGTGCACACTAGCCGCATTTTTTTGTTCAAACTAACTTTTGGTTTGAACCAGCCATTCTTTTTTAGTTCAAACTAAGAAGTTAGTTTGAACTAAAAACTCAGCTAGTTTGAACTATAAGCCGCAATTAAATCAAACTAACACAGCTACCCCTTTGATTCTTCTCCTGTGTTGTACATACTCAGCTCCCATAGAAGTCAATGGGCGTTACAGGCTTGTGCATAAGGGCAGACATTTAATTGTCAGGCCATCATCTAGAACCGCTACATACAAGCAGCCTCATTTTGAACATAAAAATTATGTGTATTGAGAGAGTTGTAGGAGCTTAGCATTTCCCAATGAGGTGTTCAGCATCTTATTGGATCAGAGTCTTTGTGTCTCTCTCAAACAGAAAAAGAGGGAGTAAAGTTTGTATTTTCCTTAAAATCAGAAACATCTGCTAGATTCATAAAAAGCTTCCCAGCTGAGCAATACACATAGATCCTGTGGAGCTTTGCCTATATTCATTGCTCCAGACCAGTCAATTAAAATAATTACATTGCAGGGACATTTAAGAAACCCTACTGAAACCAAACATGGTTGGGCTAAAAAGCACAAGAGTTTGAAGTGCAGCACAGTATGAAAGTAGAATGTGTGTAGATCAAAATTCTGCCTCCCGCCCCTGGTTTAACTGTGTAGAAGTCCAGGTGTTCCTGCATATGGTACAACTGACATGCCACAGTCCAACAGAAAAGTTAAGGGTGTGAGTTAAGAGTGATAGTTAAAGGTCAAAGTTGTATTAAAAGATCACAACCCATTTTCTGGACTTTTCAGATAAAATGTTGAGTTTGTATTGACACTTTTTTCTTTTTTACAGCATGAAGAGTCAGAGATCATGAGAGCTATAAATACCCAGTTTGCTTTCAGCCTGCCAGGACACAGAAGAGTGTTCATGTTGCTATGCAGCAGGCTATGTCTGGACCCTGAAAGGACATACCTAACCTTTGCTCTCCTGCAGAGAGCACTGCCATCTGGCTGGCTGTGTCTTCTTAAAAGAAATGTTCATCAGCCCTGAAATAGTACCCCACAGTGGCTACCTTTCTTTTAAGTTAATGAAATCTTTCCTGTTGAAAAAAACAGCTCCCCTCTGAGCTTTGATTAATATTTAAATCAGTGCAGTCTAAAGACCTATCCATACTACAGCTGAAATTATGATTTCAGCACAGTGCCCCTAACTATGAGTCAGAGCTTTCTTTCTGATGCTAGTCAAAGGGTGCTAGAGATTTACCATGTACCCTTCCAAAATCCTCCCCGTAACTGATAGCACAGACCTCAGAAACAGAAAAAGTCTGCTTATCCTGGTTAGGGAACTCTTCTAGATGTGTAGATGTCTAGATTACTGTGTTTTAATAAGTATGTAATTCCCCCTGTAGACATATAAACAAGTTAATCTCCTTCTCCAGGGTATCAGAGTTGACTACTTTTTAGGCCTCGGCTACACTCCAAAGTTTTACCAGTATTACTATGTTGAGTAGGGCTGTGATTTTTACTAAGAGCTCTACTGGTAAAGGCTCTAATATTCAGTTACCTGAAATAGAATAAGCTAAACGAGCATGAACTCTTTTATAATGGTTCAAGTGCCCACACTTGGCTTTTGTTGTTGACAGCAGTTTTTTGTTTTTGTTTTGGGTAAGGAAGGAGGACAGGGGGTGCTGTTAGTTTTCTCTGAGCCCTAGTCTATACTTCAGGGCTTTTGGCCAGCAGTCGACTGCCAGTTACTCAAGGAACATAAAATTCCTTATGTAACTGGCATGGACTTTGTAAGCTGCTGGTACACATCCTGGAAAAGTGAACTACAAATCCCTTGCAGTAAGCTTTCCCCAACACCCCCTGACCCCAGGCCTTCTGGCAGAGACTTCCAGGAGCAGCTTGCTGCAAACTGCTCCCAGAACATATCAGTCTAGACATGTTATGTTGCAATGTAGACTGTGTAAAAAAGGCCATACTTGCCCAACCAGTTGAAACTGACACAAAAGCTTTTCCAGTGGTACACAAGGTTTATTTTTCACATAATTAAAAATACTACGGTTTGATTTATTTCCAAAGAGTGACATAGTACTTTCCTTGAAAATATTTGGATTATATTTTTGAGTCATTATAAACACCCTCATTTTGGTGCCTGGCCCTTTTTTAAACAAAAGTATATGTTTCTTGAAAAAGAAGTATGAGAATGCATAAGTTATAATAAATAAAAACCAGAGGGAATGGTATCACTGGGTGAAATATAATTGGGCACACTGAGTAAAATGATATTGTTGTGCACCTCTGTATCATCTGTTATCCAAGAATCTTAAAGTTTCATGATCAATCAGTCAACCAGCAATAAAGCCTCATAACGTTTCTGTTAAGTAGATCTTGCTGTATATTCTTTTTACAAAAAGGCAAAACAGAGGAGAAGAGGAATCAGAGTTCCTTTTTTCTGTGAAGAAAACCGAGAAGGAGAGAAGAGCAGACAGGCTACTTCAGGAGTGATCTGAAAGTCTGACTAGAGATGGCAGATCTGAGGAGTTGTAGCCTGCCTGAACCCCAGAGCGAGGGGAGAAATGTGTCAGCCCCTGGGCTATGGGTTTAAGGCACAGAAAGGACAGGAGAACACTTTAAAGCAGCAGAGACACACCTGTGATGAGATGGTTGCTAGCTGAGTCCAGGTGAACTAAAAGGTGGTTTTGTATACATTACATTAGGAGTTTAATAAAGGGAGCTCTGCCCCAGGAGAGGCAGAACTCCATAATCTCATAAACTGGAATAGGCCAAAGGCCAGTGGAGGAAAACTGAGGCATGGATGCTGCAATGTCTTGGGGCTATCACAAAGCTAGGTATTATTTCTAGCAGTTATGCCATGAATGAATGAATATCTCCCTCTCTTCTTGGTTCCAAGCACTATGCTACATTGTCTATATATTGTATGTAAATGCTTATTAGTATCCTCACAAACTATATGGGCAGTTTCAATATTTACATATATTCCTCAGTTATATCATCTATGTGATCCTTCCAAAGCTTTGGGAAACGCTTCATTAATGGTGTTGGGTCTTCAAATGAAGAATTCAAGTAGCTAAAACAAAATATGGTACTTGATCTACAGCAGAGGATTTTACTTTGTCCAGCCATACTACCTTTACTGGGTAACCCAATAGACTTCACAAACTGAATCTCTGGACCTGATCACTTTAAGGCGTAAACTAGGCACATTTTAGGAGGTGAATGTGACTATGTAGGAGATGGTGCTTGTCACGTCACCAGCAATGCCACTCTGCATGCTACAAAAAAACAGAATTCTGTGGTGACAATCTTTAGCATGAGATGTAAAACAGATCTTGTCACTATGTGGTCATCAAGACATTTTTTGCAAGAATTAGAAGTGCTAGCTCTCAAGGCCTGGTCAAGCTGAGTTTGCAATTTCACTTCATTCCCTGAATAATGTGCAGTTCTATCAAATGGCTGCGGGGTTCAACCCCAAAGGTGACTTCCTTCTGATAACAGGTGAAGTGATTCCTACATATACCCTAAGTCCTTTTCATGCAAAACTGCCACTGATTTCACTGAACTCTTTGTTTATAAAATGCTTTAAGATCCTTTAGGATGAAATGCTCTATTGTTTGTGAATACAAGACATTATGGGTTACAATCTAGCCAGCCCTGAGCAAGCAACAGAAGCAGAGAGGAACTCAGGAAGCTTTCTCCTGGGTTGGAAGTAACTTCAGCTCTCTATTGGGCCAGTTGAACTGGACAAGGTGTGGGAGAGGGAGCAAAACCCAGGCTCCCATGGGAATCCAAGGCACACAGTCCCTGTTCTCCCCATTGACCCCACACTCAGGGGGCTGCAAAGAGGGGAGAGTTGATGCAGCTGCAAAAGGACTGGGGGATTTTACTCCTCTCTGCAACTGTGTAAGGCTGGGTCAGAGTCCAACCCTATATAACATTGTTGCTCAAGTAAGTAGGTAGAAGCCACCAACCACAGCCCTGCAGTAAGTTATTCACACTGCTAGGTACCTACAAGAGTTGAACTGAAGGAGACAGTGTACTGAAAATCTCTGCTGAAGGAGCTTTCAGAGGTGAAGGTTGTGTTTGATAAAACTCTAAAGGCCTGATTATCATTTACTCTAAGGCCACACTACCCTGCGAAAACGCTGCAGAGACCTTTGTGTAAGTAAGGCACAGGTCCTACATATTTATTTTTATGGAGGTTAAAGTGTTACTCTACAAGATGGGGGTGTATAAGTAGTTTGGGATGGAAAATGATTTTTTGGTGAAGCATCCTATTCAGTGAATTGAAAGTGAACTTGTTGTATCATTAGTGGCTTGGTACAACAGCCAACTCACTACTCTCTCTGAATACATTATTCCTTTTGTTTTACTGGCATTGCCTCTCTCACACCCAACCTCTTCAGATTCCTTTTATATTTCATGAAATTTTTCTTTCTTTCTTTTTTTTTTAATTCATCTTGATCATCAGTTTTACCTGCTCTGGCTCATCTCATCTGTGGAATGAAGTTTAATGCATGGTTGTTTAGATGTAATTTGAAACTGCAAAGGGGATTTATAGTACAGCAAGTGTCTCCAGGAAAAGACTTTAAATAATCTTTCTGTTTATGTAAAATTTACCTCTGTATGCCTCTAAAAACTGCCAAGAAGCAGCACTGGTTGTGTTTCATGGGCTGCCATAGGAAGGATTCCATCCAGATTTGAGAGGATTTTCTTTCCTTTTATTTATTTGGTTTTAAGGAAATATTTAGATCCTGCTCCACAATGGTGAGAAATTAAATTAAACTCATTTTTCACAATAGCATCTTAATTGTTCATTTCTCCCTTCTGCATTCTGTCCTCAGAGTGGTCGTCAAGTTTTGTCTTCAGGAAGTCAGGCATCATGGAGAATGAGTATACATCCTGTGAAAGGAGTTACAGCTATCTAGTTAAGCCTCAGCTGTGTTACCCAGTGAAAGCAAGCCCAGATTTTCTTCGTCTGGGCAGCCTGGGATATTGTCACCTTGGAGGACACTGTTGATTAATGGTTACTTGGGACAGTCATTGTACACTTAAAGACACGAGTGCCTTTTCAAAGGAAAGCACATTGGATAAAAGTTTTAAACATGTTATCTGTTATTGAGAAAAAAGTATAAAATACCTGACACTTTTCTAGCACCTAGCATTTTTCTAGCACCTAGGATCCAGGGAATTACAGACCTGTCAGCCTCACCTCAATCCCTGGAAAAATCATGGAGCAGCTTCTCAAAGAATCCATCCTGAAACACTTGGAGGAACGTAGAGTAATCAGGAACAGTCAGCATGGATTTACCAAGGGTAAATCATGCCTGACCAACCTCATCGCCTTCTATGATGAGATGACTGGATTTGTGGATGCGGGAAGAGCCGTTGATGTGATATACCTTGACTTTAGCAAGGCTTTTGATACGGTTTCCCACAGCATTCTCATTGGCAAATTAAGGAAGTATGGGTTAGATGCATGGACTGTAAGGTGGATAGAAAACTGGCTAGAACAACGGTTTCAGCGTGTAGGAATCAATGGCTCCATGTCAAGTTGGCAGGCAGTAACAAGTGGTGTGCCCCAGGGGTCGGTCCTGGGGCCAGTTCTGTTCAATGTTTTCATTAATGATCTGGATGATGGGATAGATTGCACACTTAGTAAGTTTGCAGATGATACCAAACTGGGGGGAACGGTAGACACCCTAGAGGGCAGAGACAGGATTCAGGGAGACCTAGACAAATTGGAGCAGTGGGCCAAGAGGAATCTCATGAGGTTCAACAAGGATAAGTGTAAAATCCTGCACTTGGGACAAAAAAAACCCATGTACTGCTACAGGCTGGGGAGTGATCAGCTAAATAGCAGCACTGGAGAAAAGGACCTGGGAGTCATGGTGGATGGGAAGCTGGATATGAGTCAGCAGTGTGCTCTTGCTGCCAAAAAGGCCAATGGCATACTGGGCTGCATCAGAAGAAGTGTTACCAGCAGATCAAGGGATGTGATCATTCCCCTCTATTCTGCACTAGTGAGGCCACATCTGGAATACTGTGTCCAGTTTTGGGCTCCCCACTACAAAAAGGACATGGACAAATTAGAGAGAGTCCAGAGGAGGGCAACCAAAATGATCAAAGGGCTGGAGCACAAGCCCTATGAAGAAAGACTGAAGGAACTAGGCTTATTTAGCCTGCAGAAGAGAAGACTGAGGGGGGATTTGATAGCAACCTTCAACTACTTGAAGGGTTGCTCCAAGGAGGATGGAGCTAGACTGTTCTCGGTAGTAACAGAGGGCAGAACGAGAAGCAATGGCTTCAAGTTACAGCTGGGGCGGTCCAGGCTGGATATTAGGAAAAACTTCCTTACTAGGCGAGTGGTGAAGCATTGGAATAAGTTGCCTAGGGAGGTGGTGGAATCTCCATCTCTGGAGGTGTTCAAGTCCCAGCTGGACAAAACACTGACTGGGATGATCTAATGGGAGTGGTCCTGCTTTTTTTGGCAGGGGGTTGGACTAGATGACCTCGTGGGGTCCCTTCCAACCCTATGATTCTATGATTTGAGGATCTCAAAGTACTTTACTAGAGCTAATTAATCAAATCTCACAATACGCCTCCCCAAAAGGGAATTACTATCATACCCGCTTTATAAATGAAGAAACTGAGGAAGGGAACAGTTCAGCCAAAATCACATAGGGAATCTGTGGGTCCCTGGCAACAGAAGCCAAATATGCCAGCTCTGAAGCCTCTTCATTATCCATGAGCCCTCCATAAGGTGGCAACTATGTCCTTATGCAGTCCCCAGATTTACTCCACTTTTCTATTTCATTCTTTTTAACAAGGTAGCAACCAAATACATCAGCTTTAGACAGTGAGGTTTTTTTTATTTGATAAATGCACTGAGGGAGTGGTTGGTAAATTTATCTGGGCACGTGTGCCATAGGGTAAGTGCTTCTGAATGGTCTTTAAGATCGAAACTCCCCCTCATTCAGAGGTGCTTAATGACAACTACTCTATTCCTGCCCAAGGGTTAAAACAAAGGTCGAGTCCTACATGACTTTAAACTACTTTTGTGCTGCCCATGTTCTGTGGCTAGACAAGAGCCCTACTGTAAAGTACAGCAGCCTAAATCTGACTGTAACCGTCTCAGATCCTGGAAGCAGAGACTAGCCACGCTGCAATGCACTCGAGTCAAACCCTTGACATGTCTCCAATCCATCCCCTAAATCAAGGATTGGGAGCAATACACAAGCTCTATACTGCAATGGCTATTTGTAGTGAGACATCTTTGCCCACTTTAAGGCCCATTGACAGAGCAACTTAAAAGGGCCTTCCAGTAACTAAGCATCAAGCTCAATCCCTACATCCCAGTTTAAGCCTTCAGGCTTCCTTAAATTATACAAAATGTCTTACTACCTAGGATTCAGATAGTACACACTGTTATATCTCTAGACACAAATAAACTAGTCGTGTCTTTTACTTTGATCCATGTAACGTAACAGTAATGCCACTATTAAAATGACAACTAAAATAGATGAGTATGCCAAGATATTAGATTCTTATTTACAAAGGTCATTCTGCCCACTCCTAGATTAGGACAGCATCAAGAGTGATTGACTGCCTATTGACAAGTTGTTTCAACAGGTACAGTATATAAATCCAGATACAGAACACACTGCACTTAGGATGCCCTTTTAGTCTCTCTTCAGCTCTTCCCATAGGTGACAGACCTGACGCTATGCACCTTACTTTGGGTTGAGCCATGTAATCCAAATGCTCTTAGACTGTATCTCTGAGCTTCAGCCTTCTGGTTTCCTGCCCATGTTGACAACTTCCATCCAACTTTGTTTAGTAGCTGTAAACCGTTCCCTGTGGAGATATGTAGAGCCCTGTACAGATACAAATACGTGGATCCATATCTTATCTGCATCCACAAGAAATGGTCCATGGATATCAGTGGTGGATATCTGTTGATACTGCATACTTGCAGGGCTCTAGCTCTGTGAAGATAAAAATGTGTGGACCTGTATCCAAACTGCATTTGCAAGAAATGGTCCACGGATATCCATGTTGTATCTGCAGATGTGGATATAATGAGGATATCAGCGGATATCTGCATATTTGCAGAGTTCTAGAGATATGCCTCAACAAATAGATCATTAGTTATTCACCTGAAGGTGCATAAATATATCAGAGTAAAGGATAAAACAAAGATCTACACACATTTCCCTTTCCCTTCTGCTTAATCATTCCTTGCAAGTTTTTGTATATTTCAGTCATGTCTTTTACCTCTATTTCTGGGTTGAAAGAATAAGATTGCCGTTTCATCTCTCTCTGTGTCTTCTTGCTAGACCAAGATTTCTTACTGATATTTTCTAGGTTACTAGGTATACTCCCCTTCTTCCTAAGAGCAGGATCTTTAAGATTTAGCATCCACTCTAATCCTAGGCTTAGCCTGGGGAAAAGTAAGCCTTTGCAAACTGGATGAAGCTGGAGGATAGGAGGTATTTCCCCAGTAAAATATTTCCCTATTGTTTCCTCATGAACTTGTCTGAGTCATTGTTCTTCCTTCTTGGTTTCTTTAACAACTCTTTTCTCTTAATCTGATGCATTCTAGAAGGATAGTATAATACAGTGACCTAACAGACTTTGGATATTTAAAAAAAAAAAATCCTCATTCTCCATAACATATAAAATCCTCATTCTCCATAACATATAAAAAGGGCACTTTATTTTGTGCTCAGATAATAATGATATCCAACTTCAATAAATCTGGTTGAGAGTGGAAAAGGAAAATACACTATTATATGTACTTTAAGGCTGTAATGTGTTGTATTTGAAGCATAAGGCTCTTGTCTTTAAATACTGTAAACTACATGGTATCAAGTCCAATGACAGCATGACTGGGGACATTTTGTCCAAAGCCACCTAGTGATTATATTGTCAGACCCATGGACCAATTCCCATCACCACACAGCAGAGATCTCAGTACTGTCACTCACATAAAAGCTGCCATGGCCATTATGCTGCATGAGGGAGAAAATGACAATTTTTAAATGTTCCCACTCTGGTTTGAGACCTGAAGATGAACTTAGAAGGTGCAAAGGCCTCATTCTGTGCTCCTGCCTAGAAATGAATTTCACCCTTCAAAAGTAAATTGTATCTTTATTTCAAATGTTAATTGGATATTATTTTGCATCCACTGAGCTGGAAAGAAGTAACATTGTACAACAATACATCCATCCAATTGGAAAGACAAGTAAAACTGTAATCCATCCAAAATGAAGTCACTTTGCACTATATTCTCTATTATATCCATGCCCTATTATAAGTCTTTTGCTGTTGGTGAAAATATTGTCTGTCTTCTTGAATAATAACTGTATTTTTTAAAATGTAACCAAATAGTGAAAAATCATTTGAGAGGCAATTACTGAATTTTAGTATTTATAACATGTCTAGATCATTATGAATTTGGATATTTATTTCATATGATTATTTACTGTTTGTCATTAGAATGAGTCACAACTTTTGGAAAATTAATAATCATTAGCAGAGAATGCATTCTCAATGATTTTTTAAAAAACATATATAAGTAATTCACCTTAAGGATACATTACTGTAGGACATGAGCCCTATATTAGAGATACAAACAGTCTGAAAATAAGTGTGTCCAGCACTTTGAACGCTTGTGTTTGAAAGATGCTATATAGATTTCAGGCACAAAAATTTTCATCCTCAACACAATACAAAGGGAGACAAAGCACAAAATTCACATGCATGGTCACCTTGCCATGGGGACTGGCCTTCTTGGTTGTGCAGCCTACAAGTTAATTCACAGAGTCTCAGCTGTTGCCCATTTCCAGGATCCCTCACCAGCAATAACTCCAATTCTGCAGCAGTACACATTTCAGTAGATGGTGACTCAGTCTCCAGCTTATTCATCAATTTAAACTCACCCCTTTCCAGGGTAACAGAATTTAACAAAATATTTAGAGCTCAGCATATCCACACAAGTGTTTTCAGTTCACTTCCGGGCCAGTGTTCCCTCTAAGCTGCGCCAGTGAGCAGTAGCGCAGCTTCTGCTGCTCACTGGCGCAGCAAGCGCTGACCCCAGCACAGGTCCAGCAGCCACAAGCCATGCCTGGCCCCAGAAGCATTTCTCCTGGGTGCCAGGAAGCCTCAGGAGGGGCTGGAAGGGAGCAGAAGCGGAGGAGCCGGGGGATTGGGGCTGGTGGGGAGCCGAGGATTGGGGCTGGTGGGGAGCAGAAGAGCTGGGAGATCAGGGCTGGCGGGGAGTGGAGGATCGGGGTTGGAGGGGAGCGGAAGAGCCGGGCGATCGGGGCTGGCGGGAATCAGAAGAGCTGGGAGATCGGGGCTCGTGGGGAGCGGAGGATCGGGGCTGGCGGGGAACTGAAGAGCTGGGCGATCGGGGCTGGTGGGGAGCGGAGAATCGGGGCTGGCGGGGAGCAAAAGATCAGGGCTGGGGGGGAGCGGAAAAGCCGGGCGGTCGGGGCTGGCGGGGAGCAGAGGCGGGTGAGCGGAGGAGCCAGTGTGGGGGCTCCAGGGTTGGGCGCAGATTAGAAGAGGGGGTAAACTCATGCCACGCAGCGGGGAGAGGAGTGTTGATGTGTAAGGAAACATATTGTTTCCTTTTCAAGTCATTGCTGCCACATGTCAGTGATTCGCAATGTTTTCTCTGCCATTGCAGTGGCACTCCTTGCTACCTTTAATTCATTTGACGCACATTGCCATGTAGTTTCCAAATGAAGCCATATATTTTCATGAGCCAATCCAGAGCTCTTTGAGTAGTTTTTCAAAAAACTCTGTGGCACACCTGTGCGCTGTGGCACACTGGTTGGGAAACAGTGGGATAGGTAGACACAACACACAAATTCCACCCAAGATTCAGAACAAACACAGAAAACTGTATAGAGCCTTATGTTACTTTATTAACACACAGCATTTTTACAGCACTTTCCATCCCAGGATCTCTCAATGGCTTGCTATACTAGGTATTCACACATGCTTGGCTCTGTGGTATCCAAGAGGCACACCCCACTTGTGCTCACATTTAAGTGAATGGCCCTGACAATACATTATAGGCAAACTGCATGTCCTCCCATTTTGATATCTTTACCAAGTGCCATAAACAGTGGCTTTAGGAGGAGGTGTCCCCTCCATGTATTTTTAGCACACCTCTGTTTTCAGTTGGAAGCTGGCAAAGGAAAGTTCAAAGCTTGCAGTCAAGAACAGCACAAAACTGGTAGATGGGGACTGTAGCAGAAAGAGAAGGCAGCCTGATCTAACTTTTTAAATAAAGTGGAAAAAACTGTCATTGACCTTAATTAACATCAACTCAAGTAATATATAGGCCTAAATCAGGGTGACTTCATTTAGCTCAGTGAGTGAGATCTAGTCAGAATTGGCACATTCATTAGGAATCTGTAAAAAAACAAAAAAAAACCCAAAAAAAAAAAACGATTCTTGGCTATTGATCATCAGCTCTTACCTGTGTAATTGCTCACACATTTGCTTATATAGTTTCCCATCTTCTAAAGGTGAGCTGAGATTACAGACAACCAAAAAATCAGAAGCTGTCCCACAAGCAGCTTCACAAATTCATAACACAAAATGACAAAGTGTACAGCCAACAGTGTGGTGGAAGACAATTGCAGTGATTGCAAGAAATATAAAAGTATTGGAAGTTTTAAGATGACATGGCTAAATGAATTAATTGCAACTGAGACTATGGAATCTGGAGAGGTGCAGCATGTCAAATTGGGTCGGCTATTTTCTTACTCTGAGGACTATGGCATATTATGCTTGGCATGTGCAGAAGCCAAGACAAGCTGTGATTTTGCTAAAGGAAAGACATGGAGTTCATGGAAGATTAACTATTTGAAGAGGCATCTCAATCAGAAAATCTATACGATGTTCCCTCTCTAAGTTGGTGATGCAACATCAAGTTATGGATGCACTTGGGGAGCTGATGGGCAGTGGCTCAGGGGCCTGACCTGGGCCCAGGAACTTGCTCAGCTGCATCCATAAGTTGCTCAGCTGCATCACCGGCTTAGAGGGAACATTGTTCCGGGCTACTGTGAGTGGTACACTCACAACTCAGGGTCTACAATATCTGTCTTTTCCTACTTCAGCCTAGATGGGCTTAGCTATTATTGGTCTTCTTCTTTGCAAACTGCCTCCTGCTTCAAACTGGCCCAAGTACCTGGGTTTCACTTCCACCAACCAAGGCTGTCACACATCCCACTAACCAGGGTCTCAGGGACTGCTGTCTGCCTGAAAAGTTCATATCCAGTCAGGCTCTGAATTCAAGGCTAGCCTTCCAAGGCTTCATTCAGCTGTCCGCCCAAGAGAGAAAGTGCCCAGCAAGCTACCTCTTCCTTGGGTGTTTTCCTTTGCCCCTCCTCTAATGGCCTGGTGTAGCTATTGCTTGTAGCCCCTTCCTACGCTGTATCCTTAAGTCGCTCCTAAAACAGGTCTCTATCTCTCCTTTTACTGTCTTCTTCTTTTCTCAGTTGTCTGGATCTTTTTTAAACTCTTCCTCTAGTTGGAATGCTGCAGGTGGGGCAGATTAGCCTTTGTCCCAGTGTGTTGTTTATATACCCCATCACAGCGCCACACAGTTCTGTAAGGTATTTACACACACACACACACACACACACACACACACCACGGAGAAGAATAGGGAAACCCCTAGCAATTATTTAAGCCTTGAATGGAGCACGAGTGCCTGTCACAGAGAAGAAAGTCAGGGAAGAAGTTGCCTCCACCCAGCATATTTCCCATACCAGAGCAAATGACATTTAAAATATTAGTGTACATTTCTACTGCCTACAGCAGCTGTATTTCATACCATCACATGGATCACTGTGCTGGTGGTAGAGGAGGAGCCAGTCAATCATTATTCTAAAGAAGCTGCCCTTGGTGGATCAGTTCAGAGGATTAGTGGTGGGTGTTTGAGGAATACTACAGAATCAAAAGGCTAATCATTGTTTTACCTAATATCTACAGGATATTCATTGTCCTTTCATGTGGCTCTCCAGTCTACCCAAAAATTATACTTACCATCCCCCTTCGTCTTTTATATATCCATTATCCTTCCCATGTTAAGCAGATAATATTTATGGTTACTAGAGCCAGCCTAAGAAACTTTTGACTTAGCCATATTCTCTCAGAATCTGTGGTTCCAGCAAAATGGAAATGCTTTGTTAAATCAGGTTGATTTTGCCAGAATTTTGTTTCAGGAGAAAAGAAGCTGACAATTCCAACATTTTGAAAACTGAACATTACAATTTTCATTTTGCAATGACTTTTCAGTTTGAATTGCTTTTTATTTATGTTAAAAATGTCAAAAGCAAAATGAAACATTTTGATCAACTCCAAACACACAAAGAAAATTCAGAATTTTCTTTTGCAGAGACTCTTGAAATGTTGGGGTTTTTTTCACTCCAATTTGTAATGAAGTCTAATTTCAAAATCGCTAAATCCTTTGGGAAACAGAACTTCTTCCACCCTCCATACAGTTCTAATGTTACCAAGTAAACCACACAATTATGAATATCAGTGTTGTGTCCCATAGGAAATGATGCACAAAACCCACCACACATCATTATCCTCTTATTCCTTTGATACAGTGCAATTCCTTTTCTGAATAGTGAATGCCAGTGTTAATGAAAGTATGCTACATTGAAAGACACTGGGGACTGAAGGCTTTTCTTTACTCATCAAAAAGAGTAAAAGTAAGAGTGTTTACATATGTGCTGTCCATACAGGAAGCAGTGACAGAAGAGATTATTATTATTTCATACCTATTATAAAATTTGACAGTGGATTGCATTACTGAGAACCATAATGTACTTTCCAAAAATCAGTATTCAAAATCATGACTGTTTTGAGACAAATCTATTATGAAATATTGTTACTGGACATGGAAGCATTGAATCATCATCCAATCAAATTTGAATCCAACCTCCAACTAGATTCTGAAATATCTGGATTTTTTTATCCCACCAGGAGCCCAGAAGCAAATGTCCCAGAGACCTAATGAGAAAACCTCTTCTCTTGGCCTTTCCAGACTAATTTTGTAGGCTCCAAGGGTTCAGTTGCTGGATAAAGTTAGAAGTGGCCACACTTTGTAGCCAGTTTCTGAAACTATCACCTCTGAGATCATCTTCACTACACTGCTTAGTCAGCACTGCAACGGCACTGAGTTGAGCAGGTCTTGTGAAGAGAAGACATGCTCATTTAATTGTCATGTACCCCACTGGAACAAGAAGTATAAGCGTCTCCCATCAAGATAGAGAAATGAAAATAGTGCAAACGCTTTATGCAAGGTGCATCTATTTCAGTTATGTAACTTATGTGATGCAACTTGTATATTTTATATAAATAAAGCTGCATAGTGAAGATAAGCCTTGAAACTGACCAGTGTCAGTATCACACATGAACCACTGTCATGACATCTGTTATGATAATTCTTTTGTTTAAGCAGGTTTGGCAGAAGAAGTCAGGAGAAGAGAAATCCCTAGCATAGAGTAACTAGGAACAGTTCTGAGGCAGTCAGTAGTTCTAACACGGTGAGCTCTGCTAAGGATGGCTAAGGTCTACATATTACTAATCCTTGCTCATTAATGACTTACATCACATTAACTGAAGTACTGGCTCATAGTAGGGGTGCACCACACACAGTCATCTCACTCACTGCAGACATAGAGAGCATAAACAGATGGCTGCAGCCTATGACATTGTCCTCCACCTCTCCAATCCAGTCAGGAAATGTGCTCTCTTCTCAGTGCTTTCCATTTTCCTCTAATTCCTCTGGTTTAAGGGGTTTCAGTTTTGGTTTTCCTCTCTTCACACCATGGCGGTAGAGCTGAATGGCTAATAAAACAATGATTCCATCCTAACCAGTCATTCATTTAATAATTTTTTGTGTACAAATATTTGAAATGCTTTTTTCTTGATGCTAGGTAGCTGAAAGGGGGACGTGTTGTTTAATTAACTATTTAACTATGCCTAATATTTCAGGCTCGATTGATCTGTAAAGTCATATTTATTAAAACTCAATTAGAAAAAATATTCAGTAAGATTAAGATCCTCTGCTTAGTACATCGATATGTAACAAAACAAGAAGGACACAAAGGCTATGTCTACACCCAGAAGCTTAGCTTGGACTTCCTCAGTTCAAACTAAGCAGTTCCTGGTTAGTCTGAACTAACCACGGGTTAGTTTGAACTAACCATGGCTTTTTAGTTTGAACTAAAAAAGCACTGCTATTTCAAACTAAAAGTTAGTTCAAACTAAAAAACACAGCTAGTTCGAACTAACTGCTTAGTTTGAACTAAAAACACATGGCTACTTTGAACTAACCTCTTAATTCAAATTTATTTAGTTCAAATTAGCATGGCTACATTGCACTAGATCGAACTAAAGTTCGAACTAAGCATTTAGTTCAAACATTGAGAACTAGTTCAAACTAAGATTTTCTAAATTTTTTAGTTCAAACTAGGCAAAGCCTAGTGTAGATAGGGATGGAATTAGTCAGGATTAAGGCTTCTTAATCCAGACTAATTTGCCAGTGTAGACATAGCCAAAGTGTCCCAGATAGGATGCTAAGATTTTCTCCCCTCTCCAAAAGGTTGAGAGAGCCCCATAACAGCAGCAAACATCTGCTGCTTTCTTAATATCTCCATTTTAGTTAGATTTGGTTCCTTTTCCTCTTTGCAAGGAACTGGGGGGAAAAAAGCACTCTACAAACACATTTATTTAGACTATAAAGTTAACTCTCTGGGGCAAGGGCCATTTTTGTTAAGCATTTGTACAGTACCTAACACAACAGGGTCCTTGTTCCTGACTGGGACTCCTACAGTAATACAAATAAAAAGAAAGCTAAAATTACGCAGGAAAAATAATCAAACCCCTTGGAGGAAAGCAAGATTAAATGAAGCCCTATTTATAGCAATTTTCCCCCACTACCCATAAATCACTGAGGTGGATATTTCAGCAAAATTCTACACAAATCCTTCATGTAGCCATTAGTCCAGGTGCTAATCAGGAAGACTGACTACTCACCTGAATAGCATTTAATGGGTCTAATTAGCCAAGGAAGAAAATAGGACTTACTCAGATATTCACTTATTTATATGTACGCTTTTCTCCAGCATTAGTCACAATACAAGCTAATCATCTGACGAAGTGGGATTTTCTCCCACGAAAGCTCATGAGAAAAATAAATCTGTTAGTCTTAAAGTGCCACATGACTCCTTGGTTTTTATGCAAAAATTAGCCATCGACCTGGAAACTGAGTCCTTAGTAAGCAGTTTAGAGTTGTGTGCATGTGCATGTACACTTGTGGTCACTTTTAGTAAAACCAGCTCTTCCAAAGGTGATGTGGTTACATCAATAAATTTTACAGAGCCTAGCTGTATCACCTGCAGTTCCTGTTTTGAAATTGCAAATTCCTATATTAATCTCATACTAAAGCTGAAAATTTGAAGCTGCAGAAGCCAGGAAATTCTCAGTTAAAGGTCATCCAGCAATCATAACTCTCCATCCTTGTTCACATAAATTGTCATAACTCGCTTATGGACAGTACGCTATATGGCAAAGTAAATCACACTCAAAGATCAGTTTCTGCCTGATAGAATTAATCAGGATTTGGCATAGTGTAATGTCACTACACAGCTAGTGGAGCTGGTGGTGCAGGTTTTGTGAATGGGATGAAAGCATCAATGTTTGCCACTTGGCTCCTTGTCTATTAGGAAGGATGAAAGAGAGTGATTCAGCATGGAGATTTTGATAAATGTGCTGACAGCTACATCATCAGGTTCACAAAAAATTAATCAGGATTTTGTATGATTTTTATCCTAATTTGTATTCTTTTGGGATAACTTGCTCATCTGCTGCTAAATGGGGATTTCTCTGGCCAGCCAAATAACCCTTTTAAATTAGCATATATTTGCATACATTGACATACAAATTGGATACACTCATTTTTAAATATGGTCTTGTCAAGATCTAACAATCAGTGCAGTTGTTGTTCATCACCAACAGTGAACCCACTCTTGTACAATCCTCCAACAAGATATTTCAGTCAATAGCATTTCAAGAGACCCAGAACTTAACATAGCAACATTTAATCTTCAGTAGGACTTTCTTCCTTACATCCACTAGTGGCCATTTTGTTACTTAAAGCAAGAGATACTTTACACTGAAGTATCTTGACTATTCGTTTGATGCTTTACCATTGTTTCTTCCATGTAGATTTTTAAAAAGACACTGAACTAGGTATTTGGGAAATTTAGCTAGAAAAAGTAAATACTTAGGCATTGCAAATGATGCCCCCAAGCTTCCTGCTACTACCTAATATCCACTGACACAAATGAGCTGAATAGCTGACTCATGAAGTCGGTCACTCTTTGTTGAACCTTTTATGAAGAGTCAGTCATGACTGTGATTCAAAAGCAGATGTTACTGATTATTAGTAAATGGTTATTTTATAGACTGTCTTTTGATGATGAATGTACTGAAAGACTTGAACAGTTAATTACTTTTTAAACATTTGTCCTTTACAGATAAATCATTACTAAGTAGGCTTTGGAAGTATGTTAGCCAAATAGCATATCTGGAATAATTATAGGTTGATTTCTGGCTTGTCAGTGACTCTTAGGGCACGTCATCAAGAAGCATGACATTAGTGCAAATTTAGGACCTTTAAATTCATGCCAACATCATCCACATGGGGGAGTTCAACTCAGATTTTTTTATAATTACTTTGTTGAGATCTACCAAATGAAAGTAAAATGTGTAAAAAAAAAAAAAAAAAAAAAAGTTTTGTAAAATCTGTGCAAAAGGTCACTCTCATTCAGCAACTTCTGAGCTTAATAAAGCATCCCAAAGAATCCTCAGACCGTCATTAAGTAATTGATTTGTATTAGTCCTTTGACTCAATTGCCAGAGGCAGGTTTCACTGCATTGAAACGCTACGATATTCCTCCATGTTTCCAATTTCACAAAATTCCGTGTGTACCACCACTTTGCAATAACTCCTGAGTAAGATTTTTAAGCCATCATTTGCTCAAGCACTTCCAGAGTGATTAAGGAGCTTTTCTTAGCTGAAGAATCCATTATATACCATAAAGCGAAGCTAGACCAATCTCCACTATGTTAGTCAGTTTTAGCAGGAAAACACATGGGTTAACTGGTATGTGAGGTGATGTAAAGCTGATGGAGCCACTCAGTTTACAGCCTGGTTTACAGCTGTTCTGTCATCAGGGTGAAACAGCTAGATTATACCCATGACTCTCGTAAGTGGAAGACAGTCTCAGCAATATTACAAAGATTAAGTAAACACAATTTACTGAAAGAACAAGCTGTATGAGCCAGATGACTTACAAATTGCCCAATGGCTGACAGTTACTTCATCATTCTTGACTGCTGACCTAAGTAGTGGTTAATTATGTTCTGGGTTGCTTGGTCCATCAAGTGTAAATTCAAAGAATGTATTAAACAAAGTCAATAAAAGAGAGATAGTTTAGATCCTTAGGAAGACAAAGCATACAGTTTGTCTTTGGGAGTTGGCATTCTACTTCCTATAAAGGCTGACATTACAATTAAATCGAGGAAGACTTATTTTCTTTACTTGAGAGTTGGACCTCTATCGTCTACACATTTTTAAAGTTTAAGTGCTAGTTAAAAATATCTTTGGGCAAAAATTCCCAGGGGAATTCTTGTATTAGTTCAGGCTTTTTACTGACAGTGTCACTAAATCCCATTTAATCCTATTTTCACTCAGTCATCAGCAGCTCTGTGCATACATAGATAGAAGTAATGCTATAGGGGATTACACTTGTGAAAGAACCATAAACTATGCTTCTTGGCTCATTCTTTAAGAATATAACTTGCTGATTCTTAAAAAGTTAGTTTTAAGCTCTCTGAGTCAAGAGGATACAGAAGAAGCTGGTTTAAATCTTTTCATAAAACTTCATGTAAATGCCCGGAGATAGAAGAACTTAAGGAAGACCATATGAAAAACTCCCAGGAATGAGCGCATGTCTTAGCATAATGGTGCACTACACAAAAGTAGGGAATATAAAATGAAGGATTATAAGCAAATTCTTCAAATGTCTGAGCAGTGGTGAGAAAGGAAGACATCAATAAATGTTTACAAAGCAGTACAAAAAGGAGGCTTCTTATCTTTGTGTTAGCTATGAAATCTGTACCATATTTGCAATTGAAGGAATTTTTTCTTCTCATAATGGTACTTTTGAAAGCACAAGAAAGCAAATATTACGATGCCTCACCAGTGCAGAAATGTTCCAATAGTTTAAAAACAAACGCTCATCAGAAAAAGCAAAGTCAAAACTGATGAACTTTCTTCATCCCCAATATTATTGCACCCAAAATCAAAATCACAGAATAGTATGTTCAGATTTTTTTTTTTAAATACTAGTGTCATTGAAATATACAGTCAATGGACTGGAATGTTGTCTTTAAATAATCATTTCCTGCTGCTTCATAAATACCATGGCAAAGCAGAAATATTCAAAGCAGGAGGAAGCTCATCTTGTAACGGTATTTCATTACAAAGACTGATATACCAACTGAATGGTTTGGATTTAATTATTTTGTATCATGGATGTTGATGCAAAAAAGTGAGAATTACTCATTGAATCTTTATGAATGAATTGCCACAATCTAATTGCCAGATTTTGTATGCTTCAGACACTTGTTCATTCTTATAAGGAGGGGCCAGTACCTCAGCTGACAGAAAATGCACTGATCCATTTCAGTCTATGGGGCTACACTGATTTACACCTGGTGTTAGTTTAATGTATTTAAATATATAGTCAGGAAAGTGATTTTACAAATGGCATTGTCTTACTCAATAAGTTCATGTCTATTATTTTTTTTGATTATTAGACAGCAGACCCTACAGAGCTGTGAAACAACAAACAGGAGTCTATTCTGGCTCAAATATCATCAGTGGAATTGTTAGTGAAGTTACTATTACACCACCTGCATTAGAATTAATGGTTCTTCTGCGGTGGGCCCCTCTCTGCCAGGGAGGACTCTAAATTAATTGAAAATGGCAACAGTTACAAATCTGCACAAGAGATTCATTTTGTATTTGTTCTTCTTTGTTATTTCCTTTAACTAAAACTAAAAGTGATCCAGACTGTGAAATATGTTTGTTCTTTTACAATGAGAGATCATAACTCTGATGATTATGCAAAGTGGGAAAGAACCTGGGCTGGCAGCCAAATACTAGGGTGAATTTTTACAGCTGGAGATTAGAAAAATCTCCTCTTACTTGTAAACTGAGCAAGTTAAAATGGCAGACATTGAAACATTGAGCAGGAAATCTCCAGATTCCAAATGATGGTAACTTTTCACGGTACAAATTACTCTACAGAACTTTCCTTGGATTGTTCATAATAACTAATTATGTTTTGATTTCCTGCTTCGTCTGAAGTTAATATTAATGCTGTGATGCATTTGAGTTATGCAAGCAATAACTACACATGTATTGATGCAGTTAACTCAAAATTGCCCATCAAATTGCAGCTGAGGTACTATGCTGTACTCAGAGGAAGGCATTTTTAACAGATGTGCCTTTTAAATCAAATAATCCATTTCCACAGAAACAAGGACAAAGTGCAGCTTCTCACCTGGCCTAGAGCAGCCATTTCTTGGTTCCCTCCTTTTTTCCACATAAGCTTCTCAAAATTCAAGATTATATGATGCTTAAATATAAACCCCATATTGGCCCTACTCCTTTTGCACACTATTATGTCTACACTGGCATGTTTGTTTGAACTAAGGAGGCTTAATTTGAACTAACTTTTTGCCTGTCTACATCAGGCTTTCATTAGTTTGAACTAAGGAATTCCTTAGTTCAAACTAATGAACACTTAGTTCAAACTAGTAACTACCACTGGTTGGTTCAAACTAAGCACTTACGTTTGAGTGTTAGTTTGAACTAAGTACAATGGAGAACAGGACTAACCCTTAGTTTGAACTTAAGTGTTGAACCCCGGGTTCGCGATGTGACTGGGATGGACCAGCGACACCCACCAATGAGACGGACACCAGTTCAATTAAACAAAAAAACTACTTTTATAGTGACACCTTAAACACCTTCAACCCCTTAACAGTGTAAAACAAGGAGATCTATGCAAAATCACTTGTAATCAACTAACAATATGAAGCAAAACCTAGATAGGACACTTATAACCAACTAATAGCATAAAGCAAAATCTAAATGAACACTTATAGCTAAATGACAATATAAAGCTAAAAACCTATGCAAAGCACTTATAACCAAGTAACAGTGTGGAGCAAGAGTCTATATAAAGCACCTGTAAAACACCTCCAGCCAAACAACAGGATAAAGCATGTAAGTCTATGCAAAACACTTACAACCTACAAAAGTACTTATAGTTAAATAACAGTATGGATTAATGACCTACAAGAGGGTGGCCATAATAAGTCAAGGACTTTTCTGGCCTTTTACTGCCTCAACATTGGTATAGGCACTGACCAGCCCACCCGATGCGTATTTACCAATGGCTGAAAGCCATTCCTCCTTGCTAGCCAAGAAGGGTGGGCAGCAGAATGAAAAAAAAGTCAGATGAGAGAAAATAAACCCCCACACTCCCCCCGTGTACACTGGGGAAGTTTGGGGCCAGCAGTTTAGAGCAGAAGCAGAGTAATGAACAATTATACAGTAAGAAGGATGCAAAATACAAATGACTAACAAAACACCTGGCAAATTAACAACACAAAACTATGCTAGACCTTAAACAACTATATCATAAAAAGATTATGCAGGATACAGAGAAAATAATAACAACTACACAAACTATGCAAAACTCAGGTGAAGAAGCTACAATCACAGACTATATATAAATGGTACCAAGTAGAATGATTAAGAGAAGGTAGGAGGCCTATATCGATTTATAATACCTGTCCCAGGACCGCAGTAGAACCCAAAGTGAGGAGGCAGACCAGCTGCAGCATCTCAGCACTTGATCGTTCGGCCGGCAATCCGTGTACACCCCAAAAAAAAAAAAAAAAAGGGTCTCGGGGGTGGGTACTCCCTGTCTCAGTTGGGGGATCAGTCCGACCGGGTCACGACATGCCCTTTAGCATCCGAGGGTGGGAGAACAACAAGCTAGCTGAGACAGGGGGTTTTAATAGAATTTTGCCCAGCCAGAGTAAAAATAGCCAATTAGGAGTGGGATCCTGGTCAGGACCAATGATGAAACTGGGACCCCAGACAATGACCCCTCCTTCGTGGTGACGGGGGTGCCGAGAAACTGCTCAGGGGGGATAGGAACTCACCCCCCTCCTTGTTGACACAAAGCTAGGGAGGAAGAAACTCACACAGGAGATTGAGGCCCATCAGGGGAAATCGATCCTTAACACTCTTCCCCTTGAGCTGGATAGCCCGGAGATGAGACCCATCAGGGGAGATAGATACTTAACACTCCTCCCTGTGAGCTCCATAGTCTAGAGGGCTATGTTGGGGGGCGGGGTGGCCATTATGGCTGCCACCTCCGTTGACATTAAGCTCAAACCAAAGGCAGTTAGTTCAAACTAACAAAGTAGACTAGTTTGAACTAACAATAGTTCAAACTAGTCCATGTTGCTAATCTGAACTAATAAATTCAAGGTGAGTTCAAACTAACCTCAAACTTATTAGCCTGAACTAACAAATTTGAACTAACTTGTCCTAATGTAGACATAGCCATGATAGTGGGGACTGTACCTTTAAGAGCTGAGCTTCCCAGGCAGAGTTTGAGAAAGATGCTGCAAAAGCTCATTTTGTTATGAATAATCATTTGGAGCAGATCACAGAGTAAAGAAAAATCTTTTTCAATCTCCTTAAGTACTGAGAGATTACACAACACCCTACACGTTTTTGGCCCTATTCATGTACTGCAGCACAGAGGACCATTTGGGCCCTATTGATGATACAGTAGTTTCAGAAACAACAACTTGACCTGAAGCATGGCATTGTTATATAAGAAATGGAAAAACAGCCAAGTACTTTGATTTCCCACAGGGATACAGATGCAGAATTACTGTTGATAACATCTCTGGTGTAACTCTTCAGCTTCTTGAGAAATTCCTTGAGATGTTTCTGATATGTTGCATTTCTCTTAGTTAAACCTCTGCCATTGCATATTTTGTTGTGTCTCTGCTACCTCTTCGAGATACCTAGTTTTTGAAAACCTCCAATATACGGCAGCGCCTCTAGAAGCTTCATCTTTTTGTGTGATTACATTTAAGGTTGGATAGATTTGTTGAACTGTTTCACACTGTTGCTGGCAAGAAGTAATTTCCCTGTATGTCTGATTTCTGGTTTTAAAGCAGTATTGGTAGGATGAAAAGTGTTCTTCACTTTTCATGGAATTCACATTTAGGAATACAAAAATGAAAAGACCAATGAAAGGGAACATCGCATACAGTACCAGTAACAAATCAAATTATTTCAACCAACATAAATGCATCAGGTTTGAATTTACACCTACATTATTCGTTTAGTCTTGAAAATGTAATTCAATAATATGTGCTATGCCACCTGAGCTAAAACCCTGAAGGACATACAGCTCTAGTCTCTAAAATACTAAATCAGAAATGAATCTGAAATGTACCAGACTATGTGAATTCAAAAATAAATCCCTCCTGCTTGTCCTTGCAATAACCATGCTCTACCCTACTCCTGTTTTTATCTCAGAATCCATACATTTGACTCTGAGTGAGACAGGACCATTATGGCCAGAAATACATATAAGATGTTTTCTTATCCATGTTAACACTGCTCCTGACTTGAAAATAGGGAGCAGATTCAGACTTGGTGTACCTCGGATTTACTTCAAAGGCCATTTATAGGCCAAGATCATCTTTGATACAATTAGCACTGTAATTTGCATATGGGGTGTGAATTTGCCAAATGGTGGCTATGTCTACACTAGGGAAAGTGGTTTGAATTTGTTAATTTGAACTAATAAGTTCAAGTTTAGTTCAAACTAAATTCTAACTTATTAGTTCAAATTAACAAAGTGGACTAATTTGACTCAACACTAACTGCCCTTAATTCAAATTTATTAAATTCAAACAAAGGGTTAATCCTAGTCTACACGCTCTTTAATTCAAACTAAGAACTTAGTTTGAACTAATTGACAGGTTTTACTAATTCGAACTAAGCTTTCATTAGTTTGAATTAAGAAACTCCTTGACTGGAACTAATGAAAGCCTAGTATAGACAGATGCTAAGTTAGTTTGAATTAAGGAGGCTTAATTTGAACTAACTTGCAAGTGCAGACATACCTGATGAGAACAACTTGGTGAAAGTGATAGCATATGGAAAGTTATATTTATCTAGCACAGGATGAGTGTGCAAAAAAAAAAAAAAAAAGCACAACTTTGTGATAGGAAAAGTAGTAGAGGCAACTAGAAAACAATTTATTGAACAGGAATAGGTAATTAAAAGCAGAATTTGTTCCCTTAGCTAGTGTACATTTTAACGGAAATCTGTACTTTTTAATCACACATTTTGTTCTAACATGAAACTGGTAAAACCGCAAAGTTGACCCTACCACTACTCTAAAATTGTGGGGAACGAACAGCTCCTACTACTGTCCTTACCTATTCCGCCACATAAGGGTTTCCTGAATGGTGGCCAGTACTTGTAATTTAGAAACCTGAAGGGAACTGATCCTGGCCCTAGATAAGGCCTCTCTGCACCATTCCAGTGTGTAATCAGGCATCTGAGGATTATATCAGGGTAGAAACGCCTCAGTTGAATAAAACCATAAAGCACTTTCTCCATCATTACAAAGTGTCTCAAGGGTAGAACCAAAATATGAAGCAATTTGTCCTTCCTAAGCTGGTGGAATGGGCTCTATGGAATAGTTCCTGTTGGTATGAGTTAGAGCAGTGGTTTTCAACCTTTTTGGTAGAAGGAGCCAGCCTGCTGCCTTCCTAAACTGAGCCATGGAGATCTCAGATCTCAGCACTGGTCCATGGTCTGGTCTCTGAGAACCTCTGAGTTAGAAGAACCATATGCTTCCCCTGACCCTGTGCGAGGAACTAGTTCAGTCCACAACTACCACCCAGGATTGATGAGAAATACATATTTCTTAAACAATGTTTTTCTCCCACTAGCTCCAAGACTTTAAATAACAAACACTTCCTGTGTTCACACAAATCGTAAGATGAAGACTTCAACTGACTGGGTCTTGGCCTTCTACAGGCCTCATGCAACCTGGTCCTTAATGGATCCTCACCACTGGTGGACATTAATAGAGTTCTGCTCCATCAATTTCTACCACCACCCACCATTTGCCCCCTTACACTCAGAGAGACAGCGGGCTGAAAGCAGGGCTGAATCGTGACTGTGGATTCTTTTCCCATCAGAACAGGTAATTTGACTTCACCCTCCCTCTGTATGCTGTTTCCTAAAGTTTGAATCCTTACAAAAGCTCTGATTTGCTGTTGCAGTATGACCTGATTCCATGTCTTGTACTCCCCTGCATTTATTTTCATCCAAGTCTGTAAATTCTCCCTCTTCAAAGTGTCTGACGAAGTGGAATGTTCTCCCACGAAAGCTCATGCAATAAATAAATTTGTTAGTCTTTAAGTGCCACAAGACTCCTTGCTTCTTTTGCTTTACTAGACTAACATGGTGTCCCTTTGGAACTGGGCTGGATTGTGTAGATGATCCAAAAGGCAGTTCCCTTTTGATAGTTTTCCACTGCACAGCTGCAGCTGGATTACAGCTCTTACCAACACCTGAGAGGCACAGAATGTGGTGTAAGCTAATTTGGGAATCCAGCCCCAAGAGCAGAATTTATGGATAGTTAATCTAAGGACAAATCTCAGCTCTATTGCTCCTTCTACAGTGCAGATCTCCATCAGTTTCCATTACAGATCTCAGTAAACTGGGCATCTTCCCCCAGCAGCTGTTACAGAACACTTACACTTTTTACTAAGCAGGTTCTAATTCCTGCCCCAGCACAGTCTGTGATTACCCATAATGCCCCTAGAGTTGATAGCCTACCATTTGTTTTTGCCAGGCTATGCTGAGCCCCTCCATGCTATCAAGGTTGCAGCCTCCTCACAGTACAGCCCACAGGGACTGCATACTCATTGCCTAGGCTTTCATCACATGCAATGCTGCATAATCCTTTAACACTATGTGGCTTGAGAAGATGCAGGGATTTGACTTTCCAGCCAAATAACAAATCTGAGTACTCTTTAAGGCATTCTGCTACATTAAACTATTTGAGGTGTTTTGCAGGGGGTGGGGAGATGGCATTATCTCCTACAACTCCATATTGAAGGGCAGATTTACAGAAAATAGATACCCAGATTTAGGTTGAAAAAATAAGTAGATGCATATTTAGGTCAGCAGGATCAGCCAGTACAATTGCACATGTGAACATTATAGCTCACATTCACTCAGCATGTGGGCCCTTATACTGAGATGCAGTGAAGGGACCTCAAACAACCCTAGTCACCATTTCCTACCCCCCTCCATGCTGTTTATCTGGGTATTCCCTAGCCTTGCCTTCTGGCCAGGTCACATAGAAGTTCAGTCCCCTTCTAGGATAGCAGAGCTCTAACTTAATAATTCTTTTGCCCCTCTTAGGCTATACTGAAGTTTTCTGTTCTTTGTCTCTACAGTTTGTTCTTTGGTGATTCTTCCCAACACTTTTCCATTATCATCACCCTTCCCCAGAGACTCCAGCAGTTTCCCTCAAGAATCTCTCTGCCCCTTATAGATCTTACATCAGGCCTTCCCTCATAGGACCTAGCCTGCTTCCTGGAGTTTTCTTCTAGCCTAACTACCCCCAGCTCTTTCCAGAGAGTAAACACCTTCTTTGCTTCTCTCACTTAGATCTTATTTCCCTCTAGGGAGGGCACAGCTCTGGTTAAGTAGTCGTCTAACTCATTCCCTTACAGCTGAGGTCAGTCATTATAATTAAATCTCCACCACATGCATCTGGAGGATAATTGTCTAGTCACAGGCAAACCTGAGCCTGGCTGGTCTCAGTGGGATTGCCTGCCTATGATAGTGAGCTAGTAAAGAATTCATCTGCAAGCACAAAAACCTAATTTTTATGTGGAGCTCTCATAGGTGAAACTGTAAATTAGGCATAAAACTGAGGGCATATTTTTCTGCATGGACCTCCACTTCTGACTCTGAAGATCTGGACCCCTGTCTTTTGAGGCTATGACATCAAATACTGTTAAAAATATTTAATTAAAAAATAGTGAAGACACAAAACCAGTAATGTTTCTGGAGTAATAAAATGCAAGTTGGCAACCCAAGTAAATGGTTAAAAATCACAGCAAATTTCTGCCTGTAAAACTACTGGAGTTTAAAAAAGTGCTATATGCAAAACTGTGTGTGGAATTAGCAACAGACCTTTGAGATTTGTGTTAATGGGGCATTATTATATTAAAATGAGTATCTGGTTGTGTTGTAATGCAGCTGGATGAAACAACCAATTTAAACACATTCTTGAAGTAAATTGCCAAAGAATGCTAGCCTTTAGGACAACAAGAAATGTATGCAGTGGTGAAGGCTTGGCTCCTGGCTGGAGCAGGGGTTTCTTTGCATAACAATTCAAGGAGAAAGAACTTGCAAAGAGATCTTTATTTCAGCTGATGAGGGGCTTCATGTGTGTAAACTTTGCTAATAGCCTGTAGTTGTATGAGCAAGCTGATAAAATCAAGATGTATATTGAAACCAAAAATATGCTAAGAAGATTGCCTTGAGTCACTGTCCACTCATTTGAAAGAAAAAACCCTTTTCATAAATGTAAACTCTTCTGGACTGCTTAAGAGCCAGGGCAATGTGTCCTGTAGCTGCAGGAGATAATATCATATTCTAGTCTAAAACATGAGGCTCTAAGGCTTAGTTAGCTTTTTCTGATCAGCATGGCAACACCTCAATAACTTAGGAGCCTATGTCACTTTTTAAACCCAGGTACCAGTCAGTAAGCCAATGTGACACCAAATGAAGCAACATCTAAGTATCTTTAAAATCTGGGCTAGTAATGTATACAGGTATGCTGCATGCAACAAACAGACTAGGCTGTACACTGCAATCCCAATTAAATAAATGAAGGAAGTTCATTAAAAGAGAACTAAACCAACCTCAGGATTTTAGTTCATTGCAAAGCCATCATCTCTGATTACTTTAAATAGTCTATTACCACACCAAGTGTGTTTGCATGGTACCTGGTTATCTGAAATTGCTATGTGGAAGAGACAGTAAAACTGTAATTGACAATGAAAGGTATTTTTGAGTGTACCACAGCAAACTAAGATTTCTTCTAAGCAGTATTCATGGGTAAGTGAATAAATGGTTACAATTTTCCCATAAAAGTGTGACATTTTCTATTGTATATTTTTATAAAACATTTTTCACAATACAGACTGGGGCAGCAGAACCTCACATACATTTATTGTAAGATCCGTCACACAGCATGAAAAAATTAATTTACTAAAAATATCGAAACTAAAACCTACTGCTGCATATCTCCATTTTTTCTTCTTTGAACTTTGCAGATAAAGTTTTGGGTTTTCTTTAGAAGATTTCATGCAAGTTATTTTGAAAAGGCAGAGACCATTAACTGTCACATTTCATCTAGGAAAAGACTAACAGATATATTCACAATACCTATATAAGAAAAAAAAGCTGCACTTTTTGTTTCCCCAGCAGTATATTTAATATTATTGAAAAATAAACATTTTGCAGTGTCTATAAACAGGCCATAAAATAGAAAGCTTCAGATTGTCAAAAGGAAGAAAATATTTGCAGTATTTTGATTCTTTTGGATCTAAGCCTCAATTATGGCATTGCATATCAAAGAAAAACAGAATAAATTTCAGTTTTAGATACTGTTTTATCTAATAAAATCCATTTCTAATTAACAAGATTTTCCTGTGCTCTAGACCATCACTCTTGGTTTGTTTTCTTATAATGAAAATGTGATTGTTATTTTTGTGAGAGAACAGAAGTCCTTTATTGGTCTTTGTAAATTATCATCTGAGAAACTGAAAGAAGCAAATAAAAATTAAATATCTGAGTCTCTAATTCAGTGGTTCTCAACGACTGTGTTGAGACACATTACTATGTTGTTACACAATTGTAAAGTGTGTCATGGAGAGCCGGGGAGATGGCTGGGTTTGACCTGGGGGCAGGAGGGAGATGAGGGTGGGCTGGTGTGTCCTGTAGGCTTGCAATATGCCACCAAAAGTGTCATGACCTGCAAAAGGCTGAGAACTACTGCTCTAATTCCATGACTGTAAAATGAGAGACGAGACCTCAGCCCTGTTAACAATTTATCTTTATATGTCATAAGTCTGTATTTCAGGTTCAGATAGCGAGTGATCACTTCCACATCTAAGTCTCTGGTTACATAGATCTATTTGTTCTGACATATTTTGCAAATTAATTTCCAGATTTTCCAAACAGTAAATAATGAATCTAATCATTACCATAAGCTCAATACTCATATGGTTCATACTTGAAAGATAATAGAAAAGCAGTCAATGTGAAATTAATAATTTAAAGCTTCAATACCTTTCCCCCCATTTAGAAGGAAAGGCATTGACTGAAATATTACCAGAGATATTGTTCTGGTTGCTAGTTGTTGTGTCTTTTGGAAGCATTATGTCATGTTAAAATGCTAGTTCCAGTGAATTCCCACAAATTCGGAAATATAAACCCAGTGGAAGGTTTCAAACCTAGGCTCTCTGGGCCAGGGGTCCCTGTCACAGTGAGGCAACATAGGGGAGCTCTCTTCTTCCTTGTGTCTGTGGACTGGTGTCCTCTAGCACTTCTCTGTGTACCAGACCACGGAGGTCAAGCTCTTCAGGAATGGAAGGCTTTCCACACTAGAGTGGCCAGTGGCTCCATAATGCTGAAAATATACTAGCTAAAACCTAACAGGAAGGTAAATGCAGAAGCTGCACCTGGAGAAGCAGTTTACATTCCTCTTGTCCAATGTCCATAAACCCTATCTTTAGCTGTTCAATAGCCTGTTTCATTGTGCACAGGAGGGCACTTTCTTGATAGAGAAAAATTAGTAGTTTTATAAAATGGTAAAACAGTTGTCAGTCAAAATGTAGAGTGTGAACCTTTGTATATATTGGCAAGAGGTTCATTGAAAGAGAATCAGATCCATAATGTACAGTTAATGGACAACAATACTTTGACATCTTTTGTAGGTTAAAAGTGTTGCTGCACCTGTCCTTAGGAACATGCTTATATTTTCTTTGTAGTTGTTGCAATCTAAGACTACATAAGGCAACATGACATTTATTCAAGTGGCACTATTACACACAGAAAATTTTTAAGAAGAAAACAATGGTTGTATACTCAAATGATGTTGAAGCGCAACATGAGATTATAAATCATTTTGAGCTAGATTTAGCCCTGAGTTATGTTATGTTTTACTGGCATAAATCAGGCTACAAGCCCCTAGACACAGATAATCTACTCAGATGGGGCTGCAAACAGAAAAAAATAATAGGATCTTCACAGCACTGAGCCACCTAATGTCCATCAATTTCAATGAGAGTTTTCATTCATCCAGATACCTGTGAGGCACTAACACAGACCTAAAGTGGCAGGGTTATTTGGGGAGGAATTTTGCCCAGGCAAGTACAGGACTTTCCTGCTTGAGCTCATTATCTGGAAGAAGTTTCCATCAGACAGGCACTTGTGGAGCAATTCCAACAATTTAAAAATATCCTTCTTTGCAGCATCCAAGAGAAAAGGCAAAATCCTTAAGGCAAAACCTATGTCCTCATGCACAATGAATCTTTCCTTGGGTACAGTGGCTCCCACATACTGACAGAGGAGAGTAATTTGGACTCGCTCTGCCAGACTGAACTAAGCCTCAGATATTAAGCTAATTCCTGTTGTCAATTGCCTGAACATTCAGATGCCACTTCTCCTGAAGAAATCCTGTACAGTGGAAATTATGATGATATTGATGATGAACTTCTTGAAACACTTTGAAACAGATTCTCTGCAGGTGGATCAGCATAGCTTTACAGACGCCAACTGAGCTATGTCAATTTATGCAAATAGACATTAAAACTTCTGGACCACGTTAAATGCTTGCAAAGTGCAAATTCTGATCAAAGTTACACTCCCCACTGAATGCATGAAGACTCCATGGGTATGTCTACATTGGAGGATTAAGTCGACTTAACTTGACTTAAGTCAACTTAAGCAACTCTATGGCCACATCTGGCATTTATTAAGTTGACTTAAGTGCTTGCTTAAGTCAGCCTAAGAACTCCTGACCTTAAAGTCAACTTTAAGCACCAAATCAACTTTATTAAGTTGACTTAACAAAATACGGCCTCCTAAGTCAACTTTAAGTTGACTTAAACCAGAATAGCCACTTGTTGACTTAAAGTCAACTTAAACAAGGGGACCTGCTTAAAGTTGGCTTTATTAAGGTGACTTAAGTGGCTACCCTGGCTTAATTTGACTTAATAAAATCAACTTAAAAAAATGTCGACTCTCTAACTCAACTTAATAAAGTCAACTTTAAGTCGACCTTGTTAAGTCGACTTAGCTGAACCTTTTAGTGTAGACATATCCCATGAGTGTAGATGAAAGCATAAACTGTTTTCACATCCTTTTCAAAATTAGTATATTATGATATTTTCAATTTAAGGCAGAAACATTCACCTTTCCATAGCAATCTTTTATATTCTATCCCCTCACCTCCCTCAGAGACTCATGCTCTGTGCTATTCATCTGGCTCATCTATCATTCAACAGTTAGTCTAGACAGAAGAACTTTCAAGATTTCTAATTTCTCTTAATTTAGCCATGTCAAATTAACTCAAAAGTCTTTACAAATATTGAACAAATAATACTTCACCATTTTGAATATGATAATGTCTCAAATTCTGAGATGAGTGCCAATGTATTTTTACAAAGACAACATTGAAATTTGGAAACTCAAAATTTCCTGACAATTTCATTAATGTAAAGCTTTATTTTCTGTAGGGAAAAGAATCTATTAATCATAAGAATGTAACAATTTATTTAAAGGTTTAGCAATCTCAGTAGGCATTGTTTCTAACAGACATTTTCAAATTTGTGTTTTCTCCATTTCTCACCTATCTATATCTATTAGATATACATACATGATAACAATAATTATACTGGCAACTTTTTGCACATCTTCTGGCCTGATATGATAATATAAAATATCCATTTCATTCTTAGTCAATTTTTATTCATTCCCTCTTCTTTGCATAGATGAATGAAATGTTATATCCCCATACAATGAGAAGTGTTCCAAATCTCAGGATAAATGTCTTGCCTTAAGGAAAGAGTGAAGTAGAATATTTAACAGGATCTTACAAAGACATCCCATCTCTCAGATGAGTTACAGATAAAAGTACTCTGGTTCTAAAACCTGCTTATTTTCCACATCCAAAGCACTGTCTATTTCATTGTTCATTACAGGCATTCACTTTAAAGTGGACAAAACTGATTCTGAACTTTTGGCTTGTAATGGCAGAGTTGCTGGTGAGACAACAGTTATACAAGCACAGCTTTGATCATATGCAGAAATGTAGGGAAAATTATTTATTTGCTCTGCTTCAATACTGCTCAATATTCTGAGTCTGAAGAAGCATGGTAGAGTGGCAGTAGGAGGAAAGAGTAAGCAAAGAACCACAGAAATAAATACCAAGGCAAATCAAAAGATAGGAATATAATCAGTGTTGCAATACGTGCTATTTCAAGGTTTAGTGAAATAAAACATTTCTTCTAGAGCAGACTGAAATCCAAAATGTGTCAGGTGTTCCTCTAAAATACATTACTGATCATATCCAGAGTGCCATTCAAATCCCTTCTGCTGCAGTTAACACCAGAGATGGATTTGATGCAGAACAGCTCACACGTAACCGTTTGTTACGTTAAATATGTCAGGTATCTTCGGAAGTCATCTTCTCACTGATACAGTTGTGAAGGCACATTTTTAATGGGCACCAGCGATAATACTTGGTATTATTATGGGAGATATCTCAGTAATGTAGGAAGTGAACTGGATGTGCAAATGACATTTTTGTTAGTATTAACAGGCCATGGCTGGTGTTGAAAATTAACCCGAGTGTTTCATTTTTCATTATTATCAAATTCAGTGTATGAAAAGGTCATTGTTAACGCAGTTTTCTTCATCAGTTACTTTTCTGCTGGTTACAGAAAACCCTTCATAACTTAGGCTATGTCTACACTAGAAAATTGTTGCACAGTAAGTCTTTGCATTACAATAAATGTGGTTTAGTTTTTGCACAGTTGCGTATCCACACAGCCATCCTTTTGTCATTAGAGTGTGTCCACACTAGGAGCACTTGCCAGGGCAAAAGAGGCTGTGTGGGGGAGCTAAGAGGTCAACCTCTCAGCTCCCTGCAGAAGGAGCTGCAGGAAGCTAACAGACCATAGGCTCCCTGCTGCTTCCCTACCCTTGCTTGGGACCTAGGCATTGCACCTGGGGACCCCAGCATCCCCACAGCCACCAAGGTTCCCAGGCCCTGACTGCTCTGAGGCTCTAGCTGCCAGGGATGCCGGGTCTACAAAGTGGTGGCTCCGGCTGGAACCCCAGCAGCTGCAGCCACAGTGCTACAGGGAACCCTGGCAGCTGTCTGCCCCACAGCCAGGATCAGGGAACCCAGCGGTGGGTTGGTAAGAGCTGGTAAGTTGGCAAGAGTGCTTATGTCTTCATAATATCGGACATGTATAGTGGATCTTTCTTTTTATTTTCCACAATTCAATGAATACAATATTAACTAATTTATACAATTATACTACTGAATTTTGATACCCATTAGGCTCCATAAGTACTTGAGTATATTGCCATTGCATCCATCATAATGCTTTATAGCAATTTTATCATCTATACAGGATAATTTGTTTGTTCAGTAGTAAAAGCATGCCAGCTTGGAATGCCTATTTCTGGCTGATTTTCAAACTCCTAATCATCTCTGAAATCTAAAATTGTTTGGTATCTGAATGCAGTATATTATGCGACAAAGACTGCTCAGTCTTTTGCCAGGGGAATATTACAAAAGGAATGATGACCTGCACTGCATAGGTGTTGCCAGATGTGCGACTTAATAAAGCTGTGGCCTGCTTACGCCACATACCTGATGTCTTGAGTTTTGCTGTGTTAAATCATCACAGTAACCAAGAAAATTGCTGTTAAGCTCAGCTGTAAGTTAAATTTCCATTGTTCTGATGAGAGTTTTGTGTCCATTACTAATACAGTGCACTTATCTTTCCTTTAGCTCTTTAAGTATTTATTTGGTTTACTAACTAATGTCATGAGCCAAAGGGGGTAGCCATGTTAGTCCAATCCAGCAAAACAAACAAGGAGTCTGGTGTCACTTTTAAAAACTAAGAAATTTGTTTATCACATGAGCTTTCATGTGATCTTCACGTGTCTGACAAAGTGGGATTTTCTCTGATGATAGCTCATGCAATAAACAAATTTGTTAGTATTTAAAAGTGCCACCAGACTCCTTCTTTGTAATGTCATGGGCTTACTTTTAAGATTCTTTAATATGAATTTAAGGTATTCACAGCAGAGTTTAATTTGCTTTAGCACTATAATGCACCAATTCAGAGACACTATACCTAGCAAATCAGTATTCTTGACATTTCCTGATTATGCTACCACAGAGCTCCTTCCAGGGAGAGTCAGGGCTCATTTAATTAGAGCGAAAGCATCCTCCATGGCATTCCTTGCACAGGTCCTGATCCAGGACATCTGTAGGGTCTTCACCTGGTCTTCAGTGCATACCTTTGCATCCCATTATGCAATTGCCCAGAAGGCAAGAGGTGATGCTGCTCTGGGCAGTGCCATTCTATGAGCAGGGAAACCCTAAGCCCTGCCTATCATCCTAAGTATGGCTTGTAAGTCACCTAATCCAGAATGGATGTGAGCAGTGCTTGAAGAAGAATGGAAGGTTACTTACCTGTAAATGACCTTCTTTGAGATGGCCTGTTGACATACATTCCACACCCTCCCTCTGTCCCCAGTTTTTGGAATTAGTGAAAAGAAGGGCCTGAAAGGGGGGGGGGGGTCAGGGTCAGGGTCAGGGCCACCTATATACTGTGCAGGTGTGCAGGTCAAAGGGGGTGTTGGCCACTGACCCTACAAAGACAGGCTTGGGCAAAAAAGCTTCTGGGCATCCGTGCACTGCAGCATGTACACACCTAATCCAGAATGTATGTGAGCAGCCCATCTTGAAGAGGGTCATGTACAGGTAAGTAACCTTCCTCCACTTACATTGGTTGCCAAGAAGATCCCTATAAAGAAATACATAGCCCCCTTTATTGTATTTCAGTCTCTGTGTCCCAGTTGACAACTAGATCCAATGTAGGTAATCAGAAACCCTCTTTGTGACTGGTTGGTGAATCTAACTTTAGAGTTAGCCATCCGTTTTGGGAGAATCTGCTTTCCTTTTGCAGCCTGCCCTGATCTTGGCATTTTCAGCTGAGCTATCCTAGGCACGCATGGGTTATAGGGTGTAAAAATAGGGGGAAAAAAGACCATGATTGAAATCCTGCCACCCTAGAAATCAGTGTCTAAACTCCTATTGCCTTTAATAGGGTCAGAATTTCATCCCATGCTGTAAAGTTAACATCTTATTTACATGTTCTTTCATGACTCAGCATCTTGGGGGAGGGGGGAAGAGAGCCAGCATGTAAAGCATTTTTAAATAGTGTACAGTCTCTACAGTGTAAATTAATATTAATGGAGTAGATGCAGGATTGTTTGTTTTTTACCCATTGGTGCAATCAGAGAGGTTCTGTGATGCTTGTAAAAATGGAATTACTTTGTCCTAAAAATTAAAAGCACAGCTAAATTCTGAAATACATAAAAGACAATTTCTGTCTTGCTTAATAAATTTAATGTCAGCTGTCCTACTGTTTTCAGACTCCTTTGTTTGTTGGTATTCTAAAAATATATATATCAGGACATTCAGGAAATAAAGTATTTTCTTTATGATTCACCTTGCATACAATCCAATTGTGTTCAGTTTTTTTAGTGGCCAATAAAAGCAATATCCTGTTGCTGAGAACTATAATTGAATGAATCAGCTATGAATTTCAGCCCTGTGCTAGTCTAGCAAATACATGGCAGTGAAGAATAATTGTTTCCACTTCTGGTACCTCATAGATCAATGCAAAAACACAAGGTGAGCGAACCCCTATATTTTGAAGCACTGCTTTGTGAAACTACGATAGCTATGGCTCTCTTAGCTTTTAACAATTTCAACCCCAATTTTGTATGTTTACTATCTTGGCTATTTCAACTCAAATGAGGCTGAAAGTAGGTATGTTGGATATCAGTTAAAAGCTGGTGGCATTTTTAGTTGCAAAAATAACATTTTAGTTATTTGTGAATTTAGAAATCTGAAACTCATACAATTTGGGAGTAGATTCGGAGGCACAGTACCCATTTCAAAACCAACTAGAATTCAATAAATTTTGTTTAATGTTCTGAGAACAGTCAGTCAATAAACAGACTAATACCTTGGGAAAAAATTCTTAATATGTGTTATGTTAATACATGTTATGAATCAACATAGGCAACTTTGTAAGAGCTGTGACATTTCTACCAGCAATTATCACCTTTATTTTTCAGGTTAACTTGGTTATCTGATTCTTCCTTCTTCATGGTCTCAGGCTATGTCTGTAAGTAACACGTACTTGCTTACTTGATCAATTTACAAGCTCAAGCATATTCCCTATACATGCGTCTACATATGCTCTAATGGACACACGTATAATGCTGTGCATAGACATATATCCATATCCACATTGCCACTATGACTAAATTACACACCACCACTACTACTAAATATTACTACTAACATTTCATGGATGATATCGGAGAGTTCTATGCCTCACAGAAAGACATTCTAGAAACAACTCTGCAGTGTGCTGTTAGTCCTGTCTTGCCTTCTTGTATCTGTTGATGGCAACCCTTATTCATGTCTCTCTTCTGCCAAAATGGGTGGAGGACATGGAACAATTGGGGTGATCTAGTTCTGCTCCCATTCCTTATTGAATGACAAATGTCCATGCAGTGGAATCAGACACTCAGCAAAATGCTGGTTGAAATCTGGCAAGAACTTTGTGATGTAACAAAGATGACTCCTTGTGGGTCAACGGCAATTCACTTAGGTCCTATTGTACAGATGTGATGGGCTGTCACTTCTGATGCAGGGGAACTAGAACTGCGTGGTGTGTTCACACAGTTTGGAAACACTGGAAGACCAGCAGTGGCTTCAGACTTCTAAACAAGAAAAAAGAACTTCATGAACCTGTGTGAAGAGGCCAAACCTCCAATGGCAGAACACTTAATTTAGGGGAACCATATCACTGCAGAAGTTACTGCCCTGTAGAAGCTGACGACCCACTCAGTTATTGGTCTGTTGCAAACCATTGCTCAGCCGGAAAGTCTACTCTTAGGGACATGTTTGTGATGCAATTAACACTGTGATCTAATGACAGAGGGATTCCCATAAGAAAAGCCCCAAAAATAATAGCTGGATTTCAGAAAATCAGGTTTCTGAATGTGGCAGGGGCCATTGATGGCATTTGCTTTCCAACACTTGGTCCACTGGAAGTTATATGTGTATGTGAACCGAAAAGGTTATTATTTACTCATTCTGCGAAATTTAGTGGACCACAGAGACAGATTCATGCATACCAACATGGGAAAAGTTGGAAAGATTCATGATACCAGAGTGCTGAGGAATCAGTTTTGTACTTGAATGGAGAAGAGGTTGCTTTATTCCCCAGAAATAGTATGGTTCTCTACAGACCATCTGTGCTAATGACTGGTTTGAAGGATCCCACATGCGCACTCCTAACTGGCTCACAAAACAATATCCTCCCATCAATGGTGCTGGAAAAAAGGGAATTCAGTTACAAACTCAGTAGCTGCAGAATGGTTGTGGAGTCCCTCTTTAGTAGTCTGAAATCTCATTGGCATAGCTTACACACCCAGCCAGACCTCAGTGAGGCCAATGCAATTCATATAATCTCATCTGTTCTGCACGACATAAAATTATGAAGGTAAAACCCAAGCTCTAACATCTACACTGCAATTTTACAGTCTTGTAGCCCAAGTTCTGAAAGCCTAAGTTAACTGACATGGGCCAACTACAGGTATTTAATTGCGTTCTAGATGTGCATTGTGAGTTCTGGTATGTTTAGAACTAGCAGTGCTTTCTCTAATTTCATAATACTAACTGAACTTTCCCCATCCCACTGAGACTTTGTATGTTTCTTAATCTATTAGGGGCTGAAAGGGTTGTGAGTCTGAGACAGAAAAAAATGGTTTGCAGAATGATACTACCAGACAGTTACACAATTCTGATTCATGAGCTGTGAATTGTGGAACTGAACCCCAATCCTGAAAACATCTTATGTTCATCATACTTTTGGAAGCTGGGTCCACACACAAGTCAAAGAAACAATAATGTTTATTGAAAGTGCCATGTGGAACATATAATTGAAGTATTTTTTTAAAAAGAGATGTAAACCAACAAAAACATAATGAGACTGCATCTTTGAGAAATAGAGAAAAGTTAGCATCTCTTCAACTGACACCTCGCCCTCCCCCAGCAAAGGAGGAACAATAGAGGAAAATTGTTCTTGAGGACAAACAAGGACATGACCTGTGAGAGGTTTGGGGTGCAGACAACAGGTAGGTTCCTCTTTTGGATACTCAGGCGGTTCCCCTGAAAAAAGTCTCAAGCACCAATGGAACATATGGTCCCAGGAGTCCTGCACACTTCTCCCCATCATTTGCAGGGGGTTGTGTAGCCTCAGCAACACCCTGGGAAGCAGCTATAAGAGGAGGAGTTCACAGTTCACAGAGGCATGAAGTGGCCATGGCAACAGGCAGAAGTTGAACTTGTTTGGCCACCAGTTCTATCAGGCTCTCCATTATTGCTCTCCCATTTCTAATGGTGTACCTTCTGCTTCATTGACTGATCCATCAGAGTTCCTTCCTGCTGAAGAACCCCATCTTCCCATTCCCTGAGGAGCTTAAACTTCTCTTATTTCCTCTTCTCCATGCCAATACATAGGTTGTCTAGGGTCCTTCTCCCTTGGCTTCTACTGTCTCTGGGATGCTGCTACTGTTCTCTCAGTGAAATAGTTCCCCTCTGAGAAGCTGAAGTTCTGCCAATTCAAAGACCAGTGAATCACTACTTCTTTTCCTTTGGAAAAAGCCAAGAAATCCCCTCCCCACCCCCCATATAACATAACTTTGCTTTAGAAGGTCACAATTCAGCTATTTTTCAGCATTCCAGAAATACAACTATCACACTCTCCTTGGACAACTTTTCCAGCCCATGAAGAAAGAGCAGAGGCTACTGAAGGTAAAAAAAAAAAAAAAAAAAAGTTACAACTGTGTTTACAATTTTGAAATTCTCGTACAGCAAGAGTAGGCAACCCCCAGGCTGTGTTGACAGCAGCTTGCTTGCAAGCCCATTCAGAGGAGCCCACAACACCCACTGTGGTGCCACAGAAATTGTCCCTCCTGCCACCAAAAACCACTCTGGGCAGCTTCTTTCAGGTGCAGTTCGGGCGCAAAGGGGACCCTCCATGGCCATGCCCTTACCTCCCACAGAAAGAAGCTTCCTGGAGTGACTCCTCTCTGCAACATGACCACACCGAAAGGAACCATTCTGGGCTTCCTCTTTCTCCAGCATGCCTAGGGACCCCTGAGAGGAGCTGCTCCTTTCCATGGCGTGCCTGGGAAGAGTCCCTTGCCCCACTCCAGCCATGGGTGCCACTAAATTTTCAGGTGGCCACCGCAATTTTTAACACCAGCTGAGGGTTGGGGAGGAAGGGATCAGCAAGGGGGTCGTTTGCTGACCCCAGTTACAGTCTCAGGGTGGAAGGATCATTTCCTTCCAGGGATTACATTACGAGTTTGTAATTTCTTCTTTAAAGACTAGCCAAGAGCTGGGGAAGATAACATTTTCCAAAGTAAACTTGGTAGAATAAGGTTAATCAATGGGACATGACAATACTAAGATATAAAATATATTGGAATGACAGAGTGAGTCATGCTGGTAGGGGAGTGACATTAAATGTTAAAACAAGCATGGAGTCAAATAAAGCAAAAAAAAAATGTACATGAAACAAACCGTACCAAAGAAGCTCTATGGATAGAAATTTCATTCTTAAATAAAATGATCATAGAAATGGGAATATACTAATAGAAATGGGAATATACTACCAAACATCAGATGAGAATGGTGACAGGTACTGTGAAAACACTAAGGGAAGAAAGAGAAGCTACAGAAGCAGAAAGTACAGTAATAATGGATGATTTCAACTTTCTTCATATTGACTGGGTAAATATCATTCATCATAAGACACCGCAAACAACATAAATGAGTCCATTTTGAAACAGATAGACCTGGAACCTATAAGAGGAGAGGCAATTCTTGATTTAGTCCTAAGAGAAGCACAGAATTTGGTCCAAGACATAAAAAAGCTTAGACCACTTAGTAATAGTGACAATAATGCAATTAAAGTTCACTTCATTGTTGGGGGATGATACAAGAAAAATAAACCACTGAAGTAACTTTTAACTTTAAAAAGAAGAGCTACACAAAAATTATACCTGTTAGAGGGAAATTTAAAAGGGCTGTCACAAACACTAAATGACTCTTTCTAGTATAGGAACTTTTAAAAAATACTGTCATAAAGACCCAGACTAAATGTATCTCCCAAATCACAAAAGACAGTAAAGGACTAATCCTCCCTTGCCCATGGCTAAACAGCAGAGTAAGGAAGGCCACTAAAGGCAAAAAGACATCTTTTAAAATCCTAGTGATTATAATAGGAGGGTGCAAAATTCTGACAGGTAAAAAAACAGGCTTAAGTGTAAAAAATATAAGACAAAGAATTTGAGAAGCAAAAAAGCAAATACCAACAGTAAGAATTTTTTTAAGTAAATCAGAAGCAGGAAGTCTGCCAAATAGGTAGTTAAGCCACTAAATGACTAAAATATTAAAGGAGCACTGAAGGAAGACAAGGCCATTGAACAGAAGAGAAATAAATGCTTTGAATTGGTCTTCACTGCATAGGATATAGGGAGAAACCTATATCGGAGCTATCCTTTTTGGGAGACAAATCTGAAGTAAAACAAACAAGGAGGCCTGTGACACTTTTAAAGACTAACAAATTTATTTATTGAATGAGCTTTCGTGGGCATAATCACACTTCCTCAGATGCATGAAATTGAAATTGTAGGATGTTAGATATATATATACACGTGCAAAGAAGCATGAGTCACAAGGTCAACAGACAGTTCCTAATGAAATCTGAAGTACTGTCTCATGCCAATGTGGCAGCTGCAAAGAGTTTAGAACAAATAAATACATTAAACAGTACTAAGTGATCAGGACCAGATGGTATTCACCAAGAATTCTGAATGAACTCAGGTGTGAAACTGGAGAGCTACTAACTGCAGTAGGTAACCCATTGTTGAAACTGTGTACCAAATGACTGGAAGGTAACTAATGTAATGCTGATATTTGAAAAGGGTTCCAGAAGCAATCCTAGCAATTACCTACCAATAAGCCTAACTTTGGTACCCAGCAAATTGGAGGAAACTATAGTAAAGAATGACATTATAAGACACACAAACATACATTTCTTGGGGAAGAATCAAGAAGGCTTTTGTAACACCAGCACTAGTCTCAGAATTCTTTCAGGGTGTCAACAAGCACGTGGACAAGGGTGATCCAGGCAATACAGTGTACTTGGATTTTCAGAAAGCATTTGACAAGGTCTCAGAAAAGTCTGTTAAAGAAACTAAATTGTCATGGAATAAGAAAAGTAGCACTTCATTCAGTGTTTTCACTTATTTTCATTGTTTGTTTAATTGATGAAATGTGGAAAGGTTTTTTTGATTGAGGTTTTTTTTTTAAACTAGCTTTCAAATTTTTTTTTAAGATTAAGGTCTTTGCAACCAAACATATGTTTGAGTCTCTATAGTTATATATCATATGTATTGTCACATGAACTCTAAATTCTATCTATCCCTGTAAAAATATGGCTGCAGTTCAATGCTGTATGATTGCACCCTCAAATTATTTCTGTGTTATTGCAACCTGTTTCAGAACACCAGTAAATTTAATACTAACAGATTTCTTTTTCATTGCTTTCACATATATGGTATTAAAAGACCTGACAGCTTTAGTTTGGGTTGAATTCAAGTATCAAAGCCAGAGGCTACCATAAAATACAATACTCATATCATTTTGAGAAATTACTTTGACAGATATGGCAGTTTCCTACAATATCCTTGAAAAACCTTATTGTGTTAAATTTATGTATTTTTTGTGGGCTGGAACTTATGCTACCTCTCTGTGGGGAGATGTGACTGACGTAAGAACTGGGAATTCAAGACTATATTGAAAATTTGCCAGACAATACAGACCCTTGGGACAGTAAGTCTTAAAGTAGATTTCCAGAGGATTCCACAGGGAAAGGTTAATGCAAATTGCCCTACTCCAGTTACCCAGATATCCAAGCGTTTGAAGCTGCATCCTGAATCCTAGGTTATTGTCTACTGATCACCTGTTATCAAATTTCCAAATGAAATTAATAGGCATCAAGTTTAAAATGAATAAACAAAAGTATGTCTTCATACAACACACAGTCATCTTGTGCAATTCTTTGCCAGAGCATGTTGTAAAGGCCAAGAATGTAAGAGAATTCATAAGGGAAGTAGGTAAGTTCCTGGAGGATAGATCCATCAAAGCTTATTTTCCAGGATGAGCAGGGATACAAAATCATCCTCTGAAGTGTCTCTTGCCTCTGTTTGCCAGAAGCTGGGAATGGGCAACAGGGGATGTATCACTTGATGATCACCTGTTCTATTTATTTTCTCTGAAACACTTGACATTGGCCACTGTCAAAAGACAGGATGTTGGGCTAGATGAACCGTTGGTCTGACCCAACATGCTATTCTTTACTTAAGGTCGAGATCAAAGGTCCAAGTTAAATAAAGGAATGACTGATCTGTCCAGACTTCACTCTGTTTCTGAATTTATGGGGAATATGAAATTGTAAACAGAAGGAAAACCTAATTATGATTTTTGAAGAACTGAAACCTACCCGAACCCTAGACTGGGGCTAGAGGTGACCTCGGGCAAACTTTTTAGCATACCTGCCAGTTCTTTTATTGTTTTAATTTGATTTTTATGTAATGTTTTTACTTTGTGAATTGCTTAGGAGAAGCTGTGTAATAAATTATAACTTTGGTCATAGCCTTTGGAGAGAAAGCCTTCCTCTGTAGCATGGGGCATGGCTCACCTTGGTGAATTCCCTATATCTTAAAGTCCTTAAATCATGATTTGAGGCCTTAAATAACTAATTCATAGGTTAGAGACTTGTTGCAGGAGTGGGTGTGTAAAGTTTTGAGGCCTGCATTGTGCAGGAGGTCAGACTGGATGATCATATTGGTCCTTTCTGACATTAGAGTCCGTGAAAGCAAAATGCAGACAATAGCCTTATTAGGCAGTCTGGTTTGCTGAGGAGATCACTATGTGATCCAAGAAGCCACGCAACCTTACACACCCTGGTCCGGCGGGAGAGCAATATGGAATCTCTGCCCAAGAGAGGTGACCACCGGGAGCTGGAAATCTTTAAAATGATGCCCTTGATGGAGGATGGAGGAAGAAAAGAGGTGCAATTACTTTGCCAAAATATATTTAATCTGATGGCCAAAAAGGTCATGCAAACAAGTATATAATATAGGTGGCTGAAAGTCTAGGTCAAGCAGTAGGATACATACACATACTCACAAATGAAGGTTTTCATTATAGTGCATTTATTGAGCAATTAAGTTCTAAACTGTGAAATGCAAGCCTGAAGTTCTGGCACTGGCCACGGAGCATTAAATAACATCAAAATATCCCATAAACCAGAACATATCACAAAGAAATTGAACTAACTGTCCAAAGTGCCTTGCACATCCTCACTATTTTTAAGAAGGAACAAGGAACAAATAATTCCAACTGAAATGCCACATGAAGTTTCAAGTAAACAGCTCCTGTGAGAACTTCATAGCTGAACTTCAGAAAGAAACATAGATAAAGCCCAAGGTCTTGCTGTTCACTTTGTTCCCTCTAAAAAATATTTTGTCATATATTATTCTGCTGGCATTGTATTCAGCATGTTTAACTTCAAGGACCCACTGTTCTTTGTAACAGAAGAAAGATACCATTTTTAAAGAAATGATGTGTTTCATTTGATTAAAGGTGACCCTCCAAGCCTCATGGAAGAGCAGAAAGCTCTGTAAAACTTGAATTGAGATCAAGCAGTAAGTGCTAGTAGATATTGGCTAGATCTGTAATGGGGACCCACTGCTGTTGTTAGCTGTGGCACTCTTTCACATTCCCTAGCAGACATGCTTAAATTGGCAGATAACTAATAACAGTTTGGAATCCTATCCTTATTCCACTCCTTTATTACTTTTCATCCATAAGCAGAGGAAGTAGGAGATAAAGAGTATGTCTACACTGTCAGAGATATTTTGAAACAGTTATTTCAAAATAATTATTTCAATATTAATTTGAAATAATTATTTTGAATTAGAGAGTCTTCACAAGATTCCTAATTTGAAATATAGTAGGTATTATTATTTTGAGTTAGAGAGTCTACCTTAGACTCTCTAACTCAAATTGGATCCCTGGGGGGCTTGGTTTCCCACCAAAGGCAGGGAATCCCCAGTGGGCTCCTTTCCCTGCCAGGGGCCGGGAACCCTGCTGGCAGGCCAGGGAACACCTGCTCAACATGCTCCCCCTAGATCTGCCCGCCCCAACCCCTCAGCAAGCAGCTCAGAGCCTGGTCAATTTGGCCAGCCAGTGGGGAACACAGGCCTGCTGGGGTTCCCTGCCTCCGACAGGGAAAGGAGCCCTGCCGGGTTTCCCTGCCTCCAGCAGGGAAACCAGCCCACTGGTGGTTCTCTGCCCCCAGTGGGGAAAGGAGCCTGCCGTGGGAATCCCTGCCCATTATTTCGAAATAAGCCAATTTCACAGCTTGGAATGGCTTATTTTGAAAAAAAGTTCTATTTCAAAATAAAAGCAGGTTTTATTATTTTGAAATAGCTCCTCTTTATTTCAAAATAATGAAACACTTATTTCAAAATAATAAAATGCTTGCATGGATGTAGAAAAGTTATTTTGAAATAAGCTTTCTTATTTCAAAATAACTTTTAAGTCTAGACTTACCCAAACACTATTGCCCCTGCAACCTAAGTTTATTAGTTAATTTTGACCAAGCATTCCTTTTGGCCACTGAAGAAGCTATCAGTTCACATTCCCTCCCAGTATTTTGAAGGCAGCAGGTGTACAAAAAGAAAAAATAGGTAATACTAACAATACAGATTGAATTCTGTCTTAAAGCAATCTCTAACCATTAACTAACCCTTGTAACATCCCTGTGAGACAGTAAGTAAGAATTATTGCCTTTCACAGATGGTGACGTTGAAGGTCAGGCAAGTTAAGTGACATTTCCCCAGGGCCATGTGATTTGGCCATGTGGGCTGTGGCCAAACCCTGGCTATTTTTCATTTAAAGTGCGGCTTGTGGATCCCCCTATGCTTCCTCCCATTTTTCACCTATCAACCTGAGGTGACAATCTCAGAACTTCTGCCCTGCAACAGGATGGTGGGGCTAAAAGATTCTGCCCAGCAGGAAAAGGGGCCAGTAAATTTGGTGTCTCTTTTACTGCTGTTTTACTGTTGTGGACAAATGGCAGGTGAATTACAGCAGAAGCCAAAGACTTTTGTAAGTGCAGTGCGCTTCCAGACAGGTTTAAAAGGTTACTTCTATATATGCTAATGTTAGGCAGTCATAATGTCCATTCAATACTCGGTTTCTCATGTGACTTTGCATAAAGGTGCTAAAAGGAATCACAGGCTTTGAATCAGGAACATGAGGCTGTTCTCCCAAGAGGCACTTGACACTATACAAAAGGCAGCTTTAAGTGATTTGTTGACTTCTGTATTGATGCATGTTGCCCAAAAGCTTCTTTATCTATAAAAATATGGAGTTATTTTTATTTAGTCTAATGCAGCTCATCAGAAAGTGCTCTAGTCCTTAATATTCAAATAATGTGAAAGAATGGTAAATGTGAAAGAATGGTTAATAAAATGACCATGAAGCACATTGTCATCTTGTACATCAAATAAAAAAAATGAATGTCTTTGAAGAAATTAAGCTGCCATAATTTAAAATTCCTTCCAGTTTCTCATAGAGAACCTCCAAAGGAATGCACAGCAAAACACTGAATACCTCTTACGCTGAAAGGAAGCCTTCAGTACAACTGCTCATGGGGTAATATGCAATTCCACATAAGTAAGAGGACCATCACCTGGACAGTAATAACTAAAGGTTGGGGTTGCCACGGGGCTGACTCAGTGATGTCTTTGGCAAAGCTCCCATTATCTTCGGTAGAGCCAGGATTGTGGCTCATGTTGTAATTTCACGCAGAGTAATTTTCTTCTTGAGTATTCCCACTACACCACGAATAAATTCTGTGTGAGTCAGCGTATCACAATGCAGCCCTAATCATTTGTCCACATGGAAAATACAAAAGTCAACAAAACACATTCATTCTATTTTAACAGAAATATACACAAAGACTGTGACATGCACTGTGGCCTTCATGCTCTTGAAAGTAAGGAGTAGACAGGTCTTAATGTGTAATTGTGCTAAGCACAAACATTCTGATGCTGACAAAAATGGTAGAGTTCAGTGACAGAAATCCATCAGGATGGCTGCCGCTGTAATATTTAAAAAGGATTTAAATTTGAATTGCAAATCCGATCAGATCTCTTGCCCTTTTCACTTTTTTTGTTTTCATCCCCATTTGTTGAACCAACTCCCTGAGGATCCTGAAAGCCTTACTCGTGTAAGTAGTCCTTTCTCATGTGTGTAATCCCATTTTTAAATTAATAGAACCACCCATGTGATTAAGTCTTGAGCGACTGAGCTCACTCTCTTCTAAAAAAACACGTTACTCACTTCACAGGAGATCTGGCAAATCTCAGCTGTGTTTATCCTCACTTTCACAGTGATTCAATAGCATCCAGTTGTAATCCTTTGTGTTTTATACACAGTTTAAGTAGACACAGACAGGCACAGTTGGTGTTGTGCTTTTCAAGATAATGTGTCTAAGTGAAAAATATTCCAAGTGATTAGAAAGTGCCTTCTTTTAAAAACCATCCTGTTACTCTGACATAAAGGCATTTAGGTTCCCTCCATTTAGTTCTTTGACCTTCATACCTGTTCCTATTTTCTCACGTGTTGTCCCCACCAGCTTAGTCAGGTCCCAGGCTCAGTAGCTCCTCCCCTTAGGCTGGGGAAGTAGGGCCAGGTGTTCAAGAGTCACCAATGGTCTCATGTGTTTCCATTTCTGCATACTTGACCACAGACATCCTAAAAGGGCTGTATTTTCAGGGCCCACTCTAAGCCCTTTTGGATGGGCTCAAGTTGGGCAACCCAACTATAAGCATTAAAAATTACTAGTCACTTTTTAAAATCTTGGGCCTATGATATTGGCATAAGCAGAATAGAAAAGGGCTAGTTATTTAAATGGACAAGTTAAATAAATCATGTTTAGGGGTGATGTGGTTCCCTTATGCTTAACAGTGCACACAGAGAGAGCTTTGATTCTTAAGTAGCAACAAGTTAGCCATAGTTGTCTCTTGTTCAACATAACCGTTTGAATGTGTCCATTTCCTCACCACCCTGGGCTCCTCTAACAATCTATCAACACTTCCATATTTTGGCTTAATAATCAAAAGAGAAACTTGAAAGTTTGAGGGTGAAACTAAAGGTTTCATGTTTATGCTGAGTTTCAAGTTCTAAAATATATTTTTAAAACTAGCATTAAAGCAGGGCAGAGATTTTATGGTTTCTGAGCCAGATTAATCAAAGAAAGGCCACAGACTTGCACACTATTGTGCCATCATGATAAAATGTACCAACCACACCCTGGGCCTGAAGAGATGCATGAGAGGTTGTGGGTTCAGTCAGTGTCACTCTCCACACTTGTAGCTGGTGTCAGACTAGGAGTGAGGAACAAAAAGGGCTGCACTTGGCTTAGGGAGAGATTTCTTGTTCTCTCTTAGTAACAGAAACATGGCTAGAGACAGGGATCTGAGTGGGCCTGCTAAGAGAGTCTCCTTAAAGGAAAACAAACAAGGAATCCTGTGGCGCTGTTAAAGACTAACAAATTTATTTATTGCATGAGCTTTCGTGGGTAGAATCCCACTTATATATTTGCAAGAGGGAGCCCAAGACATTAGGAAAAGAGCAACAGGAAGTGAGTCTGCCAAGGACTCTGTGTTCTAATGCAAGGGCCTCCAGGCAGCAAGAAGGCTCCTGCCTGTAAGGCAAAATATTTTCCAGCAAAACTAGAAAGTCATAAGCAGCGCTGCAATGATGTGTGGAAGATGTTCAGTGAGAATGCAGATGATACACTGGGAGCCCAGGAAGAGGCTGCAGCAAAGACCAAAGACAGGCAATGCAGGAGGTGGTTGCCAGAAGCAGCAAAGGGTCAGTGAAGTCCAGCGTTTGCTGCATATTCAGGAACCCAGCAGAAAAGGTCCAATGTGAAATTGAAGGATATCGTGTTGCCGGGCTGATGGCTTATTGCAGCAGTTCCCAACCTCTTCCTTTATGTGGACACCTACATCATCATCAAAAGCTTTTGTGCACCACCACATAAGCAGGCTATTTTAAACATACCTATGGCTGACAGGAGTCAAACTTATATCAATGTCAAGGGATATTAAAAATGCAGCTTTACACAAGGATGTTCGTGAAGCAAATTATATTAGGAATAATAATGCAACACTGAATATGAGTTACACAGGATTATATTATTATTACATTATCTCCCCACCCCAACAGATGACCTGCAGGGCCCTTGACCTCCAGTGGTCCACCAACCAGAGGCTGAAAACCACTGGCTTAGTGTAATTAGATGACAATATGTTGTATTTAGGTTGATGCACTGTCTGTATTTACATCAGCTTTTGCTGCCTTTCAAAAGCAGTCCCACAATACCCCACGTTGCCAGTTAAGTCAGACCAAACACTCCTGGGGATGATGTGCACTACCGACACAAGGAGCATATTATGGATATCCAAAAGTGATTTTAATTACTGAGGTGGCTGTACATCAACAGCACTTAACAGCAACACAATTTTTGTAATATAGACTTGCCCACAGCTAAATACAAGATGGAACACATTATTTAGCATAAGTACCTAACACATATTTCAAAACAAACAAGGAGTCCTGCGGCCCTTAAATACTAACAGATTTATTGTATGTGTTTCATCGGATGCTTTGAAGAAGTAAAGATCCAAAGGGGTAGCCATATTAGTTTAGTTCAGCAAAACAAACAAGGAGTCCTGTGTCACTTTTAAAGACTAACAGATTTATTTATCGCAGAGCTTGCATCTGACAAAGTGGGATTTTCTCCCACGGAAGCTCTGTGATAAATAAATCTGTTAGTCTTCAAAAGTGACACAGGGCTCCTTTTTCATTTTGAAAAAGTAGGATTTTCTCCCACAAAGGCTCATGCAAAAAATTTGTTAATTGTTAAGTGCCCCAGGACTCCTTATTTGTCTTGCTGAACTGAACTAACATGGCTGGCCTTTGAAATTTGGCCACATATTTCAAGGGATCATTCGTGTTGAAGTGGCCAGTTAACACCTCCCTGGTCACAGAAGAGAAAGGAGAGGAAGAAAGTTGTAGAAGGGGATAAGCGTATTATATTTTATTGTAACAAACTGTTGTTGGGGCACTTAGTACCCAGCGGTATGTCTACGTTGGGGGGCTTTTTTAACTCCACAATGTCAAATTAAAGTCGACCTTGTTAAGTAGACTTAAGGGTATGTCTACCCTGGAGACAGTGTAGACATACCCCAGGAGTGCTGCTGGGCCTGTGCCTGGGCCCAGGCCCTGTCCCTGTCCCTGCCATGTTCTGGGGCCCAATCTGGATCCAGGGCCTGATCTGGCGGCCCAAACCAGCAAGTGGCTTGGAGCCAACTCCTGCCACCGTCAGCAAGCAGCTTGGAGCCCAGCTGCCTGCCACTTGTACCAAGGGCAATGGCCATATCTGGCTCTAAGCCACTTGCCACCAGCAGCTCAGGCTAGATTGGGCCCCTGATCTGGATTGGGCCCCGGGGTGAGGGAGGGGAAGGGCCAGAGCCCAAGCCCAGGCCCTGACACTTCCTGCTATCTACATTGTGTTAAATTGACTTAATAAAGTCAAGTTAACGCTTAAGTTGACCTTAACGGCTATGTTAATTCGAACTAACTGTTAGTTAGAAATAACCACCGCTTGATTTTCCCTATGCAATAGTGCCCCCTACCTGATTCAAACTAGGAAGTCCTGTGCATGGACATGCTAGTTTGAATTAGGGTTTCTAGTGTGGCTGTGTTAATTCGAATTAACTTAATTTGAACTTATTAGTTTGAATCAATTAATTCAAATTCAGTTAATTTGAACTAACCTCCTAAGTGCAGACATAGCCCTTCAGCAATAGATTCCAGTCTTACAGCAGCAGCAGCAGCAGAGGGTGCCGTGACCCAGTGCCTTAGGTTCTGTGACCTAGTACGGGGTCCTGAAGCACAATTTGAAAGCCACTGATATGAGGTCCCACTCAATGTGAGTCTGCTATTTTAATACACAGTTCCCCACTACCCCCCTTATAACTGTTAGTCTGTTTCCAACACCAGTGCATATCCTAAAAAATATTTTTTCAGCCAAGCACTCTTGCCATTTAAATAAATGTGATTTATGATATCATCAGGTCCTGAGAAGGCCATAGCTCATCAAGAATTCTGGCTTTGGTGATAAAGGGCTGTGTTGCAGCTGCTACTACTGACTATGACTTATAAAATGTTCTGTGTGTACTTCCTGCTGGTAAATTAAATCCTTGATGTGTCAACAGATGAGAATTATGGCCATCATTTTTGACAGTTTGCTAACTTTTTAGCACTGAAAGTTCTATGCCCTTTGGCTGTTTTGAAACCACATGCAGTGGTGAAACATGTTCTTATGCCCATAGTTATCAAAGAAAGGGATAATACTTGCACAAAGATGCACGTAAAGTTAATAGTTGTTGTTTTTCTATGGAACTAACAGCAAGCTCTAACTACAATAGACTACTACCACATGGTGTGGAAAAATATGTTGTACCAGCTGGAAAAGTAGTTTTCTACTATTTCCTTTTCCTCCTGTGGTTGTATCTTAATCTACATGCTGTTTTACTTCTTTTTCTCCATCTCTTGTACTGTTGATCATCTTTTCTGATTTTTTAACTTTCTGATGCAATTACAATGAAGAACTACTGCCGTAGCCTTGGGGAAGATAATGCATAGTGGCAATCAGAGAAACAAGATGCTTAAGCACTATGTAATTCATTCATTCTTATCTACATTGTTCTATTACTCTGTCATGTGTAGCTTCCCACAATACAAAATAATGGACCCCATAATTATTTTAATGTCTTATATTTATGTAATTCCTCTCTGCAATCATAAATTAGAAATGCTTTTTGTGAGAGTTAACACAATAACATAAAATAGCATTGGCAGCCACCCCTCATTAATTTTGAGTAGATCTGTGGTTAACGCAATCCTCTGGATTGGGGGGGAGGGCAGTAATCTGCCTCGGGTGTCCAAAGACAAGAAAAGTAAACCAAAGGACACGATGAAGGTTCCATTTTCAAAAGAGCACATCACTGATGACTGAGACTAGATGCATCCAAAGAGCATTTTTTAAGCATCTGGCCATAAGTATCATAACTAGAGGCTCTAGGCACTGCTTATTTAGGTGTCTAAATAGAAGCTGTTTTAAAAAAAAAAAAGTCTACCTCTAAATGAGATGCAAGCACTGATTTTTTGGGAAATCTGTCTGCAAGTAAGTGACTTTTTTGTGAAAAGCATCTTGTGTTTTTAAAACTTTACCTTTAAAAGAGAGAGAGAGAGAGAGAGAGCTGACATTTTTTGGAAAACTTAAGTAACTGACCCCTGTGCAGGACTTTGCAGGAACTTAATGGTTGTTGGGGGAGAAAATGTGAATTTTTCATATCATCTCATTAAGGTCTCTTGTTTCTTAATGCCACCAGTTTTCCTTGCATTTCACAAACCATGAAACTGTGTTTGGGGTAGATACCCTACTCAATTAACAAACACTCAGCAGAATTTAGAGCTTTTGGGTAGCTCTATTCACACAGTACAGGTCATAAATTAATAACAGTTATATCAGAGATATTATAGTGACGGAATCATATGCCAGCTTCACCATCAGAGGAGTCTTTAGGGAGTCAATTTAAGCACACATTATGCAAAATACTACATTAATGCAGGGCTGAGACTGAAATTTCAGCTGCACAGCAGTCAAGATATTCCTTGACACAAGACAGGTTCCTATAGCAACCTTAATTATACCACCTTACCTATCTATATGCCTTATTGTCTTTTCTTACATACCACAGTGCATGTGCAATAATACTCTGGTACAGTGTTACAGACAAATCAGATGTGCAAACATAGCTAAATATTTTGTTAAAATGCTTCTGAACTTCTTTCTCTTCACAGAGCCTCATTCTGATCCCACTTACATCATTAGCTCCAGTGATGTCATTGGCATTTAAATTTGTGAAACTGGAACAAGTGATTTTTATTTAACACATCCTCTAATGGATTTAGTGACTATTTGTGAGATGATCACAGCTAAATGCTTTGGAGAAAAGGAAACAACTTAAAACTCTCAAGAAGCTAAACCTCAGAGCATCAGAACAGAATGAATACTTTTTTTTAAAAAAATGGCAGATATTCACACATAAGACTGGATTTGTTTTGTTCATATTCATGCTCTTTTGGTGTTCTAAAAACATCTAGACTAGAGAATGATTGTATTAGCAGGAATTTTAATTAGACATTTGCCAAATACAGAATTTGAGTTCTGAGTATTTACACTGGATACCTCATTCTACCAGTTTTGCTCATCCAGTCAGCCAGCACAAATAACCCAATTTGGGACAAAGTTTGGATTTTACATACAGAATATTCAATCCACAGCAACTGTTTGTATTGCCAGATGGAGAACCATTCCCAGGAATTATACTGTGAATACTTCAAATAATAAATAAATATAAGAGTATCATAACTGCTCACTGACAATTTGCAAACGTAAAAAGTGGCAAAACATGTCAACTGCTCTTTAATATATAATATTGTTTCATTGCTAATGAATAGTTACAGTTCCCATCTCCAAAATGTTCTATGGCAGATGTCAGTACAGAAAATTTATGAGGAACTAGGACTGGGAACTTTCGGTGTCAGGAGGAAAAAAAATCGTATTAAACATAAAGAGCATTGAGAAACATCTTTTTAAAAGCTTTACTAGGGGTGCAGTATTAAAAATCATCCACAGAGCTAGTCAAGGTTTCAGATTTTTGAAATTTCAGGGAAATTTGTGAGTGGGCAGGTGGGAGTAGACCCAGTGGATGAGGTATTATCTTTTCACTGGACCAACTTCTACTGGTGAAACAGACACACTTTCAAGCTGTACAGAGATTTTTGTGGGGGGAGGACAAAACGAGCTGCTTAGTTTTGACCAGTTTATAGTAGTTACAATATACCCAAAATTCAAAATTTTACCAGTTTATAGTGGTCACAATATACCCAAAATTCAAAATTTTAACAGACTCTTATTTAATCTTTCATCTAGTTTTACCTATTTATAGGTCAAAATGTTGATTCTCTCCCCCTCCTCTTCCATTGCACAAGAGCTTCAGCATCCTTGCACTGAGGGAAATGAACAGCCTGCATGTTGGTATCATAGGCCAGGGGTCCCCAAATTGTGGGCCACAGCCTAATGGTGGTCTGCAATGCAGATGGTTTGTTAGTGCAGCTGCATTCTCCAAACATGCTGGGGCAAAGACTGGGGAAGGGGCATTGGTCCCCTCATCAACAGGATTCTTCAACTCCCCTCAGTGCAACTTCAGGGCACTTGGTCCCATCTGCTTCCTTGTATGACCAAGCCTGAACAGGGCTGGAGTCAGCACGGAGCTGCAAATTGAAGATGAAATCAGGTTGATCTTATCTAATTTATGTCCCTAGGGGGAAAAATGGGGCAAAGAGAAGTAGGTACATTCATTCAAGAAGACTCCTGGTCTATTAGTTACTTTATATTTCTATTTACAAATTTGATTCTTTTGTAATTAGTACAGAGTAGCATTGGAACTTTACCTACACAGTACATGAATTCAGATTTCACAGTTGAAAAAATGAAAGCAGAATATGGTGCTCAAAGACAGATAACTATTTTGTTTTAAAATCAACAAAAAACCCACAATTGTTTAACAATTTTGTTATCATTGTTGTGTTGGTTATTGTGCAGCTGTATACAAAACTGTCTCTCTGAGCACCACATTTCATTCAACATTTGTTTAAGGCACAGTTTTACTAAACTGTTTGGTTTCAAAAATCTTGTCTTTGAGTGCCTATTGAGACAGTATTCTGTTATTACAATTATTTATATTAAAATGAAAAGGAAATGTACATTGTTTATTTACAGTGACATTTATATGTGTAATTAAAATTAATAACTTTCCTCAAGAAATTTTAACAGTGTATTGCCTACTGTAACTGCACAGGTGGGCTTCAGAGGATACCATATTCTCCCTACCAGCATAGGAAGAGGTTGGGATGGAAGATGAATGAGGAAAGGGGGCAGACATCTTTGACTATGCGGATACACCAATCTCAGGCTCTTATTGGAAGGGTTTGAAGGGCCTCTAATCACTACTGGAGTTCAAACAATGCCCAGATACCTGTTCTGCACTGTCCCCGCTGGATGAGTTTGATTTCTTTTCCTCAGCCAATGACTCTACCTGGAGATTACAAGTTTCTTGGGGTAGGACCCATGTTTTTCCATCTCTTCTGTGAAGCATCAAGCATAAAACTGATCAGTGTAGAACAAAAGTTAATAATGTCACAAAGAAAAAATTACAGCTGGAAATTTGTATATCTGTTTAAAATGCAAAGTATGCAGTTAAAGATGAACTGCAAAATCTTCTTGTTTACAGGGTATTCCTCAAACGTAATGCTAAGGAAACTGTAGATTTTCCATCTTGTAGGCTTTATGGATTTTTCTCTTCCTTAGTGCATGACTGCTAAGAAAATGAAAGGGGTGCCTTGGACATATTGGCAGATTATCAGAGTTAGCTCAGTAGAGATCTATGTGTAACAGTAGCTAAAGTATTATCTCCATCAATTACCTTGTCCTGTTTCCTGCCCCTTTTGGTTAGCTTTCGTGTAGGTGGAAGGATCCTCATATTTGGCCACCAAAGAATCAAGTGGAGCTACCATTTGACATAAGAGAAGACCGAAAGGGGTAGGCAAGTTTCTCCAGGACCAAGCAAGATGGAGTGGTGCACAGAAATCCCTGCAGGGGTGTCCAGGCTTTTTGGATGAGGGGCCATGTTGCAATTCTTTTCTCGCTCATGGGCCAGAGAGCAAATTTTTTTTACATTCCTAGCCCACATAGCCCACACAAGTTCATGTGGTGGCTCTGAGGTCTGGATAAGAGCTTTTGGCGGGCTGGATTCTGGCCCACGGGCCACAGGTTAGACATGCCTTTTGCAAGACTGAAACATGGAAAAGAAGTCCGAAAGATTGGTAGGAAGGATGGGAGCAGAGGAGAAGCACTCTGTGAACAAGAAAAAAAAATCAGCCCAGACAGAGGATTGTCATGTGTTTACCACACCAATTGGTAAGAGGAAATAGTGGATTTAACTTTTGCAGGTTGCAGGAAAAAGACAATCATCAAGTATTTGAGGTAAGTGCAGTCTTGTGACTAAGGATTGGTACTATGAGTCAAATTTGGCTTCTTTTCTTGACTCTGCCACAGACTTCTTGGATAACTGCATTCAAGCCACAACTTCCCTTTAGTTTCATCTCCCCACCTGTGAAATGAGTGAAATTATATTTAGCTAACCAGGGTTTTGAAGCTAAGTTCACTAGTGTTTGTAAAGCACAGAGGTATTCTCTGAGGGAAGATGCTATACAAGTGCCACTTATGAGTTTGAATGCATTACAGATTAATGTATTGTACATAGACACATTATTTGTATTGCATTAGTGCCTAGATGCATTATATTTATAGTGGTAGACCTTGTCAAGACATAACAAAGAAATAGTCCCTATCCTGCAGAACTTATTTTCAAACCAAGGCTGCAATTCACTAAGAGAAAAGAACCCTATTCATGTAGCGCTTAACCAAGTTCATACACTTAGCCATCAAATATACACTAATTTAAAAGAACAGAAATAAGCTGTATCCAAAAAGCTGCCAAACTCAGGCTATATGAACTTCAGCTGTCTCATTTCCAAGATATGTGCCCATCACAAAAAGAGTCCTCCCTCCTTTCCTCAGTTCCTCTTTTGTGCATATGTCAAATGCTAGCGTTAATGCAACCCTAGGGGAATAGCATCTCAACACCAGGAACTTAACATAAGGATGAGCATATACCGTGCCCTTATTATGACAGCTTGTTCAGAAACATAAAAGACAAGAGGGAGGAATGTTAGTTTCAGTTCCAAAAACTAAACTACTAGGATGCAGAATGCTGATAGCCTAAAAAAAAATGCAACAAAAAAATTCCACTTGCTGAACAAAAAAATCTCTATATAGTAAATATATAGTTTCATTACCTGCATCAAGCAATTAATCTCAATACATAAAGTCCCTAAAGGATTTATGACAGCTATCTTCTCCCTGGTATGCAGCTCTGTCCTCTCACTCTCTCACACAGCCTCTCCATTCATGACACACCATCTCTTTCTTCTTTAACTATGGGTTGGGATGGAGGCTACTTCAAGAGCTGTTTCTATGCCAATGAACAGTTTCTGCACAAGGTGTAATACCATTAATAAGCTTCAACCATAGTCTGTTCATTTTGCATTGCTCTGACTGGAGAATCTGGCCCAATATATTTAACAAACTTTGCAATATTTTTCAAGTTTCCTAATGGTTGTTCTCCACTGTTTGCTCATCTCAGAGCCAGTAAATAATTTGGAAATATTTGAAAGAAACATTTACAAATAAACCTATAAACTCAGAAACATTTTTCAAATAAAAATAAAAACATATTTTCATTATATGTTCAACTCTACTCTTCAATTTTCCATTTCTTCCTTGAAATGTCCCCCAGTCTCTGCCATTACCATAATGCCTGTCTCCATCAGAGCTATTCTGTGCTGCTCCCCTTCATGATATTCCAGTCACCTTGTTATCATCCAGTAATACCAATTGTCTGTTTAAGGGTATATCAATACTGATGGCAGCAAATTTGCTGTCATCAGTATTCTCTTGTGGGGTGAATTGACTGGTCTGTCAAGAAGCGCTCATTTGATCTCCAGCTCAAAGCTATAACTCCAGCCCTGTAACTGGAGTAGTGCTAAATTGACCGGGCAGCATTTCTAGTCAACTTATCACAGTGTGAACCAAGAGGCAAGTGGGAGTTAGTAAGGTGACAGGAGATGATGCAAGGCATTTTACGTACCTTGTTATCTCCAGTCAATGGCTGCTGAAAAATGCACAGAACGTAGACTAGAGCTAAGAGGCCCTACTGAGATGCTTGATTTTTTTATAATTGCCTTTCTACCTCCTGAATAATTTATAGAGGAACACACTGGAGTGCTACTTTTACTGTACTGCTCAATAGCCTACAGAGGTTAAAGTACCTCTGCTACTAAAATTGCTATTTATCCTCTGCTGCTATGTATTTAGTCTGGAATTGTCCAAATGTATACATATGTAAATAGTCAACTCACTTAATCAAAAACATGCCCCAACTCCTACAAGTCAATGGAAGTCGTTTCCAGTGGTTTTAGCTTATGCCACAAGTAAGTAAGTGTAATTTTCTCACCATTGGAATTCTCAGAAAGACAGAACTGAACACAAAGAGGCTACGCACCTCAGTAAGTGTTGCTTGTTTGTGCCAGACCAGTACCATGAAGGTGGCAAAATTACTTAGGGAAGGGCTAGCATAAGCAAACATAAAGTTGTTTGCCAAGTAAGTGCATTTTAATCTAACAGAAATCCACAGATAGGGCTTAAATGGAACAAAAGAATGCAGAGATTCCAGGAGTGCATCTTTAAATAACATATCCAGAAGGGTAATATGCCCTGAACGTGGACTGTGCAGCCTCATGACCATTTCCTTATTGGTCTTCTGTGAGATTCACAGATGCATGCAGATGCCTCTGGAGACAGGGATGGAAAATAAGGCTCATCCACTTCTTGTAGTGGTAGGTGCATTTGTCAAGATATTTGGCGGAAGACCGTTGCACGTCTGTATTGGGTATGTAAAAGCTGTGAATAGTGGAGGGATTGAGATGCCACCACTAAAGCATAAGGAGAACTCAGCTGCTTCTTCACGAAAGGTAGATAATGGCAGGCTGATCACAGGTATATAGGTCCTAAGTAAGAAACTAGTCAATTGGCACCCCTAAGGAAGTCTGCGCTCTTTCAGACATCCTTATGGCACCAGCCCTCCTAATCAGGGCCTCTGCTCTGACTCCCTGAACAAACAACCTCACCAGGCCTAGGAGTAATACCTATTTTCCTAACGCCATGGGAATGGAATATTCCACCACCTGATATGGTAGAGGAGTTCCTGCTGCATTGGAATTGCAGAATTGAGGGAAATGTTGCACTAAAAAGAAGCTGTAAAGATGACACAGGTTTTGGGTTTTGGTTTTTTGGTTTTTGTTTTGGTTTTTTGGGGGTTTTTTTTTGTTTTGTTTGTTTTTGTTTTTCTTTTTTACCTCCAAAACAATTGTTTGAAAGATCCGATTTTTAGGCAAAACTATGGCTTTTGTAGAGCCAGGCAATTCAAAAAAATTCATTCAAAAAAATCATTAAATTCACTAAATGATTTGATATATTTGCAACTGACCCACCCCAGGTATGGTGGTGCTTTTATTAATATTAAGAGCTTATTTTATAAACACATCAGTTTTATTTGAACAGGGGAGAGAACTCAGAAACCCAGAACACCTTTATTGCCCTGATTTCACTGCAGTCTGAAGTCTTACCTTCCAAGATGGAAGTGGACCTCGTATCTTCTCATTCCTCTTGCCACTAGCCATCACAAAACATGTGGTGATCCATCTTCCACCAAACCACCATTACAGATACATACATGCACAGCAGCCCCAACAGCAAATCCTCCTTTCTACAGCTCGTTTACAAGTGCCCTGCACATATTCAGCAGAGGAGGGGAGCTGAAATTCCTCAGTCATGGTTTCCTTAATCTATTATTGAAAAGGAACACAAAATAAGCATATACGATAAAATAAAATATAACATGCCTTCCTTTCCTCAAAAAAGTACTGTCTTATTCAGTGCATTAGGATGTTTGCCAGGAAGGGTCCTGCCTGCTCTTGTCAACTTGCTTTACACCTTCAGATTCTACCTTGAGATTTTCAAAGCCACCTGAAGGATTTGGACATACACATCTCATTAATTCCGATTACCCATCCTCTGCCCTTATCTGAGCTTTTTCAGCAGGAATGAGATTTAAAACAACCAAATTTCAAATCCTTAGAGTAAGGGGTTTATTAGGAAAGTGCTGGCAGAACCATGGCTCTAATAGCATTGTGATGTATGCACATTAGATATGATCAGACATCACGATGGTACAAGAAATGTTACTTGAGTTAGTGCTGAATGTCCATTATTTTCCTTCTGCAGAATGAGTAAAGGAAGGAAATCAAGCACTGACTAGAATGCCTAGCAGAGTTGTGTCTGCTTTTTAACTGATTGAGTCTGTTATAAATGAGCTACTGTGCATGACTGAAACAATACCCTTTGCTTATTGCCTTTGCTTTGACCTTTTCATTATCTTACTTTTCCTAAGACAAAATTTGCAGAACTCACTGCAACAGCAGCACTACACTTGAAATGCAGCAGGAGGGATCCCTGTGCCACTGAAAAATGCATAGTGTGTGCCTTTAAAATTCACTGTTTGCACACGAAAAACCCCAAGATTTTGCACTAAACATCTTAAGCTCTATCTTTTGAAGAAGACAGTATAAAAAATTGGAGAAAATATGCATACATTTGTTTCTCTTGCCCTTGGAGAATATAAACAACCCGAGGCAGCTCATTTTTGCAGAGTGTTTGCTGTCAAGAAGCGATGAAGTGCAAATGGAAGCCAATTGAACTTAGCAATTTGTTTACCCAGGAAGACAACAGCTGGAGAAAAAGAGTATTTTAATAATTAGCCAGTCGCATTAGCTAAGGGACATATTGGTATATGATCTAGCATTATAATAAGGAGGCTGCTGCTTTGGGATTATAAATAGCTAGTAATTAACCTCCTTCAAGATCAAGAAATTTGCCTCACTGGATCTGGGGATTGCTGGAGAACTATGCATAATCCAGAATATCATTCTTCACTTGTTTTCCCAAACCCTCAGGCAGTTCTTTTCTTCCTGTGGAGATATTACAGTTCTCCTACTGATAGCTGGAAACCTTTCTGACACATTCAATGATCCTTTTTTTCCTGAAATGAAAGCTTCATAAACCAGAAATAAATTGTTTATTGATTAGATATTAGGTATCTAGAGAAATTAAAACTCAAGTAGTCATGCATGCATGTATTTGGTTTATGCTTCTGAACTGTGTCAAGGTGAATGTTAACTTTGGGTAAATCTTCGAGTAAATTATAGCCAATTCTTGCCAAATGTAAAAAGCAGTGAGTGAATTTTTAATTGGTGTGGTATAGCCTAGTTATCTGCTCCCTGTCGATTCAAACAGCAAGCAGGAAAAAGCACACTTTTTATTAAAACGTCTATGCAAAAGACCTAATCCACACAGTCCAATAAAATCAGTAGAAAAAATCTTGTTGCTGTCACTTGGCTTTGCATCAAACCTTATCGTATTCAAAATTTACGTGCAGAAAACAAGGCTGGAATATTTTCTGAAAACTAGAATGTATTTTAGTGTCCAAGTTCTATTGTGCTTCAATCAATAGAATACCAATTAGATTCATTGAGCTAAAAGGATATACTTCTGATTGGTGAGAAAAATTAGAATTCCAGATGGATCAAGATTTTGGAACACATAACATAAGGCAAAGAGTTACAGTATTGACAATGGTAATAAAAGAAGTTTTTCTTTCTCCTATAGGAGAACATCTAATGCAGATCTCAAGCATGCAATCCATAGGCCACATGCAGCCTCTAAAGCTACTTCCTGTGGCCCGCAATGACACTATCATTACTAATATTTGCAATATCATTGCATGAAAAGGTTTCAGTGGTGCAGCCCTTGGTGACTTGAGTTTGAGACCCCTGATGTAATGTATTTGTTTTGTTTGAGTCATGTTGATCCCTAGTGGCTGGCAACAGAGAGGATGAAGATCTGAAGGCTGCTTGGAGATACAGCCTGTGTTTCTGGAAATGGAGGAGAGGTGTGGGTTCAATTTCTCATTTGTTCATGCGAGTGACTTAACCTAATTGTATCTGGTTCCAACACAGCAAATTAAACTGATGCCAGAGTCACTACAACAGCAGTTTGGGTCTTGCTTAGTTCAGTATTGACATAGTAGTACTAGACTATATATGTCGAATAACTCATCCTTCCTGTACCCGGAGTCCCAAAAGTGCTGCAAGATACAGCTGCATTCAATAGCACAAAAGCAGCAAATATGGTAATTTGAGTGCTTGAGACTTTTCCCCACAAAAATCCTCTGGCTCTTTCTGACTTATAGAACACATTCATTTTATTGTTTCCCAATTCATGTGTAAAATAAGATTTCAATTAAAATGTTTCTTTCTGCTACTGTATCTTCAAAAGGAAAGTATTACAACACTTCTGTGTTTTATTCCAAAGGTAAGTGAGACCTCAGAACCAGTAGCCAGGAGTCCTGACACAAAAGCAAGAGAAACATAATTTATCTGTGAGCAGCGTGCATTTCTCTCTTGCAAACATTGCAGCTGTTGGTTTTTTGGGGTGGAGGTGGCATGGGGGCAGAGGCTGTTTACAGAAAAGAAGCCAAAAAGGTCCAATTTTGCTAGTCGATGGCAATTTTGTATAATCCATGATGTTAGGGCAATACCATTACACTCCTTCCTTTCTTGATGGTGCAGCCATTTTGGAATGACCCAAATACTAAATGATGAACAGAAGACAAACAGAAGTCTTTAAATGACCATTTTCCTGCAAGCATACTTTCTTGCACTGTGACTTCTCAAATGCCATGAGAGAAACAAGGTTCTGCTGGATTAATACTCATCACCAAGAAAAACTTGGTTCACTTTAGGAAGCAAATGTTAGTGATGCAGCAGATGGTACCATTTCCTCTCTCTCTCTATGGCTATGTCTACAATGGGGGGTCCCCTGGAAGTCAGCTTAACAAGGTCGGCTTTAAGTCAACCTTGTTAAGTTGACTTCAGGATATGTCTGTGTGGACAGGGAGCGGACATACCCAGGGCACCCCTCCTCTTACCTGCCCCCCAGTCCGGACTGAGTACCCTGAGCCCAATCGGATCCAGGGGGTGATCTGGACCGGGGCCCAATCTGGGTCCTGCCCTCTAGGGAGGATCTGGGAGCTGGGTCCCACTCCCAGCCCCTCTCTGCTGGTGGCGGGGCCAGAAAAGAGGGGCTAGAAGCCTAACATGGCTCCCACCCCCTCTTGACTGGCAGCAGAGGCTTAGAGCCAGCTTCTGCCAGCCCTGACAAGTGACCTGGAGCCAAAGTTACCCCCTGTCATTTATCAGGGCAGGAAGCTCTGCAGTCTGGTCAATTTTCCAGGAATGAAATTGACCAGGCTGGAGAGTGGCTAGATTTTGCAGCCTGGTCAATTTCACTTCTGTGAAACTGACCAGGTTGCGGAGCCACCTGCCTTGACAATTGACAAGGGGCAAATTTGACCCCAGGTCACTTGTCACAGCTGGCAGAAGCCAGCTTTAATCCCCTGCTGCCAGTAAAGCCCTGTGGTGAGGAGCTGGGGCCAGATTGGCTCTCAGCCCCTCTCTGTCAGCTGCAGGGGCTAGGAGACTGGTGGGAGCTCATCTGGCTCCCAGAAGCTTCCTGCAGGGCCCAAGCAGCTCTGAGCCTGGTCAATTTCACAGACTCAGTGAGCTGGTCAATTTCACAGGCATGGAGTCTGTGAAACTGACCAGGCTCAGAGCTGCTGGCTCAGCAGCGCAAGCCTCTGGGAGCCAGATGGGGTCCCAGTGGGCTCCTAGCCCCTGTAGCCTACAGAGAGGGGCCGAGAGCCAATCTGGCCCCAGCTCCTCACCACAGGGCTGGAGCCAGATCAGGCCCCCTAGCCAGATCAGGCCCAAGCCCGATCACTCCTAGGGGTGGGGAAGGGGGCGGGGCCTGTCATAAAAGTCAGCTTAAAAGCTTAAACCAATTTACAGGGCAGGAGTTATTAAGTTGACTTAAGCACTTGATTAAGTCAGCTTAATGATTTCTAAATATAGACAGGGCTTTCTTTAAGTCAACTTTAGGGCCCTTAAGTTGACTTAAAGTCACATTGTGCACATAGCCAATGGGACTAGTGTGCTTGGGAATGTTGCACTATGGGTGGCAATCTTTTATACACAAGGGATCACTTGTCCCAAAAATGTTTTTCATTAAAACAGAGATGTTAGCATTTGTCTGGCATACTGATGCTATTTCATAGAATATTAGGACTGGAAGGGACCTCATGAGGTCATCTAGTCCAACCCCCTGCTAAAAGCAGGACCATTCCCACTAAATCATCTCAGCCAGGGTTTTATCCAACCAGGTCTTACAAGTTTCCAAAGATAAAGATTACACCACCACCTTTGAGTCTTACTAGCATCTGTTTTTACTTCAGCTCAAATTTAAATTTAAAAATACTTGACCTTCCCAACATTTTCTGCTGCTCATATCCGCTGTACCTATAATCGCTATGTATTATCATGTTCTGTTCCTGGCAGAGGTTTTGTGACATTTGGTTAAACCAGCTGCCATTTAAGAAGTTACCTCTGCCTTTTTCTTCATGAAGTATTGAAGCTAAATGCTTATTACGTTTATGTCAATATGATCAAAAATCTTTCTTTATGAGATTTACAACAGGCAGGCTCACAGATCAGCTTGCTTTTCTTGATATCAGGCCAATGCCATTCAATCACCAATCTTGGACGAGGGAGTTGTTCTGAAAGCCAGATAATAGTTCACAACTAGTATATTTGCAGGTACAGTTAATCAGGTTCATGGTAGATCTTGGTGAATACCTCTAAACTTTTGCACATTCACTCAAATAAAAGCCTAGAATTCACATCCACTTTTTGCATTTACTTTCAGCAAATATCTTAATTTTAACATGAGTTTACTGGGCTGAGGGCACTGAATGAACTGTAAGTAAATATTGGAAAATATTTGTGGAAAGTGAATTTTGAATGTGTCAATGAAAGAATCTGTGCTAGACCGCTAAGAACCAACCAAGCAATCTGAGAACAGAAGCAATATCATGTATGCTGCAGCTCCAATCAAAACTAGATAGACCAGCTCAAATTTTCTACTTTTGATGCTCTCCAGGAACTGCCTTGAACAGTCTAAATCTTAAACTGATTGTAGATAATTCATAAAATGAAGGAAGGCCAAACTTTTTTTAAAAAACATATATATATATTTATTCCCAGCAAACAATTCCATGTCATTAGTAGGTACCCAATATTACATTAGCTAGGCAAAATTCTATACATCCTTCATGGATCATGTGAATGTCTGCAGATTTGCAACTGCTTGATAGATATCCTTTGAGAGCTTTCCAGCAGAACTGAAATTTCAAAATATGTTTCACTGGAAATTTCAAAAGTTGAAAAATGACACTTGTCAGACAGCTAAGCCTTCCATATGGTTTTCAGGCTTTCATGTCCTATGAAATCAACTGTTCAAATTATGGTCCCTTTGACAAGAAGCCATCTTGAAGCAATAGTTGTCTGTGTGCGTGAAGTAAGGTAGTGTTCACTTTCAGGGGTTAGTTATGTCATGAAATAGTGATGTTCAATGAGAGATGGGGGGAAATGCATCACAGAGTGCTAGATCGCTTAGAAGTTTGACTAAGCTTCATTCTGCAGAAACTTGTATGAGGATTCAAGTTTGTAAAGTTAGAGTCAATGAAGACAGATTACTGACATGCATTTGCCGAATCAGCCTCTAAAACAAAGAGAAAAACATACTCTGTAGTTGAACAAGGGAATAAGCAAAATGGGAAGTGGAGAGGAGTTGTGGAGTGAATCTTAGGTAAAGCAGTTGTTTAGATTCAAATACTGGGAACAGCATATAGAGGAAGGTGAGGTCAAATCAACTTTTGTAACGAGAAAAAAATCCATACAGAACTGGAATTCATATGCAGATTGGACACTCTTGCCTTAGAGTTAAATTGGGTCTATGGATTTTTTTTTCTCCTTATGAAAGGTGATTTGACCTCACCTTTCTCTATATGCCATTCACCAGTGTCTGAATCTAAACAACTGATTTGATTTGCTGTAAGAGTCTGACCTGATCCTATCAGTTACACTTCAATGCATTTATTTTCCTCCTATTCTGTAAGTTCCCCATCTTCAAAGCATCTGACAAAGTAGGATTTTCCCCCATAAAAGCTCGTGTGATAAATAAATTTGTTAATCTTTAAAAGTGACAACAGACTCCTTGCTTGCTTTGCAGAATTAAACTAACATGGCTATACTTTTGGAACTTGTTATGCAAACATCTTCTTTCCGGGCAAGAAATGTTGCCAACCTCAGTAAATAATTGTCTGACATAGGTATTGGACCTGTTACTAATTGACTGCTAATATAGGTAAACAACTGTTTATCTCCAACTCATTTGCTATTAAAGATGTTATTGACTTCAGTGGGGCTACGACTTCAACCTGAAACTGCAGACAAGGAAGATGTATTTCTCTTATAATGTAAAATTCATTCAAGTGCAAACAAAGAGCTGAACTACAATCTTTTTAGCCACATAGTACATCTTTGAATACTCTGCACCCTAGGTACTTGGCTGGAAAATCAATTTGAATCTCTGGTTGATTAAAACCAATTTGACTAAAACTGCACAACATGTTCCCTAATAAGATAATACTATTCAAGATAAACAAGGTATGGGTAAAATTTGATAGCAACACACATAGGCAAAAAAATTCAAACAGGATACTTAAAGTTTAATGAGTTAAGTAATGAGGACTGAGTGATAAAAATCTGATATTTCAATATTTCCCTCAACAAAAATTTAGATGAATGTCAATTTGAAACCAGAGGATTGTTTTGGTTCTATAAGGTCAATCATTTAGTTTGAATACTGTTGATTCAATATACTGAATGTGTGTAAATATATCAACTGCAATTTGTATTTAATGAGTTAGAAAAATGAATCAATAATAAAGTTGGAAGAAAACATTTCTGTATTCTCAAAATAACATGTTTCATTGATAGCAACATGAAACAAAGCCTGAACAGTTTGACTTTATCATCTAAACTGTTGCATCTGACAAAGTGGGCTGCAGCCCACAAAACAAATTTGTTAGTCTATAAGGTGTCACAGGATTCTCATTGTTCTTGATTTCAACCAAACTTTACTTTCCAACAGAAAACTTCCAGTGGAAATTTTTCAGTTAGCTCTAGTCAGAGGCTGGATCTGTTGAACCAGCAAGGAAAGCAAAATTCAAAGTGAAGAATCTACTCTGAAAATCCCTTGCTACCAGACTTCAGGCACTAAATTAGGTAATTCTAGCTCCAGTACCCTAGATGTCCTCAACTAATGGGACTGCATGAGGGAACAGATAGATAAGGGGAATAAATTCTTTCCTGAACCCCATAGACACAGGAGTGTCCATTATCAAATATAGTGACTGAGGATTAGGTTGCTGTTGCCATGGGCACAGAAATATTTGAGAGCACAGATGACATCATATACTATACAAGGATAAGAAATGAGCAAAATGTTACATGAAATACAGATGTTGCTAGAAGCATGATTGAGTTTAACTGTTCATTTGTTCAGGACTTCTTAATATAACTTGTATTAACCCTGAAATTTCACTGGTGTCCCATGTTGTCAGTCAAATTAATAAAATAAATTCTGTAGAGGACCAGAATAGTTATAGACAAATGTTTATCAGAAACCAGGAAGGCACCACCACACATTGCAATGATTTCATCCATTATAAATGCCTAAAATACAGCTACAACTGAGTTTGTAAAAATAACTTGATATGGTTATGATGCTGTGAAAGACACCTATGGAATTCAAAGTCAAAAACTGTGCCATCCATGCTACCTAAGAAGTGGACTGGCTCGGGAAGCAGATCCGGAAGGGCCTTTAGGCAGCCAGTGAGAACCCAGGCTCCCACAGTGTAAAAAGCCAGGGGCCAAGGTAGCTCCCACCAGCTTCCAATCTGCCAGGTCCTGGCACAAGATGACAGTTTTCAAACTGTGTGGTGTGTCTCCCAATGCAGGGGGTCACACACTTTGAAAACTGCTAAATGGAAGGCAGAAATCTGAGAGGAGGGAAGTGCCACACTCTGTACCCCCCACACTCATGTTTCCGCTGGTGTGGGGGCAACACAACCCATTCTCCCCCCTAGTCTCCACCCCTTTGTTTTCTGTTTCTAGAAAACTACTAGACCACAAAGAAGTTTCTCATTCTGTGATAGCTGAAGTCTAAAAATAGACGCTGAAATTTATGATTGCACAGCAGAGACTCCCACTATAGCTCCAGGAATTTTATATTATTCTTTTGGTATTTTCATGCTGAACATTAGCAGGGCTCTGCTGACCAAAATAAAAATAGTGATAGATTCCCTGACCAGTTCTTTATATATAAAAAGCTGAGGTATGTCAATGTTACCAGGTTAAACACATTGACCCCAATTCTCAGGTACTCTATTACTGCACCTGATAAAGCCTGCATGGCTGGGGCTACTTACTCTACAATCTCTCTGTGAGTAGCCTAGCAGGAAAAGGACAGAAAAAGTGGTGAGAATAACCTCACCTCTGGCCCACTTATTTAAAACCAGAATATTGGACTGGACACTCAGGCGTAAGTAAATTTCTTTTCCCCCAGTAAAAGACAAAAGCAAGGAAGTAATTTTGCCTCAGAAGGTGTCTAAGTCATAATGCCTATCACAGCTATTCATAGGCCAGCAAAGTTCACATAGTCTTCATCAAGGTGTGGTGGATGATCTGCCCATTGTGACCCCAGATGCAGGAAGGAAGAGAAGATTAAACCCACTCATTATTAATTTCCATGAGCAAGCAGCACAAGATATGAATGAAAAGTGGCTTCCTCATGCCAATTGCCAGCCAGCATGCACCAGGGGAAAAAAGCCAGACCAGGAAAAGTACCAAAGTAATTTATTCCCCCTTTGTAGAGCAAGTTGTAATTTGTGGAAGGCTTATGGGTCTCGGCCTGTCTATGCAGGAAAAAAGAAAAGGTAGCAAAGCATGCTCTAAATTTGGGCTAGCTAACTTGGATTAAAATAGCTGTGAAGACATGACCACTCAGCTTTTACTTGGGCTAGCAGTTCAAATTTAACTCTAGGCTGCCTTTAGACTTTAACTAAAGCTGCTAACCCAAGTTAAAAGCAGTGTTGACACATCTTCACTGCTATCTGAAGTCAGGTTAGGTAGCATGTGTTACCTAGCCTGCGTTAAGAACATTTGTGTCGTCCCCCCCCCCCCCTTCATCCCTGCCCCTGGGATAATTCAGCTATGCATCAAACCTTACTGGAGTCAGCTTGTGTAAAGCAGCAGTCCAGCCTATAGCAGGAGACAAAGAACTTATTAATAGGGTATAGTCCTTCCCCACTCTATTTTAAAAGCAAGGACTGAGGTCAAGATCTTACTTCTCTAACTCATGCATGCAATCATACTGACATCAGTTATATTTCCCATTTAAATAAGGCAAGGAGGATTTTTCCCCAAAGCCGCTGAATGTCTTCAGGAATTACATGAAATAAAGACACATGCTGGTAAAAGAGGATGGTGATGATGATGGAGGAAAATTGGGACTGCATAAACTAGAGAGGGAAGGATACAAGAGCAGAGGGCAAGAAACAGCATGATATAAAAGAAAATACAGTTCTGTGGTAGGGGAATCAAAAATACAAACCAATGTTCAGAGGGATTGTGCCTCTTTGTCTTGTATATCTGGTGCACTTTGAAGATTGATTAGAAGCTGCCACTATCAACAAATGAATATTTTGACAAGAGAAATAAACCAAACAGGAGTTACAAAAGATAGATAAATACAAAACCATAAACTGCTAAATAATCAAGCATCTGGTTTGAGTCATGCTGGTATCATCTGTTTCATTATATACAAGGGTCTGTTAATACTTGATTGCTTAGCTTTTGTGGTTTTCATCTCTCTTTTTTCATATAAATTACTTTTTGAGATTGCTGTGGTTCTTCCTTTGCTGTTCAGAGGCCACTGGGAATTGGAATCAAAGGTGGTAACTATATCAGAGCAGCTCTGGACATGTCTGTGTTGAGCTATGGCTAAAAAATTTTCGGTTTCAAGCAGTATTAGAGAAACTCATCATAAGATACCATGTAATATTTTGAAACGCCTGTGATTTTATGTAAGACAAGTAGCCCCTTTCTCTATTTTTCTATCAGGTGCAATGACATCATTCTTTAAGTTTCTCATTTTGGAAAAAGTGGCTAGGCATAAAACATAAAGATTTATGGGGTGAAATCAGTGAACAAAATTTCTTAATTGTGTATTGTGGAAGAAAGCACTGAATGTCAATATAGATTCTATGGAGGCCTTCCTTTCTTGTCTTGGAAGGGTTTTTTGTTCTAATCTATCGATCAGGTTCAGCACAGTTGACCAACCTTCCATCCCCTCAGATGGTTTCTGCCTTTTGAGTTATCAAGCATTCTTATAATTTGAGAGCTGAATGTTCCCTAGGGCCATATATTTCAGGCTACAGAAGGAAATTAAGTAGTCACAAGTGTGAGAGCCACAATATTGTTATGGAGCAGCATTTGCCTAAGTGACTGAAAATAAAAGGTAGGGATAGATGGTCTGTTTTGGAGAATGCTAAAAGTTTAACTGTGAGCTGGTCACTGGTTCTGTCCTAGTATTAGTGTTTAGTATATTCACTGTTGATCTGGAAAAGTAAATTAATGCCAAAGTGGCTAAATTTGCAGATGTCACAAAATTGTGTGTGTTGAGTCTGTAGAAGATTTTGGAACATCAGAGGGACCAAACAGGGCTAAGTGAATGGCCAGTATGATGGCAGAAGAAATTCAGCTTTGGCAAATTCAAAATAATACCATCCATACGCATTTCAGAGTTTTAGGATAACTTTGGGAAGGGCTGAGAACATGATCTGCAACTTCTGGTCAACGTGCACTGGAATGAACTGGACAGTAGGTTACAGACAGTAGCAGCTAAGGGCTGTGAACATGTCCCACTCCTTGTTTCTGGATTCAGGAGGAGACTGCCTTCTCCTATTTACTCCTAACCAGGGCCGTCCCTAGGGGGGAGCAGGGCCCAGGGTGAATCAGTTTGTGCAGGGCCCCCCCATTTTAAACTTTGCAGTGCAATGTTCCCTCTAAGCCAGTGGTTCCCAACCTGTGGTCTGGGGACCCCCAGAGGTCCACAGACACTTTGCAGGGGGTCTGTGGAGCCTCTCCGTACCCGGGGCCGGAATCCAGCTACAGCCCTGATGCTCCCTGCCAGGGTTGCCTTTCCCCATCTGTGGCTGTCTCCTGGCAGGGGAATGGAGCCACAGCAGCTCCCCAGCAGGGGCAAGGGCAAGGGACCACAGCTGCTGCGGCTCAGCTCCCCGGTGGCGCAGGCAATGGTGGGGGCAGCGCTGCTCACCAGCTGTCCCACTGGTGCAGGTCAGAGTCTGCCCATGCAGGCCAGATTACATAATCAGCCAGGGGAGTCCGCAAAGATTTATTTTTTTTGTTACAAAGGGGTCCCCAGCCTGAAAAAGGTTGGGAACCACTGCTCTAAACTGATGATGCAGTTGAGCAAGTTCCCCGCTGGCTCTCCAGGCCCCAACAGGCTTCTTCCCTGCTGCCCACAGGCTCCCCAATAACTTGTGCTCCCATAACTTGTTCACCTGCATCATCAGCTTAGAGGGAACACTGGGCAATGTCATAATTTTTCTTTAATAAAATCATAAATTTCTAGCCCTCAGGCTAAAAAATTGCAGAGAGAAGCAGAAAAACATGACCTGACTTTATCCTAAAGGCTCAAAACCCAGAAGTCAGAGAAAATAGCTACCTCACAGCCAAGTGGACAGGAGCATCTGGAGGTACTCTTCTTTGTGGTTCTGGTTTTCTGTTCAAGATGGGCACACAATTTTACAAGTTTAATAATTTTTCTTAGATCAAGTTTTTGTTAAATTGAAAATCCAGAGAGAGGGAAGCTATTTTTGGATGATAAGAAATAAATTCAGATCCTCTCTCACCTTAAGGCACTGGATTCCAATTGTCTAATGTATGTTATTTCCTTTATGCTGCCTGACTCTTTCCTCTTCCATCTTATTTTAATATATGTATTCACACATTCCTCATCGCTTTGCAGGTGATCTAAGTAATGAAAGTCAGGTACTGTTTGAGGATGAGAGGAAGAAACAAGGGACTTTTGGCCTCCTCTTAGATACCCTGATGTAAATCAAAGGAGGAGTCTTGTGGCACTTTTAAAAGCTAACAAATAAATAAATTTGTTAGTCTTTAAAAGTGCCACAGGATTCCTTGTTTGTTTCCCTAAACTAGACCTGCATGGCCACAGTTGCTTTTCTCTTTGCCATGCTTTGGGACTGGTGGTCTGACTGCAATCAGTGACAATGGGGCTTATTTACAGTGCAGAAGGAAGGACAAAAAACTACTTTAATGTGTTGATTGATGGCCATTAACCCTAAAAACCCAGTATTTCCATATGAGTGCTAGCCTGGGGTCTTCTCTCTCAGTTATAACATATCATTATCTGCACGGAGAAGTTTGCTCAAAAAGACATCCCTGAAGATTGAAAAGTCTTGTTAAATGTAGAAGGGAAAAAGTTCTTTAATATCTGAGAACACTTTCAGAATATGCTGATGTAAATTCAAAGAGAAGGTCCTGTTTTGTAAAGGTTGGGGTTGTGACATTCTCCTGACTTTGTCACCGTTTGCTTGACTGAGGCTGGCTCCATAAGTTTTACCTCAACACTTGCCCTTTCTCTTCCCCTCAGGGAGCAGTTGTGGGAAGGTGGCTAGTTAAGAGTTCCTGTAAACAAACCCTGCCTGTCCCAATTTCCTTCCCCCTTCCCTGACCAGCAGGAGCTGCTCCCTAGTCCCACAGCTTGAAGAAGCTCCCTGCTTCCTTACTCCAGCCGGCTGCGTGGGATCCCCCAAAAGCGTGAGGCTCCCCAAAGTGCAGGGCCCAGGGTGGTTGCCCCTCCTGCCCACCCCTTAAGGACGGCCCTGCTCCTAACACTTTGTGTTCAAGGCCCATCAGTTGTTACTGGTTTTGCATATTCGACAGGGATTTGGTGTTTACAGAAGTTGGAATTTACAATATTATTTTGTGATATTGATGAGGTCATGTAGGTGAGGAGTATTTCAGATGTGGTGTTTAACAGTTAGCAACTAATCCCACATTCAGGCATTGAAACGTGCAGCCTGATAATTCAGAACTACCATGCTCTAAAGGCTCCTACCCAGAGAAGTAGGAGTGGTGCCTGGGTGAAGGCTGCAAAACTGGTACATTAAAGAAAACAACTTAGAAAAACAACACTAATAAAATAAATTATAAACACAATGCTCTTTATTTTATTTTATGCTATTTATTTTCTTTGCTTCAGTTGTCCAGATTCTTAACTTGAGATATTTTATAAATGGAATTGTCCACTAGAGAACTGCACTGTATTGAGAAAATTGCACTGGTGACTTAGAAATATTCAGTCTTTTGCCTGAAGTGAAACATGACTTTCTTCCTGTTCTGTAATGAATTAGAGATCCTTGTCAATGAAGCATTTAACAGCGCTCTGCTATGACCCATTGATATGGAAGTCTAACACATTCATGCCGGTATTGTATGAAAATCAATTAACTCAATGCAATATCACAGTTTTCTGAGGTAGTGGAAATTAGTTATTAATTCTTGCATGAATCCTAAAGGCAGCAGAAATAATTTTAGTGGAAATTATATTTAAAAGATTTTGGTGCAAGGAAAATGTCCCCACGAAAGTCTTGACATGGGCTAAGAAACTTTAATTACCATTCCATGCTCAACAGCAGAATTAGAGCAACTGGAAGCTTTTGTTCCGTAGCACTAAGCTTACCAAACCGAGCTCTGTGACAGAACTGTAGAAACAGCAGTAATGCCTGAGACAAACAGAAGACTTCTAGAAAGCTGAAGCAACTTCCCCTCATCTGAAGCTGCTCACAATCAGGAAATAAAATCCCATACTGTCTTAAATTACCTGTTTTTGTAGGAGAGAGCCCAAGGCACAGAAAGAGCAGCACCCTTTCCTTGTATGTCTAATCCACTCAGAGATCACAAAGGGTTACAGCTGGAAAAGTTTAGTGATTGTCCATTGCAAGTGGACATTTTGAGTGAAATTTTCAAGTCTCTCAGTCCTGGTCCTATTCCATGAGCATGAGGTGCTTCAAAGGGTGCTGAACTGATGTAGTGCACTGGGTTAGCAGAGTAGGGGTAAAATTTAGCAAACAGGCAATCACAGAACAGAGTTTAGGTATCTGACTAGGATGACAGATATCACTGTAGGAAATTGTAGTGCCACAAAAAGTATATATTTCTATAATGTGGGGTTAGGAAGGTGGGGTAGGGCAGAGTATGGGAAAAGTGGAAGGAAGGAATACTGAATCTACTACTGCTCTGTCCCTTGCCCAGGGCTGCTGTGAAAAGCAGGCCAATGGCGGATTCTGTAGTGAGCATGGAGCATTTCCATTACCACTCAGTAGCTTGGGGGCAGTGCCCCTGACAGAAATCCCCTCAGTCAGGGCCAGCCACTTGAGATTGATGCAGAGGAGTGATGGGCAGGACACAGTGTGGCCATGTCAATTTGAATTCACTACTAGTTTGAATTAGCCACAGCTTGCTTTTTCCCTATACAATAGCATCCCCTACCAAATTCAAACTAGCAAGTCCTGCTCATGGACATGCCAATTCAATTTGGATTTTCTAGTGTGGTCATGTCAATTCGAATTGACTGAATTCGAATTAATAATTATTAGTGAGAACTGACTACTTCGAATTCACTAATTCGAACTGAAACTCTAAGTGTAGACATAGCCTTGCAATTGCTCACAAGGTGGTCTTTCTCTGGCAAAAGCCAAAAGCTTCTTCCTTCTTCAAAGTGTCTATACTTGTTTTCCAATCCCCTTCCCTCTCTGTGCTGCTGTGGGATTTCCTTTCTTCTACCTGAGCCAGGGAATTCAGTTTGCATTGCCTTTATCATGCATCTCTCCAGCTTCTGTGCTGAGATAGCCTGCTGGTTTGAACCAAGTAACATGCTTCACATTTGTATGCATACATGATGCTGCAGGAAACATGACACCATAACAACAAAGTAGAGCATTCAAAAGGGAATCTTAAATAGCATAATTGGCATCAAACCATAAAACTATACAATTACATTGCAAAAGTGAACAGAAAAGTTACATAGGTCATAGCCTAAGGGTACAATGATGTGCATACCATAATAGGGGTTACTCCCCATGCTTCCCCATAGGGCTGTGTGAGGGATACATCCATCCAAGCACATGCTCTTATACAGTGCACCTTCTCCTACCAAGCAGTGCCTGCTCATAAGAGCCATAACTGCACACATGGTATATTCACAGTAATGGCATGCTGTAGCTAAACTAAAGAGTAAATTAAATTAATTAATTAAAAGGGACAAATAGGAATAGAATTATTTACTACCATACAGTGAGTCTTCTTGACTGAAAGAGTTGATTTTGCTGTTTTCAAGGCTAAAACTGAACTTATTAGATTTCCAAGGCTCTCACAATATAATAAGGTTGGCTCTTGTGTACAATGCAGAATATCAGACACAGTGAGGGAGACCTGGGGGAAGAGATGGAACTTGGGGGATTTGGGGACTGTAACGGCAGGGATAATAGAGAAAATAATCAGACCAGGGGTGGGGGGAATCAAATCATTGTATTAAGTGTCCTAATGAAGCCCTAATACCTGAGGCGAGTGGGGAAGGACGACACTGGAAAAAAATGCAAGGAGGAAGATGCAACAAGGGAAATAATTGACAGAGGAAAGTAGGGTAATTGGCCCAGTATTTTAGGTGCCTGTACACAAAGGCAAGGAGCCTGGGAAACAAGCAGGAAGAATTGGTAGTACTGGCACAGACAGGGAACTACAATGTAATTGGAATAACAGAGATGTGATGGGATAGCTTGCATGACTAGAGCACTGCCATGGATGGTTATAAATTGTTCAGGAAGGACAGGAAGGGAAGAAGAGGTGGAGGAGTAGCACTATATGTAAAAGAGCTCTATGACTGCTTGGAGCTCCGCTATGAAAGTGGAAACAAGCCACTTGAAAGTCTGTGGGTTAAGTTTAAAGGGGAGTGCAACAAGTGGGGATGTTGTGGTGGGTGTCTGCTATAGACCACCAGACCAGAAAGAGGAGGTGGATGAGGCATTTCATGGACAACTGGCAGAAGTTTCCAGATCACAGGCCCTGGTTCTCATGGGACAGTTCAATTATCCTGACAGCTGCTAGGAGGGCAATACAGCAGTGCACAGGAAATCCAGAAAGTTTTTGGAGATCACTGAAGACAACTTCCTGGTACAAATGCTGGAGGAACCAACCAGGGGCCTTGCACCTCTTGACCTGCTATTCACAAAGAGAGAAGAATTGATTAGGGAAGTAAAAGTGAATGGCAACCTGGGTGGCAGTGACCATGAGATGGTAGAGTTCAGAATCCTGATCAAAGGAAGAAAGGAAAGAAGCAAAGTGTAAAGCCTGGACTTCAGAAAAGCAGATTTTGGCTTCCTCAGGGAACTGATGGGCAGGATTCCCTGGGAGGCATCCAAAACAGCTGGCTGTATTTTAAAGAAACCCTGCTAAGAGCACAGGAAAATACCATACTGATGTGCAGGAAGAACAGCAAATGGGGAAGCACCCAGCATGGCTTAGCAGAGAACTCTGCGGTGAGCTGAAACATAAAAGGGAAGCTTATAAGAAGTGGAAGCTTGGACAGATGACTGGGAAGGCATATAAAGATGTTACTCGGGACTGCAGGGATAAAATCAGAAAGGCCAAAGGGCAACTGGACTTGAAACTAGCAAGGGATGTGAAGGATAACAGGAAGCGGGTCTACAAGTATGTCAGCAACAAGAAGATCAATGATGGTGTAGGTCTCTTACTGAGTGGAGCAGGTAGCCTCATGGTGGATGATGCAGAAAAGGTTGAAGTACTCAATGTTTTTTTTTTATTTCAGTCTTCACAGGCAGGGTCAGCTCCCAGGCTACTATACTGGGTAACACAGAATGGAGAGAAGGAGAGCAGTCCATGGTGATGGAAGGTCAGGTTAGGGACTACTTAGAGAAGTTAGATGTGCACGAGTCTATGGGGCTGGTTGAACTGCATCCGAGGGTGCTGAGGGAGTTGGCTGATGTGATTTTAGAGCCGTTGGCCATTACCTTTGGAAACTCATGGTGACCAGGAAGGTCCAGGAGGATTGGAAGAAGGCCAACATAGCAACTATCTTCAAGAAAGGGAAAAAGGAGGCCCCGGAAACTACAGACCAGTCAGCCTCACCTCAATCCCTAGAAAAGTCATGGAGCAGGTCCGTAAAGAATCCATCCTGAAACACTTGGAGGAAAATAGAGTGATCAGGAACAGTCAGCATGGATTCACCAGTGGTAAATAGTGCCTGACCAACCTGATTGTCTTCTAAGATGAGATGACTGGATTTGTGGATGCAGGAATAGCTGTTAACATGATATACCTTGACTTTAGCAAGGCTTTTGATACAGTTTCCCACAGCATTCTTGTCAGCAAGCTAAGGAAGTATGGTTTGGAAGAATGGACTATAAGATGCATAGAAGGCTGGCTAGACCATTGGGCTCAGTGAGTACCAATCAATGGCTCAATGTCTAGTTGGCAACCAGTAACTAGTGGAGTGCCCCATGGGTCAGTCCTGTTCTGTTCAACATCTTCATTAATGATGACATAGATTGCACACTCAAGTTTGTGGATGACACCAAGCTGGGGTGAATAGCAGATGTGCTAGAAGGCAGGGACAGGATTCAGGGACACTTAGACAAATTGGAGCAATGGGCCAAAAGAAATCTCATGAGTTTCAAAAAGGACAAGTGCAAAGTCCTCTACTTAGGGCAGAAAAGCCCCATGCACTGCTACAGGCTGGGGATCAAGCAGCTAAGCAGCAGTACTGTAGAAAAGGACCTTGGGCTTATGTTGGATGGAAAACTGGATACGAGTCAACATTGTGCTCTTGTAGCCAAAAAGGCTAATGGCCGACTGGGCTGTATCAATAGGAGCATTGCCAGCAGACTGAGGGATATGATTATTCTCCTCTATTCAACACTGGTGAGGCCACATCTGGAATACTGTGTCCAGTTTTGGGCTCCCCACTACAAAAAAGATTTGGACAAATTAGAAAGAGTCCAGTGGAGGGCAACAAAAATAGTTAGGGGATTGGGGCACATGATTTATGAGGACAGACTGAAGGAACTAGGTTTATTTAGCCTGCAGAAGAGAAGACTGAGGTAGGATTTGATAGAAACCTTCAACTACTTGAAGGGTGGCTCCAGCGAGGATGGAGCTCGGCTGTTCTCAGTAGCAACAGAGGACAGAATAAGGAGCAATGTTTTCAAGTTGCAGCTTGGGAGGTCGAGGTTGGATATTAGGAAAAAGGATGTTAGGAGAGTGGTGAAGCATTGGAATGGGTTGCCTAGGCAGGTGGTGGAATCTCCATCTTTGAAGATATTTAAGGTCTGGTTAGACCATGGGTCTCAAACACGTGGCGCCTAAAGCTATTTCCTGTGGCCTACAATGACATGATCGTTACTGATATTTGCAATATTGTTGTATGAAAAGGTCTCAGTGGTGCAGCCCATGAGCTACTGTACTAGTCCTCATGTGGCCCTTGTGGTGATTTGAGTTTGAAACCCCTGGCTGTGATGATTTAGTGAGAGTGGTCCTGCTTTTAGCAGGGGATTGGACTAGATGACCTCATGAGATGCCTTCCAACCCTATGATTCTATGATCTCATCAGCATGTGTTACTGGTATTGGGTCTGAGTGGCCACCACCTTTGATCTCCTGTCAAATCCATTGACTTGGATGTAATTACTTCTGATTTAGAGCAGTATAGGTGAGTTCAGAATCAGCTCTATTGCAATAAAATTTCACATGCAGTGTGCCAGTCACTATCCAGAGTGAACCCTTTACTCATATTTGTGAGTGATTTTTTATATATATACACATATTTTATACGAAAATTTAGATTCAGACACAGAATTGCCTGGGAGTTGATGGATTTTTTGGTAAATTCCATGGCTGCAGCTTCAGAGAATACTAGCTACAGGTAACAATCTGACTGTTTTCTGTGAAGATAAAGTAGTTTAACACAGTACTTCTTTTGTCTCTGCTGTTGCCTGATTGTATTTCTGGTTCCAGATGAAGTGGTTGACCAGTCAGTTCGTAACTCTTACGTTCCTAACTCCCTGAGGTTCTATAGCATGCATCAAATCAAGTCAGTTTAAATCCACTGTGTAGACAAGGCTTAGAAATCTGTACTGGAGAAAGGCACCTGGACTTTAGATTAGACAGGAAATTAAATGTTAATTTACAATAATAGGATGCATGGCAACACATTTTTAGGGCTAGATCCTCCACTCATGTAAATGAAGTCAATAAGACTGTGTCATTGGTTTCTTATCCTCAACTAATTGCCAGAAAACTAGGAAATTCAAAAATAATAATAGTTCCACTAACAAACCAGACTCTCCATATGGCAAACTCTCACAACTAGAAAAGGAAGCATCAGAGCAGAGTTTTCTATGGCCCCTCTATAGAGAATAAGGTACAACAATGCCACCACACTCCCAGTAAAGTAAAACCTAGAATGATATGATGTATCCATGAGAAACACTACCCCACACTCCTGTTCGAATCAAATCAAATCATAGGGCTGGAAGGGACCTTGTGAGATCATCAAGTCCAACCCCCTGGGAATTGAACCCAGGACCTGCTGTATGTTAAGCAGAGGTGTTAGCCACTACACTATTTGTTGTTCATCTTCAGCCTTCAAGGTCAACATGATGTTTAGCTAGGTACATTTTCTAACGTACAAGGACAAATACAAGGCCAAAGCTATTTGCTGTCTTTATAATGCAATGAAGCTTGGAATTCCTAGAACCAAAGCTACATTTGGTCATCCTCAATAACAGCACATTAACAAAGTGCTGATGGTTACCAATATGAATACAGTAATAATGCTAGAGAACACTAGCACTCTCCTTGTTTGTCACTTTACAGTGATGACAAGAGCTATGGTAAAAGTTAACAGAACAACATAAAAATTTGTATCATGTGGTCTAGTTCCTGCCTAGAATTATAAAATATGCTATGGCAACTACACATTCAACATGTACCCATACAGTTTGCATAGTTTAACATTTTATTGTTCCTTCTAATCTACTGTTTTGTTTTTACAAAAGCATTGAACATGTCCACACTATTTCTCAACATGTTAAGGATGCTAGTAACTATCTATCCATATTTGAGAGAGAATGCATTTAAAGTGCTAGTTAGAAAGGAATGCTTGTCTCTAATCTGTGTAGTTTCTCTGTTAAAGAATTTTCCTCCCCTCAAATTGCATGAAAGCCCAGGAAACAGTCTACAGATTTTGTCTGTCTTCTGAATCCATGTTATTTGGCACATTGCTGAAGAGGTTTGGAGAATGCTTTCTGTACATGGTGTCGTAAGGCCTCTGTTTTTATTAGAAGGCGGCGCAACCTGGAAAATATGGATGTGCACCCAAATTTTCTTAGCGTTTGAGTGTGTTCAGATTTTAAGGCTATAATTTGGGCCCAGTTTTAATTTTTATTCTTGCTCTCAGTGCTATTTGAATTATTCCTTTCAAATAACTCATCCAGTTAATGGATGTTTATTTCTATAGATGTATTTGTTATTTGGAAGGACTCACCAGATAGCTTGGAGAAATACTTTCAGACTGGGTTGTTAATAAACTTTGATTTTTTTTTGCTTCTGATTGGTCACCTAACTCTATTATTGTTTCTCATCCTTTGTAGAATGACAAGCATCTACAAGGCAGAATAGTAAATGTGGGATAGCAACTGATGCATTTCCAGAATGAGTTTTCAGATGATCTATTGTTCTAAAATTCATGAAAATGTCAGCAGTCACTAACATTTTCATGAATAACCCCATGGTTACCTGAACACTTGTGTGAACAATGAATAACTTATGAATAAGCAGCTGAGCAAACTCATATTTGCTTGCAAAGTTATTAGAAAATCATTTTATGTACTATTGGTTCAGCTTGGCTACTAAATGGTGACATGTCATATAACAATGTTTGGTCCAAGTGCCATGGATATTAGCTATATATTTGGAAGGTCACAGTCTACTTCATTTTCAATGCCAGATCAAGGAGCAGCCACTGAATATTTTTATTAGAAGCAGTTTTGCATCTGAGTGCTTCATAGAAGTGGGGACTTTGATTCCAACTCTAGTTAAGTATGATGAAAAGGAGGCACTTCGAGTTACTGACTGAAATTGCAGTCTGGTCCTTTGTTGAGGAGAGTTGCCTTCATATAGATAAACTACTAAAGACCTTTTTGGTCTTATGGGATTGCCTAGATTGCTGCACTTTCAGCTAACCAGGAAACCATAATATATTCTGTGAGGCCCACAAGGATAGCTACATGCAAAGTACCGGCAGTCCTTCTTAAGAAGACTGACCATACTCATGCTTTACACACCACATATTCTGCTAGCTTTCTGAGTCCATTTCAAGGTCTTGGTGCATTTTCTTTAAAATCTCAAATCAGGGAGGACCTGACTATTTCAGTGCCCACTGCATTTTTCACTAACTATGACATCAGCCACTAAAAGGGTCAATAGAAATGTCAAGTTTTTACATATAGGACTCAGGCAAGACCATTCTTACCAGAGATACCAGGGCTTACCAGGGCTATGGAACTGCCTGTCATGGATTAGGCTGAGTCCAGGTTCTTCCAGCTGGATGAAGGAAATTGAAACAAGTCCATACACAGTTATATCTCAAATAATTGGGCATTATCCTATGTACATTCACTATACTAACAAGGGAAAAGGGGAACAGTTTACACTTACAGAAGTATTTGAGTTACTGACAGCACTTTCAGATGCTTGCCAGAGAAATAAATAAGGGAAACTAATAAACTGTACTTGTCAGTTTTGTTTTTCCCTTTGCTTTGAGTTTTTCATTTTCACTCCTTTATTGCCAACTCACTGTGTTTACACCATTTCTCTCACCTGTTTTCATCATCAGCTCTTCTTCTTTATGGTCTCTTTCCTTTTCTTTCTTTGTAAAGAACTAACTCCCTCTTTTTCTTGATTGCCTGTCTTCCCTCTCCTCCCCCTCCTTCCCATCCCACATTCTCTGTTGTCTTTTGTTCCCTCCAATTCAGGGACAAGCAAACATGGACTTTGCAGGCCTCAAATACTGTCCCTGATTGCTTTTTGATTCCTAGTGGCTGTGATCTATTAAAATGATAATGAATCCCTCTTGCCTCAAGTGTTCACAGCATTCTGTGTTGTCCAAGGTAAATAATCCAAGATGCTTCTTGCCTGTCTCAATTTAAACAATCATCAGGTGTTCTTGTCTACAGGCACACACTTTCTATTTCTATAAATTATTTGTGGAATCTGTAACTTGACTTGGTATATAAAATAACCTAATTCACCACATCATATGAATAGTGTGAAACCTGTCAATTTATGGTTTCTTTTTGCTGACTAGGTCCCTAATGTAATAAGAAAAGAGCAAATGCAATAGTGAGTCGCTAATACACTGCAAATATAACTAATAGGGAATGAAAGTCTTAGATCATGAAAATGAAAGGATAAACTCATCAAGTCTGTCGAGCCTCTCCTCAGAATATAAAAGTGTTATTAGATAACAAAATCACAACAGGAAATCACTTATATTCACCAAGGTAGCATTTAATGTAAAAAATACAAATGCTGATCATGAAAGCTCTTTTGAATGAAGGAAGTTCCTTTCATCCTCCCTTCTCGCTCCTGCAGAGTCTCCACTTTCTTCAGGATTGTGTAGGCACATCCACCTCTCCAATAGGCAATAACAGTGGCCTCAGCACAGTGGAAAACTCAGCCCTACTTCTTCTGTAATTTAGATATTCCATCTTGCAGGCTCCCCTGCTAGTTACACCCCTGACTCCCATAAAACTCCAAGACACCATACAGTTTAAACAGGACGGAGAGGCTGCTGAAGTTGGGTTCTGTTAAAGGAAGGACTAAATTATGTTCTTCAAGGAACTACTAAATTCTGGAACAATTCCTGCTTGGTCCAAATTAGTTCTTGTATTTTGACACCAAACTGCTTGAGGACTTTACATGTTACTGAATTGAAAATTTATACACCACTTGATTTCCCTCTTGAGTCTCTCTGGATAGAATCATTTGTATGTAATATTGTACACACATCTATAAAGCAGGACAGTATTTTTTTCCTATATCCTCTACATTCAGTATGGCATTTTAGGGAGTCTAGAGAGTAAAAATATTTTGGCCTCAGTAACGATCCTTACGTACTTCATGCATCGTCTTACTTTTCCCTGGCTCAGAACACTCTGCCCTTGTTCAGCTGACTGGTTCTTAACCTGTTCAAGGAGAGCGAATTGTGTATACTTTCTGACTGAATGTGCCCAAACCTGAAGTCATTCCTAAAACTCCCAGTGAAAAAAACTGATGGGGTTTAACATAAGAAAGGAGTTGAAGCCCTGACTGTGTATTACTTTACTGTATGATAGTGTGTCAAATGAAACCAGCTGATACTGCCTCCTGCTTTCTTTCTTTCCTTCCATTTTCCCAGTTATTTTTAAAAATTCCACTAGATTCTACAGACAAGATTTACTCTCTTATGAAACCATGCTGAATAGTTTATATCACCTCATTTCTCCAGATGTTTTGTGATTTCATCCCCTATTAATTTTGTTAATATCTTGCCTTCTACTGCCCACTGTGTGTAATTTATTGGCTCCACTATCATCCATTTTGTAAAGACTGAAGTTTGTTTGCTTCTCTCCAAAGGCTGATGAAAAATACTAATGAACAAAAACTCTGCCTTCTCTTTCAGTATTCGATGGTGGTGTTTTTGTGGTGCTGGGGCTTGTCCTATCTTCAGAGATTTTGACTTAGATAAAAGGCAGCTTTTCCTTTTATAAATTTTTAAACTCTTATCACTGTCTTTTCCCACCTTGCTGACTATTTCTGTATATGGTATTTTTTTCTAGTTTCCCCTCATGAATACAGAGGAAAATAAAACATATCATGACACTACACAATTAAACTCCCTCCAATGTTCCTTAGGGCTTCTCTAAATTAAATTTACTCCAAAGTAACTAATTCAATTGATTACACCAGAGCAAACTCTTAATATTGATGCATATAATGGGGCTTAAATCAATGACCTAAGACAGGATTTAAACTCTATGATTTAAATGGTAATGCCTGATATAATGTACTATCTAGTACCTTATTCAGATTTTTCAAAAAATGTTTGTAATCTATAGTGCAGCACCACAATATTAATAACCCCTACACACCACTGCTGCGTTACTTTGACATTGGAAAAATGATTCCTATATTGAGATTATTCCCAAATACAGGAATTGCAATCCAGTGACAAAGCTTCTTAAAATAAAATAAAAAAAAGTATGGGGGGGAGTATTACTTCATATGACCCCTCAGTAATGAAACATCTCCCAACCCAATTCTGTGAATTTTACAGTTGTAATTATTTCACTGGGAAATAGTCCATCATGATTGTCGTAACTCATGATAATTTAATTCCCAGGAAATCCCAGGAAATATGCTCAACATTAACTCATATCAGCACTGTAATCAGTGCTCAGGCATGTTTGCTAGTCAATACAAAAAGTGAAAGCATTCATCACATCCACTCTCACGCTTTTATAATGGACTCTTTCTGGTTCTAAATTCTGATTTGACTGCAGAAGTCTGATGTTAATGAAAGCAACTTTTGATATATTTTGCATTAACTTTTAATTGCTTGACATGTCTTTTCTTACTAAGATGATTTAGCCTAAATGATGTTGAGTCAGTGATAAATTAAAATGACACATTTAGTTTTAGTTGGCTGGCCAGTACCATCATGCTCATATAGCTTCAAAATTAGGAGCAAAGGAGACTCATGGGGAGATGGGGATATTCTGTTTTAGTTATATGTAAATGGCATCTGCTCATCTATACTGCATTCTCACATATTGATAATTGTAATGGGACAGCTGTCACACACCAGCCTGGAAAGGGTTAATAAAGCCCTAAGGAGGCTGCACTAGGAGCAGGCAATCAGAGCTAAGGAAACCCTATATAGGCACTGAGCAGAAAAGGCAGTCACTCCCACAGGCTTGGGAAAGACTGGTGGCCCTGAAGACAGAGGAAGATGAGCACTTTGGACAGAGCAGCAGCTAACTCCAGAGAAGAAGCAGCTGAGAACCCGGAGATAAGGGTTGGATGGTGGACAGCAACCGTCGCTGAAGGAAGTGGCTAGACTGGAACTGCAGAATCTCTCATAAAGGGAGAGAGCATAGGTTGTCGCACTGCTGGAGGGGTGTGTGTCATGAAGTGGATGTTGTGAGCTCTGGAGAGATGTGGGTCCTAAAATGCAGACACAGCAGCAGGTGAGACATAACTTCATGGGGTGTTGGGATCTGCAGAGCTGATTCACCAGACCAACCAGCAGCAGGTACAAGAGCAGCAGGTGAAACACAATAACCATTATCTCATATGGTTACTTCAAATTCCAATTAAAATACCAAGAAAAGAAAATGAAGCTATAGTCCACATTATATATTCAACTTATACATTGAAGTGAATTGAATTTGATTTTAAATAATTAATTTGGAGCTTCTTGATAGGTGTAGGCTGACTTCTATAACTCTTCATTTATGCAGGAGTTTTTAATATAAATCATATTAACCCTGAAATCTCGTTGGAATCCCATGTCACCAGCACAATTAATAGAAGATATTACTACATGGTCCCTAGAGGACAAAAGTAATTAAAGACAAATATTTATCAGAAATCAGAAAGGCAGCACCACACATTGCAATGATTTCATTGAATGATTATAAATTCCCAAAATAAAGCTACGAGGGCATTGATAAAATAATTTGGAATTCCATGGAATTCAGTGATGTTAGTCAAAAACTGTGCTTTTCAAATCTGAAGTAAGAAATCTGCATAATGGGAAGTAAAATGCTAGCTAAACAGGACTCATGCATATTTCTAGGAAAAATGCAATAGAACAGTCAGAAAAAGCAGCAGAGTGAAATATGGAAATTGAGTGGGAGTAAAAAATTACGAAGGGATAAGAAAATTCATAGACAATTGTAGGAAAATGTACTAAAAATGTCAAAAGCATCACCATATCCGATTAGAGGTAATATGGGAGTCTGCCTTGGAGGAAAAAACTGATCAAGACTAAATTCATAGTCAGAAATGGATTCTATTTCCACATCACATTACAGAACTGAATATATTACCAGTATAAATCCAAAGAGGCAAGTAAAAAAAAAAAAACCTAATATAATTTATAAGGCCACCTAACTCCTCAGAAAAGATGGAGAGCCATGGAGGCACCATCTGAAACATTGTGCTACATCTCTTAAACATAGGTCTGCCTCTCTCTATTCCTTAGTATTGATATAAATTCAAAAGCCGCTCAATTGCACTTACACTGGTGTAAATCAGAAGTAACTCTGTTGATAAGATTACATCAGTCTGACCTGAGAGTAAGTTAGAGGAGAATCAGGCCTGTATAAATTTAATTGATGAGTATCATGACCTATGTACCCATCCTTCTGCCTGCTTGCCTGGAAACACTCTTACAATAGGACTTTAAGGATGAAGGAAGAAAATATTGCAAAGGAAAATACTGAAAATGAGTGAAGCAATGATGATTAAACAAACATCCAGAGCACACAATCATTTGCCAACGATTGCAAAACCATTATTTATATGAACTAAAATACCTAAGAAATGTAGATTCCTCTGAAGCATCAACTGATTATCATCCATGTTTTTTTGAACTTCAATACAACATAATTTATGTTCTACACTGTAATGGCTCTATTGTACTCCTTTATTTGCTATGGATAGTTTCACAGGTTACAGTCCTGTTTTTTCTTTTGGGGTTCCTTGCTAACTGCCTCACATCCATTATACAAAGTCAACGATCCTTCATTTGTATCTCTCATTAACTAAAATGTATTAAGTCAGGCAATGTTAAACTTCTATGGGGCATTTTGTAGAAAAGAAACCACCCTTTCATAGCCTACCATCTCCCTGCTTCATGGTAATGAATGGAACACAACATGTCATCCTGTGATTCAGCACAATCCTTTGCATTAATAACACAAATCTATGCTTGTTGCTGGGGGCCAGAGCACTGAGACTCTCAAGTAATTTGATTGCCTCTAGAGCTGACTGAATAAGAAACATTTATAAATAACTGTTGGTTTTATAAAAGGAGGAAAATGCATTTGTTCCAGTCTTGCAATAATATTGGACAAAAATATATCTGCTCCCTAATGGGACACATGTACCCCATCCTTGCTGAATAACTCAGATGTTCAGTAGGATCTGTACAGGTGAGTAGTTACCAATTCCCCTTGGTCAACTGCATTTAGCTACTTCCCAATTTATGCACACCCTAGCCTTATCAACCTGCAGAAGTTTCATGCATCCTCCAATACCCTTCATGGCAACATTTCAGATCAAATCACTTCTCAGCAAAAATAAATTCTGGATCTGCTCTCAAATCTATACTGGAGCCTTAATTTAGTGTATGGCAATTCATTTTTAGGAGTAAATCCACCATTGATTTGATTATATTAATCAGTGTGGTATCATTTAATTAGAATGAAATTATCAGTTGCCATCGATATATTCAGATAATTATTATTAGGGCCCACCACTACTTCATCCATTGTCAGCTTATTCTGGGATGACCTAACCAGCAAAACCCACCAGCCAGTTAGCAACTTAGGGCATGTCTACCCTTAGACTGTTAGTTCGAACTGATTCGATTCAAACTAATCAAGTCAAACTAATTATGATTAGTTTGAATTGAGTCAATTTGAACTAACATGGCCAGATTAGGAAAGCCAATTCAAAATAGCATGTCCATCAACTGGACTTGCTACTTTGAATTGGAGCTGGGGCACCATGGGAGGTGTGGCAACATGGCCCCCTCGTAGGGCCATGTCACACCCAATCCTGTGCCCCACTCCAAGTCCTCTGACCCAGGCACAGAGAAAAGCATCCCCTGCTCAGTTCTAGCTGCCCTGCGGCTAGAGCTAGGCAGGGGATGTCTTTCCCCATCCCTGGCTCAGAAGGCAGGATCCAGGCAGGGTAATGTTTTCCCCTGCCAGGGCTCCCTGGGGCCAGGGCACCCCCACCCTCACACAGCAAGGGGGGGCCGGGAGATTGGAATCCCCCCCACACACTGTCAGCGCAGCCAGAGGAATCCCTTCTCCCTTGCCCGCCTGCGCTGTCAGCTTGGGGCTGGGGGAATCCCTTGGCCCTGAGCTGTCAGCACAGGAGGGATGGGGGAGAAGTGATTCCCCTGGCCTGTGCTGACAGCTCAGGACCACGGATTTCCCCCACTCCCAAGCTGACCATGCAGTCTGGGTGGGGGAGGAGTGATCCCCGCCGCTTCTCCCCTGCTGGCTGCCCACGGGGAAGACACTCCAGCAGGCAGCTTTTGCATCATTGGCTGCCAGTGGGGGGGGGAGACACCCCCAAGGGTGGATTTTGCAGCGCTGGCCCACAGGGGTGTCATCCCTGCGGGCAGCCAACCCAGCTGGAGTGGGAGCTGAGGTCCCTGTCCTCAACTGGGGGACAGGAACACCATTGCTCCCCCCAGCCCAATGTGCCTTGGGGGGGTGAAGGCACCTTTGGGGCTACTGCCCCAGGTGCTGAAGGACTGGTCTTCCTCCCAGGGTGCTTGGCACCCTGGGAGGAATTTCAACCCTTGTGAAGTCGAACTAACTTTAGGTCAAATTCATATGTTTATATAGTATCAATTCAAATTTGAGGGTTCGAACTGATGATCACTTCGAAGTTACGGGAGGTTTTGTAACTTCGAAGCAACTGCTTGTCCATTCAACCTTAGGGAAGCCTTAGGTCGAATTGGCCAACTGCTGTGTAAACAGGTCTTTTATTAAATTCGACCTAATGTTTATTAAGTCAAGTTTAAGCGTGTGTGTAGACGTACCCTTAGAGACCCTTGAAAGGACTAAGTGGGACTCCTCAAGCCCACTCGGTGAAATCTCACTGATCTCATCTTTAGCAGATTGCCTAAAGAGGAGGCAACAAAAAAAAAAAATCCCAAACTGGAGAGAAGCAGAGGCAGAAGCTTCAGAAAGTTGCAAATTTTGGTAGGAAATTGGAATTTTCTCTCATTCTAAAAGGAGGCCCCAGCAACACCTGGGAAAACAAGAACTGTTTTGAGACATGCTGGATCACATCAATGATCGCTTGGCTATGTCTACATCTGGCAAACTTAGTTCGGACTTGCTAGTCCAAACTAAGAAGCTTGAGGTTAGTTTGAACTAACTGCGAACCAGTTAGTTTGACATAACATGTTATAGTTCAAACTAATGCTTAGTTCAAACTAGAATGTGCAGTTAGTTCAAACTTCTTAAGTTCAACCTAAACATTAGTCTGAGCCTGCTGGTGCCTAGTTCAAACTAAGTCCATAACTCTGGACTAACCCCTGGTACTTACAAGTTTAAGCTAAGCTTTCCTTAGTCCAAACTAAGAAGTTTCTTAATTTGGACTAGGGAAAGTCTAGTGTAGCCATGAGCTAAATTAGTCCGGACTAAGCATCCCTAGTCCAGACTAATTTGCCATTAGGCTATGTTTACACTAGTTACTACACTAATTTGGTTGCCATCTACACTAGGCTTTGCCTAATTCGAACTAGCTGCTTAGTTCAAACTTAGTTCGAACTTTAGTCCAGACTAGGATGATGTAACTGCTAGTTCAAATTAAATAAATTAGAACAAAGCGGCTAGTTCAAACTAACCGTTTTTTTTTTTAGTTCAAACTAACTTTTAGTTTGAACTAGCTACACTTTTCTAATTCTAGTTCTAGCTTCTAAAAAAGCGCAGCTAGTTTGAAGTAAAAAGTTAGTTCTAAATAAAAGGCCACAGTCAGTTCTAACTAAAAGGTCCACTAACTGGGTGCTGCTTAGTTCGGACTAAGCAAGTCCAAACTAAGCTTGCTAATGTAGATGTAGCCCAAGATCCTCCCTGAAAGTGACTCAGTCTCCCTGTGACAAAGTGCAATTCTGAATGCAAATAACTGAGCCTATAATAATACAGCAGTTTTTTGAAATTCAGGTCATAAGGGTCACAAACCCTTTGGTTCAGGATTTGAGTATGCCATCAATTGTCTGGGATTAAGAAGAAATTTAGCCCATAGGAATGTCACTGCATAATTTCTACTACTGATCAATGTTAAGTATTGGGATAAAGGAAGAACACAGAAGTGATGCCATGTGCACTGTCTTGTAGAAGCAGGATGGAGCTAAGAAAAAACCCGGAAGGGATGTGATATTTTTAATAAGTATACCTGAGTGTGCAGATATTTTTGTGTTATTGATTCGCTCCTTCAAATTCTTTTAAGGAATGATGAGGTCAGTTTAGGAATCCTTCATCTGAAAGAAGACTGAAGAATTAACTTACAAAAAGTGGCATATCCAGAGGTGTCTTGAGTTATGATCTGGAACTTCAATTTATACCTTTGAGATGTGTACAACAGTAAATTACCTCATGACAAGGGTACTTTCAGCCCAAGAAAGTGTTGGGGTATATGGAGGGACCCAAAGAGACAACAAAAATTGTTCATAGGACATCTTTTTGACATGAAGTGGTGCTCAAAGAAAGCTTGGCTTGTTAAACACCTCTTCAAATAATCACCTGCAAGTGTAGTAATTAGAGGTGTGTCTCTAGGGATGCAAATGTAGATCTGATTAGTTAATTTCACAATTTTGTGCCCAGGATATTGATGGCTGCTTTCATACCAGGCTAAAATTTGTGTCCCATGCATTTTTTTATCCTGTCTAGTGTAACTACAGAAATTATTATTATTTCTAAAAATAACTAATCCTTTTTGAACACTGTTAAGCTCTTGACTTCAGTGTTATCTTTTGGTAATGAGCTCTATAGGGCTTAGGCTACTTGTATGTTTAAAATATTTCCATCTATCTGGGTCTCATTTATTCCTTTCCAACATTATTTGATGTACCCTTAGTATTAGAATAAAATAGAGAACAAAAGCACCTAAATGACCTCTAGGCCATGATCTGCTTACTGTCACCTCTTATATGTCTATATTGCTAACCTGAAATCCTAAGAGGACCATGACCATTTCTGTAACATCCATTTTCAGATGGGATGACAAACTGAATACAATACTTCAGATGACAGAAGATCACTGATTTATGTAATAGCCTTATATTAAATGCTTAATTCTTTATCACTTTACAGAAAAAGCATAGCCTCTTGTCTGCTTTTTTCATTGCTAGTGTACAATGAGCAGATGTTTTCATTGTGTCGTTCACAATGATACCCAGGTCTTTTTCTCAGGTGGTTACAAATAATTAAGTTCTTTATCAATTCACAAAGCACAGACGTAATTTCAAACACAAACAATATTCAAATATGTCAGCTTGAACACCAAGGGTGAGATTCTTAAAAGCATTCAAAAATGGTCTTTGTGCTCTCCCTGACATCAATAGTAAAACTCTCTTTGGCTTCCATGGAAGCTTAGTTAGACCAAAAATTCCACCCTAAAATAATTTGACAAAAAGATTTCTTTAAAGAAGCCCAAAACAAACTTCGTCGCATCATCAATCCACTAACCTCAGCCCTGGAAAAGCAATAAGTCCTGCAGACTTTTGAAAACATCAGTCTATAGAAGTGATTTTAAATTGTCCCTCTGAAGTTGTGTTTTTGCACGCTGCTTTTTGTTGTTTCCCAATCCTCTTATATTAGCTCTTTGAGAGGTTGCTCACAATCTCCTCATGTCTTGATTAGTCTAAATATCCTTCAAATGGTTTCACCTTCCTGTTCATTCTTTCATTAAGATTAATAAATGACTGTTAATATAGATCATTAATGAACCTTATAATGCACTACTTTCATGGTAAAAATAAACACTTGCAGTCTAATACATGACAGAAGCTTACCTGACTACGTATTTTCACTAATAGCCCCTTGTGATGGACTTTATCAAATGCTTCTAAGTCTTAATAAATTGCTACAAAGTCTCCTTCATCATCTATTTTGTTGACTGCTTATAGACCAGAAAGAGTTTTCACCTGAACAAGGCATTCTGTTTTTTCCTTTCACTATGTCCCTCTAGGTGTTTTGTAACTCTCTCTTCAATAATTTACCATATGCACAATTAAAGATCATTAGTAGGTAGACACCAGGAGTGATCCTGAAAATTATCTTGAATGTACATATACAGTCTGCCCTTCAGTCCAATAACTTTGCAAGCTTTTGTATTACATTAGTGATTTGTAATCTATAATGGCTAAGAGCTTATTTGTCAGTCCTAGTATAAATTGTGCAACTTTCTCCTCAGTATCTGCCAAATGTACATGGGTCAGAGGAAGGGCAGTCTGATTATGAAAGAGCAAGCTTCAGTATTCATCCAAATAGACTGATAACAAATATAACTGAAAAAAATTTCAAGAAAAAATTCTATTAACATTTACTCATATTTGTAAATGAACTCACTACTATATTGTAATAAACTTGCTGACATTTATGCTTATAAAAATGGCAAGCTTTAAATGTAGAATACACATAGCAACTTTGAATCCATAAATATGAGTGTTCATACAAATAACATTTTTATCAGGAAACAAGAAACATTTCATGTGACTTGTGTCTCGAAGTAAAATTACCCACAAAACTCAATAGTTGGATATTGTTTGTACATCTGTTTATGCAAAATGTAGAGTCCAAGAACTATTCATTGAAATTATTTGTACTCATAATTTTGATAAATATCCATCTTCAATTACATGTGCCAAGACAGGTCACTGGCTGGTGTTAAGAAAGACTATACTGTGCTTGAGGAGTCATAGACTCTACCCCGTCTCCATCTCCCAGAAGTAGCTTCCTGATTCCATAGGGCTCCTCCAGAAGCAACAATTTGAAAAGATGGGAGTGTCAAGGTGGGTCCATCGCTCTATACCCTCAAACGCTGCTTAGAAAAGCAGACCATGTGTGTAGGAAAAAGTATGGCACAGATTATTTACCACACACCACAACTGGGACCTGGCAATATTTCTATCTAAGCAGAACATCCTCTAGTGCTTCCCCTGAAGCAATTCATCTATCCCACCACAGAACTGTGCCTAGAAATCAGTAGAGTGCAGGCAAAAAGAAATTCTCATCCTTTGCATTTGTGTACAGGAGACAAGAACAATGATTCCTCATGTCCAGTGCCCACAGTGATGTTGCATAATCCAAAGAGAAAGAGCTGACCCTATGCAAGGGCAGTGCATGCTGTACACCATCAGCTGCTGTGACAGCCGCCATCCAGCACAAGGGGCCTCCAGGGTTCACGGTGGGCTTGGCTGGCCTCTGCTTTTTCCCAAGTGTGTGAAACACTTCAGTTGTTTCCTTTTATTTATGGTTAATATATAGTATTAACACACAAAAGCACATACACCTGCAGTTTAAATTATTCATGTAACATATAAAGTAAATCGATCCTAGCTTGAGTCTCCAAAAATCTTCCACAGCCCTTCCATAAGCAGGATGGTCAAGGGAACGGGATTCCCCAAATGACTGACTAATTCAGCCTAAATTATAAGAAGCCATAGAAAATATTTTATTTGGTGCTCTCTACACCAGTCCAAAACATTTACTTTATGGTGGCCATAAAACCTCTTCACGAAAGTTAATCCACAGTACTGGCTGATCACTGAGGGCACATCCCTTCATCCACAACCTAGAAAACACCACTGCGTTGGGCTCAAATAGGGATATCTCCTGGCTTTCTTGTTACAAAAATTGATTTTTGCCTTCTTTCGACCTCCCCTCCTTCTAATTTACTGTTCCACACTGTTTAAAGCCAAACAACTGCTTTGATTAGCTGACACAGTCTGACCCGATCCTATGATTTATACTTCTTTGCATTTATTTTCCTCCCATTCTATAAGTTCTTCATTGTCAAGTATTTGATGAAGTGGGATTTTCTTCCATGGAAACTCATACAATAAATAAATTTGTTAATCTTTAAGGCTATGTTTACATCAGGAACAGTTAGTTCAAACTTGTTAGTTTGAACTAATAAGTTAGTTCAAATTAACAGCATGGACTAGTTAGAACTAACATTAGTTCGAACTAGTCCACTTTTTAGTTCAAACTAACTGCCCTTAGTTTGAGATTATTAAATTCAAACTAAGGGTTAGTCCTAGTCTCCACCAGACTTAGTTCAAACTAAACACTTAAAATAAGAGCTTTAGTTACTAGTTTGAACTAATGATTTCATTAGATCAAACTAACGAAAGCCTGATGTAGACAGCTAAAAAGTTTATTTGAATTAAGCCTCCTTAACTCAAACTAACTTGCCAGTGTCGACATAGCCTAAAAGTGCCACAAGACTCCATGATTTTTGTATATGCAAATATATTCAAACTGGATTAATTTGACTTAAATCTAGTTTACACAACATGTGGACAAGCCCTTAGTTTCTCTTTTTTATTTATTCCTGAAAAACTTTTCTGCATATGCATTAAATTACATACGTGCCCTATTTGCAAAGATATGTAAAATTCCTATGTCAATCTGTGCAATGGAAGGGAGAATCAAACCTAAAGTTTCTGATCTTGCTCTCTCATAATGGCAATGTAAAAAAAAAAACCTCATTGGCCCAAATCCTCTGCTGACATAACTCCACTGATGATCATAAAATTATTCCACTATACGAGAATTTGGGAGGAAGATTTTATGAAGAAACACTGTTTTCGATGATTTTTATGGGAGTTACAATTTAAGCAAGGCCTGCATGGAAGTTATTTTCCAAATTTCAATTGTCTTAGTAATCGTTACAACAGTATCTTCTATAACATGTCAGTGAAACTCAGGTTTTATCAAATGAACTTTATAAAAATATTCAACTTACTGGAAAGGGAATCTTCCATCTGGCAAATAATCTTACAAACAGCAGCCAAGAAAAACTTCTCTTCCTGCATTAAAGTTGTAGATTTCTGGGAACTGATGCAGTAGAAGTGCAAAAGCCTGACTAACTACAACTGCTAAAACACCACCAGCACCCTTGGGAATGGTGTCTGGCAGTATTACAGATAGGAAGTAATCAAGAGCTATTATGGAGAGGAAACTAGACTTCTGAGAAAATGAGAAACTGTTCCTTTGCTGTTTTGTGTCCTGTTCACCATACCGCAGGGAAATAGGAGAAAAAGAAATCATCACAAACAGCCCTGAAGTGAAATGGGGAGATATAGAGATGAGAAAAAAATGTTAGTGGACTTGCAAGTGATTTCCTGCACCAACAGCAGTGTTTCAGGCTGGTGATCAGATGTGTTGATCTGCCTTTCCTAAAGTGGTATCTGCACAGGGTTGCTTCCCTCTTTCCTGGATCTAGTTCAGGGTGTTCCCACCAGCTCTTAAGATCATTAGGCTGTCTCTTGGCAAACCATGCTAGTTGCCACTTGCTCCTAGAATTCTTCTTTTATACAGAAAGCATTTCCTACATCTTAATTGTGTGGTCTTTTCAGACTCCCAAGCTTCCTTCCCCACACTGAACATGAATACTATATTCTAGGGAGCAAATCATGCACACATTAGTTAGCCTTAAATTCAAATAATCCTTGTTTTTGACCTTTACCTAAGTAAGGGTGGGGAAAGGACTCCCTGATTTGGCTCCAATTAATTTTGATTGAGTGAAATTCTAAAAGGAAAAAGGAGATGGAGATTGATGCTGCATGTTGGATAATATTTGATTTCTGACCTGAAAAAACTGGTGAGACTGGACCTGGCTATGCTAGATCCTGTTTTTCATTATATTTAATGTTTTTAACTCCTCTTGAACAACCATGGTGGTAAAGGAGACTCTCAGAGATAAAATACTCATAAAAACATGGAAAAATTAAAATGAGGAAGATTGAAAGGTCTCAAATTCTATAAAAATGGCAAGCTAGAAAAGCCCACCTTACTTCCTTCATGCACTCCACTGGAATAGCTTTCCCCAAAAATATACTCTGTACATTTTTACTTGTTATTAGTGCAGCTGTGAATAGGTAGTGATCTCAATGATATCAGTGTAGCCTTGACTAGACAGTGAAATTAAATTTGTTGCTGATATGAAGACAATGCAAATCTTCTGTATAAAAGGAAGTCTCTTTCTTATACTAAGGTGTTGAATAAAGGACGCAGCTTTCCTGTCAATAAAAGAAGCAATGAAAAGAGTGAAAAATTAGAATGTCTAGTTTTCATATGTGCCCAAATAAAACACACAAAAAGCCTAACAGCTTTTCTGGGTTTTTTGTCAACTGTGGTTTAACGTAAGGATGAATGACTTTGAGATCAGAGCCAAACATATCTAGCTTCTAGAGAACTATCAGTCTAATCAAATTTACATTATAAAGCACCCTTTATGCAAGCATTCCAGGGCATTGAACCAAGTCACTTTAAAAATAAAAGCAATCAAATATTAATAAGCAAACCAAACAAATACATCTTTGGGTTACATTTTTTTTTAAAAAAAGAACAGTTATTCTGCACCTGTACTGCAAATGGGAATTAAATTCCACAATCAAAGATCAGAGTAGACAAAAAAATGCAGTTCCAACATGCAGACCAAGAAAGTGGTAGAGCAGAAAAGGTAGCCCAGGGAATAAAGAACTAGAGGTTCAAATGCAATGGAGCCAAGCTATGAATGTGTTTATAAAGAATAACACAGGAGGTGATGGCAAAGCAATTGTTAAATAGCCTTGAAGATCTAGGTGAATATTTCTCAAATATAGTGACTAAATGTAGGAAAACTCAGATTTGAAAAAACTTGACTTTCAATTCAAAGTTATTAGGGTCACATTTGTGAAACTGTATGATGGATTTGTTTGTCCTAGGTATCACTAAGCTATTTAACACATCCCACAATCATCATTTAGGAAAATCCCAGGGCTGCAATCCAAGGATATTCTAAATCAGAAGGATGATGCAATAATCATTGATTCAAATTAACGTGTCTATCTAGGACTGTAACCCATATACAAGGACACTATCCATGACTATTTCACAACAGTAAATGCTCACTTTCATGAATCCAATAAGTTCACTCAGAATGTTTAAAAAAAAATATGAGGGGTAAATATCAAGACTTTAATTCTTCCTGTGGTGGACTGAGGTCTAGTCTGCCTCTATAGGTCATGCACTTTTATTCAGTGGCCCCTCTTTTGGGACTATTCTAAGTTATAGGATGGTTGTCCTCCTTGATAGGAGTTTCTTCCCTGTTCAACCACTCCTAGATATGACCAAATGGCAGAAAGGGATTGGTGGGCCAATCCCACCCTCTACCTCAGACCCTGACCCAGGGGCCCTATGAGTAGCAGCCCCCAAAAACAAAGTCCAGGAAAGCTACCCCCTTCCCTGGGTGGCCAATCCTTGGCCCCACTGCTCCTGCTCTGAAACTGGGAGGCTTCCACAACTTCCTTGCCTGAAGTTTTGCCATCTTTGTAGTCTCTCCCCTGTTTGGGGTGTGGTTGCCCCATCTCCACTCCTTTGTTCAGTTCTGAGCAGAAGGGTCCTCCTTCAGGCTGCTGGGCCTAACCACTCTGCCTATGTGGGTTTCTCCCAAACACCTGTACCTTCTTGGTGTTGTAGCATATAGCAAACAATCTCTCACTTCTAGTAACTCTACTCCTCACTGAACTCCCTTCAGCTGCTCCTGCTGGCCTGAGAAAGAGGCTTTTAAGCCACACAACAGGTTCCATAATTGGCTTCATGTGACCCAATTAACCTGGAGTAACCCTGGTTAAATTAAACCAGGGAACAAGGATTTACTAATCCTGGGGATAATATATACACACCTTCCACCACTCTCCTGTAGCCACTGGGTCTCACTCTGTCAAACTCTCTATCAAAATATGGAATTAAAAAATACATGTAAAGCTTGGGTTAAAGATAGGAAATATTAAGAAGTCTATAGTAACTGAATTCTATATTGACTATTAATACTGGAGGAAATTATCTGGAAGAGTCCAACAAAATAAACGTCACTAATAATAGGGTTTTTTTTAAAAAAAGAAAAACAGTGATTGCTCTACCTTTATTTGTGTGCAGAATAAAAAAAATGCCTCTGGCCACAGTCCAATGAAGTATTTAAACAATTAACATTAAGCATGGAAATATTGACTTCAAGAGGACTGCTCATGTGCTTAAAACTAAGCAGATATCTGAGAATTTGATCTTGCGTGATTTAAGTCAATAGGAGTTTTGTGCTTTACTTCAGTGGGAGCAGGAACAGTTGCTAAGAGACAGATTTCCAAAGGTATTTAGGCACCTAAAGGTGAAAATTCTGCTAGACACCGATCTGCAAAATGCCCAGGTCCTTAGCCCTCATTGAAGTTATTTCAGTGATAAGATGGCACTGTCCTCTTTACGCACTTGAATATCTGGCCCTCAGGTGCTTTACTTTTCTGTACTGATGTCTGAGAAAAGGGTCTCCTGCTCCATATTCTTTTCCTCATACCATTACTTATCTTTCCTTTCAATCTTGCAAACACTTGAAAACATAAATACAGTTACTTAATGAGTAGTTCAGCTGAAACTAATTGTGCTATGTATTGGCCAAATACTGGTACCATTATTCACACTGAGTAGCACCTTCAATGCAAGAGACTTCATTGACTTCAAATTAAATTATTCTAATATGAAGTGCTACCCACAACAAGAATAAAAGTGGAACAATCTGGTGCCTTATGAGTAATTTTATTCACATGCATGTTTATGTTGGATCCATCAATGATTAAAGAAAAGATAAGAGGCTTTGTTTTACACAAATTCAAACAGTGGTGTGATACATTCTGAACATATCTTTCACACTTGTGTAATGCTACTTCCTGCTTAAGTTATTGAGAACTCTGTTCGTTAACTATTTAGGACTGACTAATGCCTTTGATCAAGATCCAAATTGGTAACTTACCCTATCCATTTATTTCAAGAGCTCTTGTATTCTGAAACAATTATTTCTATACTAGTGCAAATGTTGACTACTTTTGTTCATATGAAAAATCTAGTATCTTATATTTTGTTAAAAATAATATCAGCTTTATTAATAGCAATTTTATAATACCCAGAAGTGTACATCTCAAAGTAAAGCTTTTACACTCCAGTATATACCTCTGAATAATAGCTTTTATCCCACAAAAATAGACTCTTCTCATTTGCATTGTGTTAAGGATGGGAGCTTGCTAACAATTCAGTATTGTATAAATGAATCCCCAGTGTGGTTGAAGAAAACTTTTAATGAAATCTTACTTCTCTACATGCTGCATGGACTGCAATTTTGCACTTGTTGGTTCTTGTAATTTTGCAATGAAATAAAGTTTATCTTCATGCAATGAGCCCCAAAGGACCTTTATAGGAAACAAGTAGAATATGTATTACTTTTTTTCTCGGTTAAAAAAAAAACATTGTCTTTATGGAATTAGTGATGTCTGTAAACAATGTATGAAATTCAAGTTCACTCTCCTGTGACAAAATTCAATGAAAATAAAACCAGAGACTGCTATGTGATCACTGGGGACAGGGAAATCAGCATGGCAGGGACCACCATGGAATCTAATGAACCAAAGTCTTCACTGATTTTGCTGAGATTTTCAAAGCCTTTACTTTGAATTATTTTATTGAAAATATATTAAATAAGCTTATAAGCTATATATTTAAATCTGTGCCTGACAACGCCATTCCATTTCACAGAAAGCTATATTGCCATGCTATATATAGGTATAAATCTTTTCTTAAAAGTCACATTCTATTCTCTTTCAGTAGTCTAAATCACCCAAGTGATGTCCCACAAAGAAACTTAACTCACTGACATAATGCCTATGCCAAGGGTTAGTGGGTCTTTCTGACATGCTCAGGGTCTATCTGACTACCATTTTGGGGATTAAGAAGAAATTTTCTCCCATGTCAGTTCAGACACATTGCTTTCACCTTCCTCTCTGCATGGGACACCTATAGATTTAAAGTTGAGTAAGTGGTGGATTCTCTGTAAGTTGGTCCTGGGTTCAAGCCCCAGGGGGTTGGACTCGATGATCTCACGAGGTCCCTTCCAACCCTATGATTTGATTGATTGATTGATTGACTGAAGGCTTTTGTGATTTAAGCACTTCCGTAACTCTGCTAGAGGCCTATTACAGGAACGAATAAGCCTATTACAGGAATGAGCAGGCAAGATTCTCTGGCCATCAGTATTCAGGAGGTCAGACTACATGAGCATGACGGGCCCTTCTGGCCTTAAGTCTATCTGTTTGAGACCAAGTGAACCCAGCATTCTCTTTGCTGGGGACTCTCAATCAGGCATATACACATGTTCAGAAGACCTCTCTCAGTATGATTCCTCTCCATGCATTCATTTCTCCTGACTCATCATCCCTTTATATACACAAATGCATATGAAACATCTCTGCAGGGGAGCAGAGGAAAGAGAGCCTCTTGCACTGGTTGTAGAATGACTCATGATTAGTTATGCAAAAATTAATCCCTTATGAGCTTAAAATGACCCCTTTCCAGCACAATGGAACTGGAAGATTCATACACTGGTATATCTTCTGTCCCCACCTGGCCTTCTGGGTCCACTACTCCATACAGCCTCCCGGAATTTCACATGCTCTGCTGTCGAGTTCATTGTCACAGCAGTGGCAATGAGGACAGAATGTGGTACATCAGAAACACTCAGACGTACAATGGGCAATGGATAATTAAACAGAGGCACGGACAAGATTCTACCTCTAATTCTAAGTCCCTCCAGAAACTCAAAAAAAAAAAAAAAAACAACCTCCAAAACAAGAAGAGCTCCTTGTAAGATGAAAATGTAAGTGGTAAGAGATCCAGATTAACAGTGGGACTGGGGTTGACCTTATTTTGATTTTTCACCTTAGATTAAAGGGCTTCAATGTATATCTGGTAGAAAACATAAGTAACACAGAAACTTGTCTTCAATTATTGTATTTTTTGTTCCAATAAAGAGGCCTCCTCAAAACCTTGCCATCTCCAGAAGTATTAATCCAGTAAGCTCTGTTTTCATCACTAGTTTAGCTGCAACACCGCTTTCCTAGAAAAAGAGCAGCATTCTCTTTGCTGGGGACTCTCAATCAGGCATATACACATGTTCAGAAGACCTCTCTCAGTACGATTACTCTCCATGCATTCGTTTCTCTTGACTCATCATCCCTTTATATTACTCATTTGGCGCTCTACGTAAAGGCCTCTCTGGTGGCCTGATCTAATGCTCACCAAAGTCACACAGAGTCTTTTTACTGATTTCACTGGTGACTGGTCAGGTCTTCTCATTCTTCCCAATCTTCACAAGAGAAATTCATTGTATCTTCAAAATGGGTAGTAAAACCCTGCTTGAAATCCTGCCCTCTTATCTTTTTTTTTTTTTTTTTATGGTATTTGAACTTGCCTGAAAAGATGCATTTCATCTCCACTGATTTTAATTTGGCAAGTAAACACGCCAGTTCCTACCATATTCAGAAGGCCTGAGCCAAATGTCACTGGAATCAATAAAAACAAGCAAGGAGTCCTGTGGCACTTAAAGACTAATAAATATATTTATTGCATGGGCTTTCAGGGAGGAATTTACAGAATGCATTTATTTCCTCCCATTCTGTAAGTTCTCCCATCTTGAAAGCATCTGACAAAGTGGGATTTTCTCCCACAAAAGCTCATGCAATAAAAATATTGGTTAGTCGTTAAGTGCCATAGGACTCCTCGTTTGTTTTACTGAACTAGACTAACACAGCAACACCTTTGGCTCCTGGAATCAATAGGAGCCTTCCAACTGGGCTTTGAATGAGGACTGTGGGCATTATTTCTGACCCAAGGTCAATCCAGATAAAGTAGTGAAAATATCCATGGGCAAAATGAAAAACCGTTTGTATTATTTTACCTGTTTTCTTTCAATCTGCTTGATTCCCTGTTTCTTTACTTGAAGATGCCTTCTTGTTTAATGTTTCTACCATTGTTTGATTAACTGGGGGGAAAACTGCATTTGTGAATATCCTATGGCACCTCAATGTGATCTGGTGTATATAAAGTTAATCCTGATGGTGACCCAAATGCATCACAGACAATCACACAAAGCTTAGCAGAATCGGATCAATTTACACTTTCTTCTGGAATAGTCCAGCATAAAATAAATATGGCCTACTATGAGATTCCTTATAGGCCAATTATTGCATTTCAGGGTAAGATGCAACAGGAAAACAGAAAAAGTTTATGATGTGGCAGCTTGTTAAGAACATGTTGAACTGAAGGACACTCATTTTCAGTATTCGCCAACCCTTAACTTTCAACTAAACCTAACCTGCAGTACAAACATTAGCAGTTCTCCCTTCACGGCTCTGAAGTGACATTTGTCTCTCTCATTTTCTTTCACTTCACTGTGTTTAATTAACTAACAATTTAAAACTTGTTAGATTCATTGGAACCACCACAAACAGATCTCACTAAGGCTACACACATTTCCTTGCAGATAAGAATTACACTGATGACAGTTCGCACCAAGGGAATTCATTACAGCAATGAAACAAAGCTGCTGAAAAACAAAAAAGAACATGACTTTACAAAGGGAATCATTTGGGATGAATGTCATGAATCAAAAAAATCAAAGTATTCCATAATGTATAACAAACCTGGAGAGACTGAAAGAAAGAAAATAACATCTGTTCCGTGTGATACCACTACTACAGTCATCGGAGACGGATTTATGGTCCCCAATGTGCTAAATAGTGATTTGAATCAACCTGTACACACATGCATCATTACTGCTGTCTTAAGGGTTTTTGTGTACTATATCTACAGTGCAGTTAAAACTTTTATTTCCAGATAGTATTTGAAGAATTAAGATTGTCATTCAGTTAAGATTCAGTTCAAGTTACAAAAGCACAGCCTAAAAGAACAATTTAACAGCAGATTCTCTCAGCCACTTGACTAATTGTTCTTGGCATGGGTCAAATGCCTTCTAGCACCCATGTCATTCAGGCAAGATAGTAATGGAAGGAAAGGCTCTCATTTATAAAATTGTCATATTTCAGCAAAAGTATTATAATCTGGCACTCAGTTATTCCTTGACATATAATGCAGTTACTAATCTAGAGCATAACTCTAGAATGGTCATCAATATCCTGTTGCTGCTCAGAGATTATCACCTTCTAGAGATTCGCCTTCACCACCTGTTAATTCTCCTGTTCACATGATTAAGAAACTTGTGGGCTGCATTGTGATATCAGCTGCATTGTTGTACCTTTAATTTACAACAGTGTGGTTCAGATCACAACCTGATCCTATCTTATTCTTTTATTAAGAGAAGTCTTGGTTTCATCTGGTGTTTTGAAAGTTTATGTATGACCACCCCTTTGTAGGCACACTCTAGCTGAATAGAAGCTCTGTCTAACCCGGTTTATGGCATATCTTCCTGAGACAGCAAAACATTCTCTTGTCTTTAGCAGCTAGCAGGGTCCTTCACAATTGAGATTTTCTGAGTGCTTCCTTGTTTCATCGTTAGATACACTCCAAATAATCAGAATTGTTACAAGACTAGAAACAGAAGTAGATTTTCTTGAAATATTATTTATTTTTTCATATACGTTGTGATTGCTTCTACATAAACAGTCAAATCAAGCATCTTAGTCCTAACCATTCAACAGCTGAGAAAAGCAGATTGTGAAAGTCCTTAAAGAAACTGAGCAGCCCTGGCTGGTGAGTGCAGCCTGTACACGTGACCTACATCTTTAAACTGGCCACAATGGCAAAAGGTGAAGTCACAAAGGCCCCTTTCATGGTCATCATCTGTACATGTGATCACACCACATCTGAAGCAATTGAGTTTACCTAAAGGTTACTTGGGTGGTCAAAAACAGGGGGACGGACAGTTGGATCAGTCACTTAAAAGACATTGACTACATCTGAAGGTTGTTCTTGCAACTTAGTATGTCACCCACAGCTGAAATTGGGTGCCTTCAACTAAAAGAATAGCTTGATGCATAAAACCCTTATTTAAATAAGAGTTATGGCATGTCTTGCACCTTAAGGAGAAAATTTGTGCAAGGCCTGATGCCAGGAAGGGTGATATTGGACAGAACAGGTAGCAAGCCAGCTTCTCAGTCTCATGGTACCTGTTATATGCATGGTCAACTCCACCAAAAAGATGTGATGTCTAGATTAACACTTTCTTCAGATTGCTAGAGGATTCTGCATGTTCTTCGTCTAGGCAGGGAATGTAGATCTTACAATACCTCCTGAAATTGACTTGCTGACAGCTTTATAGATGGCATTTGTGAACTGTATGTAAGCTTTTGGAACAGATGTTGTGCAGGATATAAGTGATATAGTGTAATGCTGGGCCAATTTACTTTTGGATGGTTCCGGTGAGGATTTTTATGGGTGCTCACAATAAGTGCAATAGGTATGAACAATGTTGCCTCTGTGAAAAGTTTCTCAATATACTGCTTCTAGACTGAGATGAATGATTGCTATGATTATGGTGCAGGTGAGAGTAAGGAAGTAATCTTGCTTCTGTCTAGCAAATGACAAGTAACCCATTGTTTTGGATCATGGATGAGATAAAGGTCATGAAGCAATGCACAGTCCAAAAAGGTCAGCTCCTTTTCTCTATTTCTCTTAAAAGAAAATATCTTGCAGCTGGGAGGGAAACTGAAGTTGCTGGAAATGTATAATTTTTTTAGAAAAAAGAATCACTTAACTATGCTTCACAGAACTTGTCATTGCTTCCTTCTTCCATACACTCAGATACCCCAAATGGCTGTCCATTGATGCTTGCCATTATATTTTCAAGCCTCACTATGTCATTTTTGAAGTTTTACTCCTATCCACAGGATAAGTGGAAATTGTTTCTTAGATAGATGCTATATTTTCAAGATCAAAAACCTAAGTTTCAACTCCCAGCAATTTGGACCAGACTATTTCTCCCCTATCTCCAATAGCATTCAAAAAGTGTTTTTAGTCTTTCATTTACCAACTCCAAACTTTCAGTGATTCTAGATTTCAAATGCCTGATCCTCGATCATGTTACACCAGTTTTCTGATATTGCAATTCCACTGAATTCAGTGGAGTTACATTAGCATCAAACTGGTGCAATGGAATGGAAAATCCAGCCCTAGTTCCAACAGAACTGCTCCCTGCCTGGACCTACAGTACTAGATGTGGTTGTCTTTCCTTTTGGATCTGATCCTCTTGATTTGAAAGCAGCTTCTTTGGAAATACGAGGCTTGTTTTTAGGCATTTCAAAAACCAATTAGCATTACTAAAACTGATGCAAGCTGTACTGCTGTTGGTGCTAGCAGAAAGCCAATTTCCAAAGGGTAAACAAAATAAACATAGCAGGTGGGCTGGCAGAGTGCAGCAAAACATGGCTGCTCTCTGGAACACTCTCCTGTAACATCCCTCCCCCCCCACACACACACTTTTTCTCCCTTCCGACTAGCAATACAAATCCATGTGCTGACTCTCCTACTATGGTCAGGCAGGGATTATTATCTGAATATAACAGTGGATTTAATAGGTGTTGAGTTTTTTCAGCGTAGTTATCTGGAACCAGCAACTCATGCTCCTGTTAACAACCCTTATTCATGACTACTGCTATTGTAATCAATAGGAGTGGATTGCTCAGACGATTGTAGGATGGGGCCCTAAAATAACAAACATTTTTCACAGGACAATCAATTTCAAATCAGACTGACAATGGCTGGGCAGCTGGTGTGCTATGACTGCTGCTTTGATAATTGTCTCACTGTTACTTTGTGCTCTCCCCATCTGTTTGTTGTATCCATTTTGTTATCAGTCATCAGACACTTAGTAGAAGTTTTCTGAAACAAGCGCTTTTTTTTTTTTTTTTTTTTTTACATGTGCACATAATGCCTAAAATAGAGGTCTCAACCCCTGATTACAGCCTCTAGGTATAAATCAATCATTAATAATGAGATCAAATCCCATCTATATATCCGGCAACCAAACCCCTCAAATAATAACACAGCCCAATGGAAGTGGCCTCCAATGCATGACTGACACATAGTCTATATTAGTGGTTCCCAACCTGTGGTCCGGGGACTCCCAGGGGTCCGTGGACATGTTGCAGGGGGTCCACGGAGCCTTCCCCTACCGGGGCTGGAAGCCAGCTACAGCCCTGATGTTCCCTGCCAGGGCTGCCTTTCCCTTCCCATGGCCAGATCCTGGCAGGGGGATGGGGCTGTGCCAGCTCCCCGGCAGGGGCAAAGGCAGGGGCCCATAGTTGCTGCGACTTGGCTCCCCAGCAGCGCTGGCAATGGTGGTGGCAGTGCTGCTCACGGGCTGTCCCAGTGGTGCCGCCAGAGTGGTGCAGGCCAGATTACATAATCAGCCAGGGGGGCCACAAAGATTTTTTTCATTAAAAAAGGGTCCCCAGCCTGTCAAAGGCTGGGAACCACTTGTCTATATAGTCTATGCTTGTCAGCACCTGAGAATTTGTGGAGTTAGTGAGCCCTTTTTTTATGGCTGAACTGTATTTTATATATGGGTAGACCAAAACTGAGCACTTTGGTTGGACTTCATTATCCCCCAAATTTCAGGGCTTGTTTGCATCCAGGGCTTTGGTTTGAGCCATTAAAGAGATCTGGGCCAGATGCAAAATTGAATCATTTTGTGTTTACATTCTCCCCAAAACCTAGAGCTGTTCAGATCCAGAGATTTTAATTTGTAGCCTTTTCAATTTCTCAGATATATCTCGCAGACCAGGGCAAAGGAATGTCAGTAATTGTAAAGCACACTGTTTCATTGTACTGCAATAATGTACTTATTTTCTCCAATTCATTCATAGATCATTCACAACCAGTAATGGTGGCTTTGCAGAATCAATAGCTCCTCTCCTCATCACAAAGTTATGGAAGAAATATATGCACAGTTATTTTGGTTTCAGAAGGCAGTTAGCTTAGGTATGCATTTCCTTTTCTTTGCACTACAGCTCCACCAGCTGCATTAATAGCACTGGGGCTATCTCCTACCCATAACACACATAGGAAAAGATTCTAATTGAAGGCTCTAAAGTGCTTACAGATAATAGCTGTCAGTGTAATTTCACTAACTTTTAGCCACCCACATCACATCCTATCTCTAACATACACAAATTCCAACCAAATATGAGTTGGAGGAGAATTCCATCAGCACAGTTGATGCTGTTCTGGTTAATGTCCCTTGGGTATTGACCTCAGAAAATAACAGCAAGAATTAAAGTGCTGAGAAAGTCATCCCATTAAGTGAATCACCACAAGAGGTCACACTGCCTGTCTGCCCATTCATCTTTCTCCTCCACTAAAATAACTAACTGTTAAAAGATGATGAACACCTACTTGAGGCATTTCTGGGGATGCAAAATTTGCAGGCAGAGTGTGTAGGGCTACCAAAAGAAAGTATGAAAAATCAGGATGGGATGGGGAGGGGGAGAAGACACCTGTAAGACAAAACTTCAAATATCAGGACTATATCTATAAAATCAGGACATTTGGTCACCTTAAGTATGTGCAGTGTGCAATAATCTCATAAATACATCAGCCTCGTAAATCTCTTTATAAATATGTAAATACTTTCCAAACACTGAAGGCGGCTTCAGAAATGGAGATCAGAAGCTAGAAGTGGAAATTCTTGTGAGTCTCTGAAACCAAAGAGAATTCAAGAAAATGTCTGAGAAGCACACACCTTCTGTGCAAACTCAAAGGATGTGATTGTCAACCTGCCATGGAAACAGTTCTTCCAGTCTTGAAGAAGTTCTGTGTAGACCCATGCCTGCCTATGTTTACGTTCTGGGCTCCTGGTAAAGTCAAGACCAGAGACAACCTGTGCCTGCCAATAGTGGCGGAGCACTGTAAAGGCAGTAGCTTCAGCAGATGTTACTGAGCATGCTCAGTCCCAGTGATCATGTTCTACAAGTCAACCAGAAATGGGGGGAGGGTGCATACATGACCCAACTTATTCTCCCCATTACCACATTGCCAATGGTAGAGACATTAATTTAGGCCCTAGGCATGAGATGGAAAGGGACTCATAGACTTGCACTTTCAGGTCAAAAGAGACTATCATGATCACCTAGTCTGCAGGCTTCCATGGCACAGAATCTGACTGAGCCACATAGCCACAAAATGTTAGTTCAGTCAGAATTTGGCTCTCAGAATTCTTTTGGTATACATAACACATTTTGCCTTTAACATCTGATTGCTTTTTCTGTAACTTAGGACATTAAAAATCAGAATATTCAAAACACTGTAGAAGAGACAGAGCCCTGGCTTGGTGGCCTGGAATGCATGCCTGCTGATTAGAGCTGACTCATGGCTTAACCCTAATGAGAAAAGAGGGAGCAGACGGGAACCTGGGCATAGAGGCCTGGGCAGGAAACCAGAGTGGTGTGAGAAGTGTGGTTGAGGTAGACCTCATATGTGGGCAGCCTGCTTGCAGCAGCCAGGGGAGGCAAAACTACTCTGAGCCCCTGAGAGCCCTAAACAAGCCAAGAGACTCGTGGGCTATAGTTGGGCTTTCTGGAAACTGTTGGAAAGATGGGTTTGATCTAACCAACCACTGTGAATAAAGAGCACAGGTGACAGCAATGATGGACTGGTGAATCATTTGTGAATTCCTGGATACTGGAGAAGTGTGACCTGAGAGGCCAGAAGGGGGCAGATGGGCCATGACCTGTTACACTTCCACTCTTAAAGGTTCTTTTTTCCTGCATCTATTTTCCAGGTAGTTCTTCATGTACCAACTGCCTGACCCACAGGTTTTTGGATACTGTGCAGGTCAGACTACCTGATCACACCATGAGTGTTCTTCTGGCTAAAGAAAAGTCTAGATATCTGGATATTTCAGTACAGAATGGCCCTGAATCACAGAAGTGAGAACAAGTACTCCCACTCAGGCCAAGAAGACCTTGTGTTGAAATGCTTACCAAAGAAACTTGTGAAATCTGGCCCTGGCCCCTATTCTCCATATACAAGTGCATATTTCAACCAGCTAAGAAAGGCAAAACATTCTAAAGATTACCTTTTACATCTTTGATATGCAAGGATCTTGGTGGTAACATATGAGCTTTTTTCTTAAATGTGAGAGCACAACATATTTCACTCACTCCTCACCGATAAAGCGTTATGGTGCTTTTCATGCCTTTAAGAGCAACTTCTACAATCCACTACTATCTGTAATGAATCTTCAGACTTTGTAATCTTGCTAATGCAAAAAAGAACAGGGTGCAGTTATTAGAGTCAAGGAAAGGTAGAGTAGCTCAATTCTAGTGCACAGAACATTAGTTGGGTTCTGTTTTACATTCAGTTCGGTAACGGTTGGGTAATAACAGAAATGTTGTCTTTCTAGTCACCCTTCCACCAAAGAATGCTAGTTTAAATAGAGAGTTTTGCATAGAGAGCTGTTTGGAGGAAATATTAGTCATACAGCTCCACTGAAAATTTAGTCTGTATATGTTTCCACAAAAATGATAAAGTTCTCTTGCAGCTTTGAATTCTATTCCAGAGTAACATTAAACGATTTAAGAAGGAACTGCATAATTCAAAAGAAAAAAGTGAGTGTGCTATAGAAGGAAAATTGTATAATGTTGCAGTTTAATGTATTAGAAGTCAGCATTATCTGGAACTTTCTAATCATAATTTTAGCCGTTAAAGCACCAGGGACTCCATCAGTATAGACACTATATTCTGACTCAATTATATTATGCATTAAAAAGTGGTGGTTTACAACATCTATTAGACTTGTTATTACCCTTGTGCCATACTCAATTGACCAAAGGGGGAGGGGAAAAAAGCTTTCTCCTAGGGGAGGGAAAACAAAAAAAGCAAATTCAGTGAAATGCATTAATAGGTGCTCCCTGAGAGAAGACTGGAGGTTTCAGTTCATTTCTTCCCAAGATGAGTATTCCTACAAAATTCATCAAAGTAAACATCATGCCTCATTACCCCTTTCTATTGTTCATACCACACTCATATAGGTATAACACTGATTAATGGAAATAAATTACAATCTACCATGACTGAGAATAAGCAACTCCATAAGCTTAGCTGAACTAACAGCATGAAAAGAATCTCTAATAAAACAAGTGTCGGGAAAATAGCCCAAACCTTGTCCACACTAGATGGAAGCATGTAGTGTGGAATACCTGGGGCTTCAATGGCTGCTCAGTGCCTTGCATGTTTAAGAAAAGAGATACACCAAACATTTAACTGACACTGAAATTGGTGGCAAGGCTCATAAAACATGTATGGCTCAGGTCTGACTGAGAAGGTGCTGGCTGTACCAATTTCTACCCACTAAGGACAGCAAGTCATAAGCACTGCAGCTGTGCCTGTTTGACTATTCATCCTAATTCCATCCATACACTGCTGTGTTGGAAAATAATCATAAATTCCCTCCACCTGGCAGCAGTGCAGGATTTTTCATGCATGTCCAGGATGCTCTGGAGCAGGGGTCTCAAACTCAAATCAACGCAAGGGCCGCGTGAGGATTAGTACATTAGCCTTGTAGGCAGGCACTAAGCATAGCTAGCATAACAGTTGCATTCAATAACTATAGCAGTTGCCTTAGCCTAAGCGAAGCCATTTTGTTGTTTATCATCTAGATACCAGTTCGGAAATCCCCTCACTTCTCCTTTCAAAATCCCCTAACTTCCCTGTCTCCAAAAACCCCTATCCTCCCACACCTGAGATCATTTTCAACCAATTATGTATCACTGTTTTACTTGTAACCATATAAGGCTTGGCAGGACTAGCAAGATACCAGGGGTATATAAACTGACCATTTGATGTAATCAGGGTCTCTCTGCCACTAGAGCAGGAGGCCCATTTGTGATCACAAATGCAATAAAGAAAATACCTTTTTACTCTTGGTGTGTTTATTGGCTCTGACGACACCAAGACAATCCTGGTACCTGAATTCTGGTAACAGCCTGAGGGCTGCACCACTAAAACCTTCTCACATGATGATATTGCAAATATCAATAATGATAGTGTCATTGTAGGCCACAGGAAATAGCTTTAGGGGCCTCATCTGGCCATAAGCCATGAGTTTGAGACCCTTGCTCTAGAACCTAATACTTCTACCACTTGAAAACTGGACTGCACAGAGGCACTCCAAAAATGGGTCTGTTAGAACCATATTGCTTCATTTATGCCCTAAACTATTACAGGGGCAAATAAGGCACCAACAGATTTCAGGCAACTAGAGTTCACAGAATGGTCTCTGTGTTTGCATTTCTAAAGACAGTTTGGCTAAACATGTGGGAAGGAATAATTTAGACACTATCTGCCCCACCCCAGTGTGTTCCACTCACGAGTGAAGTGCCTCCTTGTTGCTAGGCCTGGGAATTAGTTCTTCCAGTCTGCTGCCTCCTCCTGTAAGTCCTCTCTCAGGACTCAGCAACGTCTTCACAGTGGATTGGTCCTCCAAACAGGTCACTGTATTTTCCCCTTTCTAGAGTAATGCATGTATCGAAATTCCCCAGGACCAAGCAGACTTCCCTTTCACTGCCCGTTAATAGTGCCACTTCTCATTTGCCACTTGGGAACTCCAGCCTGCCTTTCATGCTGCATTCTAGCCCAGGAACCATACAACAAGCAGCCAAGATCTGCACAATCCTGCACCTTCCTGTATTCCTGGACTGCTTCCGACTTCATGTCTCTGACCCTAAAGCTGTCTGCTGTCTCTCTTTCTGTACCCCCCCGTACCAGTCTCAGCTACTGGGCTCTACACAGGCCACTCCTATTCATCCAACTGAGCTTCATCTTTTAATTAGTTTTCTTTGCTTCCTGGCCCTCTTCCAGAGACAATGTAGGTGGTCAATTGCCCCCATCTCACTACCTTAACCTCTTCATGCCTTGTAGTAAACCCAATCACAGCTTCCCCCACCCCATGTAATAAAAGAATATGGAAGTCAAGTAAAATGACTCCTTCCATCACTTTTTAAAATTATTTTTATTTTTATATCAGGGGGCTGTTTTTAACATGAATTAAACCTGTGTACCACATAACGTAAAGCAGCTGTTCATGATACTTGCCCTGTTTTCATCAAGTGCTTATACATCTTCTAAACCACAAAACAAGTGGCTGTGTCTTCTCAAACCGCAGAAAATAGCCTAATTATTGTAGTACTTTCCTGGACCTAGAACACCCAATTCCTCATTGTCAATCTCCCCCTGTTATGCTCACCCTGAAGGCAAGAACTGAATGTTAAAAAGAAAAAATCTAAATGACCACCTACTGTTATCAAAGGCTGTCATTTTGAAGTCTACCTCACTCAACATTCTAGCAGGAACTGGACTCTCACTTGGAATAGCCAGGGTCTTGAAATAGCTTCAGACTAAATCAGAGACTAGACTCAGTTTTCATTTATGGCAACACTCATTGAAAAGGTGGCATATAAGCACATTAGGATATTTTATGAATTGATTGATCATTTCACTAAAGTGTAAACAAGTGGTCACAGCTACTCCTCAAGGTCCAAAGGGGTAGCTGTATTAGTCTAGTCCGGTAAAACAAACAAAGAGTAGGGTGGCACTTTTAAAAACCAACCAATTCATTTATCACATGAGCTTTCATGGGAGAAAAATCCCATGAAAGCTTATGCAATAAATAAATTTGTTAGTCTAGAAGTGCCAGCAGATTCCTTGTCTTTTTAGTTACTTATCAAGTTACCACAAAAGAAATGTAGCATTTTGCTCTTTATACTAGTTAAGAAAATATACCATAACGTTATCCATAACAACCACACAGCAACATTCCACCATTTCATGAAAGCTTAAAGAATAACTTCTATTATCCTCCTTATACTGACATCTATGAGGCAGTATTTAATCCCTAGCAGTCCTGCAATATACAAAAAACATTAATCTGAAGAAAAGGCAATCTGAACTGAACTGTTATTTAAAATACAGCCAAAGTTCCAAAATGCACAGACTGAGTCTGAGTGTCAGGTTTACCAAGTCTCTGCCTGCATCACTCTGCTTCTCAGTAAGTATTTTTTTTCTCCTTTCCGTTACACTGGCACAGAGCACTCATTTTCACAGTATTGCTCACCTACCTGGTTCTGGCCATCTGTTTCTCTGCTGCAGTGGGTCCCTTTGGGAAGTGTATTATACAGTAAATAAGATTTCTTTCACCATTTTTGTTTTAGGGAAAAAAATGTGGTTGATAAATGCCCCCTGCCTGACAGTGTTTGAACACCATTTACAAACTGCAACTATCTCTAAGCCCAGAAGTTTTATAATAAATTGAGCTAGAATGACTTCTCATCCATCAACACTCTTATCCCTACTTTTAAGGCCTAATCTTGCTCCAGTTGAAATCAAGTACAATACTCCTACTGGCATTAGTGGATGTCGGTGCAGATCTTAGGCATTTCTTTAGCCCAGGTCATCAGCACCTGGAGCTGGTCTGCCAAATTACTCTAGCCCAGGTGTGAGCAGCCATGTTGCAAAGCCATACATAGTTGTTAAGTCCTCACTGTTTCTGTATTCATCCATGTGTCTGGGGACATTTCCCATAGTTGCTTATGCTGGAATGCTCTGTGACTGAATGATTTAGCATTTGTCTTCACTAAATTGTGGACAGATTCCAGTCCAAGTTAAGGCAGAACCACAGCATGGTAAACTAACTCAGGCCAGACACATCTCCAAAGCCAAGTAAAGGCTTTTGTGTGTGGATGCTGGGTGGGTTTGGGCTAATGCCCAGAAAAGAGTCCAGGATAACTCTGCACTAAAGATATATGCATAGGTGCTACTTCAAGAAGCCCCACAGTGGTGCAGTTTGTGCCCACCAGTACAAATAATGCTCAGTTCAGGCATTGGGATTCATGTACATGGAGCTCATTGCAACATTGGAACTGTAGAAAGCAGTTGCTAAATACTGACGTACATGCGTATCTCATTCCCTACTTGTGTCCCTCTCAAGATCTTGCCTCTGCAGCACACACACACACACACAGTCTTCCATGGCCAAGATTTCCAACTGGTTTAAAGTGGCAGACTTCCACTGAATTTAATGGAGATACACTGATTTACATAAGCTTCTTTGTGGCAGGGTTCATCCCAGACCAGTAAGCAGTTGTGTCGTCATCTGCCTTGCAGCTCCAGGTGCTGTAAATGCCATGCTGCTGTGGCTCACACAAGCATGCAGATCACTTTGTAGCTTCTGTCACCCAGTTTCTTTTTGCAGAGTGATCCCCAACTTACTCCCAATCCCAAATTTTCCCAAATCTGCCTCCCAGTAATGGCCAGTCCTCTCCTGGAATACTCCCAGAAATTAATAAATTTAAATAGCCAGTAAACAGCAAGTAATTAATTTAACTGGAGTTTGCCAAATACTCTTATTTCAACCACAGCTCTGTAGTGAAAGAAAAGCAAGTTTATTAATGAAAAAGGCATAGATTTAAGTAATATCAAGTGTAAAGAATAAAAGGTTAAAACTGTTACAAGCAAACATTCATAAAAATACCCTTCTAAGGGCCGGTCTACACTGCCGGCTAAATTCAGCGGCACTTGACAGGAGTTACATCAGCTAAGCAAATTAGCTTGTGTAACTCCCATTGACTTCCTAACTTCCCTTTAGCATGGCATCTTCACTGTGTTGTACTGACAGGAAATGCGTTCCCGTTAACACAGCACTATGCCACTTGAGGGGGTCATTTTATTAAGTACATTTCCATGTTGATTGAGTGTGTCTTAACTGACCACTCTGCTGATCAGGAAAAATTGAACTGACTGAAGCAACTTTGCCACCATCAGTGTAACATGGCCTAAGACTAAAACTTCATTTCAGCAAGTTACGATCTTTGCCTAAGCAGGTATATTCATTTCCCAGAGACTTCAACTCCTTTGATTGACAGATCCATCGTTCTGTGATTTCGAGAGCTATGTCCCCTTCACCTTCTCTAATGGTTGATGTTAAGATAGCTTTCTGTCCTTGCTTCTGTCTTCCAAAGTTCAGTGACCTTGCTTCAGGAGACAGGTATCTCTCCTGGGGGCTCAGCTTTCTATGTATTCTAAGGAACTGAACCCATGTTAATTTTTGCAGTCCCCATAGCGAAGAGACTATTTCCCCTATTTACTAGGTTGATGGCTTTGTTTACCTTGTACGTAAATGGACCTTCCTCCACTAGGTCTCATGGCCAGGCTGGTTAGACAGGCATGCATGTTCCTTTGCCAAGGGTAGGCTGAGGTTAGGCACTGCTTGCCGAACACATGTTAAAAACACAATTCCAGAATGTATCTATAACCCTTTGTACACATTAAGTAATATCTACATATTACCCTGCATAGACCACGCAATGATCTGTGGAACAAATGAATTACCAGTCTATATATTGTAACTTACATGCCATCTTTCAGTTATAGATTATGTCAAGTGTGTGAAGTATAATGAGTACGTCAGTCTTGACAAGAGTAGAGAACTACCCATGGCCCTCTGTGTCCCAACTGGGTAAATCTTGAAATGTGATAGGAAAGTACATCATGAAGATGTTCACTTGAAAAAGGACATATCCATCTTCCCATCTATATTTTATTTTATTTAAATTATTTATTAATTTGTTTACTTTGCTGTGGCTAGGGCATCTAGCCCAAAATCTTCAAACTTCTAAAGTTAGGAAACTAAATAAATATTTGGGTATCTAAAAAAAAAAAAAGGCCTATTCTTCAGAGGTCCTGAGCAACCAGAACCTCCATGTCAATTTCTTTGAAGCCAATGGGAACTGTAGGTGCACAGCATCTTTGAAAGCCATTTATGAAGGTGCTACATACAGATCTCGGTGCTTCACATCCACCACCTGCATCTGAAATCAGGGGCTCTTGAAATGTCCGAATACAGAAGAAAAATAACTATGGTAAGTGCTTAGGTTGCACAAGCATTTCTGAGACCAACCATACCTTAAGAAGTGTTTTACTTCTGTTGAATAATGACTCAAGTTGGTGACAAAAAGGGAAAGCAAGAGGGGAAACTACATTCTGATCAGGCATCCATTCAGGAACACAGCCTTTACCAGTGTACTGCTGCCGTACCTCAACTGGTGATGGTGCGACCCTGAAGCCACAGAAATATAAGACTAGTGATGTATGATAGAACTCTCTCTTTGCAAGATTAGAGGGAAAGGTAGATCAATCTCTGAGACAGCAATTAGCACAGTCATCTTCATTAATTAATTATGCTTTGAATAATATTTTGGAAGCACGGGAGGTACTTTGTGACCTACTATTGTTTATTTTATTTATTTCATTTAGAAAAATGTTGCCAACAGCTCTGTCAGTGCTCTGCAATTCTGAACTGACGTCTTGCAATTTCAGTCCTGAAGAGAACCCATGCAATCTTTAACCTCTAAAATTTCTTTACCAGGCCTGGTCTTAGCAGAGACTGATAACTGTGCTGCGGAAAAGGCTAAAATTTACTATGATGAAAGTGGGACTTAAACCCAGACATTCAGAGGTGATACAGAAATGTGTTAATTCGCCCTGCAGTCTTAAGTATGTATATTGTGCTATTCAAAACTAAATGGTCTATACAATAATGTTGCTGCACACAACTGTAGTTTGATAGAGCCATGTTTGTATTATGGAATAACCCACAATCCTGGAGCAGCCCTCTCCCTTCCAGAACTACTTCAAGCAATGACTTTATTCATTCTGAATATTCTAGTAGCTAAAAGGCACAAGAAACAGCTGGGTTTGTTTCTCTGTATTTACTAAGTTGTATGTAATGTAAGAACATAATTGTGCTAGGGGAGGCAAAGACTCAGTGGATCTGATTCTGATCTTGTTTGCACCAAATTTTACACCCATATAATTATCTGGACTTTGAAGAACTTACTTTTGAATTCCCCCCTGTTAAGTGAAATTGGAGTCAGACCCAATATTTATAGCAGGGCTCACTAATGGATTTGCCACCTGGTTTAAGTATTTCAGTGTGCTTGTGCATACTGACAACCTTAGCAGGTGGGGAGGGGGTGAACATGAAGTGGCTTAGGCTATAATGTTGCAATTAATTAAATCAACAGGAAGCAGGTACACCATAGGGAAGGGATACAGTGATCAAAAAATGGGTAATGAATTTAAAGGAGGTATTCATTAAAGGAGTGGAAATGCAAGGATTCTATTATGGGATGGCAGGGCGCCACTTCCCTTCTTTATCCCCCTTCCCACCTTCATTCAAGGGTAGCTGTTTGAGATCCAAGGACCAGATTGGCTGTGGTTCAGGATAGGTCAGGGCTCACCAAAGCTCTTTGGTATGTATGAAAATGGCCATGAAGTAACCTGCACTGTACATTGTTATCTGCTTGGCAATCTCTGAGAGATAAAAATAAAGTTGTGGCCTAATTAAACCACTTCCAGTGCCTCCTGTCATTCTTCTGACATAGCCAGACAATGTGAGGTGAGTGGAGTGAGATAGGACTGCCAGAGCAGGGAACATAAAAAGGTTACACACTTTTGCTAGTAGCATTCATATTTGCTTTCTACTGGCAAGCTGTGAATTAAACTCAGGTAATTTATATTTTATCACACATTGGGGTTCTGATATGGCCAGAAAATTATTTGTTACATATCGCTACAGCTGTGCCATAGTGTTTTACAAGCAAATAAGAGGCCTGATCCTCCACTGACTGGCATTTGTGTAGTCATGTACACTTGTGTGAAGTGGGTGACCAGCACTACTTGCTCTGAGTGGTAGCCTTCCACGTTCACTTTTGCGAACCATTTGCATGTGTGTTTTTATATGACTGCATGAAGCGCAGGACAGTGGAGAAGCATGTCCACGTTCCCTGACTTGAGGCACTTACAGTCTAAGCACTGTATTGCACAACTCTTAAGGTAAACACTTTCGCATATATGACTAAGAGATACACAGTGTAGCTAGGAATTAGAAGTCATAAACAAACAAGAGGAGATGAGAGTGAGGGAGATGACAAAAAGTTAGGTAGAAGGGGAAAACCCAGCATTTTTTACAAGACATCCAGGTGTGTGGGGGGAGGGGGTATTTTTCACGTTCATTTATAGAGTTTGGTTTCTTAGGGAGAGACCAGGTGGTGCGATTGAAGAGATGGGTAATGGAAACACAGCGAAAGATGTGGTTTGTAAGGAGAGAGTGGATTTTTAGAAGTATTTTCAGAGCAGCACGTCTATATAACCAGTGAGCCTGATCCAAATTCCACTTAACTCAATGGAAATTTTTTCTCTCATTTCACTCAGCTTTGGATTGGGGCCAGTCAGTGTGAACATAAAGGGGCTTAAATGATCAGATGTACCTCTTCTCTTTTCTTCTGTTAAGGTCATTTGCAAGCAATTGTAGGCTATGCGAGTCTAATGCCAAAGGTTATTTTAATAGCAAAAGATAAGCACAAATAACTAAAGAATAACACAGTTTGTGGTGCTGTTCAGTATATTTGAAATGTAGACATCTCACCTTGTTTGGGCAATACAGTTTGATTACTTGATTCTGATATGACTGTTATTCAAGGGTAAGAAATCCCTAGCTTTGTCAAAATCAGTGAAACTGCCTTAGATGCTATTAACTTCAATGAGCTGTGATATTTCAAAATCCAACAGAGGAGGGCAACCTTGACTTTTTGACTCAAGGTTTTAAAAATGAACTAATCTCTTTGGTAATTTCTATTAGATTTGCTTCCCAAATTAGGTTTCTGGATATTTTAGTAATACACAGACTGGCATTCTGCCTCTCCATTCCAACAACAAAGAGCATACAAATGGCTCTATTATAATCTATGCATAAAGAGTTAACCTCATAAATGAAATGATTTCTCCTGTTTGTTCTGTTTTGAGATGACTGTATTGATTCTACTGCATATAGGAGTTAACATTCTCTAAAACAGAAGAAGGACCCATGCATTTTCATGTGTGAAAGCAATTACTTAGCAGAGGAAAAGCAAACGTCACTTTGGAAGGATGAAGAACATCTGATCAAACACAGATCTCCACATCAAACTAATGGTCCGATAACATCACGTGCATGCTAATGCATGGGGCCAAGGTTTGGCCAATGACAGCAGCTAACAGAGACTGGAGACTGAGCATCACAGATGGCTGAGGAAGATACTACACATTTCATGCAAAAACAAAATGTGAGACTAAGGGAGCTGACAGAGCAGGACATGCTAGAAAACACTGTCAGTATAATCTCGTCTGCCCTCTGTGAATGAAGAGATCCATCCAGCTGCCTTCAGTTTTCACATTTTATAACCAAATCTGTGACCTGCTCATCATTTCTGCTCCTGCAGTAGTACTGGACCCAAAATGCCATTAGCTGTTTCTGAAGTGAAAAGCATGTCCGAGCTCATAGGGTACAGCTACACTGCAGCCTTAGGTTGACTTAAGGAAGGTTACGTCAATCTACAGACCCCCGCAGCCACATCTGGCTTTTATTAAGTCCACTTAAGTACTTCCTTAAGTCAACTTAATAACACCACCTCTTAAGGTCGACTTAATGCTTAAGTCAACCTTATTAAGTAGACTGAAGCCAGCGTAGATGGGAAAAACAGGGCCGGCACAACACGGTAAGCACGATAAGCATTGCAGGGGGGCGCCAACGTTTGAGGGGCACCAAAATGTGCTGCACTGCTGATGTCACTCGTCTGCCTGGCTGTAATCAATCTGCTGCGCTGGAGGGGGGAACCAGAAACCCTAGCACCGGTGCTGGGGAAAAAGCCTTTCAGTTGACTTAATTGGACTCCAGGCCCCCTCCCAGAGTTCCTGGCCACCATGGAGGGTTGACTTAGTACCTGCTTGTGTGGATGCAGGCAGTCGACAGGAGTTTTCAACATGCACTCTTTAAGTCAACTTAACAGAGCTTCCTGTGTATATACTGTATACCCATAGAGACTGAGGGGTCCAGGTGGAGGCAGTTAAAGAGAGAGAGAGAAGGAACAAGAACTTCAGAATTATTCTCATTATTCCTTCTTTTTTTTTTCTCACATTCCTACTATGAACTGTTTTTCACATAGGAAAGATGTGTTGAATAAAATCCTTCCCCCCCCACACACACCACCCAGCCAAGTGTTTTCAATTATTATTCTTTTTTGTACCTGTAATTTAAAATTCCTGTGCCATTAATGCACTGCTTGGGCTGTAGCCTTGTGCCTCACCATGTATTTAAAGCATGCAGTGGCCCAGGAATGCAAGCCCAATTGTGGCTTATCACTTAATTGGCAATTATAATCCTATAATTAACTATAATGGGAAAAAATTCTCTTGCAAAAATGTGAGATATAAAATTGCTCCTAAAACCAGTCAATATTGACAGCTCTTCTGCAAATAAATAAGAAAATCCCCACAGGGAGTTAATGTTGTCAATTACAAGATCCATCAGCCCTCTAGGATCAAGTGGTCCATATCAGCTCAAAAGTGACACAGTAAATGTCAATCTGATACTGGACAGAGCAGGTCATTGGCAGTATTCTCAGAAACTAGAGAAGACTGAAAAACCCAAGTCACCTTGTCTCTGTAAACACCCTCTTCTAATCTCCTAGTTGACAATCACTTACAGGAGCAGTGGTCCAATAAATGAGCTCTGGAAAGTGTCACTTGCAACAACACATCAATGGGCCAAAAGCCAACACTGATTGGCAACCATCTTGCTGAACGTGACTGAATCCTTTACATCAAACTGCAATACTAATTATATGAAAACACACAGCTGCAACCCACTTCTTTTTAACAGGGTGGCAGACGGGCCAAGACTATGAATGACAAAAAATACATTCTAAATAGGATTCACCTAATCTTGTGTTTTCAAATGCTTATAACTTTTTCCCATTTTCTCAAACATAAAATGAACAACGAATCTTTTTCAATCCACGATTCTGCTAAGCCTACTCATTAAATTGCTTTTCTACCTAGATGATAACACACTGTATCTGACCATATGCTATAAATTCTTTCTCACACAGCATAACTGAGCCCAGGCACAATCTATTAGTCCCTTTTTCGAATCAGTTAATCTCAGGCTGCTTATAAAATGAGATGATTTTCTGTTTTTCAGTTTACATGTACTCATTTACGTTACCTCTGTATCTCATATATTACCTGGTTAAACAATGTATCAGACATTTCAGTAGCTACAGAAGAATGAATAACAATGAAAGGTGTTAAAATACTGAGTTTCTATCTACTCAAAGGTAAATAGATGGTTCTCTCTCCACTTCCTTATCCCAAAATCTGTCTGATTCAAGGTCAGCTTCAAAACTCAAAGGATTCTACGAGGGCAGACTTTTAAAGGTATTTAGGTATCTAACCATTCAGATGGGTGCTTCACTGGATTTTCAAAATCCCACTAGGCACCAATCTATAACTTTAGGCATCTGAATACCTTTAAAATCTACCAAACAGGAGCATCGCTGACACCGGACTTATGGAGCTCGAGCCCCAAATCCCAGTGCCCAAGCCCTGAGCCTGCTGCAAGGCCGCCCGTGGCGGTGGCTGCAGTGGTGGCGTGCGAGCCCCGAATTTCAGCGCACCGAGCCCCGGGTCTTTTTCCAGGCCAGTGGCGCTCCTGCTACCAAAGCCAATTTAAGTTCACTTAACTGAATCAGGCTCTTATGAAAAAAAAACAAAATTATATGGGCATAACGACGTCCACCTGATATCATCATCTTTAATGGACAATCCTGCTGAGTGGAAAAAATGTTGCTTATACCAAACCATTTTGGAATAATCTAGCACAATTTCCCACTTGCAGATCATTAACAGTGAACAAGAGCCAGCAGCTATAAGCTGAAACAAATGCAGACTAGAAATAAGGCACAATTTTTTTTTTTAACAGTGAGGGTAATTAATGGTTGGAACAACTTAACAAAGGTTGTGGTGCAGTCTCTATCACTGAAAAAATTTTAATCAAGATTGGATTTTTTTCTAAAAGATACATTCTAGTTTATACAAGAATTAATTCAGGAAACTCATATTGCCTACATTATATGGGACTCAAGACTAGATGATTACAATTATCCCTTCCGGCCATAGAATGTATAAATCAATAACCATTGATTTCCTTCTACAAACAGCATTTAATGCTAATTATTATATGTGATAACAACCTGTGTGTTTTTCTTTTTAGTTTTTCCATTAATGACTATATAGCACCCCTTGGTTTCCGTTTTGTTGCGTAGTGTGTGTGTAGAACTGGGAAACAGCTACTGGAACAACTAGAACAAAGATTTTTCTTTTTACCATTATAAGGTATGGGAAAAACACTTCTGCGCTGATCTCAAACCCACTTGGAGAAGGTTCGGGACATTTTCTTGTCAGTATCTTTGCAACATGTGCCTACTATGTCCTGATGCGTGCCTTTCTAAAATGTGGGATTTTCTGTTCTTTCTAATGAGTTGTGCATGTTGCAAATGCATGAGTAACACACAGAGGGGTAGCCATTTTAGTCTGCGTAAAGCAAAGATGCATCTGACAAAGTGAGCTGGAGCCCATGAAACCTTATGCCTGAAGAAATCTGTTAGTCTGTAAGGTGCCAGAGGGCTCTTGTTGTTTTGCGTAATATTCAACTTGTGAAAATTTCCAGAGGGGTATCTCTATTAGTCTGTGTACAGGAAAGAAAAAACCCACCACATGCAAAACGGGAGTCCTGTGGCACCTTAAAAACAAAGGAACTCAATCTGTGATTCTGCAATACATTATTTGTGAATTACTATTCCAGTGCCTTTACACACCTAACTGACCAAACCAAGAGGGTGAGTCTCATATTTTTGCCCAACATCAGCTGAGTTGGAGGATGAAAGGCATATTGAAAATGAGGTTTCTGGTTTCTTTCTTTCTTCAAAGCAACAAGAGACAGAAGAGCACTCAAGCCCTCTATTTTCTAGGCAGACCACTAAATCTCACATTTGGAACACCACCATTTATCTTATGTTTTATTGCAAGCAATCTGAATGTACCTTACAGACTGAAAATATGCACTATGTAGCATCACACCATATGTGAAATTTTATTTTTTTTCAAGAATATACATTTGTCCACTCTCAATAAAACATATTAATTTAAAACATTTTACTTCAGGATATTCATGGCTAATTGCGAGTATTTTTATTTCTGAAAGTTAAGACTTCAGACCATATTCACACTCTTTCATAATATCAATGACTACCTGAAAAAGTTTTTACCATATCAACATTATACTAAATGACATACTGGTACACCCTATTTGGTTACTCATTTTGCTTTACTAAATATAAACAGAATTGTTCCGTCTGTAGGAAATGAGAGCAGCAGATCTCCTACAGAGAAGTGTGGATTACTGTTTGGCTTTCCATCCTAGTTATTTTCTCTCTGCTTGCTACTTTATTCAATAGCATTCATCACCCTGCCAATATGCAGGACTTTTTCTCATGCCAACCCATCAATCAGATAGCATGAGGTCAGCAACTTTCTCAGAAATCCTACATCTCACCCTGCATAATCAACCCAGCTTTCAAGAGGCACGGGAGTGGCAAACACGGGGCCAGAACCTTCTGCCACAGAAACTAAGGACTAAACTCCTGCTGACTGCAGTGGGAGCAGAGACAGGCACCAATCCAACCCCTTTTAAACATTGAAGAAATCAGATACCAGTTTTAATCTGGTGCACAGTACGTAAGCCAAGAGATGATGAATTTTGTATCTTCATCTTACAATTCAGTGATAAAGCCTATCATCTCTCACATTCACATCAAAAGACCTGGATCACTTGACAAATTTCAAACCATGGAGAATATCACAGCATGCCTGAATTTCACATAAATCACTGTCCCTTGTCCATACAATATAGACCAAATTCTGCTCCCAGTTGCACTAGTGTAAATATGGAGTAATTCCATTCACTTAACTTGCCTCCAGATTCACAACGGGTGAAACTGAAAAGGAATTTGGCCCTATGTGATTGAATTTTCTCTTTGTCCTTTTTGTGGTATTCCAGTTTACTGAAAAACTATCGACTTCAGTACCACTCTGAGGAGCCAAATGCCATAAATCATCCACTATCATTAAATTTCCCCTTTATATGCAGAATTTCCACTGTAATTTAAGCCCAAACTTTTTTTCTTCATTTTGACAGAAATGAGATATGTCTTTTACTGGACAATCTTTTATTGGACCTATTTCTGTTGATGAAAGAGACAAGGTTTAAAGATGAAAAGCTCTTCTTCCAGTCTGGAAAATGTGTCTCAGTGTCCCAGCTACATTCAAGGTGGGACAGACTGTTTAGAATAAAAGATAAGAAGTTTGCAGAAGACCATTTAAAAGAAAGCAGACAATTAGCACTTCTTCAGTTATTGTCCCAAGTAGGGTTAGTGAATTACAGATTATTGCAATAAAAGTAATAAAACCAGTATCTTTGTGGAATCCTGATATTTTAGTCCAGCAGAGTTATAAATTTAAGCTCCTAGGCATACTGGTTTCCTTTGAGGACAAAGGTGGGAGATTGGATATGGAGTGATCGTTTTGTGAAAAGTATTCGCCCACGGACATGGTTTTGCCTTTTATTGCTTTCCTGAGTGAGTTCATGAGAGAGCATGACTGTTGTCTTGTTTCACCCAGATAGCTGTTGGGGTACTTAATGCCCTGGTTAAGGTACACCATGTGTTGGGATAGGAACAGATAGGACCCATGGATCTCAGAAGGTTTGTTTTACTGATTATTGATCATTCTGGAAGAGAAGATAAGTTTGCAGGTTTTGCACCTGTTGTGCTGAACAGGGTCTGGTGCTGCTTTGTGTTGGTGCATCCTGGTCTGTAGGAAGCTTATTTCTAATGAGAAACTTGCTGAGGTTGTAGGGTTGTTTTGATCTGTGAGGATGCAGCGTGCATGTTTCAGTCTGTCACGCAGGAATGTGCAGGAGGCCAACAAGAGATGTTGCTGAGATGATTGCCTTTCTAACAACCGAAGTGGCAGCATCTGGAACACCTATTGAACAAACTGAGCTAAGGAGTTTTCCTATACTGTAAGATGAAACCAGCTTCTATCCATTACTATACCACTAGGTACAATTTCTATGTTTCTAAATACTCTGCAAGCAGAGCTGTAACACAGCATTTTGCCACTCATGGCACATTCCAATTAGAACGCACTCCTTCCCATCAGTGGAGCTTAGAGCCAGCACCGCAAAGCCGCCCCTTTAATAGTGCAGCTCTATTAAGCCTCTCCGGGCCACCTGGAGCTTGCCCCATCGGCCCTGCCATAGTTACAGCCCTGTCTGCAAGATACTGCTACATTTCTCAGTAGTAAGTAAAATGAAGAATCTATGAGAGGTGTGACAAACTGCTGGTTCTCCCTCAGTGGGTCTCACGCTTTACTTGTAGGTAGTGAGTCAGGGACAACTCCAGATGCACCAAATCTCCTGCACAGGGTGCCTACTTTAGTGTGGTTATGTGAGGGAGGAGCTTTGAGACCCCGACCCAGCCTCTACTCCAGGTCCCAGCCCAAGGGCCCAGTGGCTATGTCTGCATCTGTAAGTTCACCCGTCTTTGGAGCATCTGACAAAGTGGGATTTTCTCCCACGAAAGCTCATGCAAAAAAATAAATCTGTTAGTCTTTAAGTGCCACACAACTCCTTGGGTTTTTTTGCTGGACTAGACTAACACGGCTATCCCTTTGGAAATATATCTGCATCTAACTGCTTAGTTTGGACTTGCTTAGTCTGAACTAAGCAGTTTGAAGTTAGTTCAAACTGTGGTTTTTTTTTAGTTCAAACTACCCATGCTTTTTTTAGTTTGAACGTTTTAGTTCAAACTAAAAAAGCACAGCTAGTTTGAATTAAAAGTTAGTTTGAACTAAAAAAAATGCAGTTAGTTTGAACTATAATTCAAACTTATTTTGTTCAAACTAGCATGACTACATCATGCTACTTTGAATTAAAGTCCAAAGTTCAAACTAAGCAGTTAGTTCAAACTTACCCTTCAAACTACCTAGTTCAAACTAAGCTTTGCTAAATGTCTTTTAGTTTGAACTAGGCAAAGCCTAGTGTAGACTGGGCACAATTTAGTCTGGATTAAGCCTCTTTAATCCAGACTAATTTGCTAGTGTAGACATAGCCTATCATTCACAGTGAGGTTCTACAAACAATATCCAAATCCATAGCTCTCTCCCCTAGGCTGCTTCCCCCCACCCTCTGCCCTCTCAGTTCCTTGCAACCTGCCTTCTTTCAGACAAGGTTTCTTCTCTCAGGTCTTTGTCACTGCTTATACTTCACCTAAGCCCAGTACCTTCCTCAAACTCCCCTGCTCCTTCATACTGCACAGCACCATACTCCTGCTCCTCCTCTAGCTTTTGCCCATTTGTCTGAAGCAGGAGGTTATTATCAGGCACCTGGATGGGCCTGACTGGCCCCAGCTGCACCTAACTGCCCTCCGCTAACTCCAGCTAGTCAATAGGGAACAAAGGCTTCAGCATTCTAAGACTTATATATCTCCCTCCTTTGACACTCAGACTGCCTGCTGTCCTCAATATCTTAGAGAGCACATTGGCACTTACACTATAAATAAATTGGGTTTTTCTCAATCTTGGAATATCCAAGAGTCAGGCAAATCCCATGAAGATGGCAACATACAGCTGCAAACCTCTTAAGAGTTTGTCTGCTTGTTTTAACTAATGAAAATTTTCTTCTTGTATCACAGAGGGTGGAGAACCATCTGAACCTGAACCAGGCCCACTGCAAGAAAGGTATCTGCTGAGTAGTGAAAGTTATATGTGGAGAGAAGGAAAAGAAAACAGGCCAAATTCAGAGGGGATTTGTTAGGTAACATGAAACAGAACAACTGAAATTCCCTTACATTAGTTAGACTTCCTTACGCTGTTAAATGCCTTTAAAATGTGCTATACCTACTTACTAATGCAGAAAGCAAGGTAGTCTGCGTGGGTGTAATCTAAACTCTGAGGAGGAAGAAGAGGCTTATTCTAAATAAAGTCTCTCACTTTCCATGCCAATTACAACTGACAATCAGGCCCATTTTCATTACATTTTGTTACAACCTTCCTTCTGATTTCTTTTCTTGATGCACTCTCTCTTTTAACCCCTACAAGTAGCTAGACGGAGCAGGTCATGTTCAGAGATGACATTGAGAAGAATAACGTAAATTACCTATTGGTAGGTTGGTGAGAATGTAGACAAATCCAAGGGATTGTAAAGGGAATTCTAGACTGATAAAATTTACAAACCGAGTAGTATGGAAGAAGCCACAAGTTACTCGAATTTAGATTCCCTCCAAACTTAGACTCGCTTAAACCTATCACTGAATTTTACAGTAAGCTTACACAGCGAAACTAGAATCTTTAAGTGCCAAATGTTCCAACAGCTATGGAGTCTGATGTTCAAGTTAGCAAATTAATACGCTTGTCTTTTTCAAACCTTTTTTACTGTTCAGATCCTGACAAGATAGCAGGAGAATTCCTTCTCCAATATCAAGAAACTGATTTCCCTGACTGCTAGCACTTAGTGCTAAAAGCAAAGCAAATAGCAGGTCTTTGTGTTTTTGTTTTGTTCTTTGTTTTAAATCAGTGGCCCCCAACCTGGGGTCTGCAGAGGTGTTGCTGGGGTCTGTGGTGCTGTTTCTCACTGGGGCTGGAAGCCAGCTGTGGCCCCAGTGCTCCCTGCTGGGGCAGGCGCAGAGGGCTGCCTGGTGCTGCCAGTTGCCAATGCCAGTGGTGGCTCGACTCCACTCCCCTGCAGGGGTTGGCTGGGGCCATTGCTGTGGCAGCCCTGCTTGCCAGCCACCATCTGTGCAGGGCAGCACCACTGCTTTGCAGTGGCACTGAGTCATCCCACATTCAGCCATGGAGCTGTAAAGTATTTTTGTTTTTTGTTGTTTTTTTTTTTAGAGTAACAAGGGGTCCCCAGCCTAGAAGAGGTTGGGAACTACTGTTTTAAATCATGAAGATTCTATTTCACCATTTCCACCTGGTACAGTTCAACAGTTCAGCAGCTGAGTACTCTGGAATTAATCCCATTTGCCCAAAACAATATATATTGCTCTATTTTGTGCAAATTATTACTCTCAGAGTCAGGTAACAAAGGAAGGATCCATACAACTGGTGTAAGGAGGTACTGTGTTAGTCTTGTCAAATCTATAGGATGCGGACTTGGCACAGATTTACATGAATTAAATTCAGAGGAACACTTGCTTGTCCTCTTGAATTCATTATTACCCTTAGATAGCAATCCCATTTGTGAAACAAGGATGACCTTGTGGTTAAAACAGTGGGGTTCAACTTCTCTCTCTGGCTGCCACAAACTTCCTGTGTGACCATGGAAATGCAGCTTCCTCTTTCCATACAATGATTAGCCTAGATGTCAGGAAGAACCTTTTTCTCTGTATGCACAGCTGAGAAGAACTGATTAGGTAAATTTTTTTTGAAGCATCAGGTATTGCCAGTTTTGGAGATAGGGTAACAAACTTTATGGGACTGATAATCTGATAAGTATGGTTCATCCTATGTTACTATTTTCCTTGTCCTCCTCACTTTTTAAAAAAAAAGTTTTATTGTAATATTGTATGTAGAAATTAACACAGCTGGTGTATTGCTTACTTGCTTAGACTACAGCACATCCTTCACAGAGGAACAATAGAAATGAATCAGCACAATGGACAGCACAATCATTAAAACAATGGCAAAACCTGTTTAGTTTTTGTATTTGGAATGCAGCGAATACAGAATAACCAAGTCACGTCTTGTACATTTAACCTCTTGGTTACATTAGGGATGTGATCGTGTACCATTTTCACAGTCATCCAACGCTGTCAAACCTAAAACTTTTATTCACTATGCTGTTTCCCTGTGTGGAACATTATTTTTTGATTTATACCCTCATGGGGTATAAAAGTCAAGACAACTTGTTAGTTCCAAGATGCATTAGAAGCGGTGAATACCATGATTTTTTCTTACAACATTTTTGTTTATTTACACATGCCCCTTTTTATGGTAAGGCAATTGATTGGGTCTTACATCCAATATTGTACTTTACATTTGTTTCCTTATCCAGAGCATGGAGAACTTCTTCTTGGCTAGGAGCAGGACTTTTGTATTCCTGGACCTGTGTTCTGCAGCAACAAACCCTAACCTCTCTGGCAATCTGACATGTCTGCAGTAGTGCAAATTGATTGCAAAATGATTTCAGAACACATGATTTATCTAAAGCATATACCATCCAATAAATGTGCATATACAAACCTTTGCTCTGTGATGACAACATATACAAAAATCATTTTCATAAAAAGATGAATTACAGTTGGATCCAGGGGTTGCTACTGAAATAGCTGCCATACTTTGTGAAGTGCTACAGAAATGCATGATGAAAGGCAGTCCCAGTCCCAAGGAGTTTACAGTGTGAATAAACAAGGTAGGCAAAATATAGGGGGGAGAAGCATTTTTATTATTCCTATTTTACCAATGTGGATCTTAGGCAAGGCTTAAGATTTGTTACCCTTATTCTAGTATGAAGCATTATGATAGCATATGTATTCCTTCCTTGTTGCTACTGTAGTTCTTAGTTATGTGAAAGAGAACCATTAGGCCTACTGTACACCACAGGGCTAAACTCGACAGGAGATACACAGTCTGCATACTGCAGACTGCGTATCTCCCATCAGTTAGTTACTCTCACTTACTATGGAATCTTTACTCAGCTGCACTGACCCGAAGTGCTCTTCCTTCAGTGCAGCATTACTCCACTTGGAGGGGTGGAGTTATTGAGCTGACAGGAGAGCACTTCCAGGATTGATTGAGTGGGTCTATGCTAGCTGGTCAATTGATTCTGCTACGTCGATCCGTGGGGAATCGACACAGAATATTCAGTGTAGACAAGCCCTTAGTATGCTGTTAAGCAGATAAACTTAATCTCACGTTAATGTAGTACAGGAGGCTGTTTGGTTACACACATCTTATTCACACATCTTATTTTTTTTAGGCCTTTCTTAATACAAAACTTTTTGTAATAGGATGTTGTATTCTAGTATCCTCTGTAGATGCAGGTCTGGTGACTTAGGGTAATACCAGACTCAGATATGCAGACTTATTTTTACTGACTAAACCTGATATCTCACCAGGTGAGTCTTATTAAGCATCCAGCTACATGGATGCTAATTACAAAAGGGATGGACTTTAGACAGTGTTTTTGTTAATAAATTGGATCACAGACTGCTTAGCGTAATTTACTTACTTCAAAAAGCATTCACTTAGACTTTCATAGCAAAGGCATACTGCACTGAGGTGACAGTAAATGCATTCAGATTTGGATTTTACTGCTGATATAGTCTAATTAGACAACGTAGTCAACCTTTGCATGTGTGCACCAGGGACTAGCTGGTATATAACTTTGCTCTTTCTTCCATCATTTTATTCACATCTATAGAAAATGAGCTCTGCTCCCACTCTCCCCTGTAACCTTTTCTTTTATTTGTTTTCAACACCTGGGTAGTTCACAAAATGAAGTGTAATGACTAGCACCTCCACGCCAACCTACAAGAAGCACAGAAACAAATCAAATGCAGTGCTGCTTACCATTTGACAGCTGTAATGAATTAAATTGCATACCCCACTTCAATTCATTACGTCGTCCATGAAAAAAGAGTTATGTAAAATGAGCAATTTAAAAACATATTCTGCATTTTTATTAATCTAACACAGTGAATTGTTTTCTATATTGTAAAGCTAATAATCCTCGTCCTCACACCACTGCATAAGGCTGTGATGCTTGCCCAATGAAAAGATGCAAAAAGGCAATATAGGGATCAAGAAAATGTCACCTTCTAAGGCTAACTTAGAAGCCACCCGCCTGTGAAAAATGTGTTTCATTTGTTTAGATGCCTTCATGTACCTGCCACATCTGTGCCATTTAGTTCCTAAATGAATCCAGTATTATTCTTGTTTCAAGGATGGAAATTATCTTCACAATACAGCAGTCAAATTCTCACTGTTACTCACTGCCATCTACTGGAATTTTAGAAACTTTCAGAAAACAAATGTGTAAATTGGTTATTTCAGCACGTTCTTCCTAGTCTGATCCTCTGTCACTATATCTGACTGCTGTTACAAAAGTTCAACACTTTTTTTTTCATTTGTAGTTTCTACTCTCATTTACCCTGCAAAAATCCCCAGTGAAGCCAAACTCAGGTAGGTAACTGTGAGCAGAATTTGCCCGATTATTGTTTTTTCATATAGTTGTGACTATAGTTAGTGTTATCACAAATGCCTGTACATTCAGACCATTCAAAGGAAAGATTTTCCTTTAATATAAAGACAGTAAATTGAATAATTTAACGTAGACTCCTTATTCTTGTGAAAGGGAGAAACTAACCTTATGTTATCCATATTTTTTACATAAAAAAACAAAGGAAATTGTGTTTTGCAACAGGGATCATGTATGTACTGTCTAAAGTATATAGTGCACCCAATGGCCCCTTCCTCAAATGCGTGTTCCAGGCTTTAGAGAGCCCAAATGTGATGATACTAAACAGCATGGGATGTGTTTTGTTAGTCTTAGAGCTAAACAACCAAGGAAATTACAAGGTCTGTTTGTATCCTGCAGTCTGGTTAGAACATCAAACTAGGAATCATGAGATCTAGGTCCTATTCCTGGCAGTACCAGAAACTTTTTTGTGACCCTAGACATATCCGTACCTCAGTTTCCCCACCTGTAAAATGGCATAAATTATACTTCCTCCTTTACAAGGTTTCATGTGAATAAATTTGCTAATGACTGTTCAAAGCACCTTAAGATCCTTGGAGAAAAGGTGTTATAGAATCCAAAAGTGGTAGTGGTTGGTGTTTTTTATAGAAATGGAGGGCTGGAAGGGAGTCTAATCCCCATGCTGAGGCAGCACCAAGTAAGCTTAGACCATCACTGGAGCTGTTTGTCCAACCTTAAAAACCTTCATAAAAACCTCCAGCGATGAGGAATCCATAACCACCCTTGGAAGCCTGTTTCAGAATTTAACTACCCTCATAGTTAGACAGCTTTCCTAATATCTAACCTAAATCTCACTTGCTGAAAATTAACTCCATTACTCCCTGTCCTACCTTCAATGGGCACAGAGAACAATTGATCACCGTCCTTTATATAGTAGCTCTAAAAATATTTGAAGACTGTTTCCAGGTCTCCCCTCAGTCTTCCTTCCTCAAGACTATACATGTCCTTTTTTGAAAAAAACCCTTTCCTCATGGTATGTTCTCCAAATCTTATCATTTTTGTTGTTCTCATCTGGGCTGCCTCCAATTTAGCCATGTCTTTCCTATAACGTGGTGCCAGAATTGGACCCAGTACTCCATCTGACACCTCGCGATTAAAGAGGGTCAACTACCTCTCATGTCTTAGGTATGACACTCCTGCTAATACAGTATTTGTCTTTTCACAGCTGCCTCTCATTGTTCACTCAGATTCAAACTGTGATCCATTAGATCCACTGGATACTTTTCAGTAGTATACCACCACCAATTTTGTAATTGTGCACAGAGCCGGCCCAACCACATAGCTGAATTAGGCAGTTGCCTAGGGTTCCAAATTTTGATAGGTGCCAAATTAGACAGAACTGAATTTTATCATCTAGTTGAAAAAATATATTACTATATTATTCCTTGAGAAATGTGGAGAGGGGGGAACAAAGTCAGTTTTTCTGGGGTGCCAAAAAAATCTTGGGCTGGTCCTGATTGTGCATTTGATTTTTCTCAAGTGAGTACTTTGCGTTTATCTTTAGTGAATTTCATTTGGTTGATTTCAAACCAATTCTCTAACATGCCAGGGTCATTTTGAATTCTGACCCTATCCTCCAAAGTGTTTGCAACATCCCTTCATCTCTCCTCTCCACACACCTCCCAACTTGCTGTCATCCACATACTCTCCACTCCATTATCCAAGTCATTAATAAAAATATTTATGAGTACTGACCCAGGACTGACCCCTGTGATACACTAGAAATGCCCTCCCAGTTTGACAGGGAAGCATTAAATATGGTCTTCTAAACAGCTGTGCAACCACCTTCTGGCCATTTCTTCTACACCATATTTCCTCAGTTTGCTTATGAATGTATCATATGGAACTATGCCAAGCCTTTACTAAAAATAAAGATATATCATGTTTACTGCTCCCAACCACCAATAGTCTTGTCAAAGAAGGAAATTAGATTGGTTTGGCTTGATTTGTTCTTGACAAATCCATGCTGGCTATTCTTTATAACCCTGTTCTCCTCTAGGTGCTTACAAATTAATTGTTTTTAAAAAATTTCCAATATCTTTCCAAGTATCAGAGCTAGGCTGACTGGTTCTATAATTCCCTGGGTCCTTTTTGTTCCCTCTTCAAAAGATAGGTACTTTATTTGCCCTTCTCTGGTACTTGGGGGTGTCACCTGTCCTCTGAGATATCAAACATAATCACTTACAATTCTGAGATTTCTTCAGCTACTTCCTATTAAGTCCTCTAAGATGAATTTTATCAGGATCTGACAACTTGAATACATCTAAACATTCTTTAAGCTCTTCTTTGCTTATTTTATCTTGTGTTCCTTCCCTGAATTCCTTAATCGTGTTGAGTAGCTGAACACCAAAAACCTTTCTAATGAAAACAAAACAAAATAGTCTTTAAATACCTCAGCCTTCTTCATATCATCAGTTATTAGGTCCCTCCCCACTAAACAGAAGACCTACATTTTCCTTAACCTTTCTTCTGCTTTTAATTATATGCAAAGATCTTTTTCTTATCATTTATATTCCTTGCTCTTTTTATGCCTTAGGCCTTTCTGACTTTTTCTCTACGTGGTGGTGCCATATTTTTGTAATCCTCCTTAACAATTCATGCATATTTCCACCTTTTGTAGGATTTCTATTTGATTTTTCAGGTTATTAAAGACATCAGGATCGAACCATACTGGCATCTTACAATTCTTCCTCTCTTTCCTTCTTACTGAAGTTGTGCTTTCCATATGGTCTCTGAGAAACTGCTAGCTCTCCTGAACTCTTTATCCCTTAGATTTTCTTCCCATGGGACCTTACTTACCAGTTGTCTGAGTTTCTTAAATCTCCTTTTTTTTCTTTTTAGTCCATTATCCTAACTCTGCTACTCACTTTCCTTCCTTTCCCATTAGAATCAATCATTTTATAATTTTCACCCAAATTGCCTTCAAGCTTCAGATCTAAAACCAATTCCTCCTTGTTGGTTGGAATCAAGTCTACAATGGCTGTATCCCTGCTTACTACCTCCACTTTCTAAAACACAGTGATTCCCAATACATTCCAAGAAGTTACTGAATATTTTAGGTTTTGCCATAATACTTCTCCAACAGATGCCTCAGTAGTTAAAAGTCCCTCATTACTCTTAGTTCTTGTGTATTTGTTATTGAAATGCCTTATCCACCTCATCTTCCTGATTTGGTGGTCTATAGCAGATCCCTACCATGATGTCACCCCTATGTTTTCTCCTTTTATCTTTTTGCAAAGACATGTGACTGGTTTGCCTGTCACCTCCTTCAAGAGCTCAGAATAGCTGTATACATTCTTGAGGTAGTCTCCTCCCTTTTGTCCTGTCATTCCTAAACAAGCTGTACTCCTGTACACCAATAATCCAGTTGAGTTTTATTCCACCAAAATTCTGTGATGCCAAGTAAACAATTTAGCTTATGTATTAATATTTCCAGTTCTCCCTATTTAGTCCCCATACTCCTTGCATTTGTGTATAGACATCTAAGATGTTCAGTAGATTCCTCCACCAAATTGCATCTTCTTTCTCCAATGATACTATTGTAATTTTCCAAGTCTTCCAACATATAGCCCTTTTTAATGCTTACATATGGATATTTTTCATCTGTCACCTTTGAACCTAGTTTAATGTCCTCCTCCCTATATTGGCAAATCAGTGCACAAAGATGCTCTTTCCCTTCTTGGTCAGATGAAGCCTATTTCTTCTCAGCAGTCCTCCTTCCCTGAACAGCATCCCATCATAAAGGAAGCTGAAGTCCTCCCATTCACACCATTTGTGCAGCCATGCTTTCATCTTCAGGAGACCTGTCCCTGCCTGGGCCCCTACGCTCAATCAGGAGAATGGACAAGAACATAGATATATTCAGTGACAAGTGAATGGTAAGTGCAATAGAATTGATGCAGAAATGAAGAGGGAGTGTTTGCACTAACTGCATAGTCATGTCTGACTCAGAAAAAGAATGGTTACTAACACTGAAGCAGCTTGACACAGGGTGAAAGAGATGGACTTGACCCATAGTAAGAACTGACTCGGAGGATGGAGAGGAATCTTGCTGGTTTGCAAGCAAGGCCAATCCCTTGGTACTTCAAAGGGATTTGGGTGCACGTGTGCTTACCTATTTAATTTTGTAGACTTCATCGCAACATCAGGATGAAACAGATACAATGAAAGAGAGAAAGGATTGTGGTCTATCCAAAACTGAGCCAGGGCAGCATGTGTGAGATCAGATGAGCTGTTCAGTTCAAAATTGTTTTAGTGGACAGCTCAGCAGTAAACTGAATATTTATTTTAAAACACAACAACATATCATTTACATCCTCTGCTTGTTGGGAGTCTATGCAAACTGAACTGTTGGATGCCATGCCTTTTTCTTCTCCATCCTTCTCATTTACTTTCTTCCCTCATCTGACTGCACAGCTGTCAACAGATGACAGATTTGTTGTCTGTGGTGGTGTCTTTTTTTTTTTTTTTTTGCCAAATCAACAGCAGCATAGAATGTGACACTTGGCTTTCTGATGTTGTTTTGTATGTTGTTTCAAGTACCAAGAACACAATTTCCCAATGCACAGAATGCACACAGGGTGAGAGCATGATGTGAGAGTGTTTCTATTTATTTAATAAGAGAAAGCTCTTACACATTCTCTCTTCTGTTAGCCTCAAAGGAAGGTAACATCTCTGTTACAAATTGGGTCACAGGAACAGAACAACGAAGTGACTCTTGCTCAAGGTCAAACACAGGGCCAAATTAACACAGGGGCTATAGGGAGTGGAGCCTAAGAATCCAGCCCCTTCTGCCAGTCCTTGCTCCCAGGGAGGCACTGCTTGGAGGAAATGTAGAAAGTAGGAGAGATCTACCTAACCCCCGTGCTTCAGGTACTATAGCCTCCTGATCACACTCCCCAGCTCCAGGGAGAGAGGACTGGCTCCAGGCTGCTCCCAGCTGATCTGACTAAATTCTTCCCGCTAAGCTGCCAACTGCCATGGTGGGGAAAGTAGCCTGCTCCAGCTCAACTCCTGTGAGCCAGAGGCACAAGGGGTCTGGAGGGAGGGGTGGGGACTGGACCAGAGGGGACAACAGTGATGTGATGGGCCAGAGGGGATGAAGGGGGCAGAACAGAACAGGAGAGGAGGAGCAGTGGGTGGCTGGAGAATCGGGGAACAGGGAGGTTATGGGTCTGGGGGAAGGAAGCTGGAGCAGAAGTGGATAGGTACTTTCTTACTAGGAGGGTAGTAAAGTATTGGAATGGGCTACCTAGGGAGGTGGTGGAAACTCCATCTTTGGAGATGTTTAAGGCCCAGCTGGATAAAACTCTGGCTGGGATAATTTAGTGGGAGTGGTCCTGCTTTTTTTGGCAGGGGGTTGGACTAGATGACCTCAGAGGTCCCTTCCAACCCTATGGTTCTATGATATGAGTGGGTGGGAACACTATAAGGGAAGGGATGATGTGGGGATAGGAGGGAAGGGGAGGCTGGAGAGAGAATGTGAGAGCAGGTGCTCCACTGCCAAGGCTGTCACAGCCTGCAGACAGCCAAGGAGTCCTCCAACCCTGAACTGGGTGTAAAGAGGGAACCACAAAGAGCCTATCACAGCTGCCTCACCACCTCCACAGCAACGGGAGAGGGGGACATGAGCCCACAAACCTCCTCCATGGTGTGCTACCATCAATGGAGAGGGAGGGTGCCAGCACAGCTATGTCCTCCTGTTGCCAGAGATCTCACTTTCCCATCCCCAGGCTGGCCAGGAGTCCCACAAAATCTTATAGCCCTGGGCCCCCAAGAGTGTTAATCTGGCTCTGGTCACACAGCAGACTGTATACCCTCCAACTCCCTCTCACAGCACCTTATACATTGGTGCATACACTTCCCACGCTTCCACCCCCATGGTAATATTTATATTGAATAATTTTTTAATGGAGAAGTAACCAGCAGCCCTGACTAGGATCAGGGCCACATTGTGATAAGTGCTGTACAAACACAGAGACGGAACAGTATCTGCCTCAGAGTTCAGTTTACTTCATTACACTTCCATTTGTCAGCCTTAGACAATCTTTCACCTTTTAAGGTGGCAGAGAAATGAAAAACTTATTTACTCTTAAAAGTCTACAAAGAATACAAAGTCTGTTGGATGCTTTCTTCCTGCCTAAAATGGCAAGAGGCTCTACTGTTTACTGGATTTTTCTGGAATTTGATCTTGTGACATAAAATATCTTGCAGACCCTTAATCATAGACTGGTCTGACTGGAGATGGAATGCTGACCTCCATTGTAGATTGTCCCTCATTGCACCCACAAAACAACAGTGAGTCCTAGATGATAAAAATAGCCATTGAAATGGCATGGTTTGCAAAAATAAATAACTAAATAAAGTCTATTATTATTTACTATTATGACAATGTGTAGGGGCCAACTGAGAATGGGACTCCATTGCAGAAAGCACTATACAAACAGGCTAGTAGACATTTCCTGCCCCCAAAAGCTTACAGTCTAAATAAGGCATTTTCAGAGTTAATGCTATAATCTTTCCATTGGTTTCAATGAGCTCTAGATTAGGCTTTAGCATCCCTGCTGATATGGCTGCTGTATATATAGCCCTGTATCTCTCCCTTCCTTCACATTTTACTACCATGTTTTATCCTGAAGGATAAAAGCAAAACAAAAAAACCCCCACAACTATGTGAACAATTGGGGCCAGATTTATGAAAGTATTATAGGTGCCTAAGATGCAGATAGGTGCTGAACTGGACTTTCATAAGAGACAAGGCACCTAAATCCCTCTGAAATCAGTGGGAGGTCATTCTGAAAGTTTCACTGATCACCTGTTTGCATCTTTCAGCACCTCAAATACTTTTCAAATCTGTGCCCTTGTTTACAGTTTCAATACTTAATGTTTCAAGGTATAGAGAACAACACAAGCATACGATAAATGACTATTCTGGAGTAGATAAGGATCAACCAACTGCAGGGTTTAAGTGTTTATAGAACTGACCCGTACATGAAAAACATCCAGGGCCAAGACTCATCATTGTACTAAGGACCTCACAACTAAGGTGCAGAAAATCCTGTGCTGTTGAGAGCAGCAATTTATTCTATGTTTTGGAGGCCAGTTCTAGTATCTAGCTTTAATGAAACTCATTGTCCTTAGACAGCTAAACCAAATACAAAAGACTAATTTTTCAGAGCTATTCAAGATGCAGAGATGTTTGTTGATTTAGTAAAGCAAGGGACTACAAGCACAAAGCTAAGCATTTATATCTGTGGTTACTTCTACATTGCACACTTCTTTCGGCAGCACATAGAGTACATACATTGCTCCTTGGCACAGGGTTCAATAGTAATGTAATCAGTGAGTCTTGGCTTAGGTATAGAGTACATACACATCTGAAGACTGTGGGTATGAATGCAAGTACATACCCAACAGGCTCTCCTTGCCAAAACTGTGGCTCCCATCTACACTGCTCTTTTTAGCAGTGTAAAGTCTTGCTGCTGCCCCCCGTTGGAGTCTTCCCCATGTGCAGGAAAGACCTCCCCCATGGAGAAAGACTCTGGCAGGGGGGCAGACAGAAAGGGGTGACTGACTTTTCCAGCTCTGCCTTCTAGGTCCCCCTCCTGCCACAGGCTAATTGTCCATCAGGGTAAATGCTCTATCAGTTCTCCACTGGTAGAGCCCTTTCTCAAGAGCAGGGAAAGATTTCAGCAATGGGGAGCTGTTGAAGCCTTTCCCCCTTGCCTCCCCGCTGCCAGAGCTGTTAAAGGACACACGTAGCTACACATCAAGTGTGGATACAGCCTGCTGTTCACTGCAGCATGTAGTTACATGTACACTGCACACCACCACCAGTGGTGGGTAATGCAAATATAGTCAAATAGGGTTTAAAGGTGTTACATAAAATGAGGACTGCAAACCCCTATCTGTTGACTGAATTCATTTTTCCCATTGTTGCTCCTTTCCTATTTAAATTATTGACTTTGGGAGATGTTTGATTTTTTCCCCCAAGTAAACACTGCTTCTAATTTATTCCATTTTAAAAAGATGCAAATCAGGCATATTGTTGTTCATTTAAATATAATCTAGTGTTTTAGGTATCTATCACCCCTCGAGGCATAAGGAGATTTCCATTAACCTTAATGGAAGTTATATGTGCATCTTAAGCAGAGAATATAACTCCTATATCTTTAAGGGCTAATATATTCTATACCTTCTCTTGAAGCAGTGGTATTAGGTAGAATTTCTATAACAATTTAACATATATAGTGTTGTAATGAGTGGTTTGTTGTCCATGTTGTTCTTGAACTTCTTATAGAGCATGTTACATTTCTGAATGACTACAGCAAGCTGACAAGTTCCAAAGCGGTCTCTGTGTTGGTCTAGTTCAGCAAAACAAACAAGTCCTGTGGCACTTTTAAAGACTAGCAAATTTATTTATCGCAGGAGTTTCAAAGTGGGATTTTCTCCCACAAAATCTCATGTGATAAATAAATTTGTTAGTCTTTAAATTGCCTCAGAACTCCTTCTTTGTACAGCATGCTGTTCATCAAGCCATTGTTTTCATACAGTGCATGACTGTATTATCCATTTGTTTGGATAGGTTAACCAATTTTGGGAGAAGATATTTAAAATGCATGAAGCCTGACAGCTAGTTCCATTTTCGTGAATGCCTTTTGTCTGCTGATTTTTGTTATTATGAATTTCTTTTTTCACCCTAGAAACATCTCACTTTATTTTGAATAGTATACTGTATTTTTTCAGATATTGAGACAGAAGAAAATTGTGTCTTGCTTGTTTTGACTAAAAAGCCACTCTCTCACTCAGTTGCTTCATCTACTCATTTTACACAATCTGAAACAAAGCTCTCTCAAGGTTCTATGCCCAGTTCTGTTTAATGCCCAGGCCAAATGCTTTAACAACCTATAGCTTTTTCTCCTGCAGTCTCCCAAGCCAAGCTGCCTTACAGCCTGCTGCCAATGTTGTTTTCTCTGCAGTATCCCAAACTGGATTGGAGTTACTGGCTGTAGGTATTGATTGGAATACAAATGTCATGGTGCTGTTACCACTGTAAATATATTCCAAGATGCACCCTCTTCAGATAAAGGTGACATTAACATTTAATGAAACCTTGAAACTAATCCTAAACTATAATACAGGATTTCTATCTTATATGATGACCAAGTAGCAGGTGCAGAACCTGGTACACTCTCAAAGTACTGATTTATGAAAAAAGCCATTGATCACACTACATCAATAGTTTGCTTCAGCTGTTACACTGAAATTAATTTAATACCATTTCTGATATTAGTATATTTGATTGTGCCTGTGAATGTAAAATGCTGGCACTGCTTTCAGATGGAACATATTATTTTATCTTATATACAGAAAGAGCTATAAAATGTATGTAGGAAGGAAGAGAGACACCGAGACCTCTCATACATGAACTAAAAGTATGTGTAAATGAGAGCCTAAAATTGTTTACCAGGTCTTATTTATCTTTTTCACAGCTCTTAGAATTGTAAGAAGCAGTCACTGATACTTTACTGCCTGCAGTCTGAGCATTTGTGGTCTTGCCAAGCAGACTAGATGTTGCAGTGACTGGGAGCATATGTCTAGTAAATGCTACCAAACAACCAATATTAAAGTAACATTAAGGTTTTGACTCAAAGTGACAAAAGTGCAGAACCTCAGGACTTGTCTTCACTGCTAAAAAAAAAAAAAAGTGTGTTTTTTTTTTTGTTTTTTTTTTACCTCAGAGTAACTAATACACAGAGTTATGTAATAAAACACAGTGAAGAGCAGGTACTTTGCTTCTACTATGAGGTAAACAGAACTATACACCTCTGAGACTCACCATAGTAGGTTTACCTCATGAGAAGATTGATGTTGCTGGTCTTCACTGTATTTTTACCTCAGGATAGCCCATTTGCATTAGTTGCCCTGAATTTTAAAAATATGCACCTTTTTAAAGAGTGAGGACAAGACCTCAGAGTTAAGGCTAGCACTCCATTGCAAATCCTATGCCTTCAGCCTTCTTTAAATGAAAATGGAGGTAACTCTTAATAGTTCTGACTATGCAACTCTAATAGCCCTGTCCCATGCAAGCAGATTCCCCTGGGTCTAATCACTAGTTGACAGAAATAAGGATAGAGTAAGGAGTTTAACATTTGAACCAGGGATCATGAGATTTCTCATAAGAGTGAGGATTACCCATATGAGGGAGAACTGTAGCAAATCGATTAACATGTGTTGCAACACCTGAGTAAGACAGTCTGAGTTAAGGATGGAATGGAAGATGCTAAATTTCTTTTGTCTTATATAGATTGTGTGTTATCCTTAATATTTTAAAGTAGTTTCTCATTAATTATTAGTATTACTACATTTGTGCCAATAGGCCCCCTTTCAGATCAGGGCCAACTGTGCTCAGCACTGTACAAATAAAATAGTAAGTGAAAGTGCCCACTCCAAATAGTTCTCAATATAAATAAGTGTGACAAAGGCAATCTCTCTATTTTCCAGAAGAGGAACCTACATCACATAGGTAGTCTGTGGCAGACCTGCAAACAAAACACAGATCTCCTAAGACCTAGTTCATTGTTTTAACAATAAAGTCATCAGTGGGGAGGTCTGATACCAAGCTGGCAGGAGTCAGAGAAATCAGTTAGCCTATCTGATTGCACCTGGAGTGTAGAACAGATCTAATAAGTGTGAAATCTAGCTGTGCGGGGGGGGGGGGGGGGGCCGCTGTGTGCAGTTATAAACAGAGGTTTGAACCAGAATGGGCTGGCAGACAAACATCTGTAGTAACTCTTCTGATAGTAAAAACAAAGGGACCTGTGACAGACAGGAAGTCCCTTGCAATATGAGAAAGGCTTACTAAGAAGAAATCTGGGAAGAATGTGAAAAGGAGTCTGGTGGAGTGAACTTGGAGTGCCTGTCCTATAGTTATTGCACTGGAGCCAAGTGTAGAGGGTGGACCTAGGTTCCCGTACCAATTGGCAGGAAGGTGGGAAGAAATGCCCTAATGTAAGAGACGAAGACAATTCAGAGAGTGGAGAGATACAAGGGCTACTGAGCCCACAGTCAGGGGCTGGAGACCTGATCTGATCTTAGAATTATTTGTGGGACCCTTGCTTGTTAGACTGTCTGTTAACCAAGAAGAGGTAGCTGTAAAAACATGACCTTGCTAAATGATTCAGTCAAAAGATGAAGCAGACCACTGTAGTACATGAGGTGCTGTCCACAGAAGATGCAGCACAGGAGAATACTACCACATCTAGCCATGAGAGGGCATGACATCAGTGAGTCCAGTTTTCTATCCAAGTTCCTTTATTCATTTATTGGAAAATTGGGTGAGTGTTGTGCTCAGGAAACTGAAACTCAGAGCAGTGTTGTGAACCAGGCATAGGGCAGACAAGCTCTGCTAAGCCTTCCCATAATAGCTCTATAAATGCATCCTAGTCCCACTCAAAATCCCCCATGATGCCTGACCTAGACATCTCTTCAGAGGAGACATCAAATTTTCTGAATTGTGAAGTTAGTTGGCTATGGAAAACATGGGTGAGACTCTTCAAACTCCTACTTATTTCCAACCAAAATAAGATTTCAATCTAACTCTCAGGTGGTGAAAGAATATCAGTATACAGCTGTTGATTGAGGGTTTTTTACGTTGGTTGTTTGGATTCTGCCTAATTTGTTTTGTAATTTTCATACTACTAGTAGTATGAAAATCTAAAGTAAAAAATCATACTGGTACTGAAAAGGCATTATTGTCTTATATAGTTTGAAACAGCATTGTGTTTTACAATTTCTTTTGGAAGTGTAGGTTTTTACTTTTTTGAAGTCCTATCAAAGAAATTGGATATATGGGATAGATGCTTCTCTAGTTGTGTGTGCCTAACATGAATAGAATATATGTTGAAACGTGAATGCAGAATACACATGGGGGGAGGGAAAGAGATGTTACTGTTGGAAAAATCTTAACAATGGGGGGTGGAGATAAGTAATGGAATCTTGGTGGGAGCAAGTGGCAAAAATGGTGTTCAATTGTAACTTTACTGTAAAGGCCGTGAACCAATCAGTTACACAAAATGTTGGCAACTCTTGCAGTATTGGGTATTCTTCTAATAGCCTCATCTCTTTAAACTGCATGGAAGTGTAAAAATCTTAGTGTTCAGTTTTTTCCGCAAAATTGATAGGCCTTATTGACAAATGCTGGCAAACATTAAAATCTAAAAGGTTCAAACTCAAAAGCATAGAGCCCAACATTTAAGAAAAAGTAGTAATTAAGCATTTGTTGGCTGTGTCACACCCTGTCTATCAAAATGACATATGGTGATTTTTAATCCCATTATATTTTTCTCAGCTACCGGTGTTTAGATTTTGCTCAGTCCTAGGATAATAACGTTTCAGATAAAACAGAACAATGACTCCATTGTTTGGTGAGATGAACCCTCTACTTGACTCCAGGAGAAGATTACAGTCCACCCAGTTACACTGCAAACACAGTCCAGCACTAAATAGGTAACTTCTAACTTGAGCAAGTTACAAAGGGGTAGCCGTGTTAGTCTAGTTCAGGAAAAAACAAACAAGGACTCTAGGTGTCCTTTAAAAAAAATTTTTTTTCTTCACATGAGCTTTTGTGGGAGAAAATGATGAAGTAGGATTTGTTTTGTCTTTAAAAGTGCCACTAGACTCTTTGCTTGTTTTTCAATGAGGGGAAACTGATTAGATAAGCCAGTAGGCTTCATCCATATTTAAGTAATGGAGAGAGCTTTCATTCTTAATAAATAAACTTAGGCCTATGTGGATTTGAGTTGTTTGTATTTCTAACAGCCTTTTCAAAAATCCTTTTGGTACTTCAGCTTCCTGTTATGAAATTGTGCATATTTACTTCATTAAATGTGAATAACTCATTGTTCTCCTTCATAATCACTGCCCACAAAAAAAGTGCAAGGGTTAGACTGCTGAAAGACTAACAGTATCTTATGACCAGTATTGTCTCATTCTGTGTTTTCACATCTAGATTATAAAATCTTTGTCAGCAGTGACCATCTTAATGTGTGTACTTTTGTAGAGAGCCTAGCACATAATTGGGTATAAACCAAATCACTGCTATTATAATTAAAATAAAGTATAGAAATCACAGCTTCAAATATAATTGGCATGACCTGTGTAAGATTCTGTCCATCTTGAGAAGATTAAAAAAACTATTAGGTTGTGGGACTCCATCTATGGAGCCCCAGTCATAAATGATCTTAAGATACGTCCTCACTGGCAGCAGCAGCACCAACAATGCAAGATTGATTTGACAGATTCAGGTGAGCAGCAGCGAAGACTCACTCAGTCAAACCCAGCACATGACTCTTAATCCACCCCAGCAAGCAACACAGTGCTACATCAACAGGAGGACATTTCCTATTGGTGCTGTGAAATGGAGAGCAGGACTGATTAATGCAGGAGCTTTAGGGGCTGCAGCCCAGAAACTTGGGTTAAGGTGGGCTCTGCAAAAATAAATCTTGCCCCAGAGCACCTCCAGCCTGAGCACTGTCTGCCAGCCCATGCCATCCCACAACGCAGGCCTGCCCCACAGCACTAACTTGCTCTACCTAGCCCCATGCTGGTTGGCCTACCCCAGGTCCCAGAGCAATCCAGGCCCAAGCACTCCCAACCTCTGCACCATGCCACATCACTGAGCCACCTCACCCCAGGCCAGCCAGTCTGCCCCAAGGGCTCCCAGGTCTTGGAGCACCACTGCACCAGCCTATGGTACAGCACAGCACCAACCCGCCCCAGCACCAAGTGCCAGCCTGCCTTGGTCCAGTCTGTCCTGGCCCCAGGCTGGCTTACTAGGGTGGCTGTCCTACCAGCCCACTCTGTCACAGTGGTTCAGCACCAACCCCCTACAATGCTGGCCTAGGCATCTACCCCACCCGGACATCCACCAGGAGCAGCACAAAACCTAATAACCCTTGGCCTACAGGAGAGCTAATCTGGCCTGGTGGGGACACTGTGGTAAGTAGATATTAGGAAGTTGATAGGAAATATGCAAGTTACTATATGTAGCAGGGTAGACCAAGCCTCAGGAAAAGATGTAGGCTATTCATGAATACACAGGGTACTAGAACTGGTAAAATTGAGGTTCACTTCCGAATCCCCCCCCCTTCATACTCTACAAACAGACTCAAGAATTAACTGCTTTCCCAAGGGGTTAAAGTAAGGTGGAACACTGTTCCAGGACTCACTATTTTTAGGGTTCAGCATTCCAGGCCCCCTAAAAATAGAAAATGGAGCTGGAATGCTGTGTTCCTAGGTCCACCTTTTAAAAATAGTAGGCCCAAGAATGCAGCATTTGGCTCTATTTTTAGGGGCGAGAACACTGAGCCCCTAAAAATAGCAAGCTCCAGAATGGCGCTCCCCTCGTGGTCCAGCAGGGCAGGGAGTTCTAAAACCTCCAAGCCCCAGCCTGGTCTCACTGAGCATGCTCAGAAGCTCTGCAGGGGCAGGACCTGAGGCAGGGGTAGGTGTGAGGGGGAAGGAGCTGGGGTGCGTCGGGGGGGCTGCACTGGCACAAGGGGGGCCCACCAATTTAGGAGGGTTCCAGGGCCTGCCAAATTATACTTCGACACCTGGCTTTCCTCCCTTGTAACAGCCAGCCCTGATGAGCCACACAGAGGGTTGAATCAGGAGATTCTCAGGTGGTCAAAGGGACAGTTCCCTGGGGAGGAGGGGCTGTGTCCAGCCCCAGCTTAAGCGTGGGTGGAAGAGTGTTCTTTTGTGTTGCTTTGAGAACTCTTTTTTTACGAAGACCCTAAGGAGAGTAGTGATTGAAAGAGACTGGAGAGTTTGTTGAAGGAGTCCAGGAGAAAGGTAAAACAGGGGCTGGGCATACAGAAGCACCATTGACCACAGGGGCTGTTCAGGTGGCAACTGGCCCCATTTTATCCCTCTCCCAACTGGGGAAACAGAAGATAATATTTTTCTAACAGTGGCTCTCAACCTTTCAAGATTACTGTATCCCTTTCAGCAATCTGATTTGGCTTGTATGCTCTTAAGTGCCACCTCAGTTAAAAAAAATCTGCTTTCAAAAAGCAGATGTAAAAATACAAACATGTCACAGCACCCTATTACTGAAAAATTGCTGACTCTCGTTTTTACCAAGTAACTATAAAATAATTCAACTGGAATATAAAGATTATACTTGCTTTTCAGTATATAATTGTATAGAGCAATACAAACAAGTCTCTTGTCTGTATGAAATTTCTAGTTTGCCCTGACTTTGCTGATGTAAAACTAGGCAAATATCTAGATGAATTCATAGCCTGTGGAAGACCTCTGCAAAACCCCAGGCGTACACATACACCTGGTTGAGAACCACTGGTCCAATAAATAAGTAAGTATTATAAATGTTACTACATGCTTTGAATCTTAAAACTCAGAAGGGACTGCTTGTGATATAAATGATATCAGAGAATGTTATATATTATTTAAGACGCTTACAATTCCTGCAGCCATATTAGATCAATATCAGCAACAATTTAGAAATCCATAATTTATCACAAAATACACGATACAAGAAAAAAGTAGAAAAGCCCATCTCTGCACAAAGCACTTTCTAAATACAAGGCACTTCTGAGAATCTTGCCCTTTGACTTATTCTGTTGTCCATATTTACAGTGATGGATGGGCTGAGCTATTTTTATTGATGGTGAATAATATCACATACTATCTTATTCAAGTAAGTGCAACCCAGAGCCATTGGGCCAAATCTGAAGTCCTCACTCAACATAGTTGAAAGCAATGTGTGTCTGCCTGTGCAAAGACTTCATCTATTTATAGATTCTGCTCTTGTGGCACTCTGTTCTTACTGGCAGAGGCAGATTTTCCAACATGTTTGATAAAGAAACACAGGAATTAAGTGCTTGTGGGTAGATGGGTATGTGGGTGGGTGACTTGGGAACACCCAGAGCACAAAGTTGTGCACATCCTTAATGGATTTACTTTAGAGTTTGTGATGCACTAATACCAGTGACAAATGCTGTATAGTTGAATAGCTCAAAATTTCATCCTATCTAAATTCAAGCTTTGGGCTGCACATCTTATATTACATATTCCTGTCTGTTTTAGCATCTTTGCCACAACACTGATAGAACAGTTATCGAGCATCAAACTACCACTTTTTGACTTTGTACAAAACTGCATACCCCCAAAACAGGCTCACTTTCCAATGCTCTACTCCCAACCCTTGCAGAGTCCTGCCTCAGGTCCCCTCAGTGCTACACTATTTCCTTGCCACTTTCCCCAATCCCCATTTCCCTGGAGATGATCCTTGCCATATCATTTGGGTTACCAGAGCAGATGGCTTGCCTGAGAATACAGCAAGTAGCCTTTGAGCTGAGGATGCATGTGAGGTTGAAGTCGGTGCAGCTGTGACTAACAATGGGGATGGCTTCCCCCAGTCAGGCTTAAAAAGACTTAAAGCAGAATTCAGGGAACAGAAACTGGCTGAGGAATCATAGGGGCTTTCCTTTCGTTTGCTGTGTGTGGCATAGCTTCAACTCTTTCACTTCATTCCCTTCCCGCATATCTAAGAAACTGGCCAGAGCCTTTCATCATTTCCTTCCCAGCCTCCACATACATGTTCCAAAACTCATCAAGGACTGCACTATTCATTACCTTGGAAGTGAACATTTTTAAAAACACCATTCCAGTTGGTGCCATGTTTTGCATGTAGAAGGCAAAAAAAAATTGCTCTTCAGAGGCATTTTTATTTAGATATATATTTTAAATAAGAGGCACCAATCTGAGCACTCTGACAAATGCCTAAAAGTTCACTAAACAAAAAACACCAACTCTGTAGCAGATATGACTGCTAAGTAACTAAAACTAATAAGCCAAACTCCCCATTTCACATGATCACCAACCCCAATAATATGCTTCTTCAAATAGTTCTCCTTAAAAGGACCCTGAACACCAATAGATTCATATAGATTCCTCTCCTACCTGGAGGTGAACTATTTCAAAAAGACCATGGCAAATAATGCCCTGCCAGCCACTACTTTGTACTTACAGGGTCCAGCTCAAGAACCTCTATCACAACAGAGATCAGTAGAATGTCACAGGGAAAGAGGCAGTCTCTCAGAGGCCATGGTTTAATAATGGGGTGACTTTCACTACTATTGGTGATGGGATACTTTATTTTAAGGTAACTTAAAAAAAAAGGATGAAAAGCTGTCAGGACTAAACTGTTTTAAATAATCAGATTTTGCTAATGAATAACAAATCATGCCTGTCTTGTGGGATGGGGAAGGAAGGAAATAGTGCTTATAACAGGCATCAGTAACCCCCGGCACACAAGCCCACTCCAAGCAGCACACAGAGCCACAGAAAATTTCTTTTGCTGCTGCCAAAAGCTGGTCTGGGCAGCCCCTCTCCATAGAGTGCCTGGAGATCCATCCCTCAGCATGTTGCAGAAAGAAGCAGCCCAGAGCAGCCCCTCTTCACTGTGCCTAGGGATCCCTGCCCCAGAGGAAAGAAGCTGCCTGGAGTGGCTCCTTATAGCAGCAGCTAAGCTGGGATCCCTCCCCCGACTGTAGCCACCATCAAATTTTCAAGCAGTAGCCATTTTTTTTCAGCCAGGGGCCAATTGGCATGGTTGAAGGGTCATGGAGAAGGATCTGGCATGGGGGTCAGCAAAAGTTACCAACCCCTATGTTAAAATGAAATAAGATAGTATTTGGATACTGCTAAACCAGCCCTGCCAAAAATGTCCCTTAACCCTGACTCGTAAGGATGCTATGATATATGCTGAAAAGTCAATATTATGCCTTTGGAGAATGTACCAGATGGAGTTTTCCCAGAAAAGAAATCACTCCCTGCATCCTTGTATACCAATGAGGGGAAAGCCCATTATTTCTGTTACCCCTAAATAGGACATTTACTACCTGCTTAAGCTGACACAGCTCTAATAAAAGACAACCCTAATCTAGATCAAATTTCTTTTTAGAATGCAGCTAAGTTCGAATGAGTTCCCTGGACAGTTCAAATAGTGCAAAATCCTATCTTGAAGTGTGTGTTTGCCTGATTTGTTTGGTGTCCGAATGCCATATAGTTAGCTCCTGGTGGTGAGGCATTCTAGCATTTAACATCATGTAAGTTTTCCATGGCCCACAAAAAGACTTAACCATTCCTCTAAAGGCTCAGTGACCTGAAAAGTTTTCTGAATATAATGGCGAGCCTGGCTGCAGGTCTCATAATATAGTGCTAGGCTTTAAAATGTTGCAGTTATCAGTCAGTCACATAACAGAGCAGGTCATGCATAATAAACAGTTGCTTTATTAGCTTGATGGAGTATGCAGCAAATATGAAATGATCGAATGCTGCTACAGAGCAAAGCCAATGAGTTCATGCAAACTATGCCGTTATGGACCAGATAATGTGTTCCATTTACAATAACGTTGGAGATCCATTCTGACCAGCACACGTTAGTTATCTGCAAACCCCAGAAAAATGACAGTGAAGAAGCTATTGGGTTCTATACAAGAGAGAGGATCTAAATTGAATGACTTTTTTTTTTTTGTAGTTCATATATTATCCTAGGAGCTGCAAGGCATAATAAATAAACATGTAACATGAATAAAGATGAGCTTTTCAGTGGCAATTTTTCATGATAAATTAGTGAGGGTAATTGGTGATTTGTTACCATACCGCTCTCTTTCCTTGTCCTTTTCTAAAACAGATTGAAGTACTCCTGCTGACTTTACCAACCAAGCAACAGTCATTTATATTATCCAGAGAAGGTGGAAATTGTTTCAAGGAAAATGAAATAAATGCAGCCTGAGGAAATAAATGAAATAAATACAGACTGAGGAAAAGCAAGGACCCTTCCTGCTCTGATAAGCAACATATCTGCAATTTTCCCGTTGTTTGTTTTCTTTGGGTAAATCTTATGCCTTATCAAATGTCTTATATTTTTATATAATCAGTGTTTCTCAATGACTGGTTCATGGACCAGTGCCAGTCCCTGAGATTTCCCAAACAGTTTAGGAAGTCAGCAAGCTGGACCCTGGATATGTGCCTCTACAGGCAGCCAAAGAAGTGATGGTGTCATCTTTTGCACATATATTCCAATTTAATGCTCTATCAGTAACAGCAAAGGAGAACTTGAATCGCTTTTGTCCTAGTTTTTACTCAATATGATCAATACTAGGGAACACAGAAACACAAGAATTGCCATCTGACCTCAAAACCCCCTAATTCAGTAATCTTTCTGACCCATACTAGTTGATTCAAAACATATAAGAACCTCAGAAGCAGACAATTTTGGAATAACCAATCCAAAGGGGAATTCTACAAGATAATATCTGTACTGTTATTGGTTCCCTCTTTTAATCTTATTAAATAGGTGGATGTTCAGATTATCCAGACAGATACTCTGAATCTTCAGTAAACTTAGTCATTGACTTGGAAGTTCCTTTAAAAGACTGAGGATCATGGTCACTTTGTGCAAGGACATTCACAGAATCAAGTATTTAGGCAACACAGAAATTAAGATATTGCATCAGAGTGATTTTACTGATCCAGGATCCTTTCTCTAACTGTGGCCAATCGCCACTGCTTCTGCCTGACATAAGCACCTCCATCAGAAGTTTTCTTCTCCTAGCCTCCTATATTTCATTTTTGTATGCCATTATTAATGGTGATATCTTTAGAATTTATCCTCTATAGAGGAAGAATAAGATGGCTTTTTAAGCACTTCTTGTAAAAGTTCTATCTTCTCGTTCCCCTGCTAGTGTACTATGAAACTGGGCTGTTTACCATCCACCCACCCACCCCAGAAGTGGCTGCACATTGGTAGTACTCAGACTATGGTAATGACTGCAATATAAAAGCCAAGGTAAGAGAGCATTTACACCGCTGGATTCTCCTCTTGCATGCACAGGTGTAAAGCAGAGAATATGTAAGTGAAAAATTAATCCATATAGGTATTTTTCTTGTATGATCTGTACAAGTGGAGCTCTACCCTGTGTGGATCCCAGTAAAGTTAATGGGGTTGTGTCTGTACAGAAGCTGCCAATGTGGATTAGATCTGGCAATTATTTGAAGTATTTGAGGATCCCTCTTTATTACAGCTCTTAAAATATTTGAAGATTGTTTTATCTTACCCTTCCTGCAGTATTGTTATGGACTATTTATAGTACTCCTCCCTTCCATACCCCCTCCCCACACCTTAGTGGCTTCAGAATAGACTGGCAGCACAGATATAGGGAGCAATTTTTTAAATCAAATCTTGGTTCATAACAAAAGTGATGCTAACTGGTAATTAGGAAATGCATCACCACTAAATATAGAGTCATAGAATGTTATCCATAGCATTTGATGAAACCTTTTTCTTCTCAAGGCAGACAAAATTACCTGAATAATAGATCTGATGCACTGTAGTTCTCCGTGCTTTATCCGTGAATTTGGAGGAAAGGTACCACTTTTAACTGAGGAACACTGCACGGTAAAATAACTACAATTTGCAATCCTTAAGTGCACCTCTGTAGATATATCAAACATTATCTGTGATGTTGCTTCAAGGAATCAAACTAAAAGCTGAAGTAAAAGAGTTTTGAGTAATAACTACTTTGATGCCAAAATGATACTTGAATATCAATAGTCACTTATATTTCCCCCTATAGATGAAGATCTAAAATTATCTCTTGTAGTGTCTCAGCTATGAGGCTATTTATGTAATACATCAAGTTATATAAAGATATTAAGGGATGACCCAGCTTTTTAATCATATAGCTGTTCAATACAGCCTGGTTAACCATATACCTCATTTGGAACAGAAAGTTCACAAACAGACAACAGCAGATCTTAAAATACACTACAGTGCTGCATTAAAGGTAAACTACTAAAAAATTTTAAATTGAGGTAAGAAAAATCTTTCTGTGCTTGTCATCTAAATTGAGATGGTTAAAAGCAGCATTTTCCTTCTGCACAGTAACGTTGCAAAGCTATACAGTCAGTATTCAGTTGTAAACTCTTTTGAAAAGAGAAAGCACAACCACAACATTTTGTTCAGAGTTAAAGAACAGAATAGAATCATAGGGTTGGAAGGGACCTCGTGAGATCATCGAGTCCAACACCCTGGAGCTTGAACCCAGTACCTTCTGCATATTTAGCAGAGGTGCTAGCTACTAAATATTTCAGAGTTATGAACAGCCTCTGTTCCCAAGGTGTTCAGAACTGCAGACAACTTAAAGTAGACCCTCATTCTTAATAAATTATGATTTTCACTTGATTAAGGCATTACATATACTCAGGCAGGCCATTTTCTTTTTAATCTGATAATACACCTGCAAGGCTAATATTACAGTTACTATGATGGTTTATAGAGGCACTTTTAATAATGTACAAGCATTGTGTCATTCAGCATGATAACCCAGTGCCTTAAGACTTAAGTGCTCCTTTGACAATGTTTTCTGATAATGTTCACAGCACACAGATTCAATATTGCCATGCAAGCAAACTTTGGAATACAAATAATGTCAATACAATTGTAAATGTGGAATTCAAATGGATTTAGCAGTGTGAGCTGGCTATAAGCAGCAATGCTAAGAACCAACTTGTTTATTTTTTTAATATCTTGGTTATGATTCAGCTACTTTATATTCTTATATGTTCATGAACTAGTCACTTGCTATCAACCCTTGGGGAAAAACAATGTACCAGGTATGAGCCTACTCCTGCTCCACTGTAGTCATTTGTAGTTTTGGCTGTAGTGAACTTCAGTGAGACCAGAAGAGACTTTATATCTCACCACTAGCAAAAGTATGCCATTGTTTCATAGGCACTCTTTTAATCTCTTACTAGTGGAAGAAGAGAAGGCTACTGTTGAGTGAGTCTAGACAGCTGTCTCTACTGGTTTTCTTCTTCAGCGCCAATCCATCAATTTAGCCTTTAGCCCCTCTAAGTGAGGTTTTCTTCAGGTCTTATTAACTTTGTCTCTACAGGCTTTCTTCATCCCAGTAACCTTCAACTTCAGATGCTGACTTTATGAACCTAATTTGGCTATCCTTAATACTTTGCTCTTGTACATCATCCATAGACCTTAAAGTACTTTACAAAGAAGGTCAGTAGCATAGGTCAATATCACTAATCCCATTTTATAATTTAGGAAACTGAGGCACAAAAGTGATGCAACTTGCCCACAATCAACCATCAGGCCAGTGGCTGGGCAGGAAACAGACCCCATGTCTCCTGAATGTTAGTCCAGTGCTCTATCACTAGGCTATAGTACCTCTTACTCCCATTAAGTAATGTCTTCAATCAAGAGGCTTCATTTTAATCAGCAGGATTCTTTAGGGTGTGCCTTGCTCAACAGGATTACAAATAACAGACTCAGGAACTGTCAGTTAAGCCAGAAGTAAACAAACATGCCTGGCATTGAGTATTTAATACCAAGTTCTGAGATTTACCCTGCTTATTGGAGAAATGTGAACAACTCACACAGGCCTTCCTTGCTAGGCCACTTCCCATTCCCCACCAAACACATGCAGACTCTCTGTGTCACCCATGCTCCTTTTATTGCATTAAGCTGCCCACCACCAATTATATGAAGTTTCCATGGGCCTCACAGACTCCGGAGTCCCCCTCCCCAATCCAGCCCAGCTTTACCCTCAACTAGCTGTTCCTCCTAGCTCCTCCCTTCTGCTTCCTCCCTGGGAGTTTTTATGGAGCCTGTTAATAAGCCCTGCAGCTGCTCCCATCAGCTCCCTGGCCAGCCAGCTCACCCAGCTGGCTTCACTGCCCCTGTGATTAGGGCTCTGGAGCAGGAGCTAGCCCTGCACCCTGCTACAAGAAGCTTCCATTACATTTTGAAACTTAAAATTGTAACTCAGTTATATATGCATGTTTATCTGCTTTAACCAGGCAAATAATTTTACAATTTCCTTTTCCTTTTCAACAGACCTGTATTATAGGATTTTGCTATGAGTGTTATCTTTGGTGTTACATCTAAGGTGTAATTGACCTGGGTAAATGAGTGGGACTGAAATATAATTATTGATATAAAAGACTATTTCTAATAAAAGGTGCAATAAACTAAATGCCTAGATCAGAGAACCCAAGGGACTGCGTGACCCATGATTAGCTGCTTATTGGGTCTTAGGGATGTCCCTGAGTTGGTTTGCAAAATGTAGGCATAGAACTCATCACCAGTTTGGGATCTGTGCCCTGCTTCCCAAGAGTCTGAACTAAGGCTACCTATGTTCCTGAGTCACTTCAGGTAGCAGTACATGGGTGGTTCCAGGAGATGATTGTGAGCCAGAACAGTGCTAGACCACTGGAAGTAGGAATATTTTTGTCCCCCTCCCACCAGTCCCCCAAACACATACTAATAAACTAAGCTGTGTCTGTCACTTATTTTCACATATCTTAAAGAGTTTTTAAAATAAATACAAAAAGGGGTATTTTCTTATGACAATAAGCAAATGAACAGTCCCCTTAAGCCACTCAGCAGCTAAGCTATTACTTGGTCTGCTTATACTTAGCACCAGCTCTGCTCAGCAATAGCTCCTACATCAGTGGATATTGGAGGATGGCACTGTGCTGGCTCTGTGCCACCCTGTGGGTACCCAGATGCTAAGATACCCTCAGCTGGTTGGCTAACATCCTTTGCGACCATGACCCTATCTCTAAAAAGGACCATGAAACAATCCATTGTTGTCAACAGAGCATGACAGTATTTTTCAAATATAGAGTCTGAATTAGGTCCCACTAGCTGTATTTAGGCATCTAAATAAATGCTCTGCATGTCTAAGGTCCTGAGCAACATCTGCTCTAACTGGCTTCAGCAGGAGCACACAAGTGCCTAGTTTTAGGGCTCCACATTCCAGAAGTTTAGACAAAAATTGTAAAAATGCACAATCATCAAATCTAAACAAAGTATGTTTTCTATTTGCTAGCCAGCCATCTTTTCTGATATCCTTTATTCAGCACCGGGTGAACGTAAAATCTCAGCTACTCATTTTTGTCTCTAATTCCACGGTATCAAAAGTTTACATTTTCAGTCATGAATAAAAGATGCTTTTCCCAACTGAGGAATAGCATCAAAAGATATGAAAGGCTCAAAAACTCTTACCAAAATCCCCTGCATCATAGAGTGACTGAAATAAGATTTGTTATAATCACTAATTCAGTTTTCTTCAGTGACATTACTTTGGCTTATAATGGAGCAAAGGAGATAAGAATCAGGCACTGAATGTCTAAAGACAAAATAGCCTTGAATATCCACTGAAGTTACTCTTTCACTCTCACCAAGATTCCTCCTGTGGTAGCACTGTATTAAATCATCAAGTTTTTTACGATTTTCAACTAACTATTGAAACGCATCTATGTCCGTCTGTCCTGTGTAGGTCTTCTAGAGTCATGGGGTGGAGCCACTAGACTTCAGCCTTTAGAAAAATCAGTTCCATCCTTTGATTTTATGCTATTTGTAGCAGGTGCTGTCTTTTTGTTTGTCTGTTTATCCAGTGCCTAACAGTGTCCTGATTCATAAGAGCTCCGGCATGCTGCCTCAATACAAATAAACATGAATTTGGGTACAAATGAAAGTGCATCTTGTGAGCTATGCTGTTTGGTTTCTAAGCATCACACAATCTCCTCACAGATGCCAGATTCCTTTCAGAACAGACATTGTACTGAACTGGTCCAAGTTTAGTGAGTCAAGATAAGAGTACTTTGGACAACTTCTATGCAACATTTTGTCTAGCGCCTGCCTGAACTATGTCCAGCACTACTCACTCACAATTTTAAAGGGATAAAGTCGATCTTGTACCCAGTCTTTAAAAAAATAAAAAGCACAAACAGTCACCTTATTCTTATTTAGCACTTTTCATCAGTAGGCCTCAAACCATTTTACAGAAGAGGTCAATGTCATTATTCTCATTTTTCAGTGGGGGAAAACTGATAACGGTGGAGTGTCTTACACAAGGTAACCCACCAGGCCAATTGCTGAGCAAGAAGTAAAATCTGGTTCTCATGGGCACCATCAACGTTATAGCCAGAAGACTGGTCTCTAGGTAGATAGCATCAGTAATAGGATATTTCCTCCTACAAAACTGTTCTAGCCAATAAAAAAAGAAGGGTTATTTACCTGTAATTGCAGTTCTTTGAGATGTGTTGCTTGTACCCATTCCATAACCACCACCCCCATCCTCACTTTTCAGAGTCAATGGAAAGAAGGGACTGTGGGGGTCTAGAGCCGGTAGTACCACATAAGCCACGACATACACACAGGGTTCTAGGTGGTTGCTGAGGCCAGCCTTAAGGGGCCTGGTAAGGGCAAAAAAGTTCCAGGGACCATGCATGGAGGCTCATGTAGATCTATATGGTAATGGATATAAGCAACAACTTAAAGAAGAAGTATTCTTCAATCAAACGCCTCCTACCTTTTCTCTGCACAAATTGAGCATTGGCCCAGATCAAGAAAGATATTTAATGGTCTAATTCCTATTAGGTATGTCCACATGTATCTTTTAAATCAAAATAACACTAGTCATTTTGAAAAGATTAGGTCCACACAATGTTTTCTTGTTTCAAAATGACGAGCTCTGTCCTTTTGAAACAAGAGACATTATTTTGAAATAGCTTAAACCTACTTTAATTCAAATCATCTGTTAAAGCGAAACAGTTATTTTGAAATAACACCATTTGGACATGTTATTTTGAAATAACCCTGATTTCAAATTAACACTTTTGCCCTTCTCCTTCCCAGGGTGCCTTCCTTTTTCTATATATTGGGTGGGGGCATGGTTCAGCAAGGGGACCATGTTGCCACACCTCCCATGCTGTCCCTCTCCCGATTCGAAATAGCAAGTCCTGTGCCTGGACTTGCTATTTCGATTTGAGGTTTTTGCTTATTTGGATTCAAGTTAATTCCAAATAATGATTTGATTTTGAATTAGCTTATTTCAAATTGACATATTTCGAAATAAGCACCTACGTGTGGACATAGCCATTGCTTTTAACAAGAGTTAAGCATCTAAATTGTTCAAAAAAATCTGAACCTAACCCACACTGATAGTCCTCTCAATCCCAGCATGCTCTTTAGGGAAAAGCTTATCAATAATGTGACTTGTAGATCGCTGAACCCTTTGGTGCTGATTAATAAAAATCTAAGTCAACACACTCTTATTAATGTCAGTGGCATTGGGAATGCTTGTGATAGCACAGGATTTAGCCTTTTGGTGAAGCTGGAGGCAGGAGTATTAAGTATTCAGTTTTACACATAGAGAATATTGATCACAACGAGAACACAATTTGTGTTCATCAAGAGCAGGTATTCAAAAATCCATGTTTCTGGTCTCCCTGGTGACCAGTTTTAGTAGCCTGTTGCCTAGTTCCACTGCAGAAATGTAATGGAGAAGTACCCCTTGGTGACCAAAAGTAAAATTGCTGGCACCTAGTTGTGAGCCAATTTTGTCCACCCCGATCAAGAGCAAAAAAAAATAGCATTTGATGTTAAAATTATGTGACATCATTGAGGCAGATAATTTAACTTCCAAGTTTATTTATCAGAGATATTGATTATGTAAGGTAGCAATGAAGGATGGGAATTCTCAAAGGGGCAGTGAATAGACTTTTAGAATTCCTAAGTCAATTTGATCCTCCATGGCTACACACAATAATGATGGCTGAGGCAAAACAGACAATTCCTATTTTAGAAACCAAATATCCTATAAATGTGGAGCCAGAATTTCTTAACAAATTTGTTTAGCTTTATGACTCATCACAAGTGATAAAGGTGAACGATCTTTCTCTAAACTAATGCTAGTCAAAAGGAAACTGAGATCAATCCTGGGACAAAATAAACTGACCAAGATGTCACTGACTGAGATCTTGCATAGCATGGAACATGTCTGCTGTGCTCCGGCACAAGCACAAGTGGGGACTGTATGGCTGCAAGTGAGATTAAGCAATACACATGCTACACTTTAGCATTGGGAACGCCATCTCAAACCCCTATCATGTTAACTTCTTGATCCTCAATGGAGAAGGGTATGGGCAGCAAATAGGCAAAGAAGGGCTGAAGTTTGATACCCCACCTTACAAAAGGGGTGCTCGCTTAGAGGATAGCACATGCTTCCTTTTTTAGATCCCATTGCTGCCACCGGGCAGCAACCCTGAAGCACATTTCTCAGAGTTAGTACTGGTTAAAATGTCTGCTATTTTGTCCCACACTAGCAGTGTAAGAACCAGATTAGATGTGATATGTCCAAGGAAAGAATTCCTTTAATTATGCATTAGTGCTAGCAGAAGAGTCTGATCTTGGCAGTAGCTAAACAGAATTGATATATTCCACAAGATGAACCCATAATTGCTAGCAAATTAAATGGCTGAATAATTGCGGAAACAGTGCTGCACAGGTACTTTTTAAATCAGCTATGTGGGGTTTTTTATGTTTGAATTTCAGATGAAAATGAGAGGACATTTGTGCATCTAAAAAGGGCCACAGCTAGCTTCTTCTTACTTTCTACATGTATTGTAAAAATTAATGCCTAATCTTAAGGATTTATGTCATGTGCTTAAACAATGTTTTCTACTGCAAATGAATAACTAAATCCTATCTAGTTTGCTGTACACTAATGTGTTTTCTCAATATACCCTTGAAGTGCCAAAGCCGTTCCATGTGTCCCTTTCAAAAGGCACAAACAAACTTGCACTTTATCTTCAATCTGCAGGACTGCCAATCTACTTGAGTTCTGTATGGCAACTGCCAGGAATCATGCTAAGTAATCAGCAGTAGTCAATGCAGCACTGTGCTGGAGGATGTTGATGGCTGCCAACAAGTGTGTCTGATCTGTGAGAGACAAGGTGGGTGTAATCTTTTAGTGGATCAACTTCTGTTGGTAAGAAGGGCAGGGCTGTCCTTGTGGGGAGCTAGAGGGGCAATCACCCCTGGCCCCACAGTTCCATGGTCCCAGTGCTGTTCTGCCATGCACAGGGCAGCATGAGACCAGCACCGCTGCTCCCCACTGTCACACTGTTCCCCACTTCCTCCCTGCTGCTTTTGGCACAGAGCCAAAGGCAACAGGAAACGGGGGGGCAGGCAGGAGTGCAAAGCTGGCCTCTGCTCTGGGCTGGCTCACCCCACCCCCAGGATGGGGAACAGCTGGCCCAGGGACAGAGCGGGCCGTCCCAGAGGCTGGGCTCTGCTCTTTTGCCCCTCTCCTGGGCTGGCTGTTCCTCCATACGGGCAGGGAGGGCCAATCCAGAGGTGGGGCAGCAGAGCAGAGCCCAGCCCCTAGACCAATCTGCTCTGCCACTGGGGCAGGGAAGGGACAGGAGTGCAGGGTCAGCCTGTGGGCCATCCTGCCACCCCCCCCCCGAGCATGGGGGGTGCAGCCAGGGAGCCCACCACAGGCAGATTGCCCTGGGCCCCACACGCATCTAGGGATAGTCCTCTAAGAGGGACCAGCTTTTGAGCTACACAGAGCTCCTCCTCTGATCTGTGGGCATACACTTACTTCTATTAAAGCTGATTGGTCTGTTAACCTCCTTCATTCAGGCAAAATGAATTAAGTGCCATTAAAAAATTAAACACCATTTTGAAGAGTGATTAGTGCAATAAGAGAAGCATATACTGGGCTGCATAAAAACATCTAAGGCCTTGTCTACACTACAGTTGTGTCTCCAAAAGTTGACTTTTGCCTACAAAATAAGCCCTACATACACCAAATAACCATTTTATCAGCAAAATTGAATGCCCATTTTAACGACTCCTCCACCCCCCAACAGTGGTGGGCTGAAGCCACCAGGGCTCTCAGGTCTCAGTAGCAGAGGCAGCTACCGGGCAACAACTGTCGGGACTCCTCAGTCTCCAGTGGCAGAAGGGGCTGCCCTAATGTCAGAGGAGCCCCTCTGCTTCCAGAGATTGAGTGCTCAGCAGCTGCAGCAGTGCTCCTGCTGGGGGCCCCAGGTATAGTGGCTAGGTCCCCAGCAAGAATGGGAGGATAGCAGGGAGACTGTGGGCTCACTGCAGGGAGCTGAGGTTGACCCCCCCCCACACACACCCCCTGTGGGAAGTCTGAAGGCCTATTCCTGCTCACCAGCAACCCCATCCCCCTCTGGGCATAACAAGTGTGGTGGGGAACAGGGGGTGACAGGGGAAAATGCCCCCCAGCCACCCAGTGGCAGAAGTGGAGGAGGGTGGCATGATGGACTCTTCCCCAGAGCCCCACTTTTGGCCACCTGACCCCTGCATGGCCAGAGTCTCTGGGACTCCCTCCTTGTGCCCAGCAGAGGAGCCAGGAGGATATTTGCTTCCCCGGCAGTGGGAACCCTCAGCCACTTACAGGCCAGTGCTGGGATCTGTGCAGCTGCCAGGGATGGTAAAGCCCAGGAGACTGGGGCCAACTCCTCCTCTGAGTGCCTGGCCAGCAGCAGCACCAAGGCCAGTGACTGGGGCATGCCCCCCCCCCGATATGCCACTGCCAAAAATGCAGAGGCCAGGTGTGTGTGTCAAAGAAACCAGCAATCCAAGAGATCGTGAGACAAGTAGCTGTTAGCACATCTCTGGAAGGATGCCAGGCAGGCCTTTTGGCAGAATGCTGAAAGAAATGGAAGACAAGCCTGGAAATAGCAAGCAAGGAAGTTTCCACTTCTTGCTGGTTCCTACTGAGATCAGGAAACAGGACTTGTTTGTAAATACTTTTGATGGAGTATGTCTCTCATCCTAGCTCTGAAAGAGTTAGTTGGCCTGAGGCTACCATGATCTGGACTGGCCAGGGACTCGGGGCCGCTAGCAGTGGCAGGAACCAGATCCAACCCCAGCCAGGGACCCAGCAGCAGCACCAGGATCTGGCTCTGCACCCTGTGGCAGGAGCCACATCAGGCCCAGGGGCACAGTGAGGGGTGGGAGAAGCAGTGGATGGTCCTGGTGGTGGGGCATAGTTTTGGGCAGAGTGGCTGGGTCCAGGGTTGTGTCCTGAATGTTGTTTTGGGAAAGTGATGCTCCTGCTACCCCCTGCAGACACAGACCCCTCCCTCCCCAGGGCAGCTGTGGGGCAGCACCACAACACTACCTGCCCTGTATGGCAGTGTGAAGCAGGGGGGCAAAACTGTAGGCTTGGGCGCTGGGCACCAAAGACCCCCAGTATGCCACTGAAGTAAGACATGCATTGTCCAAAACGGCAAAAGAAAGTTGCCAGAGGTCAAATTCAGTGTAACAGTAGCTAGTTAAGTCAGTGGCTTTTAGCACCCATCGTAGGCCAAGGGTATTGACCTTTGAAACTCTACCTATATCACATTGTGGAAGTGAAGACCAGTCTTTACTGCATGCCATGCTGTTATTACACAGCATTCTTCCATGCGTCACAGCAAGACAAATTGTGCTCCTTGTACCCATGCACAGAGTGAACCTTCAAGGCCTGTATCTCTCCACTCAATCCAGAAAGAGGGGGGAACCCATTGTCTTCACAACAGCATTTTACAGCCATGCTGTGGACCTAGAAAGGGTTCCCACCCATCTTTGTTGATCCAAAGCTGAGATGGATTGTGGTAGCAAACAAATCAATGTTGAGGCTGTGAGGAATGTGTATCAGCTCCTAGTTTCTAGTGGATAATCCAGAGAAGCACCACCAAGGATTCTAAAAGGTAAGGTCCTAGTTGTAATAACTAGCTGGAGAATCCCAGATCGCACCACTCCAATGAAATGGTCCTGCAGGGAACAGAGGTAGCATCACACGAGGGCTAGGGCCTATTTGAAGATAGTGGCTTTGTTTAATAGCCCTCCAAGGATTTTCAGGGATTGCGAGCTGAAAGCCAACATTCCTTGCCTGTCAAACAACTGCAATTCCTGGGTGGATCACAAGATAGAGTGTGACCATAAATGAAGAACTGCTCTATTTGAGATGAATACCAGAGCTGGCCAAATATCTTCCAACAGAATTTTCTCTTCTCATCTGACAGAATCAAAACCTTCCAAGGGAATAAGTCAATTTGTCTAAACTTTCTACCAAAACCACACCAACTGACCAGTTCACCCAGTTCCCTGCCCAGGCTATACACTTCACTATCACCCAGCCGGCAGGCTGTCATGTTACCTGGGACTTTTGGTTCCCCTGCAGCCCACCTGGTGGGGCACCCTGGGCTTTCAGAGTCTCTGAGCTGCCTGACTCCACAGCTTCCTGGGTGGCCAGCTCCCCAGGTAACCGGCTCAGTTTTTCACCTGGCACATTTCTGTAGAACTGGATATTTTGAGACTGGGGGAGCCATGCAGGTCTGTGGATTCTGAGCCTACTTCATTTTAGAAACATGTAAAGCTTTTTCACTTCCTTGGCACTGGCAGTTCTATGTTTCTGAAACAAGATATTTTCACTCCTAGGAACAGAGTACATTTTTTTTAAACCTTAAAAGAAAAAAAAAAAAAGCCAAAACTCCCTCTGCTGTTGAGCTCTAATGAACACATTCTAAGCGAAATGATGGCACTGCAACAAGAAAATAAAGCTACTGTCAACAGCCTTTTCATCGCATTAGGCTCTAAGCCTAGACTGCAAAATCTTTTCAAAAAACAAGTTCTTTGATGTCCATAGGGAATAGCCCCACCTAGAACAGAGCCCTTAAAGAACAAGGCTTTAGTGGAAGAAGCAAGATGAAAATTGTTTCTAATCATTTTGTGCAAAGAATCACCACCCTCTTGGTTTTGCTGCATTTCAACCTGTCTGGTAGTGCAGAACAAGAAAAATAGTTTTCAAGTGCCCTAAAACTTTGATAAACTTTAAATGAACTCTGTTCCTGAACAAAATGAGATCAATAACCAGAACCAGCTACAGTAGAAAAGGGATCAATAGCCCAGAGTGCATGGTAAATCAGAAGAAACCCTCAAGGATACATCAGGTGAACACTTCCTAGGGAGAAAAGATTTATAGGCAATATTAATTTGGAAGAATGTGAAATAGAGACATGAGATACTGCTTATGAACTTTAGCTTGTCCACACAGACTACAATCCCTCACAAACCTTAGTTATAACCAGAGCCACTTTCCCCTGTCACATGAAAATAACTAGCAGTTCAGCAGCAAGAGGATCTGTACAGATGCAATAAAACAGAAGTGATTGACACACACAATAGAAGGATACTTTCTGATGAGATCCATAGCACTTCAGGATTTAATAGCACTGTCATGGAAGGCTGTGTTCAGTTTTGCTGAAGTGGTTGAATGTGTTTTGCAATTAGCTCCATATGTGATGGCTTCATACGTACGATGAGAACAGTATGTTGTAATAGCACAGAAGGTTTGTGACTGCAGTCTGTTTAGTCAGCTGAAGAGCAAAAGGTCAACATAAGTAACAGCTTAAAGACTGGTGCTGAAAAAAAGTCAAGAATGTATATAAGAAAAGCTATAGACCATACAAGTGAATATTTCACTGTCAGGAACAGTATGGTTAAGATCTGCCTCAAAAGAGAATATTTCTGTAATAGAAGTTGTAACATGAAAATTGTGTGATGGTCCCTGATATCACCCCAGTGGTCAAAGCAAGACTAAAAGCACTGAGGGTGCAATATTTTTTTTTTTTTAAGACCTGGTTGCAGGGTATTAGTAAACATTAAGTTTACAGTAGGATTAAGGGCAAGTAAACTTTATTTGATCAGCTACCAAAGCCAAGTCAGGGAGTTAATCCACCAAAGGAACATCTTCTGATCCCAGATCTTTTTCCTGAGATGGCAATCTTAAATATATTTTGCAACATAAATGTATTAATACTGAAAAGAGATGTCTAGATTGTACAGGCAAACACAGATAAAGGAGATCACAGGAAATGTTGAAAAATACTGAAGTAAATGAAGGAAGCTCTTGTTATATGTTAGACCTGAACAGGATTTAAGAAGAGTGATATAGGTATAGATTCATATATGTAGACTGCACAGTGCTATCACACTGTAGGGGTGAGGTCTGCAGGCCACTTGATGGTGCTCTGTGGCAACGAGACTAGCTACATGGTTCTGGCTCCTCCTTACTTCACCTTGTTAAACTGCTTTAAAGCTTGTTTTCAATGCGAGTAGGTAAGGATTGAGAGATGTAATGGGTCTCTGTTAAAATGAGGTTAACAGTGTATAAAAAAAACTGGAAATCCCTAGTCTTGTGATCAGCACCAGTAGGCACTATTTAGTTTGATTTCCAATGCTAATCTTTCATGGTGCGGGTCCATGCATAGTCTCTGGGTTGAAAAACTGCCGTCTCACTCAATAGTCTCCTATCAAGCCAAGTGAGGAGTGACAATATGTCCACACACACTTCTTATTTCGAAACAACAGGGGTGCTAATCCCTGGTGCTCCCTCTCCCAGCCATGCCCCCAGAATCCCGGCGCCCCTGGAGTGGGGATTCCGGGGGCGTGGCCAGGAGTGGGGGCACTGGGGATTCCGGGGCATGGCCGGGAGCGGGGGCGCCGGGGATTCTGGTGGCATGGCCAAGAGCGGGGGCACCGGGGATTCCGGGGGCGTGGCCGGGAGCGGGGGTGCCGGGGATTCTGGTGGCATGGCCAGGAGCGGGGGCGCCGGGGATTCCAGGGGCGTGGCCGGGAGCAGGGGCACCGGGGATTCCGGGGGCGTGGCCGGGAGCGGGGGCGCCGGGGATTCCAGGGGCGTGGCCGGGGATGCCCCGGCCACACCCCTGCGGGCTCCAGCCGCGCGCCGGGACCGCGCTGCCAGGTTTGGTGGCAGCTGGGGCTTTAAAGCCCCTGGGATGAGGCGCCCCGCTGCGCCTCTCCTGGCAGGGGACTGCAGGCACCCTCCAGGTGAGGCATGGGGCTGCGCCTCACTCCACCGGTGCCTGCAGCCCTCTGCAGGCACCCATGGGGTGCAGCGCCCCTCTGCACTGCACCCTGCAAGTGCCTGCAGTCCCCTCCCCAAGCGAAATAGCAGGTCCACACCGTGGACATGCTATTTCGCTCCCTTATTTCAAGGACAAAGTTTTTGTCCTTCAAAATAAGGTGTTTCGGAATAACGTTATTTGGAAACAGCTTGTTTCGAAACGTCTTGTTTCGAAACAAGCCTGCCCTGTGTGAACATAGCCAAAGAGAGCATTCTATCCACTTCTCTTCTTGAAAGCTGGTGGCTGTCACATGAATATTTGAAGTTCCAAAGGGACAGCTGTGTTAGTATACTAAAGCAAAACAAGCAAGGAGTCTTGTGGCACTTAAAGACTAACAGATTTATTTATTGCATGAGCTTTCGTGGGAGAAAACCCCACTGCATCAGATGAGTGCAGGTTCGAATTATGAGGCTTCAGATAAATGGCAGATTAAAAAGTGGCCAGGGTACAAAATGACAAGCTGTTGAATGAATATATGGCTTCATACATGTTAGCCTGCACTAATCCAGTTTAAAGTCAAAGATCACAATGTAAAAACATCAAAAGAGCCAAATTAGGACTGCCAATGGGAAGAGACAAGTCTCTTGCTTCCTAGGGAAGAACTCTTAATTGAGCCAGACTCTCTCTACTGAGGATAAAAGGAGTTATACTGATTTGCAGCAGTAGAGGATCTGGCCCAGTAATTTCAGCTTGATTCCTTAAGGATGAGACCTGAATGTGGGTTTAAATTCCTTCACTAAATTTTCTGTATAAATGTAATGGGCTTCTATGGCAAGTCATCTAAAAACCTATAGATTTTGATCGTAAAGAGAGATCCTTCAGTAAAGTTTTTGAACCACCCTCTGACAGGAATGTAACTTTCCTCAAAGTATGGAAGCTATGCATAAGAGCAATGAAAGGCTGCAAAGTGAAGGTCACTTCAACTAATAAATACCAGCATCGCCATGAGGTGAACAGAGACTCAGTAACTGGTATACAAGAAATATCCTGGGATTAAAGTATAATGTGGCAGGCCCTAGAACCCTCCTAATCGTGTGAGGCTCCTTCCTGCACGTCTGGGCCCCCCTTCCCGTATCCCAGCTCCTGCCCCACAAACACCAGCCCCCCCACCCCAGTTACTGCCCACCAAATGCCAGCCCCCATCAGACCAATGGAGTTGGTACAGTTAAATAAAATGATAGGGCTGCTCTCTCAGAAAATGTGCACTTTAACCCAATGGATGTCTGTACCTACTATATATGACTGATTTAATATTTTGTCTGAGTGTGTTTCTGTATTCTAGCCATAGCCCTCAAAACTTTTAATTAAATTGTCAGAAAACTGCTGTATGTTTGTTCCAATTATAGCAATTAATACAATAGTCTGATTCAGTTTTACTGCATCATTAATACATAAAGGCTTAAGGGCACAAACACACTTCTCTTCTACTTATAAATGGAAGAATTCCCGTTGACTTCACTGCCAGTGCATAACTATAGTATTGTTTTAAGACTAGCTTTTCTGCAAGCATACTGAGTGGCATCTTAGTGACTGGATATGTGGGATGTTTATTAAAGGACATTGATAGCAGATGTTCAAGAGCAAGCACAATTTCTTATACAGATTAAAGAGGCTGGAGAGATCAATAAAGACTGCATGGCTGCAAATCAGTGGACTTATTCATAGAAGTGGGATGTGTTTTTTAAGTTTTTGGGGGGTTGGTTTCTGTTTTAGAAGAACCTGGGATTACATAGTAAATGTACTCTGGCCCACCAGTGTTACAGTTCTGAGACTCTTCTTATTTGCATCTCTAGATTGATGCCTAGTTTATTTATAGGGCCCAGTTTTGTAATCCTCTCTCAGCCATAATCCTTATGTTTCACTGACTTTGTCAGCTTTGCACATTAGCCCCAGAGCTGTGCTCTTTGCAAGGGAGCCATAAACTAGGACTGGGCCTTAGTGCTCCTCTCAGAGCTTAGTAAACTAAATTTAACTCTCCTTCTTTCTGCCTTTTGGTGCAATGCAGATAAATGGGAACTCTGAAATCTAGTGTCATACTTCAGGAATCACCTAGGGTATGTCTACACTTAGACTTGAATTTGAATTGATGACAATCAAGTCAAATTTAATTAAGTGCATGGCCACACTTGCTTTCATCAATTCAAACTGAGGAACTCCTCAGTTTGAATTGATGAAAGCTGACTTCAAACTGGTCAAACATCGTTAGACTTCAAAGACCGGGTCAATTCAAACCCAGTAGTTCAAATTGACCCAGTGCGGCCATGTCAGTACAAACTCACTGAGTTTGAACTGACAAGGGTTGACCTTCCTCCTGGGGTGCCATGCACCCTGGAAGGAAGACCAGCCTTATAGCACCTTGGGCCAGCAGCTCCAAAGGTGCCTCCACTCCCCCCAGCCAGATCAGGCTGGGGGGGACAATGGCTTTCCCGTCCCCCGGGTGGGGACAGGGACCCCAGCACCTGCTCCAGCCCCGCTGGCCACACTCTGGGAAGGCACTCCAGCACATGGCTTCTCTTGGGCTGGCCCCCAGTGAGGAAGGCGCCCCTGCATGTGGCTTCTCATCAGCTGGCCAGGTGCAGGGAAGGCATCCTCACGCGTAGCTCCTGGCTGGCTGGCCGCACGCTGAGAAGTTACCCCTACCCATGACCAGCCAGGCAGAAGCCACGTGCTGGGGCACCTTCCCAGCACGCAGCAGGATCCGCACACTGGGGTGTATTCCCCGCAGGCAGCCAGTAGGGAATGTACCCGCGCACCAGGGTGCCTTCCCTGTGCGCAGCCAGCCCAGGAGAAGCCATGCACGGGGGTGCCTTCTCCATGTGTGGCCAGCTGGACAGGAGCCACATGCCAGGGTGCCTTCCCCTCAGCAGGGGCTCCTGCCCAGCTGGGATCCCTTCTCCCCCCGTCCCCACTACGCTGTCAGCATGGGGCCAAGGGATTCCCTCAGCCTCAGGCTGACAGCGCAGCCCCTGCTGGGGAGAAGGGATTCCCCCAGCCTGCGCTGACAGTGCGGGAGCAAAGGGAGAATTCCCCCAGCCCCATGCTGACAGTGCAGCTAGGGCAGGGGAGAAGGGACTCCCCCGGCTGCGATGACAGCATCCGGTGGGGGAATCCCTTCTCCCCTGCTCCCACTGTGCAGCGAGGGAGGTGTGAGGGTGCCCTGGCCCCAGGGAGCCCTGGGAGGGGAAATCATCCCCTGCCAGGCTCCTGCCTTCTAAGCCTGGCAAGGGGAAAAACATCCCCTGCTCAGCTCTAGCCTCACCAGCACTAGAGCTGGGCAGGGGATGCTTTTCCCTGTGCCAGGCTGAGAGTTCTGGAGCCCAGCAGGGGATTTGGTGGTGGCATGGCCCTTCTAGGGGGCCACGTTGCCACACCTCCCATGGTGCCCTTCCTCCACTTCGAATTAGTAAATCCAGTTCATGGATATGCTAATTCGAATGGGAGTTTCTTGTGTGGACATGTCAATTCAAACTGACTCAATTCGAACTAATAATTATTAGTTCGAATTGATTAGTTCAAATTCAGTCATTCAAATTGACATGTAAGTGTAGACACAGCCCTATAGAATTTTTTCTAGAAAATGTTTGTGAACTGTGTCTCAGCCCCAGATCTAATCTGTCATTTCTGAGGCTTTTAGGCTGACTTTAGAGATAAAAAGGGTAAAGCTGAGTTCATAATGGAAACTCATTTGCAACTTTAACTACAGGCATCTGCCCTCATTCCACAGTTGAATAGCATTACTGAGTTAATATAGTAAAATCACTAGTTATTAAAAATATATTAATCTTGGGTTGATAACCTAACCATGCAATTGGTAAAATATATATATCGATTTCAAACAATCCTCAAATCATAACTCTCTCACTTGCTGAGGGTCTTCTATTTAACATCCTATCACTTTCTCATTAAATCTTCAGAGCTAGATACACGGTATTAAAACAAATAATTGCTGCGTTTCAACTCTAATTGATTATTTCTTTGCTAATGCATTTTGCTACCCAGAGAAAGTGGTGACGTTCTTTTAAGTAACTTGCCCTTGATTAATTTTAACCTGGAAACTAATCCAGCAGCTACAATAATTGCACACCATAGCTAGTCTCTTATTCTCCAAGACAGAGACTAGCTCAGATCTGCAATTTATAGATTGTAGTAAGTCAAAGATTCAATACAGTATTTTATACACAAAGTCCTTAGTCTCTGACTTAATATTTGGATTATCTCTTCTTGTTGTATGTGTCACCTAGGAAACTTTAGTCACCTAGAATACCTACCTCGGATTTAAATAAAATTAACAAAATTTTCTTCAGAAAGCTAGTATATTTTTAGTCTCTTTCACAATTGTAATGCTCCTCTGAAGGAACAACCAACTACATCTGCTATATCCATAGATGTCAGATGAGGTACATCTGCAGATGTAGGACAGTTGCCAACATTCACAAAGGAGTCATGGACCAACTGGTGGTATCTTGGAGACGTGGTGGAGTGGCTACCTCCATAAAATACCACAGGCTCTATGATGAGGACACCAAGGTGAACACAGACCACTTTAAAATAAGTCTTGCTGTGGAGGTGGGGTTCAGTAGCATCGGTGGCAGGCAGCTCACTTAAAAGGAAACTCCAGTTGGAAATCAAACGATGTCAAGCCTTAACATTTGCCCTGTGAATGTCATCCAGTAAATATGCTCATATTGAGGGCAAAGCAGAGAATTTCCTGTAAGTGTTAGCCTGAACCACAGATCAGTGCTGAGCTCTTTTTGGGTTTGTCTTGAATATAAAGGAGATTATATGAAAGAAAATGCCTTCAAACATGTAGTTATCTGATTAAGTAATACTAAGTGAGATTTTCTTCCACGAAAGCTCATGCAATAAATAAATTTGTTAGTCTTTATGTGCCACAGGACTCCTTGTTTGTTTTGCTGAACTAGACTAACACGGCTACCCCATTGGATCATGAGATCCTGCAAAACCAGCTTTGGCCAATGGCAACACAGTTTTGAGCAGGAGGGACTTACAGCAATGTTGGTAAGAATGCTTTGGTAACTAAGGGAGGAAGATCCACTGCAAAGGATATTACAGACAGAGCTTAAAGAGAAAATGTAAAATATTAGGATAGATGATTGCAGACAACAGTGGTGCCTGAGTGATGCCTGGCATTATACTGAAAAATGTGAGAGTCTGCAAATGAACAGTTAAGCAGTCAATAGCCATCCTGTAGTAGTAGAAATCCTCAGACTTACGTATTGTACCCTTGGAAAGGGCTAACCCATGGTTGACAGACTACCAACTGACTTTGCAATGAGTCAAAGGATAAGCTATTTGTTGTTTATCTGAAGCAGCCTGAGGTAGTGTTAATTTTATTTATTATGAAAACAAAAGAACTTGCTATATGAGTGAACTGATGTTCCCTGTATATAATTCTGCATGAAAACAGGCCTCCTACATTTAAACTATTTTACAGAAGTGGAATATCCCTAAAAACTGCAGCCAGCCCCCTATGTTGGGGGGCGAGAAGGGGGAAAAAATCACGTGTCATATCCTCCCTGAGAGAAACAAAACAAATCATATTTGGCACTGTGCAGTGCTGCCCTTCCAACACATGTAAGAGCTAGAGTGCTCTCTTGAGAGAGTTTCCATAATGCCACTTGGTATCTGAGCTAAACTGAAAAGACAGAAAGCATCAGATCTTGGAGTTATAGGAAAACCAAGCAGAATGTGCACATTATAAGTGTACAAATGCACAAACGAGAACCAGGATCAACTCACATCATCCGACAGTACAATATTTATAGCCTAACACAGCAGCATAGTTAAGAGTTAGGGGGCTTTTTTCCCTCTTTTTCTAAACCATGTTTCTCTAATACTATGGATTTTTTGTACATACACACGTGTAGTGTTTCCTGTCTTCTGACCTAGCAGCTAGTCAACATTTTGGGCTTTGGGGGGGGGCAATGTTCCAACTGGGAATAAAATATATTGGAGTCTCATAATTTCTTTGATACAGTCTTCCTTACAAGGAATATATATAGTTCCACCTTCATTCAGAGAAGCAGAGCCAAAAACAAAAGGAAAAGCTTACCTGACAGATCTAAGCTTCTTTCAGCCAGCATCCCCTTCCCAGAATCAAATTAGGCTTCTCCCAGGGTCATACCAGGCTTACAAGCTGCTGCTTGGCTTTCTGGTCTCTCTTAGGTGATATCTACTCTACAAAGTTACACTGCTGTGCAGCCACCAGCTTTTGTGTATTGCTTGAGCACTCACACACTTCAGTGCTTGAATCAGCACTCCATGTACTCACGAGTGCCCATGTCATTGTAAGATGTGGTACAGCACTAGTAAATATCCTCAAGTGCTCTGTTCTGCTGTCTAGTTCAGAGCTTCATGAGATACCAATCGTTCTCCATGGGACTCTTGGAAGCCAAGGGTCAACTCCCTTTATGACACTTTTTCCATTCCATAATTTGTTCCTTTAAGACTCCAACAATCCCATGAGCCACTTTTCAATGTTACGTGTCTCACAGAAGCATGATCCCAGCAGAGCACAGCACAATTCTCATGAATGTTGCAAACAGAGTGTACAGCTCTCCTGAATTTGCAGTCCTGAGAATGCTGCTACAACAAGGATTTCAATGAGGAAGCCACAGAGATGTTTCATAGGTTATATGGCCAGAAGGAACCACTGACATCTAGTCTGATCTGATGTATAATACAAGCCAAAGAGTCAATAATTCCTAGAGCATTTATTTCTTAGTGGGAAAAAAATCCAATCTTCACTTTCAGTGATGGAGAATCCACCACAACTGTTGGCAAATTGTTCTTTGATCAATCAGTTTACCCTCATTTAAATTTGTTTACACCTTATTTCCAGTCTGAATTTGTCTAGCTTCAACTTTTAGCCCTTGGCTCATGCATTTAAGTGTAATAGCCAGATGTTGAAGAGTACAGCACAGAAAATGTCCAGGTTGTTGCTGGTGTTCAGATTAATACCACATGGTGAATCATTACTAATAGGCCTAAAAAACAAGCACTGTTTGGTGGGATTGTATCATAATGTAGGATTATGACAACAAGCTGCAGCAGAAGAATTTTTGGAAGTTAAAGGCCACATTCTTGAATCCATATTCCTATCTCTTCCCAAACCAGTTCAGGGATACCAGACGGAGCTGCATTGACAGCAGAGATGCAAGTGGGAATCCTGTAACACCAGATAGCTATCAATCAGAGAGTAATCAGCCTGGAGCTGGAAAACCTGCAGTAGAAGCTGTTTAAGTGTGTAAGGCTATTAAGTGTCTCCTGCTGCACATAAGTTTGACCCTGTATACTAAACAGGAAATAGAAGTTTGGATTTGCAGCAAAGAACAAAATCCAGCTAAGAACTATATACAAGGATACTACTGTAGAAATACTAGGACCAGCATGACACACAGTTCTTCCATTTGCAATGGGAATAACACATTTGAAATCCAACAGTGTCACCCTCCCTAATATAATAGGTTTGCCAGCCACCCCAAGATGGTACATCTCTCAGTCACCATGAAGGTAAGTCATTCAGTGGGAACAGAAAACCAAGGCTCTCTATTTTTTACAACATTCAGAATTCCACCATCTGAGTGTGCTGTGCTGTACAGATGGCTTGTGATCCGTGGTTGTATAATTTCATGGGCCCTGGAACCCTCCTAATCTCCGGGCCCCCTTCCCATATTGTCTGGGCCCCCTTCATACATGTGTGGGCCCCAGTTATAATATGAGTGCAAAACAAACTGCTTGAGCCCCATCGGGTCTTTCCTCACAAATGAAGCACAACCTCAAATCCATATCACCCCAATCTTGTCCACTAGTGTCCAGATTAGGCCCCTCTTTCCCACGTCATCCTCAGCCCTCAGGCCCACTTCTTAAGCTTCATGCCCCCAAGTCCCCACGCCACCCCTCCTAACTCCCCCAACCCCCAGTCTTCACTCCAACCCCTTCAGCCTGCTCCACACCTCCCCAGCCCTCTTCAGTCCCCTTGTCCCCATTCCCCCACTCCACCCCCTTCAGCTCCCCAAACCCCCTCCACAGCCCCTTCCATCCCTAGCCCCTACTCCAGCTCCCAAACCTCCTCCATCCCTCCCCAGCCCCCCACTGTCCTTCACAGACCCCTCCACCACTACCTAGCCCCCACCAGCCCCTACCCAGTCTCCTTGTCCCCCCGACTTATGCCCATGACCTGAAAAGCAACCAGGCACCAAGCTCAGGACACATGCCATGGCCCCAAGCTGTCACCTGAAGAGGTGCTGCCTGCCACAGCCATGCGCCCTTGTCTGCAGTTTCCTCCCAGGGCAGCAGCTAAACCCGCTCTGGGCACCGTACACGCCTCCCAAGGACTGACTAGCATCTCTCTGTCAGCACCCCCGCCATGCACTCCGCATCCCTGCCCTGCCGGCAGCCATGGACTGATTTGCAAACAGGGGCTAAAGTAAGGGGGGGAATGCACCAGAATGCTGTGTTCCACCCCGTTATTCTATTTTAGGAGCCCCAGAACACTAGCCCCTAAAATTTGTGGGGCCCAGAATGGCATTCCAGTGCATTCCCCCCTACTTTAACCCCTGCTTGTGATCCCTCTACAGCAGTGGTTTTCAAACTTTTTTCCTCAGGACCCAGTTGAAAAAAACCACATTTATGCCTGTGACCCAACAATTACATCTTTGAGCAATGCATTCAAGTCTTTTAGTGGTGGCAGTAGGGGGAAGTGCAACCCAGTACCTGAGGGTCTGTGACCCAGTACTGGGTCTCAACTCATGGTTTGAAAACCACAGCCCTAGAGCCCACCTTTGGGAACAAGTTTTGTTATCTTCACCCCTCTGAGTGGGACCATGTATTCCTACCTCCCCTAGACTGGGTCCCAGAGCTGCAGCTTCCCTGCTCACCAATAGTAGGAGTGCAACAGGTTCAGCAGGTTTTGCCACCTGTAAACTCTTTTGCTCTATGAATGTGGAACTAGAGGCTGTGGTCACTCAATTTCAGAAGTAAGTATTTATTCACATACCATGCAGAGCAAAGGGATAAAACAATTAAAAAAACTGTGCATATTTCCCTTTTTTGTGAGCTTTGCATTACATTCAGCTCAGTTACCTCCAGCTACAGACTGGGGGGCAGCCTGCTTGCTGCCATGTGTGTCTCTCCTTACATCTCTGTCACTGACATACCCTGAGCAGTATCTTTTAGATATGCTGAGAGGCAATATTCAAGTGGGATAACAGTTAACAGGCAAACTGAAATGCACTTGATATTTATTTAAACACACAACTCCACTGCTTGTGCAGTGACAGAACTAACATATGCCAGCTCTTATCTCAATAATGACTCACAACAAAACCTTGGAACCAAACACACTGAAGTCCTATAGCTGGAACTCATCTCCATGCTGGATGGTTTGCTCAAGTGACAAGGACTAAGACTCAGTGGGCATTACAGTTAGGGTGACCGGATGTCTTGGTCTTATACAGTCAGTCCCAACATTTGGGGCATTTTCTTATATAGATGCTTACTACTTACTCCGTGTCCTGATTTTTCACATCTGTCCTGTCACCCTAACTACACTTTTTGATTTAGTGAGTAGTCAGCATTTCATTTATTTAAGGATTAATCTGGAAAAAGTTGATTAACAACATTTTAGGCACTAATGGTGAGATTTACTGTTTCAAGCTGCACAGAATTCCGAGTTACAAATATTGTGAAAAACGAAATGGGAAACGGGCTGATAGAGGAGAAACCCAAAGGAACATTCTCCTTCCCCCTCACTCCCACACATACTCAAAAATAAAATCCCCTAAAGACCAACAGTCCATATGCCAATCTAGTGTCTAAAGTCCTAAGACACAGAGAACTTTTGCATGACTGGAACACTTGGTTCTTAATTCATGACAAGCCAGACCATTTTCTCCAGTTCTCACAGACACATAGTGGAGTTCTTCATGTTATAAACAATAGAATAACTTACCTGGATGTTCAAATTAATAGAAAGTGAATTATTTTTGCTAGGGTTTGGTTTTCTAACAAACTCTTTGTGCACATTGACTGACTACGTGATGAGAGATGGTTGGTCTTATACATAAGAGACCAAATCTTTGAGCTGTTTTTCTTCAGTAATCACTCAGGCATTAGGAACCACTGGAGGTCCCTTTAAACCAAAAGAAGTTGTCTGAATAAGAACTGAGGTGGGGGGGAAAGCCTCCAAATGTGTCCTGATGTACTGTAGCTAGTAATACTGCCTGACATTGTGCTGACTTAAGCCAACTCCAACTTCCGCCTTCACAGGTTTCATGACAATGGAACAAACACAGTTTCACAGTGTGCTAGTGTCAGAACATAAAAGACCAGCTTGTTATCAATGCTCCTACACATTACATTTAATAAAGTGTCAGAAGAAAATTAAATCTTCAGCAAAAATGGACAAAACGAAGCCACCTGAATCTCTGCCTGAAAAGAAAAATGGAAAAAACTAATTGGTAGTGTGACAGAGCACACTCACCTTATGAACGTCTCCTGTTGACTGAGTGTGATCCTTCATTCTCTTTGTTCCCGGTGTCCACTTTCGGCTGCTGCTTTTGTCAGACAAGTCTTCAGTAGCTTAGTCCCCCAGCTAAGCCACAGTTAATAAGGGGATGAAGAAATCTCTTCTGGGGGTAACAAAAGTCCAACAAATCCCATTGCTCTGAAGACCTTGTTGGTGTCTTCATCCCCGTTCCTGATTTCATTTCTCAGTGATTTCTGAGTTAGTCTGAAGTCCATCCCCGACCAGCATAGAGAAATGTCCTTGATGCCTTATTCCTAGAGATGAGGTCCTCAACCGTTCTCTGATTTCCTGAGCAAGATCATTGCTTAACTTCAGGTGGGGGTGATAACCAAAAGTCCAATAGACATTCTGCCTACCCTTAGTGAGGTTTTCAGCCCCACCTCTGAACCCTTTTAAGTCCCTCCCCCCTCCTTGGGCTTCTAAACAAGTTTATCCCTTCTTATGGTTTAGGCCACTTCCTAGTGGCCAGTAGGAGAGACCCAAGCCCACTCACTGCTCCAGTTCCCAACCCAGAGACCTTATAAACAGCAACCACTTAATGCTTCTCTTAACAGTGACTGCTGCTGTATTTCCTGGGCTACTTCACACTCACTCCCATCACCTCTATCTATTATTTGAAGTTTTGAGTCCCTGCAGAATAGAGAGCTTGCTGCTTTAACAGAGTCTCCCTCACATCTCCTTGCCTAGAGAGTTTCTCTGACTTCCAACCCTTCTTCATCCTCCTGGTCCTAGCCAGCAATTGAATTATGTAGGTCCTGTAGTTTCTTTTTATCTGAACCAGCCACACTCCGATTGGCTGCTTCCTTTCAGCCTTTCTAGGCAGGCCTGAAGGACACACCTTCACTGCTCTTTTCTTGAGATTGGTGTGGTAGGATCATGAAACTTACAGCAGGGGGCCTCAAAGGGCACAAGCAACTGCAGAATTTCTAAACATCCCTGGAATAAAGGAGTTTGGAAGAGAAATCTGAGAGGGTGCTATAGTTCCCACTTCTATAAGCAATAGGCCCAGATGTCTTGGAGGTCTCCAGCTCATTCAGAGGGAGACTGAGAGGGATGACAAAGATGGGCCTGGTTTAGGGGTCATTGTCCCCCAAAATAGAGGTGAGGTCAGGAGGGGCACAAAGGATCATGTGCCACTGCCCCCATTTCTGTGAGCACAGAGGTGCTCAGGGCTGGCTTTGCTTGGACTGCTGTCAGGGGTGTGAGGGGGGAAGGCGGTGGCTCTGGTGTCATTCCCACACTGCATCTCCACCCCAGCATATTGCATTTCCAGCCCAGGCCGTGAGTATAAGAGACAGTAAAGGTACCAACCTGGCCTGAGCTCCCTCCACAGGCTACATCTACACTAGATGGCTCAGTTAAGCCAGCTTAATAAAGCCTACTTTAAACTGGCTTAAAGCAGACCTTGTTAAGCCGCTTTAGAGAGTGTCTATACTCAAAATGGCAGGACACTGCCTACATCCACACTAGCAGCTGCTAGGTTGCCCAAGGAGTGGTGCACTGTGGGTAGCTGGCTCACAGTGCACCACAGCAGAAATGCCGCTCTCACCTAGTCACTCCTTTACTACAGGAAGTAAGTGACCAAACCACCCTCCATACTGTGCACAGCAACAGGGAGCCCAAGGAAGTTAGGGACCTGATGTGCCCCAGCAATGTGCCAGCACAGTACTCCACACCCTCCATGCATTGGCCAGACTCCTCCAGCTCTGGACCAAGCCCTGCAGGGCAACTGCCAGCTCAGGGGCAGGAGGCAGCAGGCTGACCCCCTCGCCCTTCCTGGCAGCTGGAGTGGACAGGATGCCCTCCGTGCACCCATGCATGAGAAACCAGCAGCTACTGGTGGCACCAGATCAGTCTCACCACCTGGGACATGAACAGGAGCTGTGGAACCTGAAGATGAGAAAAAGCACCTTCCTCCAGCTGCTGTCACCACCCCCACCTATCCATTTGTGCCCCCCACCCGCTCCCATCCATCTCCCCCCTTCCCCAACACAATAAAAGGATGCACTGCACAAAGAATGATGGAATGTATGTGTTTTATTTATGGAGGGGGACTGGGAGGGGATCGGGGGGGGGTTAGAGGGTGGGAGCTGCAAGGGTTTGGGGAAGTGAGGGGGTTTGGGGAATGAGGGGGTGGGGTGGGGAGTGGGTGCCTAGTGGTGTAATGCTGATGGGTCCTGGGCCTGCATCTGACCACCCTAAGTCTGGGGCCTGTGGCAACAGAGGCTGCTGCTGGGCTTCCACACTGGGGGAATCCTCAGCTCAACAAGAGCCCTGGCCCCATGGCAGGGCCTCCAGGGCACGCATCTGCTGCTCCATGAGGTCAAGCAGATGGTCCATATGGATATGCTCAACCCTGCTGTGGGCATCCTCCTCCTCCCTCTGCTGCTCCCGCCAGGCTCAGAGATCTGCCTCAGAATGCTCAACCAGCTGAAGATGGTCCTCCAGTATTTCCTTCCTGGAATGATGCCCCCTCTTCCACCTGCTCAGGGCTGGGTGACCCCCACAAGAGTGACCAGTATCAGGGTCACAAGGTCTGCAGGACAGAAGCAAAGAACAGGGGTTCCCCCCATTAGGCAGTGCAGAGTGCAGGCTAACAGCAGCTGCTGTCTCATGCCCATCCCTCTGCTTCCCACTCCCCAAGTTCTTTGGGACAGGGACCCCTTAGGATGCACCACCATGCTCTGCTGCACCATGTGCATGCAGTATCTGGGATGGTGAGCCCCAGGCAGCCCTGTCCTGGGGGTCTCTCCTGGCACCATGAGCCAATTATGTCAGACATACGCTGTCTGGGCTTGGCTGTCCCAGCAACAGTGTCCCCACTCTATGTCCTGCCAAGCCCCCCACCCGCTTGGCTCCAGGTCCCCCCCCACATGGCCCCTGCCCCTGTTCCCCCATGGGAGAACCTCTGCACGCCGGGACCCAGCCTGTCCCCAGGCCCTGTCCCACCTTCCTGCCCCACCATGCCCACAGGGAGGGAGCACTCACCAGCACATACAGCAGGCACCCAGCATGATGTCCCTCATCTGCAGTGGGGGAGCCTCCTCCTGGGTCCCTCGGATGACCTCTGGGGTGGCATGGCCCAGGGCCAGTGCAGTGCCCTGTGCTGGGGTGCTGGTGTCAAAGGAGGGGAGCTCAGCGGAGTTGAGATTGCGGGGTGGCTTGGTGCCAGCCTTCTGGCCCAGGAAGGTGTGCAGCTGGGTGTAATAGAGGCAAATGGTGTCAGCTGTCTCCAAGAGCTGCATGACCCTGTGATAGTCCTGGTGGAGGTCTTTGACCTTCACCTGCACCAGTTGAGTCATGCAGGTGTGGCCCCTCTCTGCCAGGGCTTCGGAGATGGACCTATACACATCCCGGTTCCTATGGCTCCCCTGGAGCTGGAAGTGAATGGCGACATCCCCCCAAATGGCCAGGAGGTTTAAGATCTCCTAGCAGGTCCAGGATGGGGCCTGCTTCCTGGCATGCTGGCTCTACCCTCAGCCATGCCTGTCACATAGCCAGAGTCCTGGCTAGCTCTGGCTGTGGAGCAGGGTGGGCATGGCTTTATCCTGCCCTGGGATTGGCCATGGCAGGCACTTGCTGGTTGCCAGGAAGCAGGAATGGTGCTAGCGTTGCTGGCAGCCCCCTGCAAGCGCAGCAGATGCCAGTGCATACGAATGCCATAATAACGCCGCACAACGGTGCGCTCCCCTTCTTGGCATCCCTCAAGCGTCGCTACCTCCCTGCACCACTTTCCAGGCTTACTGCGTTGTGTCGGCCCTGCCAGGAAGGTTTCAGATGGCCATGAGGCCAATTAAGTCAACTTAAGCCTGATACCAGGCTACTTTGGCTTAAGTTGACTTAATAAAGTTGACTTAAAAATTAAGTCAACTTAAAAAGTGGGAGTTATTAAGTTGACTTAAGCAAATGCTTAGGCCAACTTAATTAAATCTAAATGTAGCCTGGGCTTTGCTTAAGTCAACTTAAGGGACTTTAAGTTGACTTATGCCCCTAGTGTAGACATAGCCACAGAGAGGCAAGGAGCCAGATGCTCCACTGCCCTGATGCCTCAGGAGCTGGCGGCTCCTTCTGGCTGTTCTCCACATTGCTGCTACTGCGCTGCATGTGGGATGAGTGACTGGGGGCATTTGGTCTCTGTCCTGCTGGTGAGGGAGAGACCAGGCATGGGGAGTACAGCATAGGGAGGGGCGCAACACTAGAGCGGCAGTAGCCACTCACTCCCCTCCACAGGCAGGGTAGCTGCCACACTGGAAAGTTCTCCCTTCCTTGAAGTTTGTTAGCGGGATATGATTTGGGGCGGGGGGGGGGGGCGGAGGAGCTGCTTCCCCTGCCAGGTTCACACTGCCCCTGCAGTTGGAAGATGCTTCCTGTGCCCTAGTGTCAGCTGACTTCCACTTTTATGTGTGCCCAGCATGACCACCATCCCATTTCCTGTACCATGATCAGTGCCCATGGATGAGGGATTGAGGGCAGCAGGGCCAGGTGGGATATGGACAATGAGGTGGGAGAAGAGACAGTGAGAAGCAAGGGGGATTGGACAGGCATACAGTGTCCCCTTGGCAGCACCAGCAGCTGGGGCTCTGGTGTTAACTCAGCCTATTTTCCCCTTCCCACTAGCTCTGGCCACAAAGGTACCACTCCAGGTAAAGGAGAAAGCCAGTGAACCAGAGGAATTGTCTTCAGCACACAGGCACACATCACTTCCCCAAATGTAGCAGTCAAACTATGCCTATGACTACAAATGGTTAGAGAACCTCATTCACATATATCAAGAATACTTTGATATGTACAAGGAAATGTCACTTGGAAAAGGGACATTCCACTACCTAGGATGCACTATGCCCTTTTTAGCCATAGTCATGGGCTTTGATCCTCTGTATCTGAGTGTGAAATCTAAATAAATATAGGCAGAGAAATGCCAAAGGACCACTGAACCCACATAAGTTTCCTTGCTCCAAGACGCACAAATCTATTTAAATTAAATGGCAAAACATTGGCTCTTACAAGCAGACTACCACCAATTTTTGGTTTAGAGCATTGATTTTTTTTTTGTTGTTGTTGTTTTTTAAACTGAAGCATTGTATAGGACATTGTAAATCTGTTTGCCATCCATTGGCTTCCAAGTGAGGTAACAGTTAATGACCCACAATTAACAAGTAGCTTCTTTCAGCAATTTGCTAGCTTTTGAATAGATACATGAAACACGGATGTTGCTATGCACTGTCAAATACTTCATCATTAACAGAAAACTTTATATTAAAAAACCTGACAAATTCAAAGGAGCCATATATGGTACAGTTAGCGTATCACAATATATGCGACAATCTTTTATCATGGTCAAAGATGGCCTGGTGGGAGGACAAAAGCCTGGAAGAACCCAGAACAACACATGCTCAACTAGTTACGAAACAACCATAGGCCAGGAAATTAGAACATAAAAAAATGATCAAGGGTTATTTCCATTGCAAGTGTGCAAGAATATGAGATTTCAGACTAGCAACCTGCCAATGTATTATTTCATCCACACCAAGGCCACATGTCACAACTGCCCTTAAAGTCACACTAGAGGAGGTAAAGCTGAGACCTCTAACAAAACTAATGAACCAGATCTTTTTTTTTTTTTTTGAAGTCATCCAGAAAATTGCTGAGACAGTACTTGTCTGTTGACAGAAAAAACACACGCCCTCTCAAAGAGCAGCACACAGCTTAATGACCAAACAGGGCACTATAGAAAGAACTGTTTTGAGAAAAAGTGCCATGTGATCAGAAAGCCCAGCAGAGTTATTTGTTGACAGATGTCTATGAAAGAGTAATTAGCCTTCCCTGTCTGTTTTAGAGTTCAAGTTGTTTATCCTAACTTCCGTCCTTCCTTCTATCCTGAATCCATTGGGATTTATTAACTGGTTCAGCATTTGTGTTGTCGCACGGTTTGGATGTCATTTTATTTCCATTGAATTAGTATTAAAAACAAAAGCGTTAACTGTAACAGCCACTGAAGTCAATGAATACTGCCGCTGCCATTTTTACAGGGATAAACATTTGCTACTGTGATTAATGTTATATGACTGGGGCTAGGAAAAGAGGCCAATCTCCTCCCATGATTCCTGTGTGTCTCTAGAATCCTGTTCTTTTTACAACTCTGAGACTGTAATTGATGGTTTCATATTGTGCAGTATGAAAGGACTAATGCTTCCAAAGCCTTTATTGAATTTCTCTTAGCACTGGAAGTCTAACTTTAATCCCTTCTATAATCAGATTTGATTGGAGTCTGAGGCAGTCTGGCATTTCAAATACATTTTTTAAAATTAATTTGCTTTCTCATTGTTACCCTCTGAACTCTAGAAATGGTATAATAGACAAAAAAAATTGTTTGCTTTAGGATGGTGTGTTCCAACTCTATAGAAGCAGCAGCATCACTGCATGTCTCATATCTCTTCTGAAGAGTTGATATAATGAACAGTTTACTTCAGTGTTTTTGCAGATGACGCTGTGTAGACAGTGTCACAGCTCATTGGGTTTAGAACGTTTTACTAAAAAGTCCTTGTAATTAAAGAGCAATTATGAGCTAATTCATGTATGATTTTTTTCTAATGAAGAAATCATCAGTTGAGACATTCTTTAATTCCTAATTAGAAAACCAGTAGTAAATCTAAAAATCTTATATTTTCACAGGTCTTATTTTATTGCTTTTGACTTGCAGCTAGAGGAAGCTTTCTATTTAGCCATAGGAATACTTCACCTGAAAATGCCACATTTGTCTTTCCCAATTATCTATTACTTTATACTGAATTAGTGATTTATGTTTCATTTTTAGTCAACTTTGCCTTTTTTTATAATAGCTTTTTTTTTTTAAATGGATGCACCTCCAACTAAAGCCAGCATTGACTTACTGTTAATTTCATGGCTAACCTTCCAATCACGTGATGATCATTTAGCTGGTTGTAGCTCTACCTAGATTTAGCACAATGCAACCTAAGAGTTTGCATGGAAAGTGCTGTGCAGTTTTAGATTTATCCTGATTTTAACACAACTGAATGACAGATGTAATAAATGATTTTAGGATATTCTGAGCAGGGAAAAAAAGAAATTAATAAGTACCTGAACAAAGCCATAACTTCCACTTAACATGCTGTATAACTAGCTTTGAAAATTAAAATAATTTCTATATAGTTCTTCTGTTAATGTGAAAATTAAGAGTTGAGCTGGGGCCAGGTATCTGTTCAGTCCATTTTTTTTTTTTGCTAGTACAATCATTTTATGTATGTTCAAAATATCTAATGTACTTGAATTCTGTTTGTTGGAACCACATATTGCTCTTAGATGTTGTATCTTCATTCAAGAACCGAGGATAATACAAGAGCTATGAAGCTTGAGCCAACTTGGCTTACAGACAATGAAAACAGAGCCATACTTTGTCTAACAACCATATCATTAGCACCACTCCTCCTACAGATATGGTTGTGGGCAGTATTTTCCTGTAGAACAGTAAGTGAGACAAGCAGATTGCCTTTGGGGGTGCTGGAATAATTGTCTGTCACACTTACTATACTGAGGTTACTAAGTGTTCTCCTCCTCCCCATCTTCCCTCCCTGGCCTAGCCTTGAACTGGGCTTGTGTGGAATGAGGTCATGGCCACATCCCTGCCCTGCCCAGGAGTTTGTGCGTAGCTTTAGTGCCACTGTAAATATTGATTCTCCTTTGCTCTGTGTGCCCCAGTAGAACAAACATTAAGATTCTTCAAAGCGTCTGATGAAGTGAGATTTTCTCCCACGAAAGCTCATGCAATAAATAAATCTGTTAGTCTTTAAGTGCCACAAGATTCCTTGCTTTTTTTTGCTTTACTAGACTAACACGGCTGCCCCTTTGGAACTAATCAAGATTCTAGTTGCTGTCTGCGGAGGCATCCATGTGGAGTCTTGGATCTGGATGATGAAATGGATCCCTGAATCTTTTAACAAACTATGGTGCACTCACATGAGGATCCCTAATGCTGAGAAAATCGGAGTAATTGAAATATCAGATGCCTCAGCAGACTTAAATAACACAAATATAAGAAAATATTTTGGGTTGCAGCTGTAGCCTGGGGCCTTTCTGCCTTAATTTGTGTTTGCAGACTGAAGAAAAACAATAAGGAAAAATACAGGTTGTTATGGTGGTAGCACGCTGCTTAAAATCTGAAGACCAAAATCTAAGACCACCTGCACTCTGGTTTCTGGTTCTGTTTACAAATTTCAAATCCAGAAAGAGTTTACTGAGATTTTCTAGAGTTTCACAGACTTTAATAGAAAATGGCCACCATTTCAATAGACTTTCTTTCTCCAATCTGATAATGTTTGTGGGTTTGCATGTGACTTGAGTTAGGCACATCTTTTTTTCCCCCCTGTGAAAGTGGAAGGAAGCTGTTAAAAGATCTCTTTTTACTACTTGGCTCCCTTTTGCTGTCTGGATCCTAAAAACTAAGAGCTGGTATAGGAGAAAGGAAGAGCAGCTATGGTTCACACCTCTCCCTGATATTTTTTCAGTTTGGATGGAGTGCTATGCCAGAGTACAAGCAACCAGTAAGATTTTTAACAAGGTGTAATTTCGTAAAGAATAATGTTTAAAAGTCAATTATAATTAAAATTCTAGTTAGGTTTCAGAAGTCCTTAATACCGCATCTGATCAAAGCCACTAAAAATGCTTGATGGTGGCTTTATGCTATATATCTTTCTATTGACTTATCAAATTCCAAACCCTTCAACATTGTAGAAAGAGTGCCTGTATCCAAATTTTCACATAGCAAACCTGGTCCATGTAAATTTTTAGGCACTGGTTTCATTTTTAAATTGAGCCAGTGTAAAAACAAAAAGTGACTCTGTTTTGTTTAATGGAGGTGATCCAGATTATTCTGGTACACATGCAGTGAGAATCTGGCCTACTACACATAAGAGAGAATGCAGCAGTAGTTCTAGCCTGCATCACTGAGAATTTCAGGAGTTTAATATTTATCTATCATATTTCTGAAGAGCCTGTGCACATCTGTAAAACTCCTTAGTAATCTGCGCATAAGTGCACATTTCTTAGGCCACATAGTAAAGTACAGTAAGGCCCCACTTCTGTTCACATTGTCTGATTCAATTCCATCTTAAAAGACTTCATGTAACCATGAAAGCAAAAGCTTGTTATCCAAATGATCTTACCTTATGAATGATGCATGCTGAAAGCTTTCTGCCTAATCACAGAAGCTGCAAACCCATGATCAGCTTTGAGTCTATGGGGCTATAGGTTTTGGAAACCACTTACCATATGTTGCAAAAGAATAAAGGAAACTTTAAGTTGAAAATATAAAAAGAGTTTCAAAATTCAGCCAGTTGTGTTTTTTGAATATTGGGGTAACATGAGAATAATCGATCAAGAGGCACAGGTGCCTATGGAGAACCCCACTGCTGTGGAACCATGGCACTTCTCTGTGGGTGGTGAGTGGTTAAAGATTAAGCCCTAGTCTATACTTGCCACATTTTTCAGTGGCAGTCAATGGGAGATCCACAAGGTACATAAAATACCTTGCATATCTCTCAACAGCTCTCTAACCCGCTCCTACACATTAAGGTAAGCCCATCACAAATGCCTTAGAGTTGGCTTACAACAGCTCCAGTTCTGGAGCAATTCAGCCAGTTTATATTCACCACTGAATTGCATCCAGAAGATCATGCTGACGGTGGCGATTTTGCCACCATCAGCATATAGACATACCCTAAGCATACAAGTGTCTAAACCCGTTGCATGCAGTGGGCTTGACTTTGCAAAGGCTAAAGTAGAGGAGCTATGGGTGTGGAGCAAGTTATGTCCCTTTGGTCTTGATTTTACATTTATCCAATCACTACAAATTTGAGGTTGAGCAAGCGTCATAGCACCCATTCCAGCATAGGAGCTCGAGTGAAGGAGGCCACAAAGGGATTGAGTAGCTGCGCTGTAATTCTGTCATGGTTGGATGTGGATTCCATTACCTGAACCTTCGTATAGTTCCCCTGGGCAAAGCCTGTTGTCTTTTGGTGGTGCGTGTCAGATTCAGTATATTAATATAGTGTAAGGGCTCAGCCCACTGGTTCTGCACCTGGTCCTAATCCCAGCCTAGAAGTTATTTTAATCTCCCACTTCTTGCAACAGACTACAGTGGAATGTCTATTATCTGAGCAAAGTGAGACCCACCACGATGCCTGAGGCACTTGTCCTCCCTGCCTCATGCATTAAGGATTCAATACAGTAGTTCTATCCTTACCGTGCATTGTCACACCAAAGCTGTTTCCAGTAATTCAGTTCGAAGCAAGTGCCACATCTTTTGCACTGCAGAACTGGCACAAAATAGACGGGTTAAGGTGGAGGATTTGACCCTGTATGTCTATAAACAAACAACTTCAAATTCCTGTTCAATAAATAAATTTGTTAGTCTTTAAGTGCCACAGTACTCCTTGTTTGTTGTGCTACTAGTACTGACTGTATCAAAAAAGGAAAAATTTTTAAATCCAATTTATTTAAAGATAAAGGGAAACAAGATTTAACTCCCATGTGGTGCAGCCCAGAAGAACACAGTTTGGTGTTGAACCAACTCAAAACAAAGAGATCACAACATTCTTAAACCAGCGGGTCAGCATTTCAATCTTCCCGTTCACTCCCTTGACAATTCACTAATTGCTTTGCTCAGACAGATGAATACCAGATCAAGACTTCAAAAAGAAACTGCGGAGATGGAATTTATTTGCAAATTTGACTGAATTGCTTCAGGATTTAATAGGGACTTCAGATTTTTCTCTCATTACAACAGGTGATTTGACCTCACCTTCCTCTATATGCTGTTCCCCAGTGTTTGAATCTTAATAATGGCTTTTATTTGCTGTTAGAGTGACCTCACACCATAACTTATACTTCCCTGCATTTATTTCTTCCCATTCTGTAAATTCCCCCTTATTCAAAGCATCTGACAAAGTGGGATTTTCTCCCATGAAAGCTCATGCAATAAATAAATTTGTTAGTTTTTAAGTGCCACAGGACTCCTTGTTTGTTTTACTGAACTCGACTAACACAGCTACCCCTTTGCAACATTTTAATTAGGTTCCACATTTTTAAAAAATCCATTCTGAGGCCAAAAATATAATGTGTCTTTTTTGGGGATGTTGTTTTTTAAATGAAAATCTAAAACTTTGGTGGGCAGCAAGCATTTTGCTTTTTCAGGAAAAAAAATTAGTTGGACAATTTTGATAGAAAATTTTCAGCCACCCACTGGTGTCTTTTGTTATTACTCAATTCCATTGTCAGGAGCTTTCTGTTGTAATGGCTGCATTTGACTCAGTGCAGGAGAAAGTACACCTGTTCTAAACAACTGCTTTGGGTTGGGTTTTTTTTAAATTGTGGAAACATTTTTCATCTTAAGGCTCATAAAAATTGTCTACAAAATTTACATTTGGATCATATTTAATCTGACAGCCTCATATATAATACAGCAAAAATAAAAGTAATGTAAAATAGCCAGCATCCAGGCCTTTGTTTTTTCTATGAGGAATTAAAAATAGCCTTCTGAAGTTCATAATTGACATGTGCTGCTTAATGACAACTACAAATAATGGATGTTATGAGAAGTAGCAAAAGAAATAAGTCTTTGCATTATGTCTGACTTAAACTTCTCTGTGAAAGACTGTGCTCTCAGCACTTCATGCATACTATACCCTTGTTCTTAGCACATTTCTCTCATACAGTCTTAAAGTACTGTACCTGAGAAGGCATCCAACTTGGATCTTTCATCTTCCGTCCCCAGCTTATCCATAGGGGCCAGAGTTCCCTCTCTCCTTTGCTTCCTGACCCTTCTTCCTTTCTAGACTCTGGACCCAATCCAGTACTGCCCCCAGAGATGTTACAGCATCTGATGGCTGCTTTAACTTGCACCAACAATGACACACTGGCATGAACCCTAGGTCACTCACTGTTGGCATATTCCCTATGCTGTGGGTGAGAGGAAGGGATGGCATTGAGCTGGTTATACTGCCGTTATGCTGCCCAGAAATAACCACCCAGTGAGTGGGGCCAGAGGAGGGGCAGAGGATCCCTATCTTTAGAGCCCTGCATGGATACAAATATGTGGATCTGCATGCATCTGTATCTTCAAGAAATGGCCTGCAGATATCTGAGTCCTATCTGCAGATATCCATGGATATAATGGGGACAGCTGCAGATTTGCAGGGCCCTACCTATCTTCCACTGACTACACAGAGCATTGGCTCACACAGTAAGTTACCAGTTTCAAATCTGGCCTTGGTCATTGTTGACCAAGAGCCATTTGAAAACAGAGATTATATAGTTCCAAAGTTAGTCTAGTTCAGCAAAATAAACAAGGAGTCCTGTGGCACTTTTAAAGACTAACAAAAGTATTTACCACATGAGCTTTTTGGTCCCATTCTGTAAGTTCCTCATCTTCAAAGCAGCTGATGAAGTGGGATTTTTCTCCCATGAAAGATCATGTAATAAATTCATTTGCTAGAGATTGTATAAAATGTGTTTGTGGTCATAATGCTGCAGATAGAGGCCCACATAAAACCAGCCATAATTTGGTGGCCGTGTTAACAAAGGCATTGCTGGGAATCTGAATCACCAGCTAAATCCTAGCTAGCCCATGCTAATTGGGGCTCAGGCTCACTGTTCTGCCTTCCATGTTGATATTCACCCTGCCAGTATCCATGCTTTTTGTCTGATCCTTGGCTAAACTGAAAATGTCCATGTCCAGGTTCAACAATCTTTCACAAGCAGAAAATAAATATATGACAAACAAGGGAAACTTGAATTACTTTAGGAGGGACAAGGTTTGCTTTTTAGTCCCTAGTGATTTTGTTTAGCCTATCATTTTAGGGCTTGCCTTAATTACAGAATTGCTGTAACTGCTCTTCCTAGCCATTACCTTGTTTTTTGTGGCTTTACTTTGTATTCCATTAAATTTTATGGCATTAGCAAGGATTTGAAGCACCAGATTTAATCAATATTTCTTACATCAGCACTTTTGTTCAGTTTACAGTATAGTAAGTAGTAATTTTAGTACATTATCTGACCTTTCCCTCACTAGCCAGCATTTCCTAATTATAATTTTCCTTGTTTTTATACAATACATAAGCAAGGTTAAGTGCTATCACAGCACTTGTAAATTTTCTCAAGAGAGTCATAGAGATGGCTGGTCTGCTTGCACAAACCAGAAGTGCAAAGTACATTTGGATTATTTGCTTTTTTTTGTATTCATGAGCTTTACAGTTCTAGGATGCAATCAGGAAAACTGCTTTGATTTTTTTTAATGTATATTAATTGCTTACTAGCAAACATTTTTTTAAAAAATCCTAAACTACATTTCAGCTGACTATTCCTTGTCTATCAATCTCTCTGCCTCTTTTAGGAGATCTTTTAAATTTGCTGCCATGGCAGTGTAGGCGATTACTGCACTAGACCTGCCTGGTAGGCACCTCCTGCTAGTGGTACTGGGGAATTAGTCTCAAGTTTTCCCCCTCCAGGTAGTTGGCACTTTGCCCCCTGCAGACTGGACTCTGCTCTGAGCCCCTCCTTAGGTCTTAGCCCTCTGGCCAAGCTCATTAGTCCACCCCTTCTGGGGAACTCAGTCACTAAACAGTCAATGGCCATGGCTCACCCTGGTTCCAGCCAGTAAAACAGTCAATGTCCATCAAGCCCATGCCACTCCTGGCACTTGTGACACTCCCAGCATGCTGGGGGAGTGAGGAGGGGCCAAAGCTTCCAGTTACAGCCCTGCTCTGCATCCATCTTTCATTTCATCTCCAAATACCTGATCTGAATTTCAGTGACTTGCCAGAGGTGCCTTTTTGGTTCCTTTAGGGACAAGTGGGTATTTCAACTCTGGATAGCCACTACCTATGGAATATTAATTCTTATCCCACAACTATGTAGTGTTGTACTACACAAAATATAGTCCATTATGTAATATACATTTAGCATATTTTAAATTAAGACTATACTACATGTATTTGGTCATATTTGTCCCCTATTATAACTCTGAGTACATTTCCATGTGCACTTATTTCAGAGTAGTTAAACCAGATATGAATTTGACTCTCTGACTCAAGTTTGCACCATGACCATATTTTAATAAAAGAAAGTGGTTGCTTATAAGAAACCAAAGAAGAACTGTTTTGCTTTTAGTGTTCTGTTTGGAAGGGTTTCAGAAAGTATAGGACACAGAAGGCTGAAGCTAAAATAAAAGACTTGTTTTCTGCAAAACACAGGGTTAAGTTCATCACTGCATATTAACAGCATGCAATGATGATCTGTTAAGGACAAATGTGTTTGGCATTGTAGCAGGACGGGTCTTGCCCCTAAAAGCTTAAAAGCTAAACTGACAATATAGAACACAAAAGTTAAGCTACAAGTAGGTTATTTTTGCTGCATATTATTACTTGTTAATGGTGGGTAGACAATATCTTTTCTTTGGATTAGCATTCGTGAGGTCCACAGACATAACTTTAAAGAAGGTATTTGAAAGAGCCTGGTACTCTATAAAAGGGTAGGAGTTCTAGCCATAGGGGGCACCCCCCCCCCAAAAAAAATGTTATGAAGGAACTGATAAGGTGAGCTTCAGTAGAGAAGGAAAATGGGCTGGAAATGCTGAGCCAGGGTGGAATTGTGTAGAACCTTGAAGGTGAGCAAAAGAATCATAAACAAGGTTTTGGCAAGTACTGTACATCTAAAAATGAATTTACACCATAGAATTGCTTCCAAGAAGAATGTCTACCTGCAGTAATGCCTATTATTCATTGATTAAAAATGCCATGCTCATTCATTCACTTATTCTTTAACAACGTAGCCAAAGTCTGGTATGACTTCATATTGTAACTGAATCTCCATTCTGAATTGTTTACTTCATTTTGTATTGTCCAGCCTAAGTTCTGAAGAAACTTCATTTAGATGTGTGAACTTAGTTTGGATGTGTGAATGAAGTGAGTGTGTGTGATGTGATGTGATGTGATCAGTCTCCAAAGCCAGCTTGTCCTGATGACAAACTGCCAGCACCACCTTAATGGCTGAAGAACAATGCAGACAAAAAACCAACAAGGAGTCATGTGGCACTTTGAGACTAAGCAAGAAGAATCCACCCTGGAAAGAACGGGACAAAAAGTCCCATCAAGAAGATGATCAAAGTTACTTCTGCCATTAACTGATGACTCATGGTCATACAGTGCTCTAAGGCAATGTGACACAGCAAGATCCATGGACTAAAAGATACAAAAGAGGGGTGAGACTTCATAGCTTTGGGCAATATTCCAGCATCCAAAAGTGCTAGTGCACTGCCGTGCGCCCAAAAGACACACCTTTCTTCCTCATGTCCAGGTTCGCTGGCCAGGTAGCCACCATGAGCTGCTAACACTAGCCATGAATGCAAGCTATGATCACAAGCAACAATCAGGACTGGTAACTATACATGACCAATAGCAGAACATCGTGTGTGTGTGTGTGTGTGTGTGTGTGTAGATAATAGATATTAGCTATTAACATAATTGTATTTTTCTCATAATAAATGTGATACATTGCTTATTCCCCTGCTAGTGTTTTAATATAATAAGACCCTGCTAGTGTTTTCATATTCTAAGTGCAATGGTACAGGCTGTCAGAGCAGGAAAAGGAATAGTCTAATTAACGGAGTTTGCAAGCTTGGGTGATATGGAAGATGGTGGTGGTTTCAATGGCAACATAGAAAGGAAGGAGACATGAGGGTCCAGGAGAAGAGATGAGAAGTTCAGTTTGCTATTTTGGACTGATAGTAGCACATCCAGAATACCAAGTGAGGAAGATGGAATTTCCATCTTTGGAAACATTTAAGGCCTGGTTAGACAAAACCCTGGCTGGCATGATTTAGTGGGAATGGTCCTGCTTTTAGCAGAGGGTTGGACTAGATGACCTCGTGAGATCCCTTCCAATCCTATGATTCTATGAAGACTGTTAGAGATGTACGTCAGGATTGGAAAGGCAGATTTGTGTATCATCTGTGCGAAACTGAAAATTGAAGCCTGGTGAGCGGAAGACATGACCCACTTGTAGGGTGAAGAAAGGCTCAGGGACATAGCAGTGACAAAAGAAGAGTGGGAAGGAGAAGGAACTATCAAAGAAGATGCTAGGAAGTTTGAAAGAAACAAAGAGTATTGGAGGGGAAAAGATCTGATGGAATAGAAGATACAAATATTCAAGGCTGTTAAGGATGCAAAGGACATGATACTTGGCCAATAAAAATCATTGTTGAGGAGAATTTTGATTAAATAAAGATGTGAAAGACCCACTGAATAGCTATATAGGAGGAAATTGGAGAAGGTAAGGCATCAGTTGTATAAACTATGTGCACGTATCTAAATGTAAAGGCAGGGAAAGAGATAGGGTAGTTAAGAAAATCAGGTCTTAATACAGAGTTGTTGGTTTAGGTATTACTTGAACTGGCTTGGATGCTGAAAGGAAAACCAATCTTATCTCTTTCAGGCAGGTTTTTCTTTAAGACAAATCAACTTCTGTGTAACTTGCTAAAAACATTTAAGTAAAACACATGCAGAAGGAAAACAGACAGAGAAATATGAAGTGTTTTAGTAGAGCGTACACTTTCAAAACAGAAGATTTACCATTGCCTCATTAGTATGTTACAAAAGCTATCATAAAATCTGGTTTTAGGAAAGAAAAAAGCTCTCTGTTTTTGCTGTTGTAGAAACAATAATACTTTGTACTATTTTGTAAGTGGTTGTTGGAGGGTATCACTGGCTGGCCATTTTCCAAGCACCCACACTGAGAAACACTGAAAGGCTTAAAAATAGCCATTTAGCATCTGCCAGACAAGCACATTTACTACTTACTTCCCCAAGCACTTTCAAACATTTACCAGTTGTGGGTCAATTTCAGAAACCATGGATGAGGTCTGAAAAGTTTTTTGCATCTCCGTCCCCCCCAACACACCCTCCAAAATCAAAACATGCTATAAGGCAAGTGTTCCCTACAGCCTGTTGCAGAAAGATTATTAAACCTCATTCACCACATTGTTTCCAGTTTTCATCAGTGAATATGTGCAGTCATTTTAAGAGGGCTATGATTAACCCTGTGATTTCGATTAGCACTGGAAAACATGTCTCAAGAGTAAAGCACCACTAACCGAATGAAAGGCAATGACTTCTCCCTTGATTTATGACAACTCTGTTCCTGAAGTGGCTTCACCTATAAATCATTAGGACCACATGTAATATCAGACCAAACATTATGCAGTTTGGTCTAAATAGCTACATTCTCGTGATGGCTTTAGGAAAGCAGAGAAATTATGCTGGGAATGTGATGTGCAGGACACAGAAAATTAGGAGTCGACACAGGTCAAGTAATTTCTACTAAGGGACCAACTTTTGTTAGTGTAAATGACAAGCTTTTGAGCTTCAGAGTTCTTTCTCATGTCTGGAGAAAATAAGCAGAGTGTCTGAGCTAAATACAAGTTGGAACAGATTGTTAAGCATAAAAACTTCACACATGCTGTAAGTACTAGAGAGTGCTTGGTGGATGGGTGGCAGTTGCTGAAGGTCTCATTTTCACTGAATAAATGGGAAGATCACTTGTGCTGGAGCTTAAATATACTTTTGGTGCCTTTTGGCAACCTTTGGATTCTTTCACCCTCTGCCCTTCCAGCGCATTTCCTCTGCTGATGGTTAAAAGGTGAAATATTTCTGCAAGTGTTACACCCTATAACAATTTTCTACACTAATTTGTAAGACAAATGTCTCTAACTGAATAGATTATACACAAGCTGGAATAGCATAGCTTTATGTAGACAATGAGAATTAAAAGCAGTGTTGAGTAACAGGTTTGTCTTTATATTCCAGATGCATTGAAATGCTTATCACAAGAATCTATTTCCTTCCCATCTGTTCCAGATAGTTCAAAACACTGTCCCACGCAGCAAAGAAATCCCCCTGCTAGAAGCCAAGCAAAAATTATTCAAAAGGCCCAGTTTGTGCTAACTGCAGAAATTCTCCCCTCATATATTCAGCACTGTATCTTACTTCTGTCATGCATGCAATCGGAATACATCTATAAGCGAATGTCAAATGGTTCATTGTTCCTCACAACACTCTAAATCCACTTTTTGTCTTATGAGAGAATCTGATTGCATGAGAGAATCTCCTTTTATCTCCTAGTATTGCCATTCTCAAACGCTCAAAATGCATCAAGAATTGTAAACATGCAATTATTCAATTTTCAGCTCCCTGAAGTCATGAAAATGGATGTGTCATAAACAGAGCAATGAGGGAAGTCAAGCAGAACTGCTGGAGGGAGCTGTTCAGTTGGGAGTGCTAGTTTGAAGAGTCTAATCCCAGTTTGGATTGCAGTCTAGGAATAGACTGAGCCAAATCATCTAACCGTCTACCAGTTCCAGTGTGCTTTCACTTTAAGTCTTCATTTGGGCACTTGGGCCCTTCATATTAATGTTTATGTCCCGGTCCAGCAAAGGTCTGCTACAGTGCAGGAGGGAGTAGTCTATTAGGGGAAAATAGCCATGTGGAAGGCTAGTCAATAAAGGGTTAGTAATTTTATATTGATTGCTTCTGTATTGTGTAGCCAGATGAAGGGAAAAGCAGGGTAAATGAAAAAGCTGCTACTTGCAGATTTTCATTACTTCTTGGCTATTTGGCATGTCATTACTTTGTGGAACTTGATAAAACAATCAGTTCAGGTCACCATTTGGGAAAGGGCATTGCTGCACCAGGTGAGAAGCCCGTTGTGAGACTAGGTCACATTTTAACCTAAAATCGATTAGAACAAGTTTGTCAAACTTATGGTCCATGGGCTGCACATGGCCTATGCACCTCTTCAATCCAGCCTCCGAATGACAGAGAAAGAGAGAGTGAGTTCTTGCAGTATCACAGAGCATAGTGTTGCATACCCAGTGTACCATGATGCCATAACTTAGGCCCTAATATTTTGATTTATGGTATTTACAGCCCACTTGAAGTACATTTAAACCTAATCTGGCCAGCCCTAGCAAATGAGTTTGACACCTCTGGATTAGAATCATACAGAGTGATATACTTTACTCTTACAACAGTAATGAGCATTCTTCGTTTTATTGGAAAAGTACTAGAGGATGACAAGTGAGGAGAGAGTATTTCTGTCCTGTGTCATATGGTGAGTGCTGAAGTCAAAGCTGGAGAAAGGAATCAGGTGAGTATATAATGGACACCACCACTGGTGCTTCTAGGGGAAAAACTACCCAGCAGAATTGCTCTTCTTTCTCAATATAAAATGGGCTGGGGAGAGCAGTAAGGCTTAGACCAGGCCACCAATATAACTGGTGTTTATGTGTCATTTATAAAATGTTAAAGCATTATGAAGCTAACTAAAGAGGTGGCACTGGAAAGAGAACAGCTGACGTCATACTTTCATATATCAAGAGTAATGCACCACAGAGTAATGTTACATGTCAAGTGAATGGCTGATGTTGTGAGTTTTGGCGCCTCTTTACTTCTGCTTTTATGCTAGAAGCTTTTATAGTGTTATAATTTATTGTAGTAATACGTAAAACTTGCTGCTACTGGTGATTTTTATGGTAGAGCTTTGTTTTGCAATTACTTACAGAAAGACAAATAGATTTGTGAAAAAAAAATAGATTTGCACCCTCTGCTGGCAACAAGTATCCTTGCAGATGATCTGCCAGCTACCTTACAGAACAAACAAGGAATCTGTGTCACTTTTAAAAACTAACAAATTTATGTATGTATGTATTTATTTTGCTTGAACTGTCATGGGCAAAGTCCCATTTTTTCAGATGCCAGAGTGGAGAAAAAAAAAGTGATACAGCTCCTGTAGCTCTTTCTCTGAACAAGAAGGAGGGAAAGCCTGGTGAGGATGATACGTGCTATAACAGAATAGGGCAATTTAAAATGAAGAATAAATCATTACAGCAAGGATGGATTTTCTCTGGTATGCTGAGTGATATACACCTAAAATGCCCAGTTGTAAATTTATCTGTCATGTAAATATTCAATGTGATACTTAAATTCAAGTCCAATTTTCTTCTCACTTAAACTATAGAAAATCAAAAGTAACTCATGGAGAGTTCAATGGAATTACACTACTATAAAAGTGATTAAGTGACAGGAGAATCAGGCCCTTGCTGTTCAATGGGTATGTGTTTTATCAGCTGTATTTCTATGCCTTGACTTATACTGCTTTTAAAAGCAGTATATCTCCATAGCCATGGTAACAAAGTACAGATCAAAGTGTTTATAATATTTGAAAAACAAGCCAAGTCTATGTCTACATCTAAAACCTTAAGTTTGGACGTTCTTAGTCTGAACTAAATAGTTCAAAGTTAGTTCAAACTAAGCACATTTTTAGTTCTAGCTAACTTTTAGTTTGAACTAGCTGTACTTTTATTAGTTCAAACTAAAAAACTAAAAGTTAGTTTGAACTTAAAAAACCATGCTTAGTTTGCCAAACTAACCACTAGTTTGAACTTATTTAGTTCGAACTAGCATGACTACATCGTGCTAATTTAAACTAAATTTCAAAATAAGTTTGAACTAAGTAGTTAGTTCAGACTATCCAGCCAAACTAACTAGTTCAAACTAAGCTGTCTACACTCTCCCTAGTGTAGGGAGAGAGCAAATTAGTTCAAATTAAGGCTGCTTAATTCAAACTAATTTGCTAATGTAGACATATCCAAGGACTCTTGTGGCACTTAAAGACTATCAAATTTATTTAGGCATGAGGTTTTGAGGGAGAAATAAATTTGTTAGTCTTTAAGTGCCACAGAACTCCTTGCTTGTTTTGCTGAACTAGACTAACCCAGCTACCTTTTGGAACTATAATGCTTGAATCATTAGAAATGTGTATTCAACAGACAAGGGGTTAAAGTATAATTTGGGAGGCCCCAGAACCCTCCTAAATTTCCGGGGCCTCCTTCACGCAGGTCCAGGCCCCCTTCACCCACTCCAGCTACTGGCTCCTTAAATGCCTGCCCTCTACCACAGCTACTGCACCCAATACCCATTCCCCTGTCCCCAGTATTCGCCCATCCAGCCCCCAATACCAACCATCAAAATCCACATGCTGCCCTCAATACCCAACCCCAGCCTGGGCGCCCTGCAATGGGGACAGGGTCCCCCCCCCACAAGAGCTTCCCACTCCTGAAGGGGAGCGCAGCCAGGCCACCCCAACACTCACTGGCAACCAGGTGCCAGGGCGGGGAAGAATCTCCCCTAATTCCCCTCCCTGCAGGCTGCACTTTGAGGCTTCTGCCTCTAGCGCAGCCTGTGCATGTGCAGGGGAGCCGGGGTGGCTGACACCTCCCTGCTCTCCTCTGCCCTGCCAGAATGCACCAGAACAGCATTCTGAGGCATACTATTTTTAGGGGATCAGTGTTCCAGGGCCCTAAAGATAGAAAATGGAACTGAATGCTGCATTCCGGGGCCCACTATTTTAAATGGTGGGCCCTGAAATGCAGCATTCCAGCTGCATTTTCTATTTTTAAGGGCCCTGCAATGCTAGGCCCTGGAACACCGTTCCAGTCTGTTCCAGACCACTTTAACCCGTCAACAGCTCAGTCAGAATACTCACAAAGGCTTCCCACGAACATGTGGGCAGAGGATCTTTAAGAGTCGCTGGCTGGCTGGCTGACATTGAGTAGAAGTGGTAGTGCTGAGATGCTGGCCCCAGCATATGAAAGACACAAGATCAGAGAGGAAATGAAGTTTAATATTGGATGTGAGAATGCTTGTGGCAAAAGGGAAGCTCTGCCAGACCTGATTCTCATGTGTTTACTTTTATCCAGCACTACCATCTTTAGAGCCCTGCGTGGATACAAATATATGGATCCGCATCTGACCTGCATCAGCAAGAATGGTCTGCGGATAGCCAAATTGTATCCGTGGATGTGGATAAAATGCAGATATCCATGGATATCCAAGTATTTTCAGGGCTCTAGTCCTGCAAAGATAAAATTTTGTGGACCTGTATCCAATCTGCATCCACAAGAAATGGTCTGTGGATATCTGCACTGTATTTGTGGATGCAGACTCCCAGAGCCATCCCCAGGGGTTGCAGGGCCAGGGGCTAATTGGCCTGTGCACGCCCCCCCCCGTGCTGGGAGAGGTGCAGGCCGGCCCCACACTGCCACCCCCTGAGCTGAGCAGAGCAGGCTGGTCAGAGAGCTGGGCTGTCTTCACTCACCCCACCTCTGGGCTGGCCCGCCCCACCTCCAGGGCAGAACAGTCAGCCCAGAGGACAAGTGAGAGAGTGAAGCCCAGCCTCTGGGCTGGCCTGCTCCACCCCTGGGCTGGCTGTTCCCTGCTCTGAGGGTGGCGAGCCGGCCCAGAGCCGAGGCTGGCTCTGCACACTTCTACCCCCCTCCCCTCTGCCTTTGTCTCTGCATGGGGGACAGTGCAGCCAGGGGGAGCAGTGGTGCAGGCCCCATGCTGCCCTGCTCACCGCAAGATAGCACGGGGCCCAGGGAGCCATAAGGCCTGGGATGATCACCCCTCTCGCCCCCCCTTAAGGACAGCCCTGCAGACTCCCACAGATATAATGGGGATGTCAGTGAATTTGTGGGGCTCTAACCATTTTCCCTTTCACCCCATTGTGTGTGGATGCACCTCTGCCTCATCTGTTATCAGACGATGGTACTTTTCCTTAAGTACTTTAAGCACTTCTTCCTAGCTTTTACTTGCTTCTCTCAATCACTGTTCAGAGCTCTGTTAAGTTTATTCAGATATCACCTGGGTGACTGAGCCCTAGCCTACATTTGATGGCTTTTCGGTGGCAGTCGACTGCCAGTTATACAAGGAACGTAAAATTCCTTGCATAACTGGCGGTGACTTTGTGAGTCACTGGCACACATCAGAGAAAAGCCAACCGCAAATCCCTTGTGGTCGGTTTTCCCTTACGCCCCCTGACCTCCGGGATTTCCAAGACCGACTTCCAGGGGTGGCACAGTGAGTTCAGACTCACTGCAAACTGCTCCCAGCATGCCGAGCTGACAGCAGTGAATTTGCTGCCATCAGCCTAGTGAATGCAGGCACCTTCTTTCCCAGTAGACTTACAGTATGACAGAACAACAACGTAGATGGCAGAGAACAGACGGTACAGTAACCACCAGATTTTTCATTCAGAGCTACTTTTATGCTCCCATTCCACCCCCTGACATCTGAGGGGGGCTCCAGTCTACCTGCATAATAGTCACCAGGACACTAGGTTGAGCTCATTTTACTAAAATAACTATTAACTCACTAATTAACATTTAGGGTGTGTTTTAAAATTATGGTATATCTTTAACATTTCTGCATTCATCTTATCTTCCCTCACAAGCTTACCCGAGGCTAAGCACACCCCAGGGTGTCCTGATGTTTTCTTAAATGTGAGTTTATCTGCAGTTGTGTTCATTTAAGCTTTGCTATATATCCTTTGCTATGTTAATTCCAGTCTTTGGTTCATTAGCTGCGGGTCATGACAGATTGCTGATATTCTGGGGATATACTGTCATAATCATACATGCAGAAGTGTCGTACTTACCATCAGTCCCAATGCTAGCCTTTTAGGGGTCTAAGCAGGAATATTTGTCAGCCATCACACACACACAAACCATATATTAATAATTAAAGGAGGGCCCTTAGGCAATTGCTTAATCTGCTTCTGCCTACTGCCAGCTCTGTTTGCCATCATGCCAACATATCATTTTTGGCTTGTTCTCATCCATCCCCAGCCTTCATGTTCTGTTTAATTTATAGTTTAATTCTTCTCTTACTTCTGGAGAAAAAAAATCTTGTTTTTTAAGGAGTAAGAAGACCTGATTACTTCTATGCAAAGCTTTGATCACCCAGGTTTAAGACTGAAAAGAAAGATAGAATTGCTTTCCTCAGTAAAACTTTGGTCCCCCCCCCAGAGTATTTGCACACTCTGAATTATATCTGGCAGGCTTCACTTTCACAGCTAAACCTATATTACAGAAACATAGGACAGTGAAACTGTTTTAAATAGAACATCCATCTTCCTTCTCCTCACCTGCCTTTTCTCCTTGCCTTGATTACATTAATATTTAATCAAGCCCCTTCCTGGAGCCATGCTACACATGCCTTTCATGCCTTAAATACATTCTTATCCATGTACTCTGAAGGGGTTTTCAAAAGAGCAATTTAAAACACTCTAACAAAGCTGTTTTTCAGATGCTTTCTTCACTCATGCTTGTCTCTAGCCTCAGCTACTACCCACATTAGTCTTCTTTTTTACAGGCTTAAGGATGTGCTGTGAGTTACAATTCATTTCTGCTTCCTGGACTGACTGAAAGGATGTGAGTATAAAGCAGATTTCCAAAAGTACAAAGGCCAGTTAAGGGTTCAACTTCCATTTGAGCTTTAGAAAATCTTCCCTTTTATTTATTTTAAAGAAATAAAAGTCTAACAAAGCAAACAAGTATATTTTTATATAAGTTTTTCATTCCTGCACCATATCACATAACTTCCTTAAATTTCAGCAGAAAGATGACTGGGCCCATCTTGTACAGTACATACTTGATAATCTCATACAAAAGCTGGATATGAATTATGGGCTGTGCAAGTTACAGTACCTATAATTAAGAATGCCTAATGCTTTCCATTATAAAACTCCGTTTTCATCTGTTTGTAACTTGGCCACACTATAAGTATTTAGGCTTAAGTTTTCTGTGCTATGTATATGCCTCAAGCTAAATGTTTTGAAAATTTTCAGTAAAAACAATTCAAATGTTTCTCAGATTGAGGTTTGAGGAAAATATGATTTGCCCCATTAATCATTTTTACAGCTATTTCACTGAGACAGTCTAGTGGCTCTGTTTTGGAGCATAGTCTGGAAGGTGTTGGCCCAGGGGTCATCCTGAGATCATGGATGTGCCTCTTGCCATCCCCATCACAAGCACGCGGATTTAGAAATGTTAGACATATGCAAAATATATACAAAGGTTGAGATTAAAAAAAAGATTCTTTAATTGTAACATTCTAGCTCCTAGCCTCGGTGTCCTTTCTAACAGATTATAACACTAATTTATACTAAAACATTCACTGCATTAGATCTACACGCACCCACTGAAATATATAAACTTACACTGTCACATAATTCCAAAGGGGCAGCTGTGTTAGTCTAGTTCAGTAAAACAAACGAGTCCTGTGGCACTTACAGACTAACAAATTTATTTATTGCATGAGCTTTCATGGGAGAAAATCCCACTTTGTCAGATGCTTTTCTATCACATATTTAACATTCTTCATAGTATCAAATACACCAATCAATCATAAATATCCTTAAGGTCCATTAACTTGTTGTTATTAAGGCTACAATTTTGATATAACAGCACTAATGGAAGAGGTGGGGGGTGGAAGGGGAGAACAAGTCCTAAAAAGGGATAGGGAATTGGAGATTAGGTCTAACTCACAGCTCTTGTTCCACAGGGTTCCAGGCACTGCAACCTAGAGCATGGTCACCATGCCACTCAGATTTGGCCCAGGCACTCCTCTACTTCCATTTAAAGAGGGATGGATGGGCCAAAATCACCTGGCATTGTGACCCCACGTAATACCTGGAGTGGGGAGCTGGGTTCAGTGCTGTGGGAAAGAAGTGACCACTGCAGGACAAGGGTGGGTGGCCTTGTCATGGATTTTATTCAGATTCACAATTACAATGAACACCCATCACCTCACAGCAAAACCATAATCTTAATTATTACACTAAAAGAAAATACAGAACTTTTACATACCTTCTCATATCCAGGAACGAGGTTCCTTTTCAAATCTTCACTGAATGGTTAGTAAACAATATTCAAATGCAAAATCCAACATATCCAACAGCCTGCTTTCCCTCACAGAACAAGTGATGGAAGTGAAAACTGGATTGGCAGTGTAAATCAGTGGATGATAGTGTATGATGGATTACTTGGCAGTGGAGAACTGTTAATTTCTAGACATTTCAGTGGTTAGAAGACACACAATTTTTGCAAGATGAGCCTTGGAAAATGGGGTGGGAAATGCGTATTCAACTTTCCAAGTTAAATTAAATTATAGCACCTGAATCAGATGTAGTTTGAGAACTGTCCTGACAAGTGCCATACTCTACCTAATGCCAGACATCTGGCCATCTTATTACTGTCCAAGCACAAAATACAAAGTTAGACTCATTAAGCAGTTCCTTTAAGTGGCAGTAGAAGAGTTCAATGGGACTGTTGAACCACTTACCTGAATATCTCATCAATAAAATTCTTCCTAATAATATGTGTATGTTTATTGATCCCACTTGCTAGCACATGCTGTGTCTGAAAATCAAACTATAGTGTCTCTTTCCTTTTCTATGTTTTTTGCCCTTCAAGACTTCTAGTCATAACCAATTCAAAACTTTTCCTGTGACCATCCATTATTACTTCATTCCTGACTTTTTTCATTGGTCATTTATTCAGGGTTCTTAGTCTGATTAGTTCAAATGTTCTTTATATGCTATTGACATTTCAAACACTGAGGCCTGCTGCAGGATACAAGAAATGTTTGTAGATTTCAATGGTAATTTTCCCTATCCAACCACAGAAGAATAGGGCTTTTGCGGTCATGGGCATTGTGTGGTTTGACTGCTCTTAACTACCAAATAAATGGATTCCTAAGTATTTGACTTGCTAAGGGTACTACATAAGCCTTGGTATCAGCTGTCTCTGTTTGATGTGTAAGGATAGTGTGCAATGCCCTGATGAATTGCATATGTTGCAAGGCTTTTAAAGCTCTGCCTGTGCTCTTTTATTGGTAATTAATCCAGAAGGGAAGGACAGATACATCTACACTAAAAGCATTATAGCAGGACAGCTGCAACACTATAGCAAAGACTCTTACTAGAGTGCTGGAAGTGATTTTCTTTCACTAGTAAATCCACCCTGTCAAGGGACAGTAGTCTGGTCACAGGAAGAATTCTTCTATAGATGTAGCAGTGTTTTTACAGGTTTTAGGTCAGCTTCACTATGTCTGTCAGAGGTGTGAATTTCTCACATCTGTGAGCAATGCAACTAGATTGAAGGCTGTAGGTGTAGACCTGCCCCTGGAGCCTGAACCAAAATTCAGTGAAGTTAAGAGAAGTCCCACCACTGAGTTCAATGAGCATTAGATCAGGACCATAGGGAGTTCATTAGCCATAAACTAATTATCTGGTAGAAAGTCATGTAGCTCTTAAAGCTTCTGCTTCTTTTCTTTAATTCTGACTCTGCAGCTTGTTAGAGAGTACTAGTAACAGAGGAAACAACATCTACATTTTTTCCTTTTATATCCTATATTACACATACAGTTATTTTAAAAGAGAATTATTAAGGTTGCCAAGTTCCAAACAGGCAGTCATGTTAGTCTAGTTCAGTAAAACAAACAAGGAGACCTGTGATACTTGAAGATTAACAAATTTATTTATCCTATGAGCATTCATGGGAGAAAATCCCACTTTGGTTATAAAGTCCACTGTTCAAAAGCAGGGAAAAACCAGAACTGCCTCTGCAATGTTACTTCAGAGCTTATATACCATTAATTTTATTCAGTTGGAATTTGGTTTTCAAACACTTGCAAACCCAGGAAAAGCTTTCTTTACTAGGAAAGGTGTTTTGGTAGCAAAACCTTTGGAAAGTATTGGCTCGTTGTAAGAAGGGAACCCAGAGACAGAAACATCTTGTATAGACTTCTGCCATTCTTCAGCTAATCCATGAACAGCTTTGAGTTTGGGGAAGCGAAAGCTAACCCTCGCAGGTACCCAAAAAATGAGGTGCATACAGCACTGATGCCTGAGGAATTCTTTTGCGCAGAAACCTTATCTTCATTCCCAGTAGGGTTGGCTGAATTGGGGGGTGGGGTTGTATAACTTTGACAATATCAGTGTTTTAAGCATTTTTTTTATCAGTTTAAAATAGCAGTTGTGGGAAATCATTTAATGATAGATTAAGATTCAAGAAATTAGTTTTACAGTTGTTAAAACACAGTCAGCACCAGGTCAACATTTTAGCCTTAAATCAAATGCTAAGTTCTCAAGCAGCATTTTTCTTACTTTGCCTTTTTGTAAACTTTAGTTATTATTGATGGAAACAGTTTTTGTTGATTTGCACATATATAGTGAAATCAATGCACCAATAAATACAATACGTCAATAAAAATGTAATCCTTCCAGTTATTCTTCTAATAATGTATCTAGTGCCTAACATAATGGGGTCCTGATCTCTGAGTGGGATCACTAGGGAATAATAAACAATGGATTTCCTGAAGTACTGCATTATTTTATTGATGGAGTCTGAATGGTAACAACAATGAAACTTAAAGAGGAACTAGCAAGAAAAGATATTAACATTTGATTTACAGAGGCGTTGTAGGTGCATATTTCTGCTATTCTGTCAAATTTAAAATTATTACAACAGCATCTTGCTTATTTTCCTGTTCTCTGTATTGGCTAATTTGTAGCTAGAGAAGTTTTTATTCGGGACTTCTGGTGTAAAAAGTCTAATCTTGCAGGCTGCTTCTATGACAGTCTGGGGTGTAATTCAGACCAGTGAGGGGTCTGAGTGACCTTTGCCTTGTAACATGGGGTGCTTCACACTGCTTTGCTCCAGTTCTCACCTGGGCTGCTCAAAAGCAGCCCGCAGGTCACACCGTGAGTGTCCATGTCAGGGCGGGTGCTGGGGATTGTGGCGCCCCCCTCTCCCCTCCGCACCAGAGCAATGCCGGTGCAGATGAGTGACATCATCAGGGGAGCGCCACGGCGCTGTCCCCTTTTTGTGCCCCTCAAATGCTGGCACCCCCCTGCAAAGCAGGGCCTGCTTACCGCCAAGCACTGGCCCTGGTCTGTGTAACCACAGCCCTAATCCAGCAACTCTGACCACAGCAGCCTGTGAGCAAACATGAGCCGCCTTCTTCTGGCTTCCAGTTACCCTGGTTACTACTTTCAGGATGAACTCAACGCACTCCCCATCCTGGATTTTTCCCCCAAAAGGCATGTTCTACACTGTCCAATGCTTTCCTGAACAGTCCAGATATGTTAGATCAGTTGCCCTACTAAGGGGATCAAGATACAATAGTTAGCTGTCCCAAATAGAGTTACCCATGCAACTCACAACGCTAAATTCATTTTGATTAAGGAACAAGTTTATTTAACTACGAGAAGATGGGTTTTAAGTGACTACATACACAAGGCATTGAAGCCCAAAATAACTATAGAAGAAACAAAGACACAGTGTTTCCCCGTGTCAAAACTTTTTACCTCATGCTCCCAGCATTATCAACATTGACCTAATTTCAGGTCGAGGTCTCTCCCAAAGTCAAACGGACTGGTTTCTTCTGTCATTTTATATGGAACAGTCAGTGATGAATTAGGGATAGAGAACTTGGAGTGCATTTTCCCCTCACACTTATAACTCAGTCACCTCCTGTATTTTCCCAAGGATTACCCTAGCCAAAGTTCATTCCTGCTGTGAGGAATGGGACAAGGAGTCCAGTGGTGAAAGCATTTCCATGGCGCCACATGTCAGGATGCAAATTTATCTCTTTCTGCTCCCCTTTCCCACTAAAGAATGGCCAGCCTGCTGGAGACCACCCAAAAACCTTGATGACACAGAGCAGAGGCAACAACCTCTCCTACATCCTTAAGAAACTGGCCTACTGAGACATGTCTGGTAAACACATTTCAGACCTAACTTGGTTTTATACTTATATCTTTACATACCACGATACCACACATCCACCTCTCACCATGACACTGCTGACCAGCAAGCCACCAGCTTTGATACCTCCCAAGGCACCCCCGGTACAAAGATTACTACCACAGGGTATATCTACACTGGAGCCTTAGGTCAACTTAAAGAAGGTTAAGTTGACCTCCAGACTGCTGCAGCCACACTGGTCTTTTATTAAGTCAACTTCAGTGCTTCCTTTAGTCAGCTAAATATCACCACCTCTTAAGGTCTCCTTAACACTTAACACCTTATTTAGTCGACTTAAGTCAGTGTAGACAGGGAAAGCCCTTAAATTGATCTAACTGGCCTTCAGGCCCCCTCCCTGCACCACTCCTCCATTGGCCTAGCACCTGGCAGTGTGGAGGTGGGCAGTTGACAGGAGTTTTCAATGGGGACTCTCTAAGCTGACTTCACAAGATTGAATTTAGGTCGACTTAACACAGCCTCCAGTATAGACATACCCATGTTGTGTGGGGTGTTAATTTCAGTGTTCATTGCATCATATCTGCATAAAGAAAGAAGTAAACCAAATTGCATATTGTGCTCAGACTTATCTCTGATAACTGATCTCTGAACAGGTTTAAAGCAGACAGCCACTAGATGGCAACCACATCTCATTAACAGTGAAACTTCCTGGGCTTTGAAACCAGGTTAGGAATCACCCTGAGTCTTTACAATACAAGCCAAACATCAACTATTTAATTAAGCTGCAAGGTATTTAACAAGCAATATTTGAAGAGGATTGTTTGTTACATTGATGGAAGACTAAAAATAGTGTGTCAGAGCTATTATGGTTTAGTTGGGCATCCACTCCCTCTGTGTAGAAGGGAGTCCACACCACTTCATTAGGTCACCCTCTCTTAACAGAGGGAATTAGACAATAGGTCCTTAGGAGAGTGCTGCAGGCCTCAGGCCTGGTAGAGCAGTTACATAATCCAAAGCACCCAGCCCTGAGGCAGAACAGGGCAAGGCAAACACACAGCCTATCAGTTTGAATCCCAAGGCAGTTGTCTTAGTCTAGTACAGTAAAAGAAATGAGTCCTGTGGCACTTAAAGACTAGCAAATGTATTTATTGCACAAGCTTTCATGGAGAAAAATCGCACTTTGTCAGATGCTTTAAAGTTCCCCCATCTTCAAAGCATCTGATGAAGCGGGATTTTCTCCCACAAAAGCTCATGCAATAATTACATTTGCTAGTCTTTAAGTGCCACAAGACTCCTTCTTTGTTAAGCAGAAGTCTGTATGTAATCCATGGCCTTCAGGGAGAGTAGGGCAGGCAAGTGGTTTATCATCCACAATAGGGGTTTGAGCACCTCTGCAATCTAGAGCTTAAGTAAAAGCTTAAAGGTTGCTGTCATCCCAGGAGAGGGTGGCAGGAGGACATGAGCCAACCCAGTTCCATTACTTCCTAACCCAGCATGCTAACAGCAGGGAAGTGCTTCACTACCAGGTCAGCAGGGACCCCACTGTAACATGCTGACCTGACCACAGTCCCCAACACAGCTGAACTGCAATCAGTTGCCCCTGGTTTACTTCCTGCACTCTTCCTAGTGTGTTCCTCGGTCCACAGCATAACCTTAGTTACCCTGGGGTAGGTGGCTAGCAGCAGCCCTTGCAGACCCCCTGCAGCAACAGACTCCTCAATGGGCTTGGCACCTCTGAGTGCATCAACAAAGCCTGCAGCAAACTGCCTCCACCTCCCTCACAATCTCAACCCCTAATGAATTGCAGGTTCTGCCTTTTAGACTCCTGTCCTGCCCACCCACTTCTGGTGGGAGGGGCTAGCTTGGTCTAGCTCTACCCACTTGGGTAGGGAGAGTGCCTCTTTCTCTTCTGATTTGGAAGGTGGCAGTTGGCCACACACCATCTTACTACATATGGCTAATCTGCCTAGCCATTTACTGACTAAGGCTCTGTGGGAGATTTCCAAACAGACTAATGTGAAGGTACTACTTTCTCTTGAAAATAACATTTCTTCAGCTGCATAAATTCCCCCATCATGGTGCAGCATTCACAATGGGCCAGCAGCTTTCTCCTGCTAAAGCAGGAATGAGTTTGGGGAAGGGCAGGAGAGAGGGTAATAACAGTAGTATTTCTCTCTTGAACTGTGTCCACAAATCACACTTCACTTAAAATGCCAAAAGATAGCTTATTAGTGCCCCATAAAATGACTTCTGCTTTTTACTTTCTTGTGTGTGGATCAGTTAACAATCTAGACATGCAACCTTCCCCTTTGGGATTTAGTAGTAACGTACATTAGGATGAACGAGACGCTTTCAGAACTACTGTATCAGGTTGCGGGCAGAGTGAGTTAGGCATAGCTGTATCGATTTAGATTCCAGTTTCATGGTTGCATTCACAAAGAAAAGGTCTACAGATTTCACAGTATTTTGTTTTGGCATCTTTTTTTTTTAATATGATACTTAAATTATGAAGTTCCAAAGGGGTAACTGTGTTAGTCTAGTTCAGTAAAACAAACAAGGAGTCCTGTGGCACTTAAAGACTAATAAATGTATTTATCACATGAGCTTTCATGGGAGAAAAATCCCACTTTGTCAGACACTTTGAAGATGATTCTGTAAGTTCCCCAAATTCTGAAGCACAAGATAACCACCCCCAAGAAACAATTCCAATTCACAAAGCTGCCATAGGATGGCCCAATGCAATGTCTTCTCTGAAGTCTTTATAAGTGGCAGCCAGAGACAAAGCACCAAACTAAACTGATATTTTGTGTTAGTATAAAACAGGGGTGGCCAAACTTATGGAGCTCAAGAGCCATATAAGTTGATTATTAGAACTTCAAGAGCTGTACTGAGGCATATAGCCATACATATTTACCTACTCCAAATTTACTAAGTTTAAAATTTATTGCACGGTTTAATTACAGTGTAAAAAGAGGACAAATATATTGATCCTACTAAAGTCAGATTCTAATAATTACTTAAGGTTACCATGAAAACTAGGCCTATACAATAAAAACTTAGCTGCTGCTCAGTGTAGAAGACTGCAGACTGGTGGAGAGTTTTTTAAAATCGTGACCATGCTGCACTTCCCTCCACCATCTTGACCCCCTCCTGAACTCCTAGGCTGGGGCTGCTTTCCTAAATTGATTTGCTAACATTCTTCCAGGAGCCACAGTTTTTCATTCAAAAGCCACATGTGGCTCCCGAGCCACAGTTTGGCCACGCCTGGTATAACACTTTCTGTTTTCATCCCACTACTAGACAGGAATTAGGTAACCTCCTGTCCCAAGAGATGACCCTTAAGCAACTCCCAATGTACTGAGTAAAGTTGCATTCTACCTTTATTAGACGATAATCTCTGTTGAATAATTGTTTCTTGTCCAGGCCCTTGAATGGATAATTAAAATAGGTTTCACTATGATATTTGGAACGATGCCTAGCTTGCCATACACTGTCTCCTTGTCTCTCTTGCCACACACATTCCACCTATCAAAACTCCAGCATCTTAAAACTCTTGCTTCATTTTAAAACTCTAAGCTTCTACTTAGCATTTCCATGTACCTGTGTTCCGGCCACCCATTTATAATGGCTTCTTCATGTTTATTCTAAATGGAGGGTGGTAGCCAGGCCTGAGCCATAATAGTCCTTACCTGACCACACTGAATATCAGCTCCTTTTCTTTACAAAACTGCAGTTTCAGGTATCCTTTATGTTACTTTGATTTTATGGAACTCCTGATATTTCAAAAACAATGTGAGTCCTTCAGCACCTTAAGGGCTAACACATTTCTTTCGACATAAGCTTTTGTGAACTCCCGGGACATTGCTCCCTTGAAAAAAGGGTTGGGACCCGTGCCCCACCCACAGTTGCACAGCCCTGCCCTAGAGCCTGATCCAGCACCAGTACCCATTCTGGTCCCAGCTGCTGCCTGCCATCGAGCAGCAAACAGCCCAGGCTTGGATCTGGCTCCTGCCATTTACCGCTAGCCAGCAGGCAGCAGCTGGATCGCATCTGTAATACATGCAGCTGGCCGGCTCGGATCCAGCTCCTGCCACTGCCAGCCAGTGACTGGTGGCCCCAGTGGACCCGATCCAGCTCCAGCCACTGTCTGCCAGCCAGCAGCACACAGCCCGGGCTTGGATCCTACTCCTGTTGTTTGCCACTGGCTGGCAGGCAGTGACTGAAGATGGATCGGGCCCACTGGCGTCACCAGCTGCTGGCCGGCAACAGCAGGAGCTGGATCCAAGCTGGTCAGGGGCAGGCAGCCCAGGCTCGGATCCAGCTCCTGCTGCTACTGGCCCTGGCGGGCCTGATCCAGCCCCAGCCACTGCCAGAGCTGGGCCAGAGATGTGGGGAGAGCTGCAGCCCCTATGGCAGCAACACCACTGGTGAACTCCAACCCATTTGGGTTATTGCCCATGAAAGCTTACGCCTGAAGAACTGTTAATCTTTAAAGGCCTACAGGACTCTCATTGCTTTTGCTGCATACAGAATCACACGGCTACCCCTCTGGAAATTGTCACCTGATATTTCAAATTCTAATTCAAGTTTACAGGGCTAACAAGAAGAAAAATCTCTACTAATAAACTGATCACATTTCATATGAAAATCACTGGAGCACAAAAATGATGGAACCCCATAATAGGATTTTTACAGAGTAATATATTGCAAAATTGGATCGCATTGAAAGAAGACCCACCAGAATGATTAAAAGATTGGAAAACATACCTTATAGTTATAGACTCAAGGAGCTCAATCCAGTCAGCTATCATGTGGAGGAAGTCAGGACCAAATCATGCTGTGAAGCTTGGTGCCAATTTTATCAAGCCTTTACTTAATGCCTACAAAGCACTTTGAAATCCTCAAAAGGAAGGTACTAGAGAAGTTCCAAAACATTACATTCTTGTTCTATTGTTTTTACTTTCAGAGCACTGTGTTTTAAAATCCCAAATAGTGTGAAGAAAGCAAATAAGGAAGAGTTATTTACTCCTTTTCAGAGCTTAAACCAGGGGGTCAGCAAATGAAATTAACAGGCATCAAGTTTAAAACAAAAGAAAATATTTTTTCACATAACACACAGTCAGCCTGTGGAATTCCTTGTCAGGGGATGCTGTGAAAACAAGCTGATAACAGGATCAAATTAGAATTTGATAAGTTCATGGAGGATAGGTTCATCATTAGCTATTAGTCAGGATAGGTGGGGATTGCTGTTTGCCAGAGACTGAAAATGGCAGATGGGATAGATTGCTTGTTGATTACCTATTCGATTCATTCCCTCCAAAGCACCTGGCACTGGCCAGTGTTGGAAGACAGGATACTGGGCTAGATGGACCATTGAGCCATCCCACTGGAATCATTCTTATGCTTTTATGGAACTATTAACACAACAGACTATACGATGTTTCATTTTTAAGCATTTAATCATGAATACAGCTATTGTCTTGGTAGATGAAATAAACTGTGTGGGCATTTGTTCTTGACTCTATAAACGAACTTTAAAAGAAGAATTTTTACAAAAAACCAACTCATTATAATCCATTTTATTTTCTATTCTAATTTCAAGAGATCCTGCAGGACCACAACTATATGCAGTGAACTTTTTAACCAGGTGACCTTTTCAGACGACGACTGCACCAGGAATACATCTGTGGTGTTTACCAAATTCAGGGTCCTTTTTTGACATTTTGTATTTCCACTACAACATCCCTTTAGTGCTATTTACATAAGAAATCACTTGTAGCTGATGTCTGGCTTCTTCCTCTGATCAGGGTAGGAGGAGAGCACTTTTGAAGGAAATTTGAGTAGAGCACTTTTCGAAGAATCCTTTTAAACCAGCGGTCTCAAACTCAAATCACCATGAGGGCCGCATGAGGACTAGTAGAGGGCCACGTGAGGACTAGTATGTTAGCCAGAGGGCTGCACCAATAAAACAACACATACAACAATATTGCAAATATTGGAAACAATAATGTTGTTGAGGGCTGAAGGAAATAGCTTTAGGAGCCGCATGTTTGAGACTCCTGTTTTAAACTATCACAGAAAGGCTATTCAATATCAGCCTACAAATCTCCCCCAAGAAGAGTTAAAATTGCTTTTATTTTTTACATTGGAGTTTTCTCTGGACTTAAGTGAAATCTGTAGTGCCATTTTTCCTGCCAAAGACCTTTTTCGCAATAGTTAACTGACAGAGTTTGAGGGGAGGGGTGCACAAAGACTATTTTCTTATCTGGACAAATGAAATATTAGGGTAACATTGTATCTCTATTTTGAAATAAAACTAATCTGTCAGCAAAACCAACTCTTGTGAAAATTCGTTAATAGTACAATGCAGCATTTTTTGCTTTTCACCAAACCTGCTGAAAAATGCTGAGGCCTAGAAGAGAATCCAGGAAAAGCTAACAAAGGCTAAATGCTTTAATAGTATTAGCTAACAGAGAAGGCTCACTTTTTCCACCAAAGACAAGCAAAGCTAGAGAGACAGTCCTAGAGATACAAATGGTTACAGTGCCGTAAGAAAGAAAGGAAAAAAAAAATATTTAAATGATATACATACAAGATTCAGACCAAAGCTTCAAACTTTGGAAACCAGAGATAGTAACATGGAGAGCTTTTGAAATTAAAATGTATCTGAACTTCTGAAGTATATTTTTTTAATGGCAGTGTCTTCTAAATACTGTGTTTAAATAGCAAAGAACTGGGGAAAAAATATTGTGACCCTCATTTTTTCAACATGGGTCCTTAGGATACCTGCATCCTAAATTTGGGAACTCAAACCAACACTTGGCTAGTACTACAGGTATGTACAAATCTAGATGCTTAATCTAAGTATCCAAATAAAGGAGGGGAAGAAATTTGGGTATTTCAGTCTCACATATGGATTTAGTGCTTTTTACAGATGATGGCTTGACAGCCATTCATTCAGTCTTTCACCTCTCATGAGGCAGTCAGCAAAGTACAAATCATTGCTATTGTAAAGCAGCTGCTTGTTCACTAGGAGCAGGATTAAGCCACTAAACAGCCTGCAGATGATAATAACTTTCAGCTGCTGCAAAAATCTGGACTGGATTAAATTGGTGATTTGGAGATAAAAGGCAGTCCTCCAGTGAGCAGCGCAGCCCAGTCCATTTTCAAAATCAATTAAATTATTTTCTCCTTCATCTCCTGTCTTTTTGGCCCCCCTAACTTTTTTTATGATGCCCTCTTCTTTTTATGTTGTTTTGTCATTGGCTGTATTTTGTTGCCACTTTCCCTGCCCTCAACCTTTCTCTCCTGTGTTTTCCTTTCCCCTCCTCTCCTGTGGTGTTTTCTCCTTGCTCCATTCTGTTCTGTGCTGGCAGAAGCAGAAGTTGCAAGAATCCTCCGCTCCCTGAATCATGAGCTGCAGAGCACCCGCTTCTTTGAAGTTCTGATTTGCTGTGTTCGCTATAACCCAGTGGTATTCAGTGATTACAATAATGCCCTTGTACCATTTGGAGGTAGGAGGTGGGAATGTAAAATCTGCTGGTGTATCTCTTACATTGTGAGGCTTTTCATGGAGATAATGAATCAGTAATTTACAAAATGGAAAGAAGCTTTCACTGCAATACCCTTGTACCTCTTGCGTGGGAGGGAGAGAGGAGGGTGTTGTGATAGGGAGATCAAACAGTTAAAGAATTTAAAGATCTTTAAAACAAAAAAAAACGATAAAACCACCAAACTTACTGTTCATTTTAAATACTGATTGTCCATGTCTGCCTGAAATAGCAAAATTAGATCTTTGGTGTCATTTTAAATATTGATCCTCAACTGCACAGTAATCCAGTTCTTGTGACACATAAGGCATATGAAGGAAAAAAGTTTTCTAAGTGACTGACACAAGCAAGACACTGTGCTAATTCAAACTCAGTGTGCTGACTGAATCTGCAGCACACTACAATATTTTTCAAGCCCACCTTAGTTTGTGAAACAGTGCAGAACTTATGTTCTGAAGAACACTTTAAAACGTGACTGATTTTTTTACACCTGTTAAGAACCTAAAACAATCATTGAGAGAGGTATGAACTGCCTCTTTAATTCAATGAAGTGTTAACTCTGAAGCCTAAAGGTAACAATGTAAAGTGCACTACTTGAAAACATTTCACTGCTGATCATTCTAACAAAAACATTATGTTCTTAGCAATCCTTGATGCGTAGGGTGCAAAAGAGCATCATCTCCTTTCTGACAATTTCCAGAGGAGCAGTCGTGTTAGTTTGGTTCAGCAAAACAAACAAAACAAAGGGGGATCTCTTCCACGAAAGCTCATGTGATAAATAAATTTGTTAGTCTTTAACAAGATTCCTTGTTTATTTTCCTTTCTGACAGGAGCTGTGAGGTGAGTGAGAGGGTGGGCCAAGGCAATCATCAACCATGACCCACAACTACCAAAATCCTGAACTCACAGAGGGTGACAAAACCATAAGCTGCCTTCCATACCTTTCTGGTGCTCCAAATCAAATCTTCCCTGTGAAAACCTCCAGGTTTCCTCTGACCTGACCTCTTTTTATTGTGTTTTCACTCCAAAAATCTGAAAAGCATTGAATATTTTGACAGTTTAAACCAGGAGTCTCAAACTCACATCACCACGAGGGCCGCAAGAGGACTAGTAGAGGGCCGCATGAGGACTCGTACGTTAGCCCGAGGGCCACAACACTGAAACCTTTCCATACAACAATATTGCAAATATGAGTAACAATAGCATTGTTGCAGGCTACAGGAAATAGCTTTAGGGGCCGCATGCAGCCCCTGGGCTGCATGTTTGAGACCCCTGATATAAACTGATAATATCCATGTAACTAGAGCAAGGTATGCTTTACTGTTTGGGTCATTTATCATCAGATTTAATTAATTTAAAATCCCTATTTTTGCATTTAGATGAATCAGCCACACAATTTCTAGTTTATCATACCATGGAAACCTTACCATAGACATTATTTCAGTTTGCCACAGACCACAAATAGCTCAGCAGGTCTGCAACATTTCAGAGTCTACTTAGAGAACATGGAGAAACCAAAGAAAGAAGAGGTTGCTTACCTGTAACCGGTGTTCTTCGAGAGGTGTGCTCCAGGCCATTCCCTTGTAGGTGTCTGCACGCCATGTGCACGGCACACCGGAACTTTTTTTCCCATAGCACCCTTAGGGCCAGCCCTAGCGCCCCCTGGAGTGGCGCCATAGCCACTCTCTATATATCCGCCAGCCGGCCCCTCCCTCCTCAGTTCCTTCTTCCCTGACCATAAGTGGGGAGGCAGGAGGGAGCGGAATGGCCAGGAGCACACCTCTCGAAGAACACCGGTTACAGGTAAGCAACCTCTTCTTCTTCTTCGAGTGCTGCTCCTGGCCATTCCCTTGTAGGTGAGTCACTAGCCTTACCTCGGAGGTGGGATACTTCACAGGGATGCCGATTGCAGCACAGCTGCCCCCAGCGTCGCATCTTGTCGGGCCTGTTGGGTGACGGCATAGTGTTGTGCGAACGTGTGCGGCTAGGACCAGGTCGCCGGTCTGCAAATTTCGGAGATTGGGACCCCTGCCAGGAATGCTGTCGACGCCGCCTGGGACCTCGTTGAATGGGCCGTGACATGCGGGAGTGGTCTCCCTTCAAGTTTGTAACACTCTCTAATACATGCTACGATCCAGGTAGCAATTCACTGAGTAGAGATGGGTTGTCCACTCATCCTATTAGCAACTGCCACAAATAGCTGGGGCGATTTGCGGAAAGGTTTCGCCCGTTCAATATAAAAAGCCAGTGCCCTACGGACATCCAGCCTGTGGAATCACCTGTCCTCCTCGGATGCGTGAGGCTTGCGGCAGAGGACTGGGAGGTATATGTCCTGGTTGATGTGGAACTGTGACACCACCTTAGGCCTGAAAGCTGGATGAGGGCGCAGCCGCACTTTATCCTTAAAAAAGGTCGTGTGCGGAGGTTCCGCTGACAGGGCGCGCAGTTCCGACACCCTCCTTGCCAAAGTGATCGCCACCAAAAAGGCCACTTTCCAGGAAAGGTAGAGCAGCGAGCACGACGCTAATGGCTCAAAGGGCGGTCCGGAGAGACGAGAAAGGACCAAGTTCAAATCCTGTTGGACTGCCCGGGGGCGTATTGGCGGGTACAGTTTTGACAGGCCCTTGAGAAACCTTTTCACTACAGGCAGCGAAAAGAGCGAGGGATGCTCGTCAACACGGCGAAAAGCTGCGATCACCGCCAGATGAACTTTATGGGACGGCAGAGACAGCCCGGATGATTTTAGATGCCAAATATAGTCCAGGATGGCATGGACGGGCAGTGAATTTGGGTCCTTACCTTCACCCGCAGCCCAGTGCACGAAACGACGCCACTTGGCCGCGTACGTGGCCCTTGTAGAGGCTTTCCTGCTGCCGCACAATACTTGCCTCACCGGGGACGAGCATAGTTGCTCGCTTGCTGTCAGCCATGAAGGAACCAGGCGTGGACGTTCAATGCTTCCAGATTGGGGTGGAGCAGTGACCCGCTGTCCTGGGACAAGAGGTCAGACCTCAGGGGCAGCCGAATGGGGTTGCATCTGGAGAGCCTCAGGAGGGTCGCGTACCAATACTGTCGTGGCCAGGCTGGGGCCACCAAGATGACCTTTGCTCGTTGTGCCTTTATGCACTGTAGTGTCCTTGGAACCAGAGGCGTCGGGGGAAAGGCATACGATAGTTTCGCCCCCCATGGGACTTCGAAGGCATCCCCCTTGGAGCCGGGGCCGAGCCCCTGGAATGAGCAAAACTGGAGGCATTTGGTATTCCATGGCGAGGCAAACAGGTCCAGTTGGGGACGAACCCACTTCTGGAAAAGATGCTCCGCCACCTCTGGGTGGAGAGACCACTTGTGGGTCAGGAGCCTCCTACTTAGGTCGTCCACTATGGTATTCTGGAGGCCCGGGACGTACAATGCGACAGGGTGAATTTTGTGGCGAATACAGAACTCCCACAGGGCTATGGCTTCCTGGCAGAGTTGTCTGGAGTGGGTGCCCCCTTGCTTGTTGATATAAAACATCACCGTCGTATTGTCCGTTTGCACCGAGACCGTCTGACCGCGAAGCTGGCCCCGAAAAGCCTCGCATGCCAGGCGCACTGCCCTCAGTTCTTTGATATTGATGTGGAGGGCAGACTCCCCTCCCTTCCACATGCCTTGGGTCTTGAGACCGCCCAGATGGGCTCCCCACCCCTTGTCTGATGCATCCGACATTAGATGCACCAATGGTTGGGCCCGCTGAAAAGGGATCCCCGAACAGAGGTTCTCCTCGTGGGTCCACCATTGGAGGGACTCCAAAACGGGTGTGGGCACCGTGACCATCACGTCCATACTGTCCCTTGCAGGGCAAAACACACTCAACAGCCATAGCTGAAGCGGACGCATGCAGAGTCGGGCGTGTAGAACTACAAATGTACAGGCCGCCATGAGCCCCAACAACCATAGGCACTCCCACGCTGATACTAGAGGAAACCTTATTAGTGAGTTCACTGCCTCTCGAATCCCTTGGAAGCAGGATGTGGGGAGGGACACTCTCGCTAGAGCAGAGTCCAGAACCGCCCCTATAAAGTATTCTTTGTGTGGGTGATAGCACCAACTTCTGTCTGTTGACTAAGAGGCCCAGTCTGTCCAGCAACGACTGTGTTGCCACTAGGTGGTCTAGCATCTCTTGAGGCGATTGGCCCACTACGTCCAAGTATGGGAACAGATTGATCCCCTTCCTCCTGAGGGAGGCAGCCACTATGACCAGGCACTTGGTAAAAACTTGCGGCGCTGCCGAGAGACCAAACAGGAGGACCGTAAACTGTAGGTGATCCCGTCCTACCACAAAGTGCAAGTACTTCCTGTGATGCAGATGAATTGCGATGTGGAAGTACACGTCCTGTAAATCGAGGGCAGTGTACCAGTTGCCCGGATCCAGAGCGGGGATGATGAAAGAAAGGGAAACCATCTGGAAATGAATCTTTTTGAGAAAACGGTTGAGGCATCTTAAGTCTAAGATTGGCTGAAACTCCCCCCCCTTCGACTTTGGGATCAGGAAGTAACGGGAGAAAAAACCTTTGCCCCTCCTGTTGGATGGGACCTCCTCTACCGCCCCTTTTTGGAGTAGGGATTGAACTTCCTCCCTTAACAGGTTTGTAAGCGTAGGGTCCCCTTGTGTAGTCGAAAGGCGAGACGGAGGTGCTGACGGAGGTAATGAAGCAAATTGGAGGGAATAGCCCTCCCGAATAGTTCTGAGAACCCAGCGGTCCAAAGTGATCTTGAGCCACTCCGGGAAATAGTGGGAAAGTCTGTTGAAGAAGGACAGAGTCTCTGGATCTGGCGTGAGTAGTATGGCACCCTCGGGTTGACCTTCAAAAGCTCTTTTTCTGAGACGCTGGTTGACATGAGCCCCCTTGGTCGCCCGACTGGCGTCCTGAAGCCCTACGTCTTCCCCTGTTGCAACGTCTGTCATCATCTTGGCGCCGGCAGAACGGCCGTGAGGGCGGTGGCAGTTTGAAAGTCTTCCTCTGAGTAGCCGGCGTGTGAAGGCCCAGTGATTTTATCAACGCCCTGGAGTCTTTTAGGGTTTGCAACCAGGAGTCTGTCTGCTGCGAGAACAGCTCAGGACCTTCAAAGGGGAGGTCTTGTATTGTGGCCTGCACCTCCAGGGGAAGACCCGAAGCCTGTAACCAGGAGCATCTCCTCACGCTCACCCCTGAGGCCATCGTGTGGGCAGCCGCATCCGCCGCGTCTAGCGCTGACTGCAGAAGGGCCTTAGCCACAACTTTGCCCTCCTTGATAGATGCCGAGAGGGCATCTCTAGAGCCCTGCTCCAACGCATCTGAAAATCTCTCTAAGGATGTCCAAGCGTTAAACATGTATCTACTTAGAATAGCCTGCTGATTCGCTATTCTAAGCTGGAGGCCCCCAGTCTTACGGCCAAACAAGTCCAGCCGCTTCGCCTCCTTTGCTTTAGGGGTTGATGCAGGGTGGCCATGCCGTTCCCTCTCATTTGCCACTGTCACCACCAAGGAGCCAGGGGTGGGATGGGAATAAAAATGTTCAAAGCCCTTCGAGGGAACGAAATATTTCTTCTCCATATGCGTGGCCGTTGGGGTAATTGACGCCGGAGTATGCCACAAGGCCTTTGTGGTGTTTTGGATAGTCTTAATAAAAGGCAGGGCAATGCAGCTCGGGCCCTCGGGCAAAAGAATGCCCACCAGGGGGTCAGCGTCTTCCACAATTTCCTCCGCCTGCAAATTCAGTCCGTGGGCAACCCGGCGGAGGAGCTCCTGGTGTGCTGAGGAATCGTCCGGGAAGGAGTACGGCTTTGCTCCTGCCACCGCCTCGTTCAGAGGGGACAATGAAGATTCCCCTTGGTCGAGTCCCACAGACTGAGCCCTTGACTGGACACTGCGGGTCACGCTAGACACACTAGCTTGGTCATCTCCAGGGGAGTCTTCCTTGGACCCATCCCCAGTGCTGGGGGGACCACTTATGGTTGCTGAGGGAGGCTGGGGAATCTGTGACGCAAAAGTCAGAGCCCAGGGTCCCTGACCTTGATGAAAGGCCCACGGGGTCCAGAAAGGCCATTTAGTGGCTGGCTGCCAGCCCGACCACTGGAGGTGAAACGGGGGAGCACCCTGGGTTGGCTGGGGAGGCTGAGCTGCCTTACGATGACGCCTCGACCCAGCATCCTCCACGGAGCTTGAAGATGGACTGCTCCTTGGGGACCATGGCAGTGCCATAGATGACGGTACCGAAGGACGATGCCCTCCGTTTTCTCAATGTTCCCAGTACCGGTGGGCAAGGTCTTGCTGGGCCGGTGCCGGGAAGCGGTATCGAGGGGCCCCTGCCACCGCTACCACCACAGGTGGAATCGGGGAATGGTGCCGACGGGACAGACTTGGTGCCGCACGAGGAAGCTTGGATGGAGCCCCGAGCGGGGTCGACCTCCTGCACGACAGTACCAACCGCGGTGCCGGGGGACTCAGCCTTGGGGTTTGAGGGGCTACTGGGCCGCACAGCTCCTGCACCGCTGAAAAGGCCTCTGGAGTAGTGGGCAACAGAATGTCCTCCTCCAGAATCTCCCTCATTGGTGAGGACACCGAGACGGGGCTGTACCGGACCTCCCTCGACTCCGGCGCCGGGGAGGGAGAGCGACCACTGGTCAAGTCCATCTGCCCCGTGTCCTTCTGGCTCGCAGAGCCGCACCGAGGAGAGTGCCCCTTGGCCTTTCTCCTTTTAGTCGGCACCGGAGACGCAGAGCGGTGCCGGGGCTCCTGGTGCTTCTTGGGACCAGGCTTCGGTGCCGGTGGCGGCACTGACGACGCCGGAGCACTCCGCACCGACGGTGCCGAACTCGATCCAGAGTCCCCCGGTGCCGGGCGCAGTGCTTCCTCCATCATGTGGAGTTTCAAACGTTGGACTCGATCCTTCTGAGTCCGCGGCTTGAAGGCTCTGCAGAGTTTACACCGCTCCGCTAGATGAGCCTCCCCCAAACACAGCAAGCAAGAACTGTGGGGGTCATCCACTGGCATGGGCTTTTTGCAACACCCACATGTTTTAAACCCCGGCATAGCCCGACCCCGAACCCGGGGTGGGCATAACGAATTCTATCAACTACTACTATAACTACTACTATAACTAACAACGAAACACAGCAAACAACGTGGGTAGCTATGGAGAAAAAACTGCGAAGCACAGCCAAAAGACGTTCCAGCGACCGACGGGCAGTAAGAAGGAACTGAGGACGGAGGGGCCGGCTGGCGGATATATAGAGAGTTGCTATGGTGCCACTCTAGGGGGCGCTAGGGCCGGCCCTAGGGGTGCTATGGGAAAAAAAGTTCCGGCGTGCTGTGCACGTGGCGTGCAGACACCTACAAGGGAATGGCCAGGAGCAGCACTCGAAGAAGAAGCACAACTTCCATGCTCTTAAAAGATGAAACATGGAAGTTGTGAGCCTAAACATGTTTGTGGAATGCATTCTTAAAAGTGGTATCAGATGGCAAAGGTCAGAGACATGGGCAGTGAGTGAAAGAGGGTTAAGTAAGAGAGACCTGCACAAATCCAAGGTCCCGGGTATAATTTATGTCTGTATATATGTGTAGATGATATAATTTAGGTATGAGTCTCAGACAAAAACAGTAGCCTTCTCTGTTTGTTTCATTCATGTGCATATCATTTGGAGAGTGTCACTGTTTAGCATATAGCATGAAAAGTGTACCCTAAAAATAAACTCTAAACACTTCAGAATGTCTACTCAAAATGTATTATACCTTCATTTCAAACCCATTACCATTACAGAGTTGACTTGTTTCTAACTATGAAGACTGATTTGTTTCTTACCTTTCTTTGTGTTCATTATCTGCAGCCTCTTTGCTACCACCAGTGGGCAGTTCTCTTTGTCTTGATCAGTGGTTCTCAACCAGAGTGTTGGGACACATTACAGTGTCACCACGTAGCAGTAAGCGTACCATGGAGAGTCGGGGAAATAGCTAGATTTGGCCTGGGGGAGTGGGCTGATGTGTCCTGAAGGATCGCGATATGCCACCAGTGTGTTACAACCTGCATAAGGCTAAGAACCACTGAGCTAGGTAATTTGCATTAATAGACCCCACTGGCTGTTTTTTCTTTTGAGACTGAATAATAAAACAACATTTTATTTCCCTTCCATGCTTTTATTTCTGAGGAATGGCACCATTTTAACCATGACTTCTTTTTCTTTTGACAAAACCAAAAACAAACAAAAAATTTACCTGGAGTACTGTTTGGCTGACCTTCTCGACATTGTAAAAATGTAAAGTATGGCCTTTACCATGTTTTTTTTTCTTCTTTTTGCTTTGATTGTTCTTAAAGCACACAGTGATCTGAAAAAGAAAACACAACCAATATGACGCCTTTTGAGCCACTGCAGGATATTAAGAAAGTAACAAAGTTGGTCTACAATTCGTTTATCCCATATACATTATAGACTGCATGTCATTTTTTATTTTAGCTTCTATAACATTATCCTAAACATTTTTCCATACGATGTAACTGTTTTGTGCTTACAGAGTTTTCAAAGCATTACAAACAAGGAGCCTGTGGCACTGAAAGACTAACAAATTTTTTTATTGCATGAACTTTTGTGGGAGAAAATCCTACTTTATCAGATGCTTTGAAGATGGGGAGATTAAAGAATGGGAGGAAGTAAATGCATAGAAGCGTAAGTCATGGGAACAGGTCACACAAAGTGGGATGATTTTCTCCCATGAAAGCTCATGCAATAAATAAATTTGTAAGTCTTTAAGTGCCACAGGATTCCTTGTTTGTTTTTACTGAACTAGACTAACATGGCTGCGCCTTTGGAACTACAAAGGGAAAGTCATTCCTCAAATCCACCTTAAGGTTAAGGATTTTTTAACATTGTTTTCTGTGTATATTACCCTTGCTGTGTTTCAGCAGCGACTCTTTCTTTTTAATTTTGTACTTTTTACTGCAGCTCTGATTTGCTGTTTTGGATACTAAAAGAAAAGGATCCAGAGTCTTTTTTCTTTTCATCTGTTTTTGGTTGCCCCAATGCACTGAGGTTCCTCTCAAGGGTCAGCTGAATAACAAAGCCAAACAACACTAGTTTACCTGTGTCTGGCAAACAGCGTTTGTCAGTTTTGCAACTTTGAGTGGAAGATTCAAATTAATTTTAGTGGAATTAATTTTAAAAAATAAAATAAAATAAAATAAAATAAAATAAAACAAAACAAAACAAAGGCTATGTCTACACTTCCAAATTAGTCCAGACTGAACAAGTTTAGTGTGGACTAATTTGGTCCATGGCCACACTAGCCTTTGGCTAGTCCAAATAAGAAAGTTCTCAGTTCAGACTAGCCAAAGCTTAGTCTGGACTAGTAAAACCCCTTGCTTAGTCTGAACTAGCCATCTTAGTTCAAACATTAGTTCAAACTAAGCCTTGAAAGCCTCGAAATAATTGCTAGTTTGAACTAAAAACAGTCAAACTAAGCCATTAGTACAAACTAGCCACGCATTCTAGTTCAAACTAAAAAGTTAGCTCAAACTAGGACGCATGGCTAGTTTGAAGTAAAAAGCCACAGTTAGTCCAAACTAGCCCAATATTGTTCAGACTAACCTTGAACTTTGTTCAGTTCAGACTTGCAAGTCCGAACTAAATTTTTAGATGTAGACATGGCCAAAAAGGCTTTACAAACCAGAAGTATTGGTTTAGCTTCTTAAAACTTTACATGATTACATACACACAAATTCTTTTGATTTACATCCCTTGCACAGCTGTAATTGCTTTTACACAGCTGGACACAGATTACATTCCATTTTATACTTTGGAGGCAGTTAAATTCCAGTGAAAAACCATATGTTCTTTTAGTAATTTTGACTAAATTGTCTATATTCAAATGTCTTAAATCACATTGTCTCTACCTGCAGCAGTGAATTATGACCATTCACATATTTGCAGACCATTCATTTAGGAAAAGGGCCCATTTTTCCTTCAGAATGCCTGCAAAGAAACCAAGAATTCTATTACTATTACGGGTTCCAGAGAGGTAGTCATGTTAGTCTGTTTCAACAAAACAAACAAGCCCTATGACATTTTTAAAGTCTAAAAATTTTATGTCTCAGACAAGCTTCCATAGGCATAATCCTGTTTCGTCAGACGCATGAAAATGCAAAAAAAACCTTTACATTACTAGCAGAAGTGCAAAGATCAGGCAATGTAAATAACACAAGAAATCCTGGAGTGATTGATTTAATTTTAATATTTAATTCATTAAAATTCGCTGTTTTTGTATTTACTGGAATTTGCCATGCAACTTCCAGTTTGCCACATCAGAGCTGCCATGCCACTCTTAAAGGTACAATGTACAGAATGCATGAGCCACATAAGGATCATGTCAATTCAAATATCTTGTAAAATTCATGGTCTTAGTCCTTATTCTTAAAGCCTTGCCAAGTTATCTGCCAAAATATCTCATCCTGTGTGAGTACAACCTTCCACGACAGCTATTTCCACAGCAGTAGTGGAAACTGGAATAGGCAATTTCAACAATGAGACTCCTGTGTGGTGGTCAGAACCTTCTTGGCCAAAAGACCATGACATCCAAGCTCACTTTGAGAAGAGAGAATGATGACTATGAAACACAGTATTGTTCAGGGCAAAATTAATCAATAAAACAAACACACTTTTTAAAAAAACATTTGACATTTTGATGCACTCTACATATGGACTTTCCATCATGCATGATCCCTGCTTTTTTTCCAGCATGAGATGTACCATAGAAAAAACTAGACTGCTCCTCCACTTTCATATTGTAAAGAAACATAATTGCTATAATACACTGCTAAAAGAGAAATAACATTATCTGCAAAATAACAGCATTCTAATTCCTGGCCTGGGTTTTGCCAGGGTAAGAAAGAAATTCCTTCACCTAAAATTATCTGTTATGGCATTAATCTGTGTTGCTCCTTAACAGGCCCATTTTGCAGAGAAACAGGAAGCAGAGGCATTGCCATTGAATCAGAGGTCGGTGATATAGTTGCTTACATGAGTTCTTATTCTGAAAAGCAGAGAACTGAAAGGGAAATCTGGTTAGTTATGGTATTTTCTCACTTATATGAGGCAGCTTGAAGTCTGCCTGAGGTGTCTTGGTTTAGTAAGCGGTACAGTCTAGCTGTTAATATACTATATGTGGGAGTTTGGTAGCCCAGTATGATAAACTTATTTTCTGTGTTTAACTATAACAAAGCATCTCCCAAATATAAGGATGAGATGAATGATTTCCATAGATCAAAGCACGTTTGTCTCTCAAAATAGCTTTATGGCTGTGGCTGCAGTGTGAAAATGCTTGCTAGATGCTTGCTATTTCATTTTGGTCTACTCCAGATGCTCAAACATGACTGAACAAAACAATTATTTTTGCTGATGAAGACTTTTTGTTTCTGCTTACAGTTAATTTTGGTGTAACCGTAGAAGGTGGGGCTGAGGCTCAAAAGGTCACACAGCCTGTTTCTGAAACTCTGTTAGCTCAATGAACTTTGGTGTCAGCATGGTAGGGAAATCCTGTTTGACTAACAGGGGTACAAGCAGCAGTAAGACTTTTTCTTTTTTTAAAGATTGATAGTCAAGCAACACAATGGATCTTTGGTTTTTACAATATTGTTCCCATTGAAGCTAATGCTAAAACTCCCATTAAATTCAGTGGTGTGCAATCAAGATCTTTAAACCCTCAACTAGAATTGATATTATTGGTGGTTTAATGCTGAACATTCAGTGTTCATCAGCTGACATGGGCTTGCACTAAGGAGCTGTTAAGAGCCATGTAGACATTCAGGTTCAGGTGAGCACCCAGGCTCTAGGATCCTGAGGTAGGAGAGTCCCACAGCCTGGGCTGCAGCATAAGCCAGAACATCCACACCGTAAACAAACAGCCCCTTTCTCAAACCTCATGACCCCAAGTCAACAGACATGGGCTGAATGAGGGTGTGTAATTACTGTGAAGACACTTTTTTAGAGGTTCAGATTCAGCTCCAATAAAAGTGGGCTGAATTCCCACTGCTTTTTATGGGCATTCTACCTGTTTTTGCCAAGACAGAATTTGATCCAGAGCATATACATTAGCTGGTTATTGTATGTTTAATCATCCTGTGCTGTCCTCCTCATTCTGAGGTCACTTGTCATTCCCATACCTAGAGCTTTCACTACTTCTTGGGCACAGTCACATGGCTGTGCACTTTCACTTTTCATTTGTAAAATAGCTAGGCAAAGTATGTCCTTAGGAGTCTGCAGACAGGACCTTGTGGTAGGGTGCTTAGTAAGAGCTAGCATTAGGGAAATTCCCAAAGAAGGTGCCTGCAATGCTGAAAACTTTGGGGGCGGGAAAAGAAAAAGTGTGGTGACAAAGTTCCTGCTCTGTTTATTTTCACAGCTGATAGGTTATTAGTGAACAACCTAATCTCAGTTTCCCAAAAATTGTACTTATAATAGCTGCTCTGTTGACATAACCACAAGTAATAACCACAGACAGAACTGTCATAGACATGTGCAATGAAAAAGAACTGTGTAAGATGAAGAAAATTAAATGCATGAACCTGAAACTCAAGGCACATGTGCAAATATCAGTGGAAAGGTGCAGTGCATCCTATTCTACTTTCTTTCATCACATTCATTTCTTACAACACTTTAATTCTACAACCACTAAAGTGTATGTAAGAGTAACATATATGCAAGAGTGGTTAAACCACCAAGCATAGTCTCTTTCCTTGAGTTCCTTTCACACAGTGGCTCTTGTAGGACACAGCTCATCTGGTTGTGAATTCTGACACTGGGAGAGAGCAGGTCCCATAGATACCAGTTCGTTTTAGTACTGTTCCAAGGGGGTAGCCATCTCAGTCTAGTCATGCACTTGAACTGTTTGCACACTAGTTGGCAGACAAAGTGAAATGCTAGGAAGAGCTTGTGTTGTGAGATTCCAAGGAAAATGTCATTCTCTCTCCTTATTTGAAGAACTGCTAGCTCCGTAGTTAGTTATAACGGAGAATGCTTTCCAGTGGATTGGAGGTGGGCTGGGGAAAGTGGTTTGTCAAGAGGGTTGGATGATGTCAAGAGCAGAGCTACCTTTGTACCTCCTCTGTTTTGGCCCCAGTTCTCAGTATAATTTATGGTAGTTGCTTTGTCTTAGGATAAGAATATTGTTGACTGCTCCACAGGCCCGAAACACCTGGAATGTAGAGTTCTCTGAACACTCCCTCTCCCTCACATAACATACCAACCCTCTGCAACTGGGGTGGGGTGGGGCGATAAATCACACAGAGCAAGGATTTAGCTTATGTTCCCTATTGCCTATCAGTGCCTATGTAAGTCACTACTCGAATGAAGGCCTGAGCCAAGAAACATTTTATCTGTTGCACAAATACAGAGTTGACGTTTTTTCCAACTTTGTTCAGTACACTAATTAAAAAGCCTAGGAAGTGAGCACACATGAAATCATTCTTTCCGTACAGGCAGATGGATGGAGAGAAATTCCAGTCTGTTTCCACTCTTTTGTCTTCAGGGTACTTTTGGAATTTCCTTTAGGAAGCGACAGGTTCTGACCTAAAGCCTTCCTCAGTTTCTAAGCTCCAGTTTCCCACAGTAAACCTCACACAGAAATGACGTATTGTATAAGAAGATGAGGTTTATCTTTATGCCCAACTGTATCCTGTACAAGCTCAATGAAACTTTTAAAGTATTACCTAGAGAGAATGGCAGCAAGAGGGGAAATAGAAGAGCCAGACCTTTGAAGAAATACAATAGCTACTGAAGTACATTGGCCAAGTCATCACGTGATGAACTCAGTGGATTGGCATGGACTTACAGCAGCTGAGGCTCTGGTTTTATATTTTAACTATAAACCTTCTTAGTGTTTGTATTAAACTAACAGCAAAATGCACAAGATTTTTTCCCCTCTTTCCATATAAAATTTTTAAAAATAGGATTTCTTATATATAATTTACTTTCTAATACACAATCTCTTGAGTCACATGCTATTTCACTTATTATATTCTGGGCAGTAATTGCTGTGGTGTTTCTAACTCTTCATTATTTGCCATAGTAAAGATTCTTGCTCCAGAGCATAAATACACTGCTCACTCTGTATCCAGGTTCTTTTATTGGTGCCCATCACCTTGCAATTGAAGCACCTAAACAATCATCTTCTTATATCCTTTTGCCTTTCAAATAAAGGTGTCATTATGGCTCTATGTCCTTAGCTGAACCCAATGCCTACTGAAAGCAATAAGAATCTTTCTATTGACATCTATGATCAATGAATCATGCCCCAGAGAATGATGATACTACCAGAAAAACTGTGATAGCAGGATCTTTAAAAAAAATCAGTTTATTAATGTTTAGAAATCAATAAAGCTATGTGCAAATTGAACAATAAAAGTCAGAAATATTTTAAATACTATTTTTAAAAACAAGAAAAAAATCAGTTTAATTGCACTGGAAGTCATACTACAAAAGCAACATTTTTACAAAAAAAAAAATTACTTCTGTGTTTCTCCAGTAACTGTCCAATCAATTGTTCAGCTATCCCAATATACTTTTTGTTTTGTTATAATAATGCTCTAGGTGTTTGAAGACTTCTGCATCTTGTTAAATTATATGCATGGTACACATTCAACCCCATTAGCACAGGTTAGAAAAAAAACAGTAATACAAATGATGCCATAAAAACAAATACATTCGATTTAAAAGAAAGGCCTTTCTTATGTGATTGATAAAATAAAGACATCTTTGCTGAAATTACAGCCACTCTAAAACAAAGAACTCAAAATAAAAGTGTCATGAATGTCATTTTGTGATGGAAGTGCATTTATATGTCTTATCAATAGCCTTTTCAACTGGACTTGCAAAGTTCCTTTTTTGTTTCTCTGAATCTCATGGTATTCTCTACAGATTTGCTAATAAATCTTTACTATGGAAACACTATGGGCCAAATCCTGAAGTTCTCTCAGTTTTTACTCCATCCTTACTCAGGCAACACTCCTACTCATGTCAATAGTATTTGTTACTATTATTATATTTTCCTTTTCAAATACTGCATCTTAAAGAGAAAATGAACTGCAATTCTATCCTGCAACTATTATGGTCATGTAATTTATTTCATACCAAATGTAACAGATCAATGGGGTCAAATACTATTCTTGGCTCCCTCCCATGCAATGCTGTAGACTTCTTTGGGGTTACATGAGTGCAATCGAATGCAGAGTCTGGCTCATGATCTTAAAGGTAGTATGGATTTTCAGCACAACTTTGCAGAATTGATCTTGCTAAAAGAAAAGCTTTGGACTCTGCAAATGAAATCTTACTACATCTAAAAACTCAGGAAAGTGATGCCAAACTATGGTTGTATACAACCTAGATTCCACTGGCATGATCTCTTTCCTGCTGCATGCCAAATAGCAAACACTTGTGATCCAGGACTGTAGAACCCTCCCTAAACTTGCTACAGAAAGATCTTTTGTGGCAAGGGTTTTTCTGCAAGTAAACGAATAGTAACTTCACATTCTTCACAATGAAAAAGAAATTCACACTCCCACCCTTCTCCTTCCTCTCACTCACTCACGCACACATGCATGACACCGTTTCACCCTGGCATCAGTCTTTCCGAGTTACAACGGAGATTTCAGGATATGAATGCTCCTTCCTGGCAATCCTGAGTCTGCCTCAGTGCAAAGACAAAACATGCTCCAGAGGGAAATGATTTCAAGCCAGAACAGTCTCTCCCACTTCCTGAACTCCACCCTTGCAAGTGCACTGGTTGCCTCCTCAGAACTGATGCTCTCATGCTCACTTAGGCCATCTCTCTGGAGCTGCTACAGTGAGTCGGTGGCTTCTTGTCTGTCAGCTTTCAAAGGGAGGCTCTGAAAAACGCCCCCAGTGGATACTTCTAAGAAGACGAGGTGACATTGCCGGAAGACAAGGCTGTCTCGGGGCAGTCCCCCTCATCCTTCTGTGGGTGGGAGGAATTGTCAGATTTGCTCCGGCTGAACTCCATTCCTGGTATGATCGGCCTCTTGAATTTGGCCCCAGAATCTGCAGAGGAGCATTTGCAGCAGCACAGGATCTTGATGAATGCCCTCCGCATCTCTTTGTTAGTTAAGGTGTAGATGATAGGGTTCGTGGCTGAATTGAGCACAGCCAGCACTAAGAAATACTCTGCCTTGAAGAGGATTGAACAGGCCTTCACTTTGCAGCCCACATCCAGCAAGAGCAGGATGAACAAGGGACTCCAGCAGGCAATGAACGCACTCAGGACAATGATCACAGTCTTGAGCAAGGCTAGTGATTTCTCTGAGCTCTGCTTGGCTTTCGCAATGGTTTTTCGAAACGTCAGACTGCGGCTTCTAGTCCTGACCATGGAATAGATCCTGCAGTAGAGGCCAACAATAGACAATAAAAGACCAGTGAAAACTGTTGTGCAAAAAAGAATATAATGCTTGTGGTAGAGGGGCAGCACAGTGGAGCAGTTTTGCAGGTGGCTGAGGCAGTTCCAGCCCATGATAGGAAGTCCCCCTAGTATCATGGATATAACCCAGCAGGCACTGATCAGTAGGAAGGAACGGAAGCTGTTTCTCCCATTGTGGAGTTTCATCTTCAGCATGGTGATATACCTCTCAATTGCAATGGCCAGCAGGCTGAACACAGAGGCTGACAAAGCTACAAACATGCTGCCTTCCCTTACAAACCACTGGGCAGGGGTGAGGCTATAGGTTTTGTGTCCAGATAACAAAAGGTTGGCAATATAAGCCACCCCAGCCAGTAAATCTGAAAGAGCCAAATTCCCAATGAAATAATACATGGGTCGGTGAAACTTCTTGGTTTTCCAGATGGTCAACAGGACAAAAATGTTCTCCAAGATGATAAAGCAGCAAATGATGATAAAAACCACTGAAGTCACTTTTATTCCACTGTCTGCCTTCTCGTTGAGCTTCCCTGTGTAGTTGTAATGTTTCTTAATGATTTCAGAATGGACGTAATCACTGACAGAGTCATTGAAGGCTTTCTTCTGGCGGCTGCTGGTGGAGCCCATCGTTCCAGGATGAGTCACGCTTCTCTAGTCAGCCACCAGAGGGTGAAGTCAAGCAGACACTTCACCAGCAACCCTCGTGGCAATAATCTTCAAGGTGGAGGCTCCAGTCTCTGGTATTCCCTCAGTAGCCTCAGAAACCACAGCCCTTAAAGCACGAGCACAAACAAAGCAGAGTCAGAGAAAAGGGCACAAACCAGGTAGCAAACTGAAAACAATCTGTTTGTTTCACTGAATGTCAGGTTCCAATACTAAATCACAAACAAATCAGTAAGGTCCACTCATCCTCCCCACTCCCATGTTTATGAAAAAGTCTCTGCAAATCACATAGATAAACCTCACCAAATAAACTTTTTTTTTTAAATGGAGATTTGCACAAATAAGTAGGAAGCAATGGAGACTGCACTTTTTTTGGATCTCACCAAGTGAGGATCCCCAGGTAAATCAGTAGAAAACACAAGTTCCGTCTGTCTTGATTTCTCTAACTTTTGAGACACAAACACATTTCAAAAGTTCAGAAAGAGAAAAGACTCGATTTGTTTTAAAGCCACCGAAAATGCACGAAAAAAAAAAGCCTGGCACGAAATTACTTGACAGGAGCAATCCCCGTATTTTTCCTCTATTAACAGTCTAAATGTGTTCTGAGGGAGGGCAGTTCAGCAATTCGCTGATGCCGCCTTGACAAAAGATAAAGAGGCTAGTGCTCAGTGATGTGTGTAAGAGACCCATCAGCAAGCTGTAAACAGGAAAGCTGCCCCAAGTCACTTCTATTTAGCTAGATCAGTCTTTGCAAAACTTGTGCCAGCGCAAAATTTAGGAACGCCAATAAAATAAGCCAGCTAACACATTTTGTTAATCAGGCTGGAATCAAGAAATGAGCAAATGTCAGTTTGGAATTTAATTATTGCAAATACATGTATAAACACACCCAAAATGATGCGGCTTGTAAAATTATGTGTACCACTCGAGAATCCCCCTAAAACAAGAGCAAATTAGCTGCGTGAAGTCCAGCAAGGAGTTGGAAAGCAGAAAAGATGGGAGCAGAAAGTGGATTCCCGGGGTAAGGTGTGGAGTAGAAGAGGGATCTGCTGGACATTCAGATCACTGCAAACTCAGATCAGATCTCTAGCAAACTCTCTCCGGGACTCGGCTAACGAAGCCTTCCAGTTTTCCTGGAAAATCCTTCGCCTGCTCCTGCCCATGCAACCTTGTTCCTGCTGATTCCTTGACAGCTGCTGAGGACCCGCAGCATTTCTGCTTCTCCCCTCAGGACAAGCACCACAAACCAAGAAAGCCGAGGAGCTCAGTCCGTGCAATGTTCAATGCCCTAGCCCCCCACCTCCTCAGACATCATTACCCCAATAACCCGCCTCACCCTAAGGAGAGGGAACCCCACAAATCCGCCTGCAGAGAGCGCCGGGAGCTCCTGAGGCAGCAAAAGAAGCCGGGCGCCCTGCGGCACTCGAGGACTAACATTTCTCGATGGCAGGAGGGAGAAAATCAGAGTGAGGGGATTTTTCCCCCCACAGCTCGTGCCACCAATACACCGGGCTCCTGAGGCAGGGCTGCAGCCGGGGCTGCCGAAAGGGGGTCCCGGGGCTCCGCCGCCTACCTGGCCGGGCCGGGAGGAGGGAGCCTCTGCCGCCGCCGCCGCTCCGCCCGCGCTCCGCATCTCCGCCGCCCGCGCCAACTCACTTGCATAACAAAGCCAAGTTGGCTTTAAACGTTTCCTTTCGCGAGTGGTCCCCACCCCTCGGGTTTCCTTTTTTTTTTTTTGCGAAAGAAACGCTCCTTAACTCTTTCGCGACCGCAGGCTTTTTCGGTAGCCCACGAGGCGGCGGCGGCGGCGGCGGCGGGCCCGGGCCCGCCCGACGGTGGTGGGCTTCGGCCGCTGGCCTGGCGGCGGGGAAGGGTTAAAGGCCGGGGCGCTGCGCGCGGGCGCCTCACGCGAAGCACGTGGCGCCGGGGGAGCCGCGAGGCGAAATGGCGCGAAGCCCGCGTGCCGCGCCCCTGAGGGGAGACCCGCGCCGCGCGCCTTTAACCCTCCCGTGCCCGGCGCCGCCCGGCCTCGCTCCCCTTCAGGCCCCCGCTCTGGGCTCTTTGCCCCACTGGGGCAGCCCCGTCCTTCAGGGGAAAGGGGATGTCCGGCTCAGGGGGGCTCAGTCAGTCCCATTGAAATGGCCACCCCCCAGCTGTCCCTTCGCCAAGCCAACTGGAGTGAGCTAACAAGCGCTGCAGCAGGCAAAAGCAGGGTGGCGAGTGGGGGAGCTGAGAGAGCGGCCGTGTGGCCAGCGGCGTGCCCTCTTCCAGCCCCTGAAGCAAAACATGGCTCCCTGGTCGCTGTTGCCCAAGGAATAGCGCAGGAGCAGCCAAGACCCCCTCCGCGCTTCTGCCAGCAACACACGGAGAGGGCGGCTCTAGAGGCCTGCACGGATACAAATAAGTGGATCCGTATCCAACCTGCATCCACAAGAAATGCTCCGCGAATATCCGTGTTGTAGCGGCAGATGTGGATAGCCACATATTTGCTGGGCTCTAGCTCTGGGCAGATAAAAATATGTGGATCTGTATCCGATCTGCATCCGCAAGAAATGGTCTGCAGATATCCGTGTTGTATCCATGGATGCGGATATAATGCAGATATCTACGTATTTGCAGGGCTCTAGGTCTGTGCAGAAAAAAATATGTGGATGTGTATCCGATCTGCATCCGCAAGAACTGGTCCGCAGATATCCATGTTGTAACCGCAGATGCAGATATAATGCGGATATCCGCATATTTGCAGGGCTCTAGGTCTGTACAGATAAAAATACATGGATCTGTATCCGATCTGCATCCACAAGAAATGGTCCGCAGCTATCCATGTTGTAACCA
>ML682014.1:16027116-16184761 GCA_007922195.1 Podocnemis expansa | reverse complement strand
GATCTGCATCCACAAGAAATGGTCCGCAGCTATCCATGTTGTAACCACAGATGCAGATATAATGCAGATATCCACGGATATCCACATAGTTGCAGGGCTCTAGTTCTGTCAATTTCCAAAGGGATAGCCGAGTTCTGTGCAGATAAAAATATGTGGATCTGTATCTGATCTACATCTGCAAGAAATGGTCCGAGGATATCCATATTGTATCCACGGATGCAGATATAAGGTGGATATCTGCAGATAGCCACGGATTTGCAGGGCTCTAGGCGGCTCACCCCTGTGCTCTTCCAGTCACGGGCACTGGAAGGGTCACAGTCATGCTCTCCAGGGAGCATATGGCCTGTGCAGCAAGCAACATGCTCTACAGCAGGGGTCTCAAACTCAAATAACCACAAGGCTGCATGAGGACTAGTGTGTTAGCCCAAGGGCCACCCCACTGAAACCTTTTCATACAATCATATTGCAAATATCGGTAACAACAGTGTCGTTGCGGGCCACAGGAAATAGCTTTAGGGGCTGCATGCGGCCCACAGGCCACATCTTTGAGACCCCTGCAGAGCCGTAACATGGTGTTTTGCTGCCCAGGATTGGAACATGCTCCCTCCCATTAGCAGCACTTACAGTCGGTGTCACAAAGCCGCCCCTTTAATGGAATGGCTCCATTGAGCCACTCCAGGACACAAAGGGCTTTGCCCTGTCGGCCCTGCCATAGTTACACCTCTGGACCCCTGCTCTACTTGCACTCCTCAATGGTGTGCAACGACCACACGACTCCAGACCCAGGGGTCTCAAGGATGGGCCCGTTGTGCCAAATAACCAATCCAGTCCTCATGCTGCCCTTCCACTCCCCCGTTCAATTCCAAACCTTTCCTATGCCAGCCACCCAGCAACAGAGTCCCACTTGTTCCAAAGTAGGGTTTGTAAAAGATGGGAAGGAAACTCAAGCACTTCTTCTGCCCCGCCCCCAAAGAGATTCTCTAAGTGGGGTTAAGAGGTAAAGAAGTCCAGATAACAATGATGGAGACAATACCAAAAAAGTGGCACACTGTGCCCTTCGTATCTGTCATTGCACATACATCTGTTTCCACGGTGGATTTTAAAAATGACACGAGTGAAATGAGTTGAATAAAGGTTTGCTGTTTTCTCATCTAAAAATGGAACATTTCTCATGGTTTTGTGCCACACAGCTATATCTCATCCCTTCTGTAGTAATGTTATCTACAAAAGATTGGGCTAGTTGAAAGACTGTTTTGGGTAGCTAATAGAACGGGAGATCTGACAACTTGTGTAGCCATGTGTAATTCACCTAGGTTCAGTGTGTATCAAATTCCCCATATCTATGAAAGAAAGAAGAAAACCACTTACCTTTTGAACTTCCCTGACAGGGAGGGGGCAGCAGGGTGTGGGGGATCCAAGGTTTAATATTAGTGCATCTCTGAAGATATAAATCTAAAATTCTAAATATTTTTCATTCATTATTATTAGAACAAAAAGGCAACAACAGTGACTAGTGATGAGAAATAAATTGGTGGACACTACATGGAAAGAATTGTGTGTGTGAGAGAGAGAGAGAGAGAGAAGGAGAGAGAATGGGGGGAATTTAGCTGGGGTTTATTGTTCACTCGCCTTTTAAACATTTGAAAGAAATGCTGTTCTGTGGGGTTTGGGATATTAATTCTTACAATGTGCCTAACCACACAGGAACCTTTTTCTTCCCCTCCCTTGCGCTGTTCTCTTTACCCCAGCTCTAAGTACAAAGGAACATCAGAATACACAGTGAGAACTTAATAAATTAGGTCTCATTTCATAATAGTGTAACAATGCAGTTTGCAATAGCACTGGCACAAAGATCTGAGCATCTTGTTTTATTTATGTTGACAGTCAAGTTTCAATTGCTCCACACCTCTCTCAGAATGACTCAGATAAAATTGTAGTTGCAAACAGACATTTACTCCCCTACCACGAAACTAGAATCATGAAAGATTTTTAGATTGTTACAAGACTGCAGGAAAACATAGCCGTTAAACTGCAACTGTCAGAAAAGGCATGAAAAATAAATCATGCTTGAGGTGACGTACGCATCCCCTTGTAACTGCCTCACATGCGTAAGTTGTGTATTTTAGTGCCGTTACTTACTTATGAAGACAAGCAAGTGGAAGTGAGTTCATAGTATCTTTTTGAACATGTGCCTTTTTCAGGAAATCCATTCTATTACAGCCTTACTCTGAAGAAGTAGTGCATGAAAGTAATATGCTGTACCAGGGGGGACTCAATGATTCAGCACCCCTGTAATGAGACTTTCAGTTTTAGGTCACTTGTTAAAATCCAGCCTAAGATGGTTCTGACTGGAAGCTACCATTACCTGATTAACTGTTCAGTGGTCTCTGTAAAATGGCTTGGTAATCTCAAGTCTAGCTTGCAGTAGTGAAGTGCACACATCACAAAATCCAACATCAGCATTGCTTGACCATCCCTACTTGACATCCATGTCAGCAGCTCCGCAAACAACAAATGGTATATGGAAACTGAATCACCCACTTACTCATTAAAATATTCTCCCTAGAATAGGCATGAGGTGTGTTCTTGTGATCACTGTCTTTCTTCTATTTCTTCTGTGATTCTTTTGTCTGCCAACCTAGTTCACCAATCTTTTCTTCTCCTCCTCCCACCTTTTCCTCTGCTTCTGCTCTTCTGTACCTTTCCCAAGGCTGGTCTCTAACGAGTCCTTTTAGTCCATTTCACTGAGCTAGTGGTTCTCAGCCATTTGCAGGTCACGACACGCTTGGTGGCATACCATGATCCTACATGATACTCCAGCCCAGCCACCGCAGACCAAATCCAGTCGTTTCCCTGACTTTCTGTGACACACTTACCACTATGAGGCAACACAGTAATGTGTCCTGACACAGTGTTTGAGAACCACTGCACTGGGCTACAGACAAGAAGAGCACAGGCAAAACCAAACTTTTCTGTTTCTGGCTGTTGAACAGGGTGAATAATTCCTATTCTGACATCAGAGAATAAACACTTTGCTTCATGAAAGAATTACTTGTCACAACAGCCGAGCCAGTCCTGGAAAGGATGCAAACTCCAAGGCCACTCTTGGTTTGATTTTGTTACACACTGTTTAATTAGCCCAAATTGACTGAAAAAAGAAGTGAAGCTTCACACAACTAAGCAACAGGAAAAGACTTGTTAACCCTTCAGTGCTGTGCACCCATTTGTCACGATGAATGCATATGGAGACAGAGAATCCATCTCTTCCTTCAGAAGTTCTCCCGTTCTATGCTCTCTAAACTGTACACCTTCTTCTCTTGAGAGAATGAGGGTGCATTAAGAGCTAGTGGGTATCCATCTTCTAGCAGAATGCATTGGCCAGCTGGGGGCGATCTGCATATCTAGTGATTTCCCCATCTGTGGAGGTTACCACCTTTATAACCTGAACAAGATATCCCAGACTAGTTCTACACTTTCATGCTCTGTCGAGTGTTACTGTCCTGCCACTTTTCAGTATAAATATAGTTGTGTGTGTATTATACCAAAATCAGCCTTGGTTCAGCAAGGCACAATTGCACTGACTTGCTTGTAATTTCAGCACAAGTCAAAGGAGAAGCACCCCTGTACATCAGGGCTGTGTTTGTCTAGCACCTTCCCTTTGACTGTGCTGTGACACTTCTTTTTTCACCTCTGTTGTACCAATCTGAAATTTAAATCACATAAAATGAACATTAACTGTCAAAGTAAAGCTACAGGTCAATTAAAATTATTAAAGTCTAGTATAATTAATGTCAGGTAAATTTCTTCTGAGATAAGAGTTGCCCTTGTTTTTGTTAAGAAATGAGATTGTGAAAATGATGACCCAAAGCTTATGTATTATTTAAGGAATACCATCTCAAGACTAGTCTGTATTGAGGTATCATGAGTTTTTATATTGGATAGGCAATGGCCACAAGCTTCTCTCCAACTATTGATGATTAGCTGATTCTCAGAGGGATACAACAAGTCACCCGAATATGTATTTGCACTGTTTACCTTTGTTGTTTATGTCTATTAATTAACTAGTTTATTGCAGCATTTTATTCCTTCCTGGTTAATGACAGAAAGAGAACTTACCTGTCAGATTTCTCAAGTTTCCTAAATGTAAAATGCCTGTTGACTCTACTGTGACAGAATCCTGTCTTGAATACATCCTGAATTATCCTGCTGTAAAATCTAACACCTTAGAAATTCTATGTATATATAGCTCCTTTGAACTTTCTGCTCTGGAATCACTTATAGTCAAGGATCAAGAGAAAGGTTATCTTTAGCCCTGAATAAGAGAATAAAGGGACATTGCCCACAGAGCTCAGAAATATATCAGAAAGCAAATTTCCATGGAATGGATATTCCAGTTAAATGCCGGGCAGTGGATTCTTATATGGTAGCCACTTCACCAGAAGTTTTCTTTAAAAAAGTGTGTGTCGGGAAACCAGGTGGACTGGGAAAGTTTAACTACTGAATCCAGTACAGTAGTTAAAAGTATGTGCCTTAAAATCAAAAGAAATGAAGAATTACAGAGGCATCCGGTGAGGAAAGGGAATTGACTTGGCATAGTATCCAAGAAATTTCAAACTCATTGTTCCTTAGAATTTTTTCAAAACAAGATTTGTAATGGTTACTACATAGCTGCAGGAGCAAATCACTGTAACTGACAATTTTCTTCCCTGATATTATTTCTACATCCTAAAGTCAAGAAAAGTTGAACTGATATTGGTAAAAACTTCTCTTGACCTCTCCTTTTGTCACACTTAAAATCTCTATGCTTTGTTCAATCTTTTTGTAGTTCCTATCACTAATGTCATTATAGGAGGGGGTTTCACGGAGACCGCAAACCACACTCTTGGATCCCATCTGTTCACAGCCAATCAGGACACCACTACGGTGGACCTTTCTCCTGAATCCGCTAGGTCTCCACGCAACCTGTAGCCAGCTCCCAAATCCAGGCTCAGGAGGTCTGATCCTTGCTCTGTCTTGTCTCCCCTGGGATGGGGTCCTCCCTCCAGGAGGGTCCCAACTGTCCCAATCAGCAGTGAGACTCAGCCAGTGTAGGAATCAGAGGGTTTATTAACAAACCCAGTTTGCACAGCAGCTAGGACAGTTGGCTTTAAGATCAACCAGGAGGTCTAGCAGTAAACCCCCAGGAAGAGCCCCAGAGATCCTGCCTCTCAGACCCCCATCTTCCTTCAACCCCCTCCTCATCTCCCAGCCCTTTGTTCTCCCAGCCAGCTGCCCTGCCCCCTAGTCTAAACTAGCCACAACCAGTGTCACCCACAGAGGGTCCAGGTAAGGTTTGTTTAAAGCCTTTCCCCTCCCCCCAGTGGTTCCCATAGTTATCACATCACAATGTCCCATTACCAGAATACCCATCTCTCACCACCAAAGTACAGGAACAGAAAAGAACACCACTTGGGTTATCGCCCCTGGCATCCCACAGCAGCCAAGAGGTTTTCTTACTTCATCACAGGGGGTAAAATGTACATTTGTTTCTCATTTTTGCACAGCTCTTCCCCTTTATGATAACTACTGTTATTTTTACATCTGTTGGAAAAAGACTGAAGATTCCTTTTGTCCCCTGAAATGAGAATGACTAAAAACCTGGCTTCCTGGGATTCTCTAAAAGGTGCTTTATCCACGCTGTACATTTCTTGTAGACTGCCCATAATTCTTTTTGCACAAAAACATTTGTGCAGTCAAACCTCTGAATCTGTGGATTCAAAAAAGTGGATGTTTCTTTAATAAGACAAAATGAAGTCTGGAGATCAGGCACCATGAGAGCTATCCAGGCTGTTCCTTCAAGTAAGTCAGGACTTGATGGTCCTTGTAAGAGTTCCAACACTATAGTTTTGCCCAACTAAGGAAGAGTTCAGAGAATAGCCCACAGCATCTTGGAAGAATTTGCAAAAAGAAATGAAATGGGAAGAAACATAAACTACAGAAAAAAAACAGACACTCTGAGTCAGATTCTGCTCTCCACTCTGCCACTGTAAATCAGGTGTAACTACACTCAACATCAGCAGTTTCTCTGGATTTGTACCTGTGTAACTGACATAGTTCAATGGCTGGAATCCCAGATTGCAAATTGGAATACACTGGTGCTGTTCCTAGCTCTGTGACTATAGCATCTTGCATAAATCACTTAACCTCTTAATTTCCTCATCTGGAAGATGAAATAGGGCTCTTTACTCACTTATGGGATGCAACGATGGATGTGCAAAGTACTGCTTTAGTTTTTTAATAAAAAAGCAATCACTGAAAACACATACTTAAGCATGGTGAAATGAAAAGTTTTGCCCATTATTGAAAGTTGGATTAAGAAAAGAATCCTACTTCAACTAAAATTAAAGTGAGATTTTAAAGGTATTTTAGATTTTTAAACCAGCTTTCAAAAGCATGTCGTTGCTTAACTCTTATTGAAATCAATCAAAGTTAGGCACACTAGGTGCATTTGAAAATCTCACTGTGTCCATCTCAGATGCCAAAATATTTTGAAAATGTGGGCTACAGTGTCAAAAGTATAGTTGATTTAAATAAGTCCAAGTCTTAACTGAAGCAGGGTACTGAACAATAGCAGCTGAATTCAAATATGGAACAAGTTAAGCAGAATAACTCAAACCTGAGAAAAATATTCCAGAAAAACCTAGAGAGATCAGAGAAACTGATTTTTAAGAAACATTTGTGTGCGTTTGTGAGAGACAGAAGCTAAGCCACATTTAATTCACTTTGTGCATATAATAGTCAACATCATCAGCCACTGACAAGCGCTTTAAAAGTAACAGAGAACAACGTGAAACAGTTTTGTGCAATTCAAAATATATTAGTGTTTCAGTCAGTTGCACATTAAAACAATCTGGTTTGAAGTTATCCTTTCCATAATGGATACGTTAGATGAATCAGTTTTTTGTTGGTGTTCAGAGAATTTAAAAGTTCCACATCTTCTTCCCTCAGACTAAAATCAAAAACCTGGTGGGGTGGGGGGTAGGGGAGGAAACAATACAGTGATTAGAGTAAAGCAGGTAAAGACAGATCGTTTGCTATTAATACACTATCAAACAGTGAAATCAGGTTTTATTCTATTGCTAAATATAATAATAATATTAATTACGAGGAACTTATTTAATGTGGTACATGGATGTCATAAAAGCCACTGGGTTTGAGACAGTAATTTAACATTAATTAAATGGACAGCCATTTCAAAGTGATATTAAAAAAAACATATTTCACTTATTTGTTGCAATGTCTGAATTAGTGGGTTTTTTTCCCCCATTTAATACAACTTATTTTTTGAACTAGATGGGTAATTAATGGGTGATATCAGGAGCAGCTTAATTCCAAAGCAGTAAAAATGAATAGGTAGTAGCACATTAGCATCTGAATTACAAGTTTAGCACTGAATTACCAATGACATTGCAACAGACAAAACAAAAACAAACCCATGAAAGTCAGCAGCAAGAAATGCAAATAGGATTGAAATGACTTCAGTAAGTGACTCGATATGATTTTATGTGAAGTTATTGCATCCAAAAATCCTAAGAAACTTTACTTTGTCCAATCACTATTTACCTTTTTTTGGAATAACTAAAATACAGCAGAAGTGCCTTAGTGATGCAACTGGGTAAGGTGATACTTACAAAAACTCAGTAAAAAGACATATCAAACTCATTCTTACTCCAGTGATACAAATTAGTCAAGCAAAATTCTAATGTTAGCTTTCTCTGTCCCATCAGCAAACCAAAGACATTAAAAGACAGGACATCAGAGCTAATACTGAAGTCTAAACTACAGGAATACAGTCTTAACTGAAATATCTGCCATGAGTTGGAGCCTCATTTATGTGCAATTTTGAAAGAAACTGAGACAGATGACATTTTCCTAGGCACAATGGATTGTTATAATCATCCTCCACGTAAATTAAAGGTTTTTATAGCTATATACTAGTATTTTATGATAATCATGCTACACTGGACATTTCACATCTTCATAAAGACAAAAAACTCTTGCTGTATCATCAATATAAGGCCACTATTAAAATAACCTACTCTTTCTATGCCAAGAAAGTAAATTTAAGCCACAGTATATGACTTCCACTTCAGAAAGTAATCATTTACCAATTTACCATGCACCCATCTGAATGGTTTTCCACAAACTCCCCTGGCAGTGGTAGACTTCATTTCTTTTCATGAAGATATGCTGTGGAGAGCAACTGGGGAATAAACAGCTCAAAAAAAAAGAACTCTCCTATTATAAAATTCTAAAAGTCAGACGAAAAAGGGAAAAAAAACTGTATTTCATAGCCAAGTTATTAATTTATTTAAGGTTGGCACATCCTTAGTGGAATTTTGAAGCCTCTACTAAAAAATCATAGAACTCCTTTTTATGAAAACATGGAGCCATCATAAAGCTGATATAAAACCTTCTTTCATTGTTCTGTTTCTGAACTGATCTCAGCCAGCCTTGCCTAACTTGCCCTCTAAAAGAACATCAAAGATCCCTCTGCAGAGGGCTGGCTGTAAAATTAGAGACTGAGCAAGAGGACCCCAGATGGCAATAACATGCTAAAGGCAACAAAACTTGGTGGAATTCATTGTCTGGTGAATAAGATCTATTTCACGTGGCCCTTGGAAGTTTGCTTAGGGCAGTAGATCTTCTAATGCTGGCCCTGTCCTGTCCACATTTAGCAGAGTCATCTGATGTAATTATTAGTGAATATTTATTACAAAAACACTGGGTGGGGAATGCAGTATCATTGAACCATAGGGTTGGAAGGTACCTCACGAGGTCATCTAGTCCAACCCCCCCGCTAAAAGCAGCACCACTCTCACTAAATCATCTCAGCCAGGGTTTTGTCTGACCAGGTGTTAAACATCTCCATAGATGGAGATCCCACTACTTCCCTAGGTAACCCATTCCAATGCTTTGCCACCCTGCTAGTGAGAAAGTTTTTCCTGAGATCCAATCTCAACCACCCTAGCTGCAACCTGAAAGCATTGCTCCTTGTTCTGTCCTCTGTTACTACTAAGAACAGCCTAGCTCCACCCTCTTTGGAGCACCCCTTTAAGTAGTTGAAAGTTCCTATCAAATCCCCATCTCCTCCAGTCTTTTCTTCCGCAGACTAAATAAGCCTACTTCCTTCAGTCTCTCCTGGTAAGGAATGTGCCCCAACACCCGAATCATTTTTGTTGCCCTCTGCTGGACTCTTTCTAATTTGTCAACATAATTTCTGTAGTGTGGAGCCCAAAACTGGACACAGTATTCCATATGTGGCCTCACCAGAGCTAAGTAGAGGGGACTAATCACATCCCTCGATCTACTGGCAACATTCCTACTGATGCAGCCCAATATGCCATTGGCCTTTTTGGCTGTGTTCACACAGCACTCTTATTTCGAAACAACAGAGGTTGTTTCGAAATAAGAAATACCCTGTTCACACGACGCATGGTTGTTTCGAAACAACAGCACCCGTTGTTTCGAAACAACAGCGTTATTTCGAAACAACTTAAACCCCATGTGGGGACAAAACAATGTTGTTTCAAAACGATTGTTTCGAAACAATGCTGTCTGAACATGTTGTTTCGAAACAACAGTGACTTCTTTCGAAATAACTGTTGCCTGAAACTGCTATTTCACTTTGAGCTTTTTTCCTTAATTTGAATTAACAAACTGGTAATTTGAATTAAGTTATTTCGAAATAAGGCATTATTTTGATCCAAGTTGTTTCGACACAACTTGTATCGAAATAATGCCTGTGTGTGAACACAGCCTTTGGCGACAAGAGCACATTGTTGACTCATATCCAGGTTCCCATCCACCATAACCCCCAGCTCCTTTTCTACAGTGCTGCTACTTAGCCGATTGGTTCCCAGCCTGTAGCAGCAGTACATGGGATTTTTCCATCCTAAGTGCAGGACTCTGCACTTGTCCTTGTTGAATCTCATGAGATTTTGTTTGGCCCAGTGCTCCAATTTGTCTAGGTCTCCCTAAATCTCATCCCTGCCCTTAAGCGTGTTTACCATTCCCTGAAGCTTGGTGGCATCTGCAAATTTACTAAGCATGCAATCTATCCGATCATCCAGATCATTAATGAAGATGTTAAACAGAACCAGCACCAGGGCTGAGCTCTGGGACACTCCACTAGTTACTGGTTCCCAGCTAGACATTGAGCCATTGATCCCTACCCACTGAGCCCAATGATCTAGCCAGCCTTCTATCCATTTTACAGTCCATTCATCCAAACCATACTTCCTTAATTTGCTGACAAGAATGCGGTGGGAAACCATACCAAAAGCTTTGCTAAAGTCAAGGTATATCACATAGACAGCTATTCTGGCATCCACAAATCTAGTCATCTCATCACAGAAGGCAATCAGGTTGCTTAGACATGATTTGCCCTAGGTGAATCCTGCTGACTGTTCCTGATCACTCTGTTTTCCTCCAAGTGTTTCAAAATGGATTCTTTGAGGACCTGCTCTATGATTTTTCCAGGGACTGAAGTGAGGCTGATCAATCTTTAGTCCCCTGGGTCCTCCTTTTTTCCCTTTCTTGAAGATAGGTACTATATTTGCCTTTTCCCAATCATCCAGGACCTCCTCCCTTCACCACAAGTTTTCAAAGATAATGGCTAGCAGCCCTGCAATCACATCAGCCAACACCCTCAGCACTCTTGGATGCAGTTCATCTGGCCCCGTAGACTTGTGCACATCCAACTTCTCTAAGTAGTCCCTGACTTGACCTTCCATCACCGAGGGCTGCTCTCTTCTCCATTCTGTGTTACCCAGTGTAGCAGCCTGGGAGCTCACCCTGCCTGTGAAGACTGAGGTTAAAAAAAGCAAGACTGAGGTAGAAAGAAGGAAGACTGAGGGGGGAAAAAAAGCAGTAGAATTATTATTGAGCCAAGTTAATCTGAGGATCTATGCTGGTTTTTATTTCAGTGACTACTGAAGGTGCTCACAGTCTTGGAGGTTCAGGTTCTTAGTCCCCAAGCCTCGTCACCTTGAAAGTCATCAGAGCTGTTCTTTAATCATTTGGCAGTACTTGTAATTATTCCTGTTTAATGCTCAGGAGGGCAAAGTGACTGGTGAATAACATTAACAAGTGAAATGATGTTGTTTATGATATTAATGTTACATTAGCTCATTACAGGCCATATGGTTCACACGGCCATCCAGAGGCATTGCATTCTCAAGGAAGGTTGACAAATGTGTGTAAGGATTAAGTTTAAGTCAACTGAAGAGTAGCATAAAGTGTTACTAGTAGGTTGATCCATCTTTAGCTTCTATTGAGGGCACTGAACTCAGGGTCAGATCTTTAAAACACTAGAAGGAGACTGAACCACTTGGTCTCCCATTAACATCAGCAAGAGCAGCACCTTTCTTCTGTAGTGCTTTGAAAGAGTTGTTTTAATGTTATCAGCCTTCCTGTCAAAGTAAAGCAACCACCTTTAAAAGAAAAGGAGCTGATACTGAAGACACTGCACACATATATTTCTGACTTCATGACATCAAGGTGTTTTAAACTTATTATGACAGCCTATTTATGATCTATGTTGTTCAAGAAAAAGCAATACAGCTAGCTATGTTTAAGTTTAAGTTCAGGGGGGAAATGTTGTAGAATCCCTGATTTGGTGCAGTCACTTCTGTAATTTGGTCACGAATGCCTTACGTTTGCACTTTACATTACAACACCCAATATTTCTCAGTTAAAGGGTCGGAGATGCCTTTAACCCAAATAATATAAAAGCTGCAGCCAAGAAAACAGACAGGCATAAAAAGAAAAGGCGAAAAAAGTGACTCTCAAAAGATCAGACAGGAAGCTTCTTGGCTGGGCAACCACCACAGAAAACCTCGCCCTTTCCCTTCGATTTTGTTTATTTTTCTCCTTTCCCTATTTATTGTTTCAAACTAGTTTCCATTCCCTTAGAGATCAGAGTGTTCTAGCAAAGATGTTGATTAAATTTACGTATACAGTGCTTGATTCATCAGTATTTTGTTTACGTATACAGTGCTTAATTCATCAGTATTTCAAATCAGGCACTGTTTAACTCCAACTAAAGGGGGCTACCTAATAACTCAGTATGTTAATATATATAAACACTGGATAACAAGTGCTCCCCTCAGATTTATTCCAGCTCCTGTTGACACGGCTGGGGATTACAGTGATCATACGAAAGAATTTCCTAAGCCTTAATGTATATCTGCATAAAGTTGGAAGAGTTTTTTCTTTGGAGAGAGCTGGTTTTACAGCATCTCATCCATTCTTTCTGTTGTATTCAGCATTTTGATCTAGCAGGCACACCATGATTTTAAATGCATGTGTGCATTGTCATGGGATGCACATCCATTCGCCCCTATGTTATGATCTATGTAACGTCCATGTTACTTTTGCAATGTAATTGTATTGTTTGATGCCAAATATGCCATTCAAGGTTCCTTTGTGAATACTCATAACATGTTTTACAGGATGCCTGTAGCATCATGTATGCATACAGATATGAAGCATATTACATAGCAGAGGCTAAAGAACTGCATGACAAAGGCTATGTGAATACCTCCCTAACTCAGATACAAGTAAAGAGGATGACACAGCACCACAGAGGGAGGGGGGCAGAGAGGAGACTGAAAAACAGAGACAGTCTAAACGGGGTGAGGGGGAAGCTCCTGGCTTGGGCCAGAGAAACACCCTCTTGGAAGTAACTGCAAGACATTCAACATTGCCAGGAGGGCCTGGTCTGGCTGCAAACCATCACAGCCAGACCTCGGGGTAAGAAAGATGAGAACAAACTAAAATGTGATCCTAAATGGTGTTATAGTGCACGATGTGTGTTTTATCTTTTATTTTCTTGCGGTAACTCCTGACTCATTGATTAAATGATTGCGCAGTGATTTGCTACATACTCACTTCAAATCATATCCCTATCAATAAACTAGTAGATGTTTTATCTAAAGCTGTGTGGACTTTAGAGGGTATGAGAGAGGGATGCTGGACACAATCAATTTCTTTGTTAAATGGATGGACATGAGTGTATGGTGATTGGAGAAGGATCCTGATCCCTGTGAGACAGAAGTTTGCACTGTGCTCTCCAGGGCTGGGTGTGCTCACTAGAAGACTGTCACCTGAGCACCCAAAGGGCACAAACTTACTGCCTGGGACTCATCACATGCAGGAGGCTGGAGTGGATTGACTCAGGAGTGAGTGGTCACCTGGCAAAGTGTGATGAATCAGGGTTCATGAGTGGAGGTCTGTGGCAGGTCACAGCAGCAAACTGGACCAGAACCAGGGAGAAACCTGTAACATGCATATACATGCACTTTGAAAAAATCTGCAAAACATCCTCTACCAGTGCCCTCTTGGGCATTGTAATAAGAGGAAACATGAAGCAGAGCTGGCTTTCAGTTTTCATGCATCTAGTGCAGCTTGTTTGCTTGGTACAACTGATTCTAGCACACATCACGGCTACTCGAATCCTGACAGCAATGCCAAGTGATGCTTTAAACTAATGGATAGCTCACTTGTCCTCTTTTTTGGTTGGGCTATACTTTATAAACACAATATTAGGATACTGGTGTAAATCCATCTATATGGACTTCTGACTCAAGAAAGGCTGAAAACAGCTCAGACAATAACAATTTTTTCCTTTGTAAACTGCATAAGGTTAGTTGTAAAGACAAAACCATAAAATATGAAATCAATGAGCCCAATTCTTTCATGGTTCAACATGACTGAAGCTAATGGAATTGGAGAGAATTTTTTTCAGTGTTCCTAAAGTAAAGTAACTTTGTTATTAAGCTTGAGAAAATAGTTCACAAGGAAAAGAAAGCTATAGTGGTAACGTGCATTTTATTCCCAGTAGCCAGGAGATAACAGGATTCCATTCTTATGATATTGGGAGAATTAATGCTTCCAAAAGGAAACAATGGTTGTTACTAATGATGGCTCAACATGCAAAACTGTGTGTCTGCAAAGAAAGCAACTTGCGTCAACTTTGTAACAGTGTTATAAAACTCACATTAGCTCAAAGCACTGTGCAGTTGACTTTAAAATGATGCTTTTCTTCCCCAAAGGAAAAAAACCCTTTACCAAGGACAACCAGATGTAGGGGTGTTGTATAAATAAGATTTAAGAAGTAAAACAGTTACTTTCAGTAACTGTTCCTTAAAAGGTAGTGTGCTCTCAATGACTCTCTCTCACATACATTCAATTTCTCTCTCATACATAACACTTTAGTCTTGTAAACATGTTACTTGTGAGCAAAAAGAGACTTCATTTTGTACGTAAACCAGCCTTTAAATTTAGAAGGCATGATTTTATGATGTGCCTGTTTTAAATATTATTCAAGCCACTCAGAAATAAAATGTTTAGTTACAAGTTCAGCTGGTTAAAGGGAGATCATTTTGTTATGTAGTCCATTTTTAAAAAAAATCAATTAAAATTATTTACAAATATTACAGCTGAGGTCAGTCTTCCTCACCCTCTTCAATGTTTGGGGGTGTAAGAACCTTTCTGTCCCTTGCTACTGTTTTAAGACCCACTCAAACAGGTGTAAATTGATCAATTGTGTCCTTACCAGGAGAACAGTAAGACTGTCACAAAATATATTTAAATTCACAAAGTACATATACTGGTAAAAAAGAGAGACACAATCCTGCTCTTCCATAACACTTTCAGGGACAGTAAGCTTAATCTAAGCCATCACTTGCCACATCCTATGATGTGTTCCCATGTCCTGGGGAACTTCTTTCTATTACCCGCCTAATCAATTTGGTGGTCACTATTAGAGATAGGGGTATAAAAATTAGTTTAAAAAATCCATTTAAATATTCTAAAAACAGAACAGTTGAACAGTTAAACATGCGGGTGGGGGAACTGTGTTGGGTTCAGGTCCTCAATGCCAAATGAGAGCTGTCTAGCTGGGGCTCCTCTTGCTTGTGGGGAACTGTGCCAAGCCCAACGGTAGCTCCCCGCTTCCCCTGCTCTGCACATGTACAGGGAGCTGTGCTGGTCTCTGTGCCTCCTCAAAAGCAAGAGAAGCTAGGCACTGGGCACAGAGCTGATCTGACTTGTGAGAAGCTGAATCCACCCATGGCTACACATACCTTCACCCCTTGCGCTGGGCTTCGTGACTCACAGAGCTGCACAGATGCTTTGGTTCATGGGGAGCCTATCCCACTCTCCCTCTTTAAACAGTAATCAGCTTTTTAAAATGTTTAAATCACTGATTACCATTTAAATAGTTAGTCTTTCACATCCCTAATCAGAGTCAGAAAGAGAGCTGATGGTGGGCTCTCTTGCCTGATCCCAGATTTGAGCAGTAGATACTATGTCAGGTGTGCAGTGACTTCAGCAGAGAGATTAGTTAGCTATAGCTAGAGGTTGCCCTTAAGCCACAACTGCAGCTTTTAGTGGTCTAAAGGAGACACTACAATGAAATCATCGTTTAGTTCTAGCACAGAATGGTTCTGAGAATAGTGGAACAAACCACTGAAGAAGAGACCAGAACATTGGTTTTGTTCTGATCTGAACAGGACTGTTAACCTGTAAACTCCCTCTGTTCTTACTCTGACAAACTCCATCAATGGGAGTTTTGCTGAAGATAATTAAGCAAAGATCTCTATATCTGGGACATTTTTTTTGTATGCTTGAGAAGAGGCAACATTTTGGCAAGATGGCTGTTTTTTCTAAGTAAGAATTGATAAGTCTTCAAACTGTTCCCTGTAATTTCTGAAATATTCCCCAGTGACAATAAGCCAAGTCCTACAATACAAGCTAAGAGGTTCACATGGGCGGTTTTCTTTTTATTTCTGACAATGCATCCAAGACTCAATAAGTGCATCAATAGCCTATTAGTGCACAACATGCTTAATTTTATTGCTTAATTTGAATATTGTTAAATGAATTCTATTACACAACCTTATTGTTCAGTTGATGCTCACTGGCAGAAATATTTACTAATAATGCCTTTTTGCAGAGAACTCGCCTACGCTCACTTTACCACTGACTTCATTCCTGTCTTCTTTAGACAGTGAGTAAGGAGCCCAGATTTTTTTAAATGGCTTCTAATGTTAGATGTCTAAATTTTATGTGCATAGAACCTACTTTGCAGATCTGCTGGAGCACTCACAACTCCAATGAAATCCATGGGTCATGGTAGGTATTCAGTTCTGAAAACAGGCTCCTAGGCCTCTAACTCTGGGCATCCAAAAGCTGAGGCAATCAAAATTAGAGCTCACTTTTGAAAAGTTGGTCATTAATCTTTATTAGGAAGGTTCAAAATTCTCCTTAGATCTCAAAAATGTATGGGTGGAAGTGAGGGAAGCATTTGGCCCCACAAGTCTCTTTCCTTTAACATTTTGGTAAATGATATTGTAATTTAGGAAGTAGAACTAATATTCTATTGAATATTTGCAGAACTAGCCAATAATTCTGAAGGAACTATTACCAAGCAGAATACTGTCTTTATTTTAACCAGTTGTACAGAAAATAAACTTCAAGGACAAACAACAATGCATGGCCAGAATACATGGATTGCTGCAAGTTGGTTCTTGATAAAAACCAAGGAGCTTTGTTTCATGATATAACTAAAACAGAACAGCAGTGGGAAATCTGCCTCAGGAAGTCCAAACACAATATAAATCACAGTCAGATTTTCCATACCTTTCTAAAAGCAGGAACTCCTAAAATGTCAGACCAACATGACTATGATGAATGCTCTGTTAATAAGAGCTTGTAAATATATTTCCCAAAATATACCAGCAAACAGTATGTATACACTTGCAGCATAAAAATAAAAAGAACAGTATGTGATATGAATGAGATTTCCTGAATGACTACACCAAATAAAAAAATTAAACTAATTTTTGCTGCACCAAACATTCGTGACTTTGTAAAATGATAAGAAAACAGAAATGATGCAGACGTTAGACCTGTCTTGTTTCTTCTAAGTGGATTAGCTCATTAGAAACTGACAGAGAGATTCCTGTGTCAAATTTTGGCTACTAAAAAGCAAATGAAAGAAACAAAACAGAAAGAAACAGCATTTTGGTTGCTGAGTTACAGTGATTGTGGTGATGATGTCCATGCCACAGGCCAAATCTGGACCTGTTTTATGAGGTATCCTAATCTTTTACTCCCACACACAAAGGTTTGCAGCCGCCTGACTGACTCTGGATGCTCAAGCCACTGTGAAAGTGAGCCATACAGAATTGACTCAATGAAGTTGAAGATAACCTGATGTGATGTATCTTGTGTAATAGCAGAAAAGTATGTATGTTTGGGGGGGTTTTTCTTTAATTTCATTATGAGCTGAATATTACTTGGCATAGGCATTCATAAAATCATAGGGTAGGAAGGGACCTCATGAGGTTATCTAGTCCAATCCCCCGCTAAACGCAGCACCACTCTCACTAAATCATCCCAGCCAGGCTTTTGTCCAACTGGGCCTTAAATGTTTCCATAGATGGAGATTCCACCACCTGCCTTGGTAGCCCATTCCAATGCTTCATCACCCTTCTAGTAAGAAAGTTTTCCCTAATACCCAACCTCGACTGCCCCAGCTGCAGCTTGATTGCTCCTTGTTCTGTGTTCTGTTACTACTGAGAACAGCTGAGCTCCCTCCTCTTTGGAGGATCCCTTCAAGTAGTTGAAGGTTCCTACCAGATCTCCCCTCAGTCTTTTCTTCTGCAGACTAAGTAAGCCTAGTAAGACATGTGCCCCAACCCCCAATCATTTTTGTTGCCCTCTGCTGGACTCTGTCTAATTTGTCAACATCCCCTGCAATGTTCCCTCTAAGCTGCGCGGCCACCCCCACCACAGCCCCCCCGTGCAGGGAAGGCTGCTGGCCACGCATGGCCAGCATCCAGAGTCCCTGCATAGAGCTCCTCTGTGGCTGGGAGTTTTGAAAACTCCTGCCCAGAGAAGCTCTAACAGAGGATGCCCAGAATATCTGAGCATGCTCCATTAGTGCTTCTCTGGCCCAGGAGCTGTGGCAGGGCCATGCAGGGTAAGCAAGGGGGGGGGCCAGGATCAGGCCCACGGGGGGGCGGGGCGCCAGGATTGGGCCCACGCGGGGGGCGGGGCACCGCGCAGCGAACAACAGGAGTTGCTCAGCTGCCGGTGGCTGTTAGAGGGAACATTGTGGAGCCAAAACTGGACACAGTATTACAGACATGGCCTTACCAGCACCAAATAGAGGGGAATAATCATGTTGATCGATCTGCTGGTATCACTCCTACTGATGAAGCCCAATATGCCATTGGCCTTTTTGACAACAAGAGCACATTGTTGTCTCATATGCAGCTTCTCATCCACCATAACCCCCAGGTTCAAATAAGCCTATTGAATGGATGCTTTCATGACTAAGCACTGCAGAACCAAACCCTATATTTGCAATGGTGTCAATATGTATATCTGATGTCCTACAGGGGCCTATGCGTGGCACTGGTGATTCCTCCAATGCTTTCACTCAGATGACTAAAATTCTCATTAAAAGTAGATGTGCCTCAAGAATAGTTTAGCTTGTATATTTCTGGAAACATTTGGTTTCTAATTCTTCACCCACACTACTTTTTAGATTGCACACTCACTGAGGCTGGGTCTGTCTTTTTTGTTCTGTGCTAGCACAATGAGGCTATGCCGTCCATGACAGTGGCTTCCAGGCTCTGTTGCAATTATAAATGATAATACAACTTGACTTTTAACTCTCACTCAGCATTCTCTCTTTCACACATTCTTACCTTCTGCTTAACAAGTCATCAGACCAGTCATTTGGCACTGAATAACGTGATTTTATTTATACCATTTTCCTTTCATTTCTAAAGAAGAAATATATCTTCCCTTACATCTTCTGTCTAAATGGCTCGGGTCAAACTTACTAAAATCAGTGGGAGGCTTTCCATGGACATCCATGGGCATTAGATCAAGCTCAAATAGCACAAAACACTAAGTGCAACATAAACCATATACAATTTTCCAGTAGAATATTTTGAACTGAAATTCCACATCTGTTTGTGAATAATATTTAAGAAATGTTCTTTCTGTACATGTTAGCAATTTTAAATTAGCTATAATTACTGAAAGCCATCAAGCTAACAATTACTTTCTTACCATGAGACTGGACAAATTTAAATCAAAGTGTGTGGACGGATGATAACTGACACAAGATAAAAGCCAACCCTGCAATTTATGCAATCAAGTGTGGGTCCCAGGAAGCATGCTACCCATCATGCAATTTCATTTAGAATTGCAACATCATCTTCTGTTAGTATAACATCAAGCACTTATGGCAATGTATATGTGGTTAATGTAATGGACACAGAGACAAAGCTGGACGCTTGCTATTATTTAAACCCAGATATAATTTTGTAGCAGGCTTTTCTATTTCCTCTGTCCTTGAAATGATTCCTTATTCTGTTGCCCAGGAAAAGAACTCCATCCAGTAAACTGGGGATGGGAAGATTTCTTAGGCCCTTTTCCCCTTATTGTGACTGCTACATTCATTTCTACTTTGCTACACTATTCCCCAAGCACTTTGGCCTAAGGAGCAGAAAGATAACAAAGAAGGCAACATGAATGCTTCTTGTGACAGCACTATATATGGCCACCAGGAAAGGCACGTAAATAACCTCAATGGAAAGCCTAAACTCATGATTTCTCTATCACATAGAGACACTAAGTCCTGGGAGTCACAGCATCTCAGCCACAGAATTGCTAAAAGGTATAGCCAAGTCACCAAAGAAGGGGTTACTTATCTGTAACCAGTGTTCTTCGAGATGTGTTGCTCCTGGCCATTCCCCTGTAGGTGTTTGCACGCCACGTACGTGGAATGCCGGAATTTTTTTCCCTTAGAGTACCCGTAGGGCCGGTTGTAGCACCCCCTGGAGTGGCGCCCTTGCGGTGCTCTATAGAGCGGTCAACCGGCCCTTCCCTCCTCAGTTTCTTCTACCTTTATTCCGATGCGGGGAGGCAGGAGGGAATGGAATGGCCAGGAGCAACACATCTCAAACACTGGTTACAGATAAGTAACCCCTTCTTCTTCTTCGAGTGATTGCTCCTGTCCATTCATTCCCCTGTAGGCAAATAGCTAGCCTTACCTTGGAGGCAGGAGGAATCAGAGGCGTACCGACTGGAAAACCGCTCTACCCCCCACCGCATCTTGCTGTGCCTGCCGGGTGATGGTGTACTGCTGTGCAAATGTATGAGGGGAGGACCAAGTAGCTGCCTTGAAGATATCTGCGACTGAAACTCCAGCCAGGAAAGCTGTCAATGCCACCTGGGCCCTAGTTGAGTGGGCATTCACCTGCGGCGGGCACTTCCCTTCTAAGTTGTAGCATTCTTTAATGCATCCTACCATCCATGAAACAATCCTCTCCGAGGAGACTGGCTGGCCCTTCATCCTATCTGCAACGGCCATGAAGAGTTGTGGTGCCTTGCGGAAAGGCTTCGTCCTTTCAATGTAAAAGGCCAAAGCCCTTCATATGTCCAACATGTGGAGCCGTCTATCCTCATCTGAGGTGTGAGGCTTAGGGCGGAAGACTGGCAAGCAAATGTCTTGGCTCACATGAAATTGCGACACTACCTTGGGGCCTAAAAGCCGGGTGGGGGCGCAGCTGTACCTTGTCCTTGAAGAACACTGTAAATGGTGGCTCTGCTGACAAGGCCCGTATCTCTGACACTCTCCTTGCCGATGTAATTGCCACCAAAAATGCTACCTTCCAGGAGAGGTAGAATAAAGAGCAGGTCGCCAAGGGCTCAAACAGTGGCCTTGTGAATCTGGAAAGGACTAGGTTCAGGTCCCATCGTGCTGCCAGTGGTCTTACGGACTGGTATAGCTTAGATAGACCTTTCAAAAAATGCTTAACCATAGGAAGCGAGAAAACTGAGGTATGCCCAGGCACCCGACGAAAGGCTGAGATAGCAGCTAGATTGACCTTGAGAGATGCGGGTGAAAGGCCGCTAGACTTCAAATACCACAGGTAGTCCAAGAGTCTTGGAATAGGGAGGGTGAAGGGGTCCCACCCTTTGTCAACGCACCAGTGGACAAACCTCTGCCACTTAGCTTTGTAGGTGACTCTCGTGGATTGCTTCCTGATACTGCAGAGGATCTCTCGTAACAGAGAAGAGCATAGCTGTTCCCCCCGTGTTAGCCATGGAGGATCCACCCATGGAGGTGCAAGGCCTCCAGGTTGGGGTGAAGTAAACGGCCATTGTCTTGGGTCAAGAGGTCTGCTCTCAGAGGCAGCTGGATCAGGCTGTGCACCGACAGCTTCAGGAGGGTCAAGAACCAGTGTTGTCTTGGCCAAGTTGGTGCTAATAGAATGACCTTCACCCTTTCTGCTCTTATCTTCTGCAACACCTTGGGCACCAGCAGTGTTGGGGGGAATGCGTAGAGCAGGCGACCCAACCACGGGATATCAAAGGCGTCTGCCACCAATCCGGGACTGAGTCCCCTAAACGAGCAGAACTCCAGGCACTTCTTGTTGTACTCGGAGGCGAACAGATCCACTCAGGGATGACCCCACCTTTGGAAGAGGTCTTCCACCACTTCCCGATTGAGCAACTATTCGTGTGTCATAAACCTCCTGCTGAGTGTCCCCACTAGGCGATTCTGGAGGCCCAGTAAGTACAAAGCTACAGGGTGAATCCTGTGGTGGATGCAAAATTCCCAAAGTTCTATTGCCTCCTGGCACAGCTGTATCAAACAGGCGCCCCCTTGCCTGTTGTTATAGAACATCGCCGAGGAGTTGTCTGTTCGAATCAACACCATGTTCCCCGCTAGAAGGTCTTGAAATGCCACGCATGCCAGGAGTATGGCCCTGAGTTCCTTGGCATTGATATGTAGGAGCATGTCCTTGTCCTCCCAAAGGCCCTGTGTCTTGAGATAGCCCAGGTGGGCACCCCAGCCCTGGTCCGAGGCATCCGTTACAAGACAAATAGATGGGCAAGTGGATCAGAATGGGACCCCGGAGCACAGGTTGGTCTCCTGGCTCCACCACATAAGGGACTTCTGCACTGGCACCGGCAAGGTGACCATTGTGTCCAGACTGTCCCGCACAGGGTGGAACACACTGGCCAGCCACATCTGGAGCGGGCGCATCCGAAGTCGGGCATGCTCCACCACGAACGTACATGCCGCCATGAGCCTCAGCAGTCTGAGACACACTCTGACAGAGGTTACAGGAAACCTCATTAAGGAGTCTACCAACTGTCTGATTGCTTGGAAGCAGGAGAGCGGGAGGCTCGCCTTCGCTGCCACAGAGTCCAGGACTGCTCCTATAAACTCTACCCTTTGTGCTGGCCACAATATTGATTTCTGGGCATTTATTAGGAGACCCAGACGAGCAAATAAGCTTTGTATTGACCTCAGATGGAACAGCACTTCCTGCTTGGAACGACCTAAGACCAACCAGTCATCGAGATATGGAAAAAGGGTGACCCCGCACCGTCTGAGTAAGGCCGCTACCACCGAAAGGCACTTTGTAAAAACTTGTGGTGCCACCAAGAGACCGAATGGGAGCACGAAAAACTGCAGATGTGTCTGGCCTACAATGAATCGAAGAAACTTTCTGTGCTTGGGGTGAATCGTGATGTGGAAATAAGAGTCCTGCAGGTCGAGGGCGGCATACCAATCTCCTGGATCCAGAGAGGGAATTATTGAGGCTAGAGATACCATACGAAAATGAATCTTTCGAAGGAAGCGTTGAGGCGCCATAAATCCAAGATAGGACAAAGACGCCCTTTCGCTTTGGGGATAAGAAAATAGCGGGAATAGAAACCCTTGCCCCGTCGGCCGGGGGGGGACATCCTCCACCGCCCCTTTTTGCAGGTCTGGACCTCTTGGAGTAACAGATGCTCGTGAGCAGGGTCCCTGAAGAGGGGTTGGGTAGAAGGGGGGGCCGACAGGGGTAACGAAGAAAATTGGAGCAAATAGCCCCTCTGGATAGTCCAAATCACCCATCTGTCCAAAGTTATACGAAGCCACTCCGGCAGGTAGTGGGATAATCTGTTTGCAAACAAAGGGGTATTTGGATCCGCTGGCACTGGTAGGCCGACCTTGGGCAAGCCCTCAAAAGGTCTTTTTAGGGGGTGACGACTGACGCGAACCTCCCCATTTGTTGGACTGGCGTCCATTGCTCCTGTGACCACCTCGGTTCCATCTCCTATTATAGTCCAACCGGTGGTGGTACACCTGAGGAGGTGGCAGCGGTTTAAAGGACGTCCTCTGAGCCACTGGCGTATGGAGCCCCAGTGACTTGAGCAAAGCCGTAGAGTCTTTCAGGGTCTGCAGTCGTGAGTCCGTCTGCTGGGAAAACAGCTCGGGCCCTTTGAATGGGAGGTCCTGGATGGCAGACTGGACCTCCTGTGGCAGACCCGAAGCCTGCAGCCATGAACTTCTCCGCATCGTGACACCTGAGGCCATATTGCAGGCTGCCGCATCTGCTGCATCCAGGGCTGACTGAAAGAGAGCCTTGGACAACACCTTCCCTTCTTTGATCGAGGCGGCTAGGTCAGATCTAGAGTCCTGGTCTAAAGAGTCCAAAAACTTCTCAAGAGAAGACCAGGCGTTAAAAACATATCTACTGAGGATCGCCTGCTGGTCTGTGATCCTCAGTTGTAACCCGCTGGTCGAATAGACCTTACGCCCAAACAGGTCCAGTTTTTTTGCCTCCTTGGATTTGGGCGTGGGGCCTGGATGCCCCTGCCTTTCTCACTTGTTGGCAGCTGCTACTACCAAAGAGCCCAGTACCGGGTGAGAATAAAAATGTTCATATCCCTTGGAAGGGACAAAGTACTTCCTCTCAGCCCGCTTTGCCGTGGGGGGAATAAAGGCTGGGGTATGCCATAAGGCTTTCGTAGTGCTCTGCACAATCTTAATGAAGGGAAGGGCAATGCGGCTCAGGCCCTCCGGGAGGAGGATATCCACCATGGGGTCTGCGTCCTCAGTGATTTCCTCCGCCTGCAGGTTGAGACCCCAGACCACCCTGTGAAGGAGCTCCTGGTGGGCCCTGGCATCGTCTGGGATGGCCACCGGTTTGGCCCCTGTCACCACCTCATCTGGGGGCGAGGAAGAGGACTCCTCCAGTTCAGGGCCTCTAGGCTCAGTCCTTGACGGTGCTCTGTGGCTTCCCCTGACCAAACTGGTGCGATCCTGATCGCCCATCACCGACTCTATGTCCGAGGTCTCACTGGTACCAGGAGGGGCGCTGGCCGTAAAAGACGGTGGCGGCCGTGAGCCTGACCCTGACATTGGGGCACTTGATCTGGAGCTCTGTTCCTGCTGGAAGGCGCATGGTGTCCAAAAGGGCCACTGGTGGCTGGGTTGCCACCCCGGCCACTGCAGGTGGAATGGTGGGGCTAGTTGACCTGGCTGAGAAGGTGGTGAAGGGGCAGTACCGTGTTCAGACTTTCGGGGTGTGATCTCCTCCACGGAGCTGGCTGACGGGCTGCTCCTCAAGGACCACGGTGGTGCCATAGCCGACGGCACCAGGGAGTGATGTCGACTAACCCTGTGCAACTCTCGGTGCCGGCGAGATAGGGAGCTCTCCACTCAAGACGGTGCCGGAGATCGGTACCATGGTGCTCCAGTGGCTGCTACTATCACTGGTGGTACCGGAAAGTGGTGCCACAGCGGTGGTACTGGTGACAGCTGAGATGTGGCCACTGAGTGTGGGCACGAAGGAGCGCGGAGTGGTGTTGGCTTCCCTCCCAATGGCACCACTTTGCTGGGTGCCGGAGGGGTTGGTCCCGGTACCGCCGAGATAGGCTGCTCTATTAAGTTCTGTGCAGCCATGAAAGCCTCTGGCGTTGATGGCAAGAGGATGTCCTCCTCCAAAATGTCTCTGGTGGGGGAGGAGACAGAGCCCGGACTGGGCTGGCACTCTCTGTGTGCCGGCACCGCATGTGCGGGTTGGGAGTGAGTCAGACCAGCCTGGTTCTGACTTTGGTCCTTGGGGGGTGCTGCTGCCCACGGGGGGAACCGCTCTCTGTCCACCTTCATTTTCTTCTTGGCCAGTACCGGTGACAGTGAACAGTGCCGCTGTGTCCAGCTGCCAGAGTCCGAGTCCTGGTGCAGCTTCGAAGAGTGGCGTTGCTTCGGTGCCAGTGCTGATGATGCTGGGGCACTCCACACCGATGGTGCCATGCTCGAACTTGTATCCCCAGGGGCTGGGCACAGAGCTTCCTCCATGACATGGAGCTTAAGTCTCTGAACTCTGTCCTTCTGAGTACGCAGTTTAAACCCGCGACAGATCTTGCACCTTTCAGCAAGATGTGCTTCCCTGAGGCACAAGAGACAGGAGTTGTGTGGATCATCCACCGGCATGGGCCTCTTACAGTTGAGGCACGTTTTGAATCTGGGCATAGCCCGACCCCAAACCCGGGGCGGGCGATCAAACTAAAACCGCTAATTAACACACTACAAAAACTAACTACAATAACAGGTACTCCATAGGCGAGGTAACTCGCTGAGGGAAAGGACTGCTTGTGCAGCAACAGTTCCAGTGACCGTCCGGGCGGTAAAAAGGAACTGAGGAGGGAAGGGCTGGTTGACCATTATATAGAGCGCTGCAAGGGCGCCACTCCAGGAGGTGCTACAACCGGCCCTATGGGTACTCTAAGGTTCCGTGCACGTGGCTTGCAAACACATACAGGGGAATGGACAGGAGCAATCACTTGAAGAACCAAAAGCTTTCCACAGATTTCAAAGTATACATATATCCCTTCAGTATTCTTGGAGAGGAAGACACGTGGTGATCTACTAGCAAAGTGTCTGTCGCTTCATCATCCCTTCAAAGCTGGATTTCTCCTTAAGCTGCAAAAAGTGCTCATCAGAGCTCCCTCTCACTCCACACGGAGAAATGGTGGAGTGAGCTGCTGCCAGGCAAACTACTCCCTCATCTTGCAATCTCTGCTGTAATGAACCTCTGTATTAATGAATTCAGCTCTCAGCCTATTTAAACCAGGAGTTGGGAGGGAATGAACCATAAGACTGAAGATATGAACTGCTCGCTTAAGGCTTCTTTCTTTCTTCCCACTCCACTGTGCAGAACACGAATTGCTCATGGTAAATAAGGACTTGGACCATAACGGAGAATGAAGAGACCAAAAAAAATGTAGTAAATTAGATTTTAAAATTACTTAATAGAAAGATAAGTGTCAAAATGCAACACAGAAGTTGGTGCATGTAACTAATGTGCACACAGACAACACAGCGTTGTGACTGATAGGCAATGGGATTCTTTTACTCTGTAGAGTTCATTCTCTTTTCTGCTAACCAGTTTCTTCCAGAGAGATATTTAGGAGTAAGGATTTTCTGAAAACAAACTTCCAGCTTTTGCAAAGCACCAGCTGACACAAACTATTAAAAACAGTTCCTCGGGAAGGAGACTGAAGGACTCTGGCCCATAATTTACAGGTGAATTTACTTGCTGAAACACTGCTGAAGGAAAAGGAAGAATTAATTACAAGACCTAATTTCGTACAAAAAACCCCACTGGATGTCATGGACAGAGATGATGTCAATCCTGGTTTGCTTCCAATACTGCCTACTCAGACAGAATAGGAGGGTGGGAGTGAGGTGGCTATGCCAGCTCTGTAGCTTCTACAGAGGGGCTCCCTGAACCTGGGATAACCCTGAGATGGCCTTTGAAACATTCTCTGCACTGGTGCAAATGTGGGTCTCAATACTACAGTGAAATCCTCCCACTGCCTTGGTATGTGCCTAGCTAACAGGGCACAGATCCTGGTTGGAGCTTCTGATGCCACTACAATCCTAATAATATATACAAATTAATAATAATAATCATGAAAACTAAACTCAGAACTTTATCACTACTCCTTGATAAAAGTGGCCAGACTAAATAAATGCTTTAAACAGAAGTATGTCTTCCCACTGATTTCTTATGTTTGTGCATTAGAGAGCTGATTTTTCCATTATCTTACAGCAATATTATGCTGCAGTAATTGAACTGATTTTAGTGGAGTTGCACTGGTATCAAATTGGTATAGCACAGTGGAAAGTCAGAACCAAAATACTACGTCCAAATTATTTTTGATGATTAGTCATATGAAGCCTGTAATCAGATCTTACCTCACAGTTTTCCCGTATCCTTTCTACTTTTGTAGATTTTGGAATGGTGACAATCCCATTCTAAAAAATGTAATAATTTTCATCATTAAAAATAACAGTTATTTAAAACAAAAACAACACCCATTCTCAAAACATCTCTTAGAGCAATAGTTTAATCTAAATTTCTTTCTGAGGCCTTGATTCTATTCTTCAGTCTCACTGGAATTTCTATGCTGCACTATTTATAATTACAGTTACATCCACTGTAAAAAATTCTAAATCTTTATATAGTTTTCCATTCAGATTCAAACATTAATTTTCATTCACTGGTTACAGCTATATGTTGAAAAAAAGAAAGAGAATGATGAAACTCACTGACTGTAGATTTACATTGGAAAAATAATAACTCTCCATTTGTATTTCCTTTTAATCTGCTGAAATCAAAGATTATTTCCATGGTAAAGATATCATCACATACAGTCTAGTATATTTCCACTACCCAGTACCAAGCACTTAGTTCCTCAAACAGCAGCAGGTGATCAGAAGTAAAATCATTATTTTCTGTGTATGTTTTGGTTTTCTGCACAGCAAAGGTATTATCTGAGCAGAATGATTCATTTACATTTACCCTTTTAAATGAGCACCACTATCTTGCTGCCCTCTCTTACCTGTATGCTCCAACGTATACAGATCTGTGCAGGGGTTCTGCCATATTTTTTTGCCAGCTGAATTATAGTAGGATGAGCAAGAGCTTCGCCTTTGGCTAATGGGCAGTAACCTTCAAAAACAATGTTCCTTCTTCTACAATAATCCACCAGTTCTTGGGGCCTTTGGAAAGGATGATATTCAACCTTTGATAAGTAAGACAAAACTTTTATTAGAACCTATTTAAAAGAACATGTTATGTTCATTAGATAGTATAAATATATGATTGACCTTTCCTTTTTAAGGATATAATAGAATGATCATGACTGGAATCAAAGCACTTCTGAAAGATTTATATGTGGCCTTCCATCAGCCTTAGGAGACATGGAGTGTAATGCACAAGCCCCACTACCCTAACTTACACAGAAATTTCCCTGAATACATTAAGGCCCTTTCTCTTGTGACCTTGCCATGCAAAGCAACTGCTTCTCCCTGCTGCAGCTGAAGTTGCTCTTGTGTTCTTATGGAACTTGAATTGCACAGCATTCTTGAGGAGGAATACAAGTGGTACTACAGTTGGGAACAGCCCCAAATCTAGGCATGTGTATTGGTCACTTAAAGCTCCCTTTGCTTCCTCCCATTCCACCTCCTTTCCCCATTTCCAAACTTCTGATCCTCTTTTTCAATGATATGCATCTAAGGGGACTGAAGAAACCCCTAAAAACACAATATACCTAGCACCAGAACTTGAAATGTCAGTGTGAACTCAGCAGCAGTCAAAAACTGAAATAGTTGGAGCATGGAAAAAACCCTGTAATATGTGTTAATGGGGTGTTAGTGACAGAAGGTGGTGGGTAGCAAAAAGGAGTGTTGGGACTAGGTTTGCAGAGTGCCTAGACTGAGGATGAAGGTCACAGATAGCCAATAACTTCTGAGAGGCCCATGAAGAGAGGAAGAGTAGTAAGGAGCTGAGGAACAATGATATTATAGAGAGGGGAGGATGCAGGTTACTGAAGAATTAAGGAAAGAGAAGAAACCACAAAATGTTCAGTCTGGGATAAACAATAAAATGTTTTGGTGCCCACCTAGCCAAACTGAAACTAAACATTTGAAGACTCGTCCCTATAACAAATGTTATTCTGAAAAACATTGTACAACTAGTGAATTGTAAAAAAATAAATAAATAAATAAAAATAAAAATAAAAATAAAAAAAAGAAATACCACCACCACACCTCCCAGTCCACTCAAATCAAATGAGTGTTGTTTTCCTTTAAATAGTCACTATATGATCATGTGATGTGACTTCAAATCAAATAACCATTACTATTGTTCCAATGATCTAACTCTTGCGTATTCTGAGGAAAAATATTGTTTAAAACAATTACATCAACAATTGGAATCTGGAAAATTTATTTCACTGTAAGAAGGACAAATGAACATTTCCTGTTTCTCATCTTTAGTACGTGTTGTCTTTTCAGATAAACAATAGTCAGAAACAATAGATTGGCATTTGTTCAATACATGCTAAGAAAAACCATGCCCTTCGAAGGCTGGGCTGAGTCAGATTGAAAACGCTACAGTCTAACTTACTGTGTGGACTGGGAACAAGGTTCAAGCAACAGACACATCCATGTCTTCAACCTTTGATGCTTCTTGACCTTTGAGTGGCCTTTGTATTTAATGTTTATATTTGCATAGCCAGTGTTTAGGTCACTGTTTTATTCATTTGCTTGCAGTTGAACAGACTAGAAAAATATTGTCATTGTTTGTTACACAAAATCGTGACAAGAAAAAGAATAAGCCAGAAGTTCCTTGCAACATACTGTTTAACAAAATCCACAGCCAATCCACCACATTTGCTACTTAGCAGATATCACTAAAAATAAGCATTATAGAGAGGCAACAAAAGCTCACTGGAGGAGTAGGAATGGCTTTATACTAGTTATTAAACACTCACAAATGCTAGTGCAGTGTCTTACAAAAAGTACTTCTTAGTCTTTGAATGATAAAATCTTTAGATGCAATTTTCTAAGGATGTATTATTAATTAATAGTCCAGTTGTAAAATTAGATGAAAGAATTAGATATTTAAATTAGATTCCTGTTGAAGAGGTGTTTTCAATACAGTAGGTAACAAGACATTTAATAAAAAGGTGACTAATTTTCTACTTCAGAGCCAAATTCTACTCGCAGTTACACCAGAGTAAATCTGAAATAGCCATTGGCTTCAGATGATGTAATTTACATTTATATTAGTGCAACTGCAAGCAGAATCTCTCCCTTAGTCTTTTAAGGCTTCAGAGTTACACAGGTCAAGGTTATTTCACAAATATTTAAAAAGAGAACAACATGCTGATATGTCACGCACCAACTTGATGAAGTGGATGCAGAGCTCATGTTGACTTCCTTCAGGAAGCACTGAACACTGTATCATCTGCTGATTGGAAATCCTAGACATCATGAGCTGAGCTCTAAGAATTTATGATTTACAGCCGCATAGCTGGCTAGAGCAGGTAACTTCCTGCAGTTTCTTTTTTAAATTCAGTACTAAGAATTTTCTTCTTTTCAGTGATATGATTTTTGGTGCTACTCAAATTGAGGAATGAGTAAAATCAGACAACAGGAGACATAGGAGGAGTGACAGTTGTGCAAATTTCCCCTCTACTAAATAACTCCTGCTTCCTGACCAGGAATACCTATGCTATTCTAGTCCTAAATCGTTCTCAAACAAAAAGACTACCAATCATATGTTGACAGAACAAGTCCTGCTGTTCTCTGGTACTGCTCTTTCCTGAGCCTTTGAATTTGTATCTGGAAACCTGGCAGGGATTTAATAAAGGAGCCTGCAATGGAATGAAATCCCACTGGCCCTTCCACAGTTGCTATTAGTCAGCATTGCTTTGTATAGAAAGGGGATCTGTTTCTGTAGCTCCAGAGAGCCCATTCCCTATGTATACCTCAGACTGCAATATACAGAGAGGCTTTGCCCCCACTCCCTCAACTCTTTTGCATGGTCCCCAAATCCCTTCAACAGTACAAGGCTAATTTACAGGAAAGAGGGGAACCTCACAAACTCCTTTGGATCTTTTCTTTGGAGCTTTGGATCTCACCTGTGACCTCCTCCAAAGGAATGCACAATTTGAACCATTGTTTTTCTACGTATAACTGTTTAGGCTAGGGGAACTGGACTTTGCATACAGAATGATTATTTTTTATCAGACTGCACAAAAATGATATTTCCCAAGGAGCTTAAATTCATTTCTAACTTGTTCAAAGGAACGTTGTCATCGATTGCATCTTCAAAATACATGTTATGTCTTCTTGGTTCATTTAGGATCTATGGTCATTATTAAAGGGCTTCTGAAGTTTTTATGGTCTTTACTGGTTTTACATATTTCCTAGTCATTTAACACCAGACTCTGCCACTCTTATTTAGCTATGTAGTACCTTCCACTATGTGATGTCTATTGAAATGAATGAGAATACCATGGGGAATGAAGTATTGCACAACATGAGGAAGGATAGCAGAGTCTAGTCCATAATGGGGAATGCTAAAAGAAACAGTAAAAGCTTTCAGAATAAAAGAAACTTTAAATTGTGACAACTGTACACTGTGGTTGGGATTTGCAGTGTTGCCTGAGAGAGTTAGGTGTCCAATTTAGGTTGTCTCTTTTTTAACTAATTCACGTTATTTTAAATCTGGCAGTATGTCTTCAAGTAGCTTACTGCTATAATGGTGATTTGATGCTCTGTGTCTTGTTGAAGGTAGTTTATGTCAGCATCAAAACTGGGCCATCAATCAGGACATCTGTCATAAACAGGCCTGGTAAGAAGACGATGGACCATGTGGGGAAATGACTTTAAAGCTGTATTTTTTGTTTGCTTGGCTGGGTGGTTTAACACTAATTTTGACATCTGGATTTGTTGAAAGGGAAGGAAGAAATCAGGTGTTTTTAGATGAAGAGGTTTACTCTAAAAACAGAAACCTTAAATACATTCCTCACACACTCACCTGATTGACATGTGGGGTTATCTTACAATCTTCCCTTAGTTGCTCCAAATGACTAATGAGAAAATTGCTTACACCAATAGACCGACATATACCTAACAAAAGAAAAAGCTAATGAAGTAAGGCATTGTACAGCACTATAGAAGAAGAAAAAGAGCTCTACAAATTTTAAATTTTAGGGGAGAACAGCTGGAAAATATAACTTGAGGGGACAAAATTATTATACATAATATCTATACAACAGAATATTGCAGAGAGTGACAGACAAAAATACTGAACTCCAGTCTGATGGCATTATCTGAAAGCATGGTATTATCAGAGTCATGTTACAAAACTGTTTTATAATCTAAACACATTGGAAACTCCCCAGTGTATAAAAACTCCAGGCTAAATTCTGGGAAAGGCTAATGTGGTATAAGCAAACAACAATGGGCCTCTACCAGGATGAAAAGAAGGAAATGCTGTTCTGAGCAGCTTGCCAAAACTAAAGAAAAGCAGAACATTTGTGGAAGACTAACAGGGAATGAGTAATAAAACACAAGGACACACAGTCCAGAGGAACTGGCCACTGCTTACGTTTGAGGTAGGTTCATGCTAAGACTAAAATGCTACATAAAATTCAGTATAAAAACTACATGTAAAAAATGAAATGTATGACAAAAGTCAGGAAATGTAAATGAGAGAGTCTGCATGAACATTTTCCAAAGGGGTAGCCATGTTAGGCTATTTAAGCAAAACAAACAAGGAGTTCTATTTGTTAGCCTTAGAAGTGCTACAGGACTCCTTGTTTGTTTTGCATCAACACTGGATTTCTTGGTTTCTGTTAGTGTGCATTTAATTTATTTTAACAAAATTTAGAAAGAGTGAGTGTGTATGTGCAAGTCAGTGTTGATGACAGCCCTTGGGAGTCAAATATCCTCTTTAATCCATGGAAATGGTACAGCACACTTCTGTGCAGTTCAACTTGTTCAGTCCCTGGTGTGTCTGTTGAGACTGATAATACAAGATGACAGTTGCGAAGATGATTTTTGTGATGTACCAAGCTAAGTCAACAGGCTCCTTTCAAACAGGTCCCTGATTAGCCATCAAATGTTAACACTTTCAGTTATTACTGACCTGTACTGGATTTGAGCTGGTAACCTCAGAGGTGAAAATTTCTATGACCCCTTTTTTATGAGTCTCCTGAGCCATCCAGTTCTCCTAATAGTTGCCTTTTTTTCCCCACATTGTGTGTTGGAATTTATTAAACCAACTTCTTTAACCTTATAGAGCTCTGTCATGGAAATGAAGTGAACTGCAGTTTTAGTCCAATTTTTTTGTAGACTGGGATTCACATAACAAACTACATCACCACAACTAGCTTCTTCACAGGTACTTTTGTACAGAGGATAAGGACTGAATGTGAGGAGAGAATGAGTCTTTCTTTCACTTCCAAGTCAGTCAGGCACACTGCTGGGGCAGCTGGCACTACCATTGACCTATGGGCCTGCTCTGTGGAAAAACAGAGGGTTCAAATCACTGTTTGTGTTAATCTAGCATCTCTTTTGAGCATTATCTTCATTTCAAAAGAAGCAGGCAAACAAAAGCTATTCTGGTCTCACCAGAAAATACTTCATCAGGTAATTTCATACAACTGGAACTGAGGTATTACTGGTTAATGGCCTGATTTTACAGCCACATGCTTGGAGATGCATTGTCTCGACTTCAATGCGAGCTGTGGATATGGAACAGTCATGGGACTGAGCACCATAGGGATATATTTGCCACTCAGTAGATACATGTAACTCCTATTAATACTAATGGGATTCATGGATGCATTAAGGGAAGAATTTACCTTGATTCAGAATTTAAAATAAAGTTAATGAAAACGTGTGAAGACATTTTGATATGTAGATATCTCATTTTACTCACTCACTCACTTAGTGCAAATTTTAAATACCAAAAAGACTTAATCCACTAGCAGAGTAACAACCAGCATTTTTTTTAAAAAGTCTGACTTATTTTGATTTACACAACTTTAATAAGTTATCCAAAATTAGCATATTCATTACTTATGTTTGCTAAGGCAAATCCAATTACATACTATTATGGTGAATGTTGTAAGTCAAGCTACTTGGTGTTAATTCGTGTACCCTAGTAGACCCATGCAAAATGGGCTTTGTAGTGAAAATGCTGATACCTCTTTAACCATCCAAACAGAAACTCTGCAATTATGTTGCTTTTATATATTACGACAAGTAGATGCAACATTATAGCATTAAAATTTATACCATAATTTTTCTAACAAGGTTTTTATTTTCAAATATTAGAGGGGGAAGAAAAACTGTATCAATGAGACTGCTAAATAGCTCTCATTTAGCAAAGCAATCATCTGCTGAAGATGTGCAGCGTTAATTGGATTATGACCCACATCACAGCAGTTTGCATAATTTGTATTTAATCTGCCAGAAGGGGTCACACCCTAGTTTTAGACCTCTGGTGAAAAAACAATCCTGATGCATCAACACTAATAAATCATTATGCCAAAGAAGTCTGAAAAACACAAAGGGGACACCCAAATAATATACACTATTCCTGTGTGTGAGGAATTTAAAAACCATTCTTTTTGTGGTTTCTCTTTTGCAAATGATACCCTTTACTTGAAGACATAGTTCAGTATAACTTAGTATCACAGAATTAAGTGTGAAATACAATTGTTAGATCCTCTAGTCCATCCCCAGAATTTTTCCCTTGAGTTTATTTTCAAGTGTTTTATCCACTCCCATTCAAATACCTCAAGCAATAAGAATTCTACAACTTCCCTTTGAACATTTTTCCACAATCTTATCAAATCCATTGCTAGGAAGATTTTCCTAGATCTCCAGTCAAGACTCAGTTTGATTAAGCTCTGTCTTTAGTTACATTTAAATTGCACCACTGAAAGTCTACCAGGTTGCACATATATATTTAAGATGCAGAATTTAACCCTTCTGGTGAAACACCACAAGGTGGGTAACAAAGCTGATCAAAACTTTTCAGATGGAAATCTCTGATTAAACCAAGAAACTGGCAGAAACATATCACTTTCATCAAAATTGTTTACTGGAAATTACTGAAATGCTTCATTTCAATAATAGCAAAATGTGTTGTTTCAATAATTTCAGAAAATTTTATTTTAACTTTTATCTTAAACATATGATATAAAGCATGGGAATCTAAACATTTAACTGCTACATTATAGATTACAAAAATGAACAATCTGATATGATCATAACAAAGTTCTGACTATTATCTAAATTAAACATTTCAATAAGGTCACTTCAATGTTTCAGAAACAAAATATTTCAGAATCTGTGCTTTGTGGTTAATTTCTAAATTTTGGCCTTCTGTTCTGATTTATATTTCAAAATGCTGCACATCCATCCCTATGGAAGGGAAATTCCAAGTTTTGCCTAGATTTAGGAGGCAAGCAGCCATGGAATCTGGCTCAGAGAAGAATGCAATTGCACCAATTCATGAGTAGCCTAAGTCCTGCAAAGACTTATGGAATATCTTATATAAAGTCACTAACATCTTTAAGCTCCTTGTCAGATCAGGTCCTAAGCATGAGGGGTCAAATAGAAAACAAAGAACTTAAAATTAAAGAGTGGTCAGTCCATGGTCTGTCAGACCTTTGGTTGGGGCTATGTGTAGCCAGGAAGAGGTCAAAAGATACTACTTGAATAACAGGAACAAAAAAAGAAACTATTGTGAAACTAAGATTTTTGACAATTTTTTCAGTTCCTCAAAATGTACAGAGCCAAATCGTAGGCCTTTACTCCAACTGCTCTGCACTGTTCAAGCACCACAAAGCAGCAAGTAATCTGTCCAAAATGTGGAGCTGGGGTTCTGCTGGCAAAAGAGAATATCTAAATAGTTTTGCTGGCTTTATACCACTCTATCTTGGCATAACAAAGCTGTCATAATAGAGTATGGAGAAGAGGAGTAGGGGAATAGACAGAGGCGGAGTACATTCTGTTCCAGCCAATCCATGTTGGTGGAGAAAGAAAGTTGGCTTAGGGCTTATCTAAATTTAAGACACTACAAGACTGTAGGGCTTCCATGAAGACACAACCTATGATAACGGGAGTAGTTCTCTCATCAGTGTATGTAAGCCATGCCTCAAGTGGTGGTAGCTAGGTCAATGGAGAAATTCTTTGGTGGAGCTAACTCTGTCTAGATGGGGATTTAGGTCTGCTTAACTAGACTTTCAGAGTTTTTCACACCCCTGAGTGATGTAGTTAAAATGACCTAGTGTTCTAAAGCAAACCAGGCTTTTGCTAAATGCAGCTGAGAACTGAGGCCACATTAACAAACAATCAATCAAAGAAACCCCACTTCAAATAAATTTATTTTGCAATAATTACATCTCACTAAGGTTCAAATATTATGTGTCTATGGCTAATTTCAATCCATTAAAAAGTGTGTGAACACTTTCCTTTTCTAAAACATAAATGTTTCCTTCTATATGAAACAGAATCCATGTCAACAATCCAACATTCATGAAAAGCATCTACAGTAAAACAGCAATGTGTGCATGCAATGGAGAGGGAGATATTATCAAAGAAATAGTTTCTAGCTTCAAGTTTCTGAAGTACTGCTCTGCAAAAGAAAAGAATTACAAAGGAAAAAAGGTTGGCTTTTTTTTATATTGGGCCAAATCCTATGGTCTTTACTCAAGCAAAATACCCACTGATTTCAAAAGAAGATTTGTGCACCTGGGCCAGTGACATACTCTCAGGTCTTGCTCAGACTAGGAAAAAGGTGTTTTTTTCCCTTTTAGTTATTTTACCTTAACTTGATTGAAAATCCCACCTGAAACCAATTTAGACATTCATCACAATGTTAGCATTTTGGAGTTAAAGCTCAGGTTTCTTTTAGGCTTCAGCAGTACCAATTTAACATATGCTAATATACAATAACTTTTTTCTGAGTAGAGTTTTAGAAGGTGCTACTTAGGTTCAGTTACACAGCACAATCTAAACACACATTTTTAAATTGGCTTGAGAAAGATGTAGAATTTACACTTCAGTGGGGGAAGAAATAGCCTACTCGTAAAACAGATTTTGGGAATGCACCAAGGACTACAGTTCTGTACAGAAGCTTTGTGGCTCTCCATTGACTCTGGGCTGGCTTGAGTCATTCCCCTTTCCTGGGAAGCATGCCTTCAATGACTTAAAGGAAAATGTAACAATAATGCCTCTTGTGGACATATTAAAAAGTGACTAATAAATGTACAATGGAGAAATGAAAATATTAATGCAGCCTAATCTGCCATGAAATGTTATAAGAACAGATGCAAAGTATACTGCTCTTAATAATCAAGGAGCCTTGTGGCACTGCTAACGTCTAATAAATTTATCTATCACATGAGCCTTTGTAGGAGAAAAATCCCACTTTGTCAGATGTTTGAAGATGGAGAACTTTCAGAATGGGAAGAAAATAAATGCAGGGAAGTGTAAATTATAATAATGATGACAACTGATAATAATGAGAAAACTAATACTAATGAATACTTCACTCACTCATCCGGAAAAATGATTCTTTGCCTCAAGCAAATGTGCGAGCAACCTTGCTGGATTGTGTTAGTCCCATCTGCCATCAGGCAATACATCAAGCTAACAGACTGGCTATGTAATGCAGCAGCATATTAAGCTTACTACATGTTCCCTGACAGCTTACAAAGCCGACAGATTGTTTTCCTTTACTTAGGAGAAAACCGTTTGAAGAAAAACTCCTTACAAGATCAAAACATGACAGAATAAGATGGGCACTGTTAATCTTACCACAATAATCTATAAATATGCTGTTCTGGCACCACAACATTGTTTTAGTACAATAGTAAGTCTTATCTTTCTTAAACACTGGTATAGGCTTTTATCAGTCCCTTGAAACTTCTAGTACATTAACCGTACAAGGTTCAATCAAAAAGTTTCTGAAAGCACTTACACAATATATTGTGACAGAACTAGATGCTACTTTTGTGATGCCAAGTCCCAATATGCTTTACCCTGTTAGAAAAAGTCAGAGGTTCCATTCCATGTGGCATGGTGCCCATTCCATTATATTGGCGCTAGCTAATGCAACAAAATAACAAAAAAGAAAAGAAAAAGAAAAAGAAAAGAAAGATTCACTCTCACATGAGACCAGCTGCAGTAAGTGTGCTCTTATTAAAGAAGGATTAATGGGCTGAACGGCTCAAATTCTGTGTTCTTACTCATGTGACAAGCTCCACTAAAGTCAATGGGACTACTCACAGAAAGTGCACAGGGTTTGATTCAAAATGGCATACAACACAAAACTATGCGAGATATATGAGGGAAGTCCCCAGTAGGTAACTCCTCCAATAGAGAGAAATTTCCCTTGAGCTGCAACTTATAGTCAACATTCCCTCCCACACAAAACACACTGAGCACTTGGTGAAAGAGACATGGATACAAATGCGCAGCTATGGGTGATATGTTCCCTCTACATGCTTCCCTGAATCTGTACCCAACACACCTTATATGAATTGCTTACATCCCCCCAACTCAATGGGACACCTTCTCAGGAATAAAATTACTTGGTCTTAAAGCCTTCTCATGCATGCTCAACGGTCCTTTCACTATGAATCATAAGAAAAGACCCTTTTGATCTGGTTCCCCACTGAAGGAGAAACTAAGGAGAAACTCCCATGTCCAGATTTCCCTTTGACACCAATGAAATGTCTAATCTGGATCCATTCTCATCTGCAGCATCTAGAGATCAGACCAGATGCAAAAAAGATAGTCACACATGTCATTGATCCTTCCTAGGCTCTTACAAAGCCCTGTACACGGCTGGCCAAATGTTAAACAGCCATGATTTGTTAAAAGAAACAAGGCAGGCCGCCTATCTGTGAACAATAACTGCCTTATTTGCAACCAGCCATAGATCTCATACCATAAGACCTAGGTGAGTGCTGCAATTTACCATTGCTCTTGATCTCAGAGAGGATGGAGATAGGTAATAGTAGGCTATCAACACATCTGTCTGACCACTGGCATTCTCTAGTCCTGGCAACCATTGAATAATTCTGAGCAGTCAGAGTCCATCAGACTGGTCTATTCCCTGGACCATCATAAACTATCAGTGATATTCCACCTTCTTCGGCACTGCAATGTAGCTCTCAATGGAAGCTGAAGTCCAACATACTTCTGAAGAAAGAGGGGCTTTGATTGGTGAGGGGTATGTGTGCATGTGTATGTATAATACTGATTTCACAGCTAAATAAGTGTTGAGAGAATCACAGGAAATCTAAGTTCTGATTACTGGTAGGTCTTTTATTTCAATGTACTTTGGGTCCAAACATTATCTCCATGTAACCCCACCACTATGGGCTGCTTCACTGCAACTATTTCCCAATAAATTTGCAGGTTATTTATCTGCATCTGATCTGTTCTTTGAGAGGGAGAATGATCTTCTGCTTAAAGTATTGTGTTGGGACTCCAACTCAAGGTGAACTCTTAGCTCTGCCATACATTTCCAATGTGACCTAGGCAAATTACTTATTCAGAGCCTCAGATAGTATAAACTGGTGTAACCAAACTGATGTCGATGTAGCTATACTGAGTTCCACAAACTAAGGATCTGGACCTCTGTGTTTCAGTTCTCCATCTGTAAAATGGGAAAAATAATGCTTCTTCTCAATTTTTGTTTGTCTTGTTTAGTTATGGCTGGTCTACACTAGAGAATTTTGTTGACAAAACAATGGAGGTGTACACGTTCAAATCCTCCCACCACAGTGTAATTTCCTTGATAGACCAACATAATAAAACCATCTCATCAGGAGGTATAGGGATTATGTTGGCATAGGTAAGGAGATACAGTGTCAATGTAGACACTGTGTTCCCTTCCACTGGTAGCTCCCTGTCCTTCTTGTCAATTTCAGAGCTCCAACAAAAAGCCATCAAGAGAAAAGCCCCAAAGCCTGGAGCATGGCAAAAAGCCCCTGTTAGCTGGACCCCAGCTTCTGATTGGCAGAAGCTGTGGATGGCTGCACTCCAACTCAGGCTGCAAGCTGGGACAAGAAAAACTGCAGCCAGCTGCATTCCAGCTCTCAGTTGCAAGCTGGGATGGGAGTACACAACACTGGACCCCAGCTCCTGGTGGGGCAGGAGGTGAGAAAGCGAAGGCAGCTGGACCCCACTCCCTAGAGACAAGAAGTCCTAGGCTGTTTCCCCCTTGAGGGTGGGGTAGAAGCCTCTGATAGCTTCTCCCAGCTCCTGGTAGAGAAGAGGGATGGAGCCCAGGGGTCCCAGCAGGAAGCTAAGAATGCCATCTCTCAACTCCACATCACACTGCCCCTCAGAGGTCAGTGGAAGTGCTTGTCAGTGAAGACACAATCCACTGATCCAAGGAGGGTAGTGTGGATGTCAACTTACGTTATATCAGCTTATTTTGGAGTGTAGACAATTTCTTAGATTGAAAGTTCTTCAAGTCTGGGACTTTCAATGTGTTTGTTCAGTGTCTAGTACAATCGGGCTCTAGTCTTGGCTGGGAACCTGTAGATACCACTGTTACACAAATAAATAATAATAATAATAATAATAATAATAATAATCCTTCATATGGGTTTACTCTAAGTGAGCTCAATAACAAAGATTTTATTTAACACTTGTCAGGAGAAGGATTCATATAAAGTGGAAAGTGTACATGACCAGGACATTGCAATAAATCATTAAACAACGAGGGCTGAGGGCTCATTTTTACAGTCAGAATTCACCATAAAACACATTACAAAAATGAACTGTTGCAATACATGACAAATGAGGGTTGATATTTCTCCTAGTTCAGATTAGTTCTCTGAACTATACCACAATTCTAGATCCATACCATAATGAAAAACATATATTATGTCAGTTGCTTATTTTGAAAATGAATGTGCAGGTTTTTGCTCCTACTGCAGTTTATTGAAGGCTAATTCCAATTATTAACTTTCTTCTTTCAAGTGTGCTGACTGTGTTTTCTTTTCTGCATATCACCAGCTGGCTGTCTTATCTGATCAACAGGGTGTGGTGCAGCCCGACATCCGACATCCTCCCAAACCACATACATGTATGTGGTGTTTCTGCATATATATCAATAGCCATCCACTTTTAGGACAGAAATCTTTTAGCATTTGGGAATGGTCAGAGTTCTTTAGGCTCTGGGAATAAAAGTATAACTATAGGGACTGAAAGATATGTACTGAACTCACTAACTGCATTTTGGGTTACACAAAACAGCTGTAATATGTTTACTCAGTCTGTTGCCATGCTTTGAAAAGTGACAGAAGTAGGAAGGAAAGGTGGCTGCTGGCTGCACTGATAAAAAAAAAAAAGGCAAGTTACTGAGTAAGGGTTAAAGCTTTCCATCTTCAAAGTTAGGCAAAACATGACTATTGTTTCTAAGAATATAGAAATTCTGACCTTTGCTATGAGCAGCAAGATTTAAATAACCTCTGCTAATCTATGAGACTGTCTTGGAGATAAAATATGGTGAGAAGATAAAAATGTAAAACATAAATTTTAAAACTCTGAGTTCCTGTTCCTTTTTAAAAATGCAATGGTCTTTTATTCATAGTGCAGTTTATTAAAGGCCACTTTTCAATCTCTATTAAACAAACTTCTGAACCTGAATTTATAATCACGCAGTAATGGACCCGCAGTTGCCCCCACCAACACCATGCAAATGAGTGTTTAACAATGTGCATCCACAAGTGCTGTGCTGCCGAAGCTCTCAAGGACAGCCCATGCTATCAACATTCACATGTCTGTAAACGTGCAACCTAACAAATTTTCTGGTCAATTGATGAGAGATCCACCCCTCTTTTTACAAAAGATATCACCTGTTCATTTCCTCTTTATGCTCTGTAGGTGCATGAGAGAGAGAGAGATTGTGTGTTTGTTCACAATTTCAGCAGTTGGGATGCTCTCATACACAACTAATGCACATGCAAAAAGTCACTATGTTGGCTGCAGACAAGGCTTCTAACTTAGTACCAGCAGACATACATATAAGCTATTCATGAAGAATATTACATACCCTATCTCCATCTGCCACCAAACAGATCCTCCAATAGCAACACTGCCAACACTCAAGGGAATGTTTGAGTCAACAGATGTATCTTGAGTGTGCTCTGAAAGCAGCCAAACCAGCATTCTGGTGAACCAGAGAACATAATTCCACAACTGACAATGCTCAGACACCAGCCCACAAAAATTCAAACCATAGGACTGACACTAACAGAATCCTAGCTGAAATCAGCTGTTGCAACAGGAAGAGGGAAAGTCAGTGTCTCTAAACAGAGGCCTCACGGTTTAATAATTATGATTATTTTTTAAGTGCTGTTCCTTTGGAATGTAATGTCAGTGATCAGTTGAATAATCATAAAGCATGCACCAACTGGGGTGCTGAATATCTGGGCTCTATTCCCAGCTCTTCCATGTATTCCAGGGGTCTCAAACTCAAATCACCATGAGGGCCGCATGAGGACTAGTACGTTAGCCCGAGGGCCGCACCACTGAAACCTTTTCATACAATATTGCAAATCCTCGTCTTTAAGTGCCACAAGACTCCTTGCTTTTTTTTTGGTAACAATAGTGTTGTTGAGGGCCACAGGAAATAGCTGTAGGGGCCGCATGTGGCCCATGAGCCATGTGTTTGAGACCCCTGATGCATATAGCATTCGCTATATGACCAGGGGCAAGTCACTTAATAGTTTTATGCCTGTTTTCCCATCTATAAAATAGGAATAATAAGAATTGCTCACCTCAGAATGAAAAGCACTACATAAAGTACTAAATATTATCATCAGATAACTTAAAATTTTACTTCAAAGTTTAAGGCCATATTTTCAAATGAAGTTACTTAAGACCCCTCCCCCATTCCTGTCTGCAGTTGTAACTATCAAATTATCTGACCAAAAATTTAAGCAATTTGAAGATGTAATTTAGCTGTCTGCTTTTAGTATGGTGACCTTAGTATATTGCTCTATTCAAATTAAGAATCATTTATCAAGAGTACACTTGCTGTATCTCTGAAATAGCTGCAAACAAATTGGTATTACACAGCAGAATAGCAAATCAGATAACAAACAAAACAAAAAATGCTATGTTCTCAGGCAGACTACCACACAAAGAAACTACTTTAAAACCCTGTCTTTACCTAACAATATTGGACCAGATCCTCCTCTAGTGTAAATCTACAAAGCAACATGATCTGTTGCAATAGAGCAGACGTGGCCAAACTGCGGCTCGGGAATGAAAAAGTGTGGCTCATGGAAGAACATCAGCAAACCAATTTCGTAGATAAAAGTATATTGCTATAGGGCTCAGTGCAGCTCTTGAAGGTTTAATAATTAACTTGTGTGGCTCTTGAGTTCCATAAGTTTGGCCACCCTGCAATAGAGAGTATAAACCCCACAGTGGAACTGAAAGGGTTAAGGCTCAGTTCTGGGCCCAAAAGAGATTTGTCTTGGAAGCTCCCAAGTAAGGGTACAGAGTCCCGGCTGCAGGGGAAAAGGTCTGCAAGCAGCAGCTATCTCAGGTTCGAGAAGAGGGACTAGCTCTTCCCAAGGAACAGGCATCCTTCCCTGTACTTTCTGGTGGGCATCTGAGAGGTTTTTACTTCACCCTGCTTTGGGAAAGCAAGCGATAGGAAGTCATCGAGAGAGGCAGCCCTAAAGAACTCCAGGGTGTTTGCTACAGCCGCATGGTACCTCTGGTCAGAGCCCAGCTGAGAGGTAGGGCCTGGGCTCCTCTACCAACCACCCTCTCATGAAGGGAGCATAAACACCTTTTTCCACCCTTCTTTGAGATAAGGGGGATATAGAGACACTATGTCCTAAGGCAAGGGCATGCAACCCTAGTTGCTACCTAACAAACAGAACACCATCACAAAACAAAAGTGGTGGCTGATAAAGGATGCTGAAGATGGATAGGGGAGAGCTGGGACTGAGTGACCTAAATAGCACTTGGCACCACTGGTAAGCCCAGCCTCTTTACATCTGTTTTATAATGAATTAACTAACAATCAGTTTAGTCCTATGGAATTTGCCTGTTGCCGGATACCATCTCACATTTTAAATATTAGGGATTTTTATGAGGCTGGGAGGATTTACTCCATGTTATCAGGGACTTCAGATATAAGAAGTTGGGGTACAAAATCCACAAAGGGATGATAATGGGCCACTCAAGCCCCCCCTGGCAGGCAGGAAGAGGTGCATGGGATACTGAAAATCCAATCAGACAAAACTGAGAAGCCTGGAGCACGATCTATGCTTTCACAGAGGAGCTAAGCAAACAAGCAAAAAGAGAACTTAGCTCAGTTGGGGAGACAGGAAGAAAGAGCAGGTGTGCAGATAGGGTACTCTTATAGTAAGAGAAAAGGCTGGCCACAGACTGTGGGAGACTGGACCACAGCAAATTTCCCAGAGGAATGGGAAGAAGTTATGTTCTTTCAGACTTGTTTTGGACTTTGAATGCCCTGGGAGTGATAGAACTGTAAACAACCTAGCTGGAAAGCTACGGTAAGTCTCTGCAATGCAAAAGGTGCTGGAGCACAGATAAAGCAGAAGATAACCAGCTATGAAATGGAGGCTACACTGCACTGTACAAAGCCAAAAACTATAACAGTGACAATAACAGAAAACAGATATTGACAAAAAAAAACCTTCAGTTCAATATATTAAAAAAGCTACTATGTACTTGTCACTTAAAAAATCATCACCGGCCATTTTGTTGAAAAATTACAGCTATAATTTTCCTGCATATGTCAAATAAATATTATTGTAAGAGGGAATTTCAGCACTGGCAGAATGTATTTCATCTCTCTCAGGGCTGTGAAATGCATATTTCATGCCTTCACTGGAGTCTTCCGTGAATTCAGAAAGGCTGTTCTCTTTTTCTAATTATTTTTAAATTTTATTATTAACTTTATTTATATGTAGAACAAAAATCTCTAGACGATATAAAATGAGAAAATTAAAATCTCTCAGAAACTTGCAAACTACTGGGGGTAGATTTACCACATCCCTGAAACAGGCAGCCTAAAGAACTACTTAGCTGTGGGTGTGATGTCTATGTAAAAGTATTTTAAGAAGGAGAAAGTTCCAGTGACCACAAAAGGTGTGGATCCACACTGAGTAGAACTGAAAAAGAAGGAAACACGAAAGTAATGCAGCATTTCATATGTCTGTGTTGAATTCAGGGCAATCAAATATTCACAGAAAGAAACTGTATCTGCTTAACATGCAGAAGGTCCTGGGTTCAATTCCCAGGGGGTTGGACGAGGTCCCTTCCAACCCTATGATTGATTGAACATTGATTGAATGAGTATCTAACACAGGAGAAGGTACCCAAACTAATGTTTAGTTTAACCAGGAAAAGTAAATGTAAAACTCAGAAGACACAGAACTCACTAATTCAATGTATGGCTAGCATTTTTTCCCGAGAAAACGAAGAATTTTGCTGGAGTTGAGAACCTGACCATATCCTGTATTAAACTGACATTAAGATCAACCTTTTAGCTTCTAAAGACAGATTGTCCTGATTCAGGTCAATGATCAAAGAGAGGCATGTTAATTAAGAGACTTCTATGCGAACCAAAATGTTGTAATACAGCGATTTCCAACCTATGGTCCGTGAGGGCACTGTAAGTGGTCCGTGGGGAAACTACAGGTGGAATGGGGGGGGGGGGGGGGCCCCCAAACGCAGGATCATGGCTGGGACAGCAGGGGGATAGGGGGGTGGAGCTTAAGAGCCTCATGGCTGGAGAGTGCAGAGCCGTGGTGTACAGGGGCACGGTAAGGTGCTGGAGGCCAGGGACTGCAGGGCTGTGCTGTGCGTGGTCCGCAGGGTGGGGAAAGAAGACAGCTGGTGCAGTAAGAGGCTTGGTGCCAGGTAGTACAGGGGAACAGTAAGGGGCTCAGATCTGCAGAGTGCAGGGTTGCAGGGGAGGGGATATGCAGTAAGTGGCTCAGGCTCAGGGAGTGCAGGGTAGTGGTCTGTGGAAGCTTTTGATGATGATGCAGTGGCCCACGTAACGAAAAGGCTGCAAACCACTCTTTTAATACATTACATAAAGGTATATAGCAAATGCTTAATCTGCAACTGAAAACTTAGTGGTTAAAACCATGCATGTGAATTATTTATCATATTTCTCATGGGTCACTGTATTTAAATCTCCATGACAGTTAACGGTTCCATATCACTTCAATAACACATGGTCATGATCAGGGCTCCCAGAGCTCTGTATCCTTTAAGACAGAAATGTGATGATAAGAGTTCTGAGGATCCTGAGGCCCTTGACTAGACAAAATTACAGAATTATCTGGGAATGCAGGCAAACTTAACTGAGATGAGATCAAATTTTAATACAATTAAATAATGCATCTGGAAAAAAATTATGCCCATCAATGTGCAAAATAAGACAAGACTCCACAAGAAGCAGTAATTCAGAAATGGATATAGGATAATAAACTGAAGAAGAGTTTATAAGGTGATGCACTCCAAAACAAAGCAACAAGATTCTGGCATATACGGAGAAGGGATATCTGTATAAGAAAAAATATTGTAGTTATCCTGCTGTCATTGAGGTCAGTGGTGAAGCTCCCAGTGACTTCACTGGATGTGGGATTCAATCCTTGAAAAATTCAATCATCATCTCATTAAAAACAGGATGTCATTAGATGAGAGATCTCCAGAGAAAAAACAAAATAAAGAAAGGAGAGGATGACAGGCTCCCGATGGTAGGTCCCACATGCATGCACACACTCACAGCTTAAATAAAATGAGAAGCAAAAATGAAATTATAGCAATCAATAGACAGAGCTAAACACTGATCACACAACAGAAAACACCTCTTGAGGGCAAGGTCAATGGGCCTACGGAATAATTCAGTGAAGGACAAAGTCACTACAGTTCTTTAAGAATCTGTTAGAGCATTATTATCAACCTTCTCAGGTTGGCAATCCCTTATTTGCAATTCCTTTTTTTTTTTTTTTTACTCTTAAGTAAACATATCCATTGCAGCAATGATAAGCCTTATTTGCATGTATTTCAAGAGGTTGACAGAGAATACTTGGCCTTGCAGGGTATAGTCATATGACAAATGGAAGAGCAAACGTTTCTGTGCTTTACATTGTAATAAAATTTTTAATGCCTCAAAAATCTCAATTGCCTTGGCAGCACCTCTGGAGGTCAGGACCCAAAGACTGAGAAACATTGGGTTACACGATGGACTACCTGAGGTAGAAGGCCTTTTTCATCCCTGTTGTCCAACTTTGATATTTATGAACTTTCCATGGAATTGTAAATGAGGTCCACAACTGTTGCTTGAAAGCATCACCTCACTGAAGAACATCATAACAACACTGAAAATATTAGGGGCAAAATCCTCCTCTTAAATCCACAACAAAATTTGATGTCAATTTTCTCATCTTTTAGATATGAAAACTCCCATTGAATGTCAATGAGGGACTGGTGCATGCAGAATAACACAGTTGAGAGTTATTATGAGGATCCAAGGGAAGAATTTTCTCCTTAGTCTTCTAACTCCTTCAAGGGGATACTTTCAAAGTTAATTAAAAAAGAAAAAAAAAAAAAACAACAACAACAACAACAAAACAAAAACAAAAACAAAAACCACCACAGCTCAATTTCTGTTCTTCATCCTCCCAGGTTCCTTGAGATGACCTTTTCTAAACCAGATGAAATTCAATGGCAGTCAATGGGAGTTATAGTAGCTGCATCAAGTAGGTTGCACAATTCCTGTTGGCATCCTAACTCCCCTTCACTGCAGTGTCTTCATTGAGTTGTGCCAACAGGAAATGCTTTCCCACTGATGCGGTGCTATGCCACTTGAAGGGTGATTTTATAAAGTCATTTCCAGATCGACTTAGTGGGTCTTTCCTGTCTGCTAAGTTGATCTGGAAAGATCAATCTGATGGTGCTGAATTTGCTGCCATCTGTGTAGATGTGGCCACAAACAACAAAGATTCAATAATCACTTCTCTACAGAAAGGAGAAATAGCAACTTACCATTACCAAAAAAATCAAAGGGAAGTTAATTAGATGGGATGGCTTTGAACTGATACAAACTGGAGCCTACCACAAAATATACTGTAATGACCTCTCTCTTTGTAATCTACAGAATACAGACAAAACACATACATAACAGCATTTACCTCTTCAGGAACTCAACATGGCAATGTATTATTTACAAACAACAACAAACTTTTTTAGTTTAGCTTACCAAATTGCTAATATTGACAAGGGCTGGTATTTTTAAAGGTACACAAGTGAGTTGGGATTTGGACACCTAACTTTCTTGGTTCCTTTGAAAATTCCCCTCATCAAAAACTTATGGAATTCCTGAATGTTTAAGTATGTTATTGTCTTTCTTGAAAACAGTGATTTTCACACTCATCCCACCTTTCTCATATAAGTCCTCCATGGCTCCCCACGTTTCAGCTCGAACCTCACGATTACTTTTACCAGGAACTTGTGCATCAGGCCAGTGTATCAAATAAAGATCTAAAGAGAAAACACAATCAATTTGGTTTTATTTATATAAAAGAGCCATCCATGATGCAGCTGAGTAGCTTAATGGCATTCTTCATCCCCTAGCCGTACCAAATCACACCTAATCTAGCTATCAAAAAACCTGTGACTATTACTAAATAACCAATAAGCATGCATCCTTTCTTGATTTAATAATAATAAAAAAAACCCCTTTACTTCTTCAGGCCCCAATCCTTCGAACATATAATTTTATTTATTTATATTATTACTGCTACTACTGCTACTACTGTGGCAGCACCCAGGAGCCCCAGTCATGGATCTTGCATACATGTGTGCATGATGCTAAACTTTGAACAGGAGAAGCTCTTTTGAAATCAAGGGCACTACTGTCATAAACATAATTAATAAGAACAATGCAAACACAGACTGACTCCAGTAGAAATTAACAAGAGACTATAAATAGTTGCCTAAATATCTTGGAAGTGCCCAGCAGTCTCAATTCTGTAGGAGGTGAGGGTACTCAGCACCACGAATAGTGCATTGTACTTTCACAGGAGTGGATCTTTGATGACCAGTGAGAAGAATACAAATGTTTATAAAATTCTATGGGAAATTACAGTACAATCGTGCTTTCATGTTGTTACGTACAAGACATGTCAGCACTTACATGTTGCTAATGCTTTTAACATTATGACTTGTATTTTTTTAGATGTATATATTCTGTTAACCTTTCATGAAACAGCAACATGTTTTTCAAACACAATTAACATTTTATTGCAGAAGAAAAAATTAGAAAAAGAACAGCTATTTCAGACAGATTTATTTTCACCAGAAATCCATTTCACCAGAAAATGACACACTTCCAACATAGTTTAAAAAGGAATACTTTATGGTCAAAATGTTTAAGTCTGGTTGCCTGAAGTCTCGCTGGTGAACCTAGATATAAGAACCTAACTAGAAATGTCCTCAATTTCAAATGTAATGAACAAACTCAACTGCCTTTGAAATTAATGAGCACTTTTAAAAATGGAATATGGAGTTGCTCAGTAGCTTTGAAAATCAAAGCTTTTTTATTTTAGATTCTGAAATATGGATTTAGGAGCCTAATGTCTGGCACCTCTACATCAAAATTTTGACCACTACTTTGTACTTCTAGTTCAGTGATACTCAGACTGCAACTCATGAGCTGCAAGTGTATCTGTATCTCCTGCAGCTTGTGATTTAATTATTAACCAGTCTAAAATACTAATCTACCAGGACGCTTTTACTATGTTAACAACTATATCTATACAGATATATACTGATATATATATGCTTTTACTACTTTATTAATTATATATATTACATATATATGAGAAAGAGGTGTGAGCATCACTGTTCTAGTCTGAAACCAACAGGAAAATGAAGCAGCGAGCTGAGGTGTACACCATTCGTAACCACATTCTTTGTGTTTAAAATAGCTGTCTCTCTCTGCTACTTGCCATCTCACTTTTACTCTTGACAGTAAAAGTATTTCTCAGAACATACCAGAACAACCACTTACAATTCTTGTTTCTGGAAACAAGGCTCCTCTGCCCTCTTTTTTTTGGGGGGGGGGGGTGTGTGTGTGTGTGTGTGTGTGTGTCAACATTTGATTTCAGGGGACACATAAAAACAGGTTTGATGCTTCCATCCTGGTCTTCATTTGTGCACAACAGCAAAATTATCAAAATACATGTATGTTCCTGATAGGGTTTGTATCTTAGGCCTGAGATGGATTGGCAGAGGTATGTAGGGAAGACTGCACACAAAACCAGGATCCAATACTTCAAATTCCTCCTGAGGCGAACAGTCCAATAGGTTTTCAAATAAGACTGCTCATATAAGAACTACTTATATACATAAAGACTTGCAGAACTGGAATCTATGCTCCATTCAAGGACAAAGCTATTAGTTATTTGTTCTTATAAGCATGTACTTTCAAATTTGTAAAAGGTTTTTAAGAACTATAAAACTTTTATTTAATTTAAACATACAGCACAATTGCTGCAACTGAACAGGGACAAATTACTAGTACAGTTAAGAGGCTGACCTCATCTGAAAAAGGGAAATTATGCTTCTTTAGTTGTTGCTGTAATATTCTCCAGAGTAATCAGGACTGCTTAGCAATGCCAAAACAACATACGCATGGAAAGCTCAATATAACTACTAACTGCAACAGTGTTCTTGCAAAAGCCTGAATATCCAGCTATGCACCACAGTCTGTAAATGTTCATGGAAACCACTACTACTCTGCAGATTTCCACATACAAAGATGCTTTGTACTTAGCCCGAGAAATTGCAACACCGAGAGCAGAATGACTTTTAACAGCTTTGAGAACTGAGAGACCTCTGGCCTTGTAAATCTCAGAAATGCAGCAAATTGTCCTTCCTTGTGGTTAGTATCTCAAAGACTTCTTCTCTTTCAGGAATCCTTTGTTGTAGATGGGTAATGTTTCCACATGTGTGATGTCCATGTCATCTCATGATTTTATTTAAATAGAGATATTTCAAAATGAGTTTAGTATTGGCATGATAAAACAATACAACTTGCAGATTTTCCCAGGGTGCAAATGCTTGGTGAAATTTACTTCAATTCAGAGGACATGAATACAGCCATAATTCATCTATTAAACTCTCTACCTTTCAGTGAATTTCAACATCTGCAATTTAGTAAATGCAATCAAAGCAACCTTATTTTAAAAAGCAAAACATCAAAGGTGCTCTGATGTCGAGAAAAAAAAGGCCATGAAAGGCTGTGCATACTGCAATGTTTGGAATCTACTTTAAAAGACAGATTGTGACTATCTACATAATAATGTGCAAAGTGTGGTAAAACACACAAGAAGTCTTTTGCACCCTCCATCTGTCCTTGAAGCCCTTTCTCTCCTAGAGTAACATTCATCCCAAGGCAGCGAACTCACACAAAAGCTTATGCACTATTTAAAGGCCAAATCCTGATCCTAAGAAGGTAAAACTCTCACTGGCTTCAACAGGCCCTGTATCTGGCCACGAGAGATTAACTGGTACTCTGTACTCTGGGGTGAATATCACCACAAAGCGCAAGCACCCCTCCAGGCTGGTACCTTTGACAATGTTTCATACCTCAAAGCTATGTGGAGTGGTGAGGGCTTGGACCATGACCCTGCACTCTCTCTCTATACCAGCCAACAGAATTGAATTGGAAAGGGATGAAAGTGCATAATAATACACCTTTCAATGAGTGGTGTGCTGCCGTCAAGCCAGGATTTTTTTTTTTTTTTTTTACAGTTCATTCCATTGTAAAAAAAAACCAAGTATATTCCATTGTAGTTCCAAAGAGGCAGAAGTGTTTGTCTGCTTCAGTAAAACAAACAAGGAGTCATGTAGCACTTACAGACTAACAAATTTATTTATTGCATGAGCTTTCGTGGGAGAAAATATGAAGAAGTGGGATTTTTCTACCATGAAAGCTCATGCAATAAATAAATTTATTAGTCTTTAAGTGTCACAGGACTCCTTGTTTGTCCCATTGTTATAGTCATTTGTTAGTCATTGAAATGGAGATCTGATTGTGGTTCATGTCATAGTTATAGTGAGTGCTTAGTACTTTTCAGGATCAAGTGCTGAAATTTCATTTACTCTGTGTGTGTGTGTGTGGGTGCTTGCATGCACTACCAAGTGTATATATACATAACACACCCACACTGATTTACCCAAATGCTTTTCTCCTTGAGGATTACATGAACATTATTAATTCAACAAACTTCTATTAGGAATTAGTCTTAAATCACACACCAAAATGCCCTTGCCCACTGGAATGACACATTTGGAGTAGAGCTCCCAGGAGCAAAATGTTTTGTAAATTATGAGTGGCCATTTACTAGTTAGTTGTAAATATGTAATGGTATAAATAGGTGTATTAAAACACAGTCTGTTTTTTAAAAAAGCAGACAACATCATTTCTAGTAAGTTCTGGAGAAAACAATGGTGTTGCACTGAATTTTGCTTCCCAAGCAATGGTGGAAGTGGAATCACTAGCAGAAACAGGTAATGGTTGCAATGATTCCTAATGATATACAAGAGAGAGAACTTACTGCATCAAGGTAGGAACCTAGGTCATTAGCAACCACTTAATTATTGTTAAACACAAGAGGCTTTAGCTATGAAATTTGTTCCAAGCACAACTAAAGGCAATTTCATTGGAGTAATGCAGTGGTAAATCAGGCCCTGGAGTTGGTAAGTCAAAACATGGTGCTGCTGGTAACCTAAATATCAGTGAATGGAACTTAACACTTAAGGCACTTGGTGGATCATTATTTTTTAGTTGGTTTGATGTCCAGAGATAACCAAACCCAGAAAAATACTTCATTCAAAATGTTGGGCCAGTCTTCTGCCATTAAAAGTCAGTAGCATGCCTGTAAGTGGAACTAAAATGTACAATTCCACATGAATTCTCAATCCAGTAAGAAACATACAGCTAAGAAGAATCTAAGGTTCAACACAGACATGAGGAAAACAAAATAGTTTATCAATTCAGGAACCCACAAAGCGTATTCAAGAAGGTACTATGTCCAAATCAAAAGAAATGTATTCCTGTACTGCCAAACTATAAGATTTGATACTATTTCATATTGGTTTATCCTGGATGCCAGACAATAATCTTAAATGGAAAGAACAAGGATCACATTTAGAAAACACAAGTAATAGAAAGTTTGTTTTAACTACTGCCCATACATTTTCAGCTTCTTATGGCTATATAATACATTAATTAAAATAAAAACCATGAACAGTGCTCTCCTATTTGTTCAAAAGTACTCATTGGAAAGGCTCTGTAACAAAATTCTGCTAGGAGCACTTCATCTTAAAACAACGACTGGTTTATATTAGCAACAAAGATGTATGACAAACAAGGTGCATGCCCCTGATTAAAAAGAGAGCTGGTACATCTAATTTTAAGTCTGGCAGACTTTAATTGGATTCGTTTTTATAGATCTCTGCACTGAGGTTACATTCATAAGATTAGTAAGATGTTTCAAGTTTGAAGGCAAAAATTATTCTCAGGATATCTCATACTTTTGCACAGTCAAAACACTTTTAATTATATGCCAAAAGTTTTTGCTTTAAAATCCACAAAAGAACCCTAGAAACAGAAGTAAATTGGAATAATGGGAATTCAACCCAAATTTATGCCATCTAATAAATATGAAATAATCACAGATCTGTCACCACACACACACACACACACCTAAACAAGACAACCCCCCAGTCCCCTGCAACCCTACCACAGTAGCACACAATTTTAGTTGACTCCTTCTGCCTTTGCCCCAAAAAGTCATGGAATACATTCTCTCAAACATACTAAGTGTTTTAACTTAAAGATATACTGAAAGAATAATAAACCATTCAAATAAGCAAAAAACATAATATGCTTAGCTTATTGATACAACTTTCAGAAAAATGTTAATAGGTCTTTCCCTAGTGCATGTTATAAATGCCTACATTACATGTCATAGAGTCAAAATAATTTCTAAATATATCTTTTTATTAAAAAAAGAACCTTCTACAGAAGCATTATTTGTTGGCAAGGCTTAGAAAGATAGTGCAGTTCCTGGCTTTATTAGGTTAATATTTAGAAGGTCATCTTTACAACAGTGAGAGTTACAGACAGTCATGTGGTCTGATTTTCAAAAGCAGTAAGCATCTCTAATACCTATTGACTCTAGTAAGATTTGTAAATGTTTAGCTCCTCAAAAAGTCAGGTTCTTTTTAAAAATGAGAGTTAAACTGTCTCTGCCGAGGAATATGGAATAGCCATGAATTTTTAAATTTAAACTGCAAAAAACTGTGGAATCTTAACAACCATATAGAGTGACAAACAACAGCCTGAATTACAACCAGGTAACCCACAACCAACAGAAACAAGAGAATTTCTCTCAGCTAAATTCTGCCTGGCTTTTAGGTGAGTACACAACCGTCTTAAGGGATGAGCCAAACTGCAGTCCCTACTCTGTCCAGTTACCTAATTGGAGGTACACTGCACTCCAAACACAGCACGGAGAGTTGGAACTAGGGCTGTAGCTACAGTCACCATTCAAAGGGAGCATGCTGCACGGCACTCCTTAATGTAATGCAGCAGTTCGTGTGTTCCTGTGCACAGCAGGGGAAGGACAGTGGTTCTCAACCACACTGTCAGGACACATTACTCTGTCACCACATAGCAGTAAGTGTGGTGCAGAGGGCCAGGGAAATGATGGATTTGGCCTGGGGGGAGTGGACTGGTGTCTCCTGTAGGATCACTATACGCCACCAACTGGGTCACAACCCGCAAAAGGTCAAGAACCACTGCTCTAGGAGGTAACTGCCTGTGCTACACTGTGGACGTGCAGCTTTCTCCTGACCTCAAAGGAATGCTGTAGCTAAATGGTACAATCTTAAAAATAAATGACCAGACCCATCCCTCATCGGTATCTCATGAGATGTCAATGGAATTACATTAGTATAAAGGTGACGTTAACTAGAGGAGTCTTAGCCATAAGGCACCCAAAGAAAAGATTTGAACATACCTAACAAACACAGGCCCACTTGTTTGCTACCTTATTTGCTCTTGTGCTAGTCCAGGGACTACCAGGTAATAGCAACTAGAACACTTCTGCTACCTGAAAATAAATTTTCAATACAACTGTTCCTGAATCAACAAATCGAAAAATAGTATATCTGCCAATTATTTGTACAAGTTCTCAGTCTGATCAATGTTGTCTCCAAAAAGGATACATAAGTTTGCAATGATCAAATAAATTACCTAAAAATTATTTTCTGGAGTTGGATTAAGTTTTACATGATAAGCATTCACCACCAATGCCAAAGCAAACAGAATATAAACAGGGGAAATACAAAGCATGATGAGCAGACAAACTAAAGAGAGATCAGTGATGAAGAAAAGATGTTACTTTTTAATTCAGATGGGAAGGACAAAATCATAGACTGCAGCTCTTTATTTATGAGGGCATCCTTCCAGTAATCTGTATCCGCACTGCATCAAAGTATGTTACGCAGCTTTCAGACATTTCACATTAGTCTGCAGGAAGCCATTGATGGACACATTTGCGGAGTTAACAAAGCAGAACATACCTTGCGTGCATAGACATATGCCACAATTTTTTACTGAAAACTCTGTGGATTAGTTGGACTCCCTTTTTGTTCACCTTACAACATACTGAAAAGGCAAAACCATAAGCCCAGCACACAGTAAGATATTCCACAAAATCTTTGCTGTTACTTTTTATTATTATTTTTTTTACAAAAGCTGTTTGTTTCTGCCTTAAATTTATTTATTGGTGATGGTGAAGGAGGCAGAGGAGGAGCTAAAGGAAGGTTTCCAGTGCTACCACTGATATGTTTGACCATTACATTTATTTTTAACTTGGCAGTCAACACTGACATTTTGGTCTAAGCTTCTACAGTATGATAATCTTAGATCATTATTTTTCATTTCCTCTCCCCCTTCTTTTTCTCCCTTCAGCAAGGAGTGAGAAAGTGCCCCCTCCCCAAAGCCTTTTAAAATACTTTCCATTTTTACTTCTATGACATCCCCCAATTTTTATCACGAGGTGACTTTTATCACAACTAACTAGGGTCACCACAACAGCTTCTTCTTGCCTCAGATAATGTTCTGTGCTCTATGACATCAACTCTGGTGGCAGCCATATCAGTGTCCCTGATTATGGTACTCTATACTATTGGCACATCATCAGGATCACATTTTCAAAAGTGCCTAAATCTCATTGATTTCCAACAGTACTTAGATGTCTAAGTCATTTAAATGCTTTTGAAAACTGTACCTAAAATATTTTGAGAATGGGTATTTTAGAAATTAGCAATAATACACCATGAAAGCAAACAAAGTTTGACAGTGAGCTTAAAGTTTCTATAGTAAGCTTTGTTTCCTTGAACTTGAACTCTTGTGTAGTTGATCCCCAACTCAATTTAACAATTAAATGCAATTTTATAAAATCCATTCTTGTCCATTCAAAAACAACCTTGCAACAACTACAATGCTAGGCTCTTATTCTGTGCCCTCAATTATATGCATGCAACCCTTGTGAAGATCGGTTCAGACTAGAGGTTTGCAGACATATAATTTTGAGAAGAATTTGGCACCTGTGGTCTTTCTCTTTGAAGTCCATCCTAGAATTCATCTTTCCCAGCTCTCACTTGGGAGGCATAGAAAACTAGCAATATAAAAAATTTCATACCAAGGTACTGAACTCCAAGTCTTTTGCATGATTCCAAGCAGGCTTGTTTTGTGCTTTCATAGCCACAGTCACTATGCCAGAGTTTGGTAGTTATCCAGAGGTCCTCTCGCTTCACATCACTTTCTTTGATAGCTTTCTGAAGGAGTGATTCACAGCCATATCTTTTTGCTGTATCAATATGACGAATCCCACATTTTTGTAGTGCATACACCACAGCATCATGGGAATATCCACCTTGATGGGATGTACCTAAGCAAATATTAATAAACATGAATTATTATTACTTAATGAAAAATATAATTTTGTCACATTTTTTAGTTTGCAATTTCTGTTGCTGTGACAATTGATCTATTGGTTCATCAAATCATTCTATAAAAGAAGTGGGAGAGTATACAGTAAAAATACCAAGGGAAAACAGAAAGGGCCTGATTCTGATTTCACCTATGTTGGTGTAAATCAGGAGCATGGGCATTTCAGCAGCATAAAGTTGTATTAAAAAAAGGTGAAATCAGAATCAAGCCTATAGGATTTAATGATCTCTGAAAATACACTACTCTAATTAGTTACCTTTGAAAGCAGCACCTTTAGAGATGGGCAGAGACAAGTTATATACACAGTATGGCAAATAAATATATGACACATTCATTCCCCACATGGATTGTAATGTAAATATTTACAAGGTGAAAATATTAACAAAAAATTTAAGTAGTAGTTTGTTACTTCTTAAAAAGAATAAGATAGATTCAACAGTTCACTATGTAAGAGACAAATCCTGAGGTCTTTACTCTGCCAATTTCACATAGCCCCACATCAATACTATACTATATAAAGGACCACATTAAGTTCCAGCACAAGCAGGTGTAACTGCCACATAAATCTCTTGCCCAAATTATCTGGTGACTGAAATTGTGGTGTAAGATGCAGATGAGACAGAAAATGGACATAAATGGGGCTAAATGATAAAACAGTACAATTTGAACTGCTAACCATTAACTGAATGTACTAAATAAATATATTTTACATGTCACAGGGATGGAAGGATGAGGAGACTTAGCAGGAAAGCCATTAGCACAAGGGTAGTAAGATAAAGAGTGTTTGTGAGTGTAAGGCGGGTGTTGTTTTGTCTTCTTTCTTCCTGTTAGTTGTTTTTCATGCTATGAGCCATCTAACCCCTACATTCTCTTTTCCAAACAGCAATTTTACACAATTTCTGTTTGAGGCCATGCTCAGTCAACTCATAAAAGTGAGGTGCTAAGGTTATGGCTGCTATCCTGCAACTGATAGTGGACAGTGAGATTGTTGCATCCACATGAAGCTCACTGGGGCTATCCATGGGCACAGTCTGCCTACACGACACAACCTGCAGTATCAGGCCCTAATTATAACCAGTTCTACAGGTTACTGCAGAATCTAAAAGAAAGAAAATCATTCAGGTTGCAGAAGAATATTGTTTAAGTGAAGTCTGTATCCTTTGCTGGGTTTCTTCGCCCTCCAAAACTGTTTCATTATACCAAACACTGAACACAAAGATCCACATCTTTACCAGACAGATATACTGTGTATATATTCACACAGGGTATCACAAAGGAGAATCAAGGGAAATAAATAAAATAACTTTTTTCCTACTTCCTCATGTCTACTATTCCTGGATAAGAAAGAGTCTTTAAAAGTGTCACTAGACTCCTCCTTTGTATTGCCCACCCTGGTTCCATGAGACTCTGGCTCTAGGAACTTTCTAAACAATTGGTGTAGGAATCAAGAGAGTTCAGGGAGTCCCTATGTTGCATAAATAAAGCAAGCTAGCTGCTCCTAAATTCTTATTACAATGTGTTCAATCATCATATCAGAATGAAAGTCTGTGACTATCTGTCTAATCTCTCCCATTATACTAAGCCAATTTTAAAGGAAATATCATTTAACCTGATATTACACTAGCTTCCACCTATTTTGATTTATTCTGCTGATGTAACACTATTGATTTCAGTGGGGTGACTCTTGATTAATAAAAACATAAGAAAGACCAGAATAAAGCCTAATGAGTGGATAATACTGTACTCTTGTATTTTTGGCAAGGACACAGCAAATCTTTTACTTCTTCAAATGTGGAATAAAGTTTTAATAGTTTAAAAGGGAAAAAACATGGTGGTAGATAAAAGTGCTCTTTTTGTCCTTAAACTGTGACACTAAATATGAATAATATGAGAATTTGTTCCCAAAAGATCCAGAAATATTTGTTTCATATTAAAATTCACAGAGCTAAAACAAGTTACATGTATTTACTAGATGTTGCAAAAGTTTTAAATTAAACTGTTTAGAAATCAAAATGAATGCAGTATTACCATTTTTTACCTACTTAAAAAGAATCTACTTTAACATAAGATGTTAAAGGAATGTAAATTATATATCTACTACATAAAAGTTGCTACAATTTTTCATAATTATCTCTTCACTTTTATTAAGCTATTATTGGTGCCAAAGAAATTAAATGGTTGTGTCTGTTTGTGGTTGAACAGACATTTCCAAGTACAAAATGAATGAAGTTCACTGAAAGGTCTTGCACATGGGCTCAGCCCCTCATCATGCGTAGTAGAATCCAAGAAGAATATTTAGGACACAAAAACTTTAACTTTTTTAACCCTTTTACGATCAGGGATTTCTGAGATTTCCGTTTGTTATTGTTTCTCTCCTAATGACTGAGTGTATAATACATTCAGAGGAAATACACAACAGGGAGGAATTCTCTGAATATCTGTACATTAAAATAAGCCATATCAGCCCTTCCAAAATAGAGAGAGTAGTAAATCCTATGAACCACTGAAATAGTGAAACCCAAGATTTGAGGGTTAACAATGCTGCTCAAATAAGGCATTCTAGGAATTGCAGGTTTCTCACATCATTCATATTGGTGTAGCACCATATTTCTACAATTCAGAGGGGAAATATGGTGAGTTCAGAATAGTAGTATAACCTTAATTATGAATTTCTTTATTTTTCCTTTATTTTTGGTTTTTTTATTATTAAGCCAAATTTTTACCATTATTTAAATGTACTATCTTTCTAGTCCACAGCTGTTTAAGATGTGGAGAAACTGGAAAAGATTCAGAGGTGAGGGACAAAGATGATCAAAGGAGATGGAATAGAAGTCATACAAGCCAAGGAGCTCCCTTACCCATCTCTCTCCTACTGCACTGGAAGTTGTAGACATATTCCTAGAGAGGCTTTTCATCGATATTAACGCAAAGGAATACCAGGCACTGCTTTTTCCCCAGGGAGAACTATATCCTAAAGCTATGTGCACTAAAATGAAAAAATGACCTCATTTCATATTAATTTATAACCTTTTGACACGTACAATAATATGGTCTGATTTTCCACTGCAATTGGCTTATTTTATGATTACTATTCTTACATAGTTGAAGTCAGTGTGCATATGTACATCTGTAAGCCTTTACATGATGGTGACCACAGAAAGAAAAGACTATGTTGATCCTATAAACACACTAATTTATCTGACGTAATATGGTTCTGTATCTGATTAATTATTCAACCTAAACATTCCTGTTACATCAGACTACATTTAAATTAAAGGGTGGCATGTCTATTTTTTGCATTACTTTTAACAAACTATAAAAAAGTTTAAAAAGTGTAACTCAAGTTTCCATCACCAAACCAGACAGCCTCATATTAACTCTCTACAACTATTTCAATACAAACCACAAACACTCTTTTTGCTATATGATGGTTTATGTTTCAAGAATAGGGTCACTTATGATGAAAGCTGTATTTAGCAGCCCCTAATAAGTAATAATTGTGTTTTAACTGCTTGGGAATAACACAGCCTTTATTTGTACCAGCTGGACACAGAAAGTTTCATTTTGTTATGAAATTGTCATTCTGTATAATTTTCACATAATGTTTACATATTAATCTCATTTTAGGGATCAAGTTACAAATAAATGTAGACTTTTGCTAGATGCAAGGCATACATTGAGAAATTGCCAAAAGTCCAAGAGTGGCACTTAACATACATAACCGGAGTGAACTGTAGCCCCTCTCTTCTTTAATATAGAAGTGCCACCTATGGAAATAAGAGGGCTCTAGTAGAACTAGTAGAAAGATTTGAACAAACATTTTAAAAATAATTTTCATTTATTTCCCCCCATCCCCAATTTCCAAACCAGCTTTAGTGTATGTTCTCCATATGCCATGAATTTAATCTTACAAATAACTGAAAAGAGTGGTCAGATTATATTACATGGACAAGGTTTTGACTAACCCTACAGAAGTAATTCCGTTAAAAGAAAAGAACTGCACAAGCTCAAACAGATATTAAGCTTTCAGTGACATATCTGGGCACAACAGAACCTCAATTTTTTTCCCCTGAGCAGGGAGTTCCCTTTTGTGGGGATAGAGTACTAAGATACCAGAGCATTGTTCAACGTGCAATAAAAGTGCTAATATGTTCTCATTCCCAAGCTCTACTTATGTGGCTTGCCTACTTCACTCCTCTCTTGACTATTCTTGAGTTTTGCTCAACTTCTGAAATTTTGCAACTTTTGAACACAAAAGTTTAGTGAAGGGATGAGGAGAGTAAAGCCAAAGATTACAAGAGTAAGACCTTGCAGTTACTTTAAGTAAGGTGTGGGTACATCTCAAATGGCCAATTACATCTTTTTTTTTTTTATTGGTGGCTCCACGGATCACCTGCTGAGGTATTCCACATGTATGGAGCTGTGTGGATAAAGGGGCACGTGGTGGCTTGTGGAAAAAACAATCAGGGCTTCTATGATGTGTCATTAGCAGACTGGAAGGAGCAGTGCAGAAAGGAAGAGGACTGAGAAACTGAGGCTATGTCGATACTGATGGCGGCAAATTCACCACTGTCAGTTCAGGCTTTAGGGAGTGGATCATGGCAAGTATGAACGCACTGTGCTGCTCCTGGAAGCCAAGCCCAGAAGTCCTGGGGGTCCCAGGATGTAGGGGAAAGCCAATTGAAAGCAATTCCAGGGAAGTGCAGCTAGATCTCCCTCACATTTTTCCTTCTCAGAAAATTCACTTGTTTTTCCTTCTCTGCCCCCATGCTGTTTTATTTGAAAATCAGGAGCGTCAATGTTTACGTACAGCTCCTCAACTGTACTTTGCTCTGCACCTTGTTACAGCCCGCAAAGCTGCTAAATTCCCTCATACCACATCTGTACTCTTCTTTAAAATAAACATTAATTTCAGTTGGTGGGCATAAATATTCCAAACACAAAAAACTGCTAATACTCTGTGGCTGCTATTTAAAGCCTTTTCTACACTAGAGGTGAAATCCCTATTGAAGACAGAGTGGGATTTCTCTCAAGGACTTCAAGCCTCTGCTAACAGTTGTTTTCAGCAATGATTACCCTGAAGTGGTAATGAAAACGGTTTAACAAAAATGGTTTTCAACACCATTTTCAAGGATAATTGTGGTCCTGTTGGAAGCCAACCATATTTTAATCTGAAACTTTTCAGAAGGAAAATATTCCCTGTACAGAACAATGAAGAAATATGTAAATGTAACTAGAAAATCCAACCAGAACTTTTCCTTCACTCTTGGGAGAACTTACTGTGGAAGAACAAAACAAAAAAAGGAGTCCTTTAGCACTTTTTAAAGACTAACAAATTTATTTTTTGCATGAGCTTCCGTGGATGAAGTCCCACTTTGTCAGATGCCAGAAAATGTAATTTTATATGCTTATCTGTCTCCCAAGCTCCATCTGCAGGATTTCAATTACTGCTGAGTAGGGCTGGATTAATGCCCCTGTGGGCCCAAGGCTATATGACTTTTGGCCTAGGGATGAGAGAGTGGAGTCCCTGGCACCTGGGGGGCCGTACTTGCATTGGCATCCCCCACACATCAGTAGCAGCACACTGTAGGAGGCCTGTGTGTGGGCCCATGTCCTGCTCTCCTACTATGGGGGCAGACATGACAAGCTCTCCATGGCTCCTGCCTTATGCCCAGGTAATGGGCGGAGGAGGTTAGAGGACACCCTGGCTACCTGCGAGCTGCGGCCACCTGGACAGTGGGACTTCTGCTCTCACATTCTCCCTCCAGTAAAACAAACAAGGAGTCCTGTGGCACTTAGACTGACAGATTTATTTATTGCACAAGTTCCCCTCCCCACTTCCCCCAGTGTCCTCTCCACTCCTATCCCCCTCTGCTCCAGCCTCTCTCCCTCAGCCCCTAACCCCCAAGCCCCTGAGTCTTCTACATTGCCTCATCTGCTCTCCAGCCACTCATTGTGCTTTGTCCCCTCTTGTCCTGTCCTGCCCTCTGGCTCCTCACATCCCTGTTTCCCCCTTTGGCCCAGTCTCCCTGCTCCCCACCGTCTCCCTCCAACCCCCTTGCAGCTCTGGTTCCCAGGGTCAAGGTCCCAGCCTCAGCTCTGAAAACAAAGGCAGCTGGTGGCAGCTTCCAGAGTGGGGGCAGCAGGGTGAGAATTGCAGTCAGCTCCGCTGCAAGCAGCCTGGACTCAAACCTCCCTACAGCTGTGGATGTGCAACACTGTTTTAGCGGGGGGGGGGCAGTGCAAGGAGGAAGAGGTAGGAAGGTCTCTCCTACATTCCCTCCAAACAGTGCCTCCCTGGGAGCAAGGGACAGCTGGCCAGGGCTGGATTTTTGCAGGCACCCCGTAACCCAGGGCCCCTAAAGTCTGCATTAACCTGGCCCTGCTGCTGAGTGCGTATTGTGGAATGTTTCCTTCCTCTGGAGTAGTGGGATTTTCTCTCACAAAAGCTCATGCAGTAAATAAATTTGTTAGTCTTTAAGTGTCACAGGACTCCTTGCTTATTTTGCTGACCGAGACTAACACAGCTACCCCTTTGGAACCTCACAAATTGATAGACATTCATATGGGGAATATACTGAAGCAACAGAGCTTCTCTACAACTCCACTCAGCTACTGAAAGGCAAAACAGAGTTCAAATCTACTTGAGTGAACATAGGAGAAGGAAGGAAGGACTCTTCGTTTTTACAGGAAGGGGGAGACCAGCATGAAGCGGTTTATGCTGAGTGCAACTGGGGGGGAAGTTATGAAGTGGGGTGGAGGGGTGGTGAGCCACTGATAGAGGCAACTCAGACCTCAAAAAGCACATGGCTGGGCAGGGCAGGATAAGGGCACTCAGATGCTGACGATCTGCTACAAAATTGCTCTGCACATCATCAACTAGCATTTTTCTAATAGAGACCTTCAAAAAGGAGGTACAAGAGCCACTTCTGAGACGACTCCCCATAGCAACCACAGAGACCATGCATGCCTCAGCATTCTTTGAGAAGAATACCTCCACTCCCTGTCACTGAAGGCTGCTCAGCAACCGTAAATCCACTAGTGCAGTTCTGTTTTCAAAAGTCAGTGTATGACCCAGAGCAAAGACCTTTTCTGCAGGGTGACATGAGCTCTGATATGCTTTTTGAAGTATCCAGCTTTCACAGACAAATGTTTCTTCCTACTGCTCATAACCTCTCTGTAGAGTTTATCTTTAGGGAAGAACAGTTCTGAAATCAGACCTGGACATTTGAAAGGCAGACTATGAATGTGTAATCCATGTAGAAATTTCATAAGATGAACTGCAGCACACATTGATTTAAATGCCTTTATGGACAGACTGCCAAATCTTGCAGCCTTTTCTTTCACTCAAACACTTTCCCACCATCATGAGAACTATTTCTCATTAACAACCAAATTGTTTTCAGATGCTCTGCTATAAGATGTTTCCTTAGAAACCATTTGGTAAAAGACTGTGGCTTTCTTCCATAGAAATCTCAAGCAGTGAAAAGGCAGATTTTCTGGAATAAATCAAATCCAATTTCTAGGGTTCAATAAACCTTTTCTTCTCAGAATAATGTTTTCTGACTAGATCTTAGCAGTTAATAGTGCACGAAGAATTGCTGGTGTGAACCAATTTTAAATTATTTTCATTTTATCCCTTTTGTTAACTCCAGTTAAATTACTTCCAGTGCTTATTCTACATTGATAGAACTTTACAACTGATAAGGATGATATGTGCAGCCCACTGGCAAAAGCTATAAATTAAAAGTAAATAAACAAAAAAAAAACCAACATTAATGTTCTCCCCCCATACCTTATGTTAGTCTTTTAATACATCAACCTGTATTATTCTGATGAAGATACTGTAAAGCATTTATATTAGCTGTTACCAAATAAATTGAAAAACATAACTGTTGATCAAAATATTAGATATCTGGAATTCTTTTCCAAATAAATAAGGCCTTTTTTAAAAATAGGGTGTTTCACATTTTGGTATGAAGCAAATGTCATCTATCTAAGAAGATCACTACTCTTGAGGGCAAATGTTCCCAGCAGAAATAAACTTTGTATGAGACTAACCTATGATAGTATAAACTATGGACTTAATATATGTGAAAATTTCAGGGTACCATTAATAACTATACAGCTACAACAGAGATAGGAATATTTTAAAAATATTAAACAGGTGCAAGAAAAAGTTAATTTACTATGTTATCAATAATTACAAAACTAACAGTTAAAATCAACAATGCTAATAGATCTAAATACTTTACATGTTGAAAATATAGCTACAATAACTATCATCATAATATACAAGAGAACTATTGCTAATTTAGACCTTGGTTAAGCATAGTACTTAAACTTGCGCCTTAACTTTAATCCAACAGCCCTAGTGCCCCTGAAACCACTGGGAGTACTCATGTGTTTAAACTTAGAATGTGGTTAAATACTTTGCTGAAACAAGGCAGACCCCTCCTCCCCACCAATCTTTAAAACTTATGTAGTCTCTTAGACTTGCATGGAATCCTGCTCAAGTCCACTGGACTTTGTGTGGCTGCAAAGGTCTGTATCAGAACATCTGTTTGCAGCACGGGGACTTCAAACTGAGCACTGAAGTTTGACAACAGGGTACTCTTTTGATTAAATGTGTTTTGTTTTTAATTTCAAATAACAGTGGAAAAAGACATCCATGTCTGCGAGATGAATTACTTTTTTCTCAGTTCCTATCACACACAGCCTTAGAATATTATTATGTACTAGGACTTCCTTTCATGCACTGAGCATACTGCATGTGAAACTTAAGCAAATGCGAACAGCACAAGAAAAAAAATGTTTCTCCTTGTATTTCTTAATAACATACCAAGACTATCTCAAAGATGATTTCCAAATAACCTCTTTTCCCCTCGTTTTGTATCCTGCTTGTTTTCTGCCTAATCAGGTCTTCATATTACTCTCTTTGCTAGAAGTGTTTGGCAAGAATACTAGGACCCAAAGAAAGTCTGCAAATCAGCACCTCTCCTCCCTCAGACAAGACAAATGAGGGCTGCTGCATTTTTAGAGTAACAGCCTCATCTGACATCACTATTCAGCTCTTCCAAAGAACTTGCCAAGGACCTCTGGCAAAGAAGGAAATGGGGGCTTTATGTTACAATTGTGATGTGAGGAAAAGGGAGGGAGCAGAAAAACCCTTTTTAAACAAAAAGATTTAAAACATCTTTCCAAATCACAAAAGCACAGTGAATGGCTAAAATTAAATACATTTGGGTTTGCGTCATTGTTCATTTCAAAGTTACATTTAACTCTGTTGCTTGTTTGTAACCTGCTTTATTATTTCTTTTACCTTATATGAGACCAGTATCAAAGAATGAAAATGCAAATTGGATTTTTATACTACACCAAACCATTTTCAGTTAAAATCATCAGTACTGAGTTAAAAAAATCATATATTTAAAATGTCTTCATCCATAGTAACACTTTTATTAGTAAAAGTAATTGTTTTAAATATCTAATTTACTTTTCATTAATAATGTGAATTGTTTACTTTTTGGATTTAACTACTCTTGGGCAATGGTGATAGACTATTTACTGCTGCTCTTTTTCATTCAAGTGAGGATCACTTTCTCACTGGAGGAGTGCAGAACTCTTACTGTAGGGATGAATGCCAGCAACACAATTTGTGCCCGTGTCACATGAACAAGCGCAAGAGAAGCCAGCATGAGAGTAAACTAGCGAGTTTTCTGCTGTCGAATCACGGTCGAAGTAGGGAGCCAATCATGAATCTGGACAAATGAAGAAACCGTTCTTGTAGCTAGGAGAGTGTCCGCATGAGCCAGTCTTCAAAAAGCAAAACAATTCTGAGCATCAATAATACAAGAAGAATCTGTTCTGAAAGGAAGTTCTCCCTACCCATAAATATGAGCACAGATACTATCATACTATTTCCCTTTCCTGTTACCCCCCATTGGGTGGCAGTAATCAGTCCACATGCCCTAATCCAGGGATCAGCAACCTTTGCCTACCTCCATGATGGCCGCTCCACCCTGACCTTCAGTTGACGCCAGTGGCCCCCTACATTTAAAAAATGGTGGGGGTTAACTTAGAAAACCACCACGGTCATGGCTGGAGTTGATGGGGAGGGGCTGCTTCCCAGGCATGCTGCTGAAAGCAGCCATTTGTGGAAAGAAGCAGCTGGGAGTGGCTCCACTCAGTGGCGTGGGTCACCAGGCATGCAGCAGAAAGAAGCAGCCCAGAGCAGCTCCTTTTGACAACGTACCTGGCCATGGGAATGGCAGAAAATCCCCACACCCCAGTCGCCACCGAAAGAAGCTGCCTAGAAAGACTTTCCGTGGCAGGACCAGCAATGTCTGTGGCACTGCAGAGAATGTTGCGCACTGCTCTGAATGGCATGTTATGCTGGCGGTTGCCTACCCTGTTAATGGAAATGCAACTGAAGGCAGAATTTGGCCTTGTGAGTTCCAGAAGGGCCTCCTGTTTCCCCCCACCATCAACCTCTTTCTTCAAAACCACTGGTATAGGAATATGGTTGCAATCAATCAAGAGTCCCTAAGATTCAAGTGAGGGAAGCCATACTTACACAGAAAATCTTGCCACTAGTATGAACCTGGTACAAATATTTGGGCCATCCATTTCATACATATTATAAAATCCCATACTATATATTTTTTAAACAGTTCCAGATGTTTTAGCACAAATCTCTGAAAAATCTTAAATTTATGGCAAAGCTCCCAATTTCCTCACCCGCTTTTTGATCCCTCTAGTGAAAATAAACCTGAAAAGAGAGGAGACTTGTCTTTAACACAAAGGAGTCATCAAACCTTTGTTAAACCCACTTCAAGGTCATTTCCTTTAGAAAGGTTTTCAAAATCAAGTGATTTATTCTCAAACTTGTCTTCCCCTTATGCCTACAAGGGAGTTTATGTGCTCTTTTCCCATCTCTGTGTTCAGTTTAAGTGGAATTAGAAATGAAAAAAATTAACTATTCTTTCCGTAAACTGATCAATCAAAGTTACGTAGCTTTTGGAAGTAAACACTGCCCTTTTTAAGGACTAGTGTAGGGATGGCCAAACTTATGGAACTCAAGAGCCACGCAAGCTGATTATTAAACCTTCAAGAGCCATACTGATGTATATAGCCATATACTTCTACCTACTAAACTGATTTGCTGACGTTCTTCCGTGAGCCACACTTTTTCATTCAAGAGCCATGTGTGGCTCCTGAGCCGCAGTTTGGCAATGCCTGGACTAGGGAGTGCTACAGATGGGTCAGAATTTTAACTTCTGAAACAATATTAAGCAGATAAGAGCTGTTTGTGGCTGTTTTCTAAACTTTCTAGTTCTAAAACCAGAGGGGGGTTTAAACATGATCTGTAATGAGGGAAAAACTGTACTTGTGTTAAAACTCCTTGTGTTCCTTTTGCTAACATTTATTTAACTTAAACATTTGGATAGGAAAGAATTTTTTTGTGGAAGATCTAAAAGTCAGTCCCCTGCCTTTTCAGACAAGATCTGTGAAACTTCTCAGGACAGGTCTACATTGCCTGCCATTTTTGGTGACAGTTGAAGGGAGATATGCAAGTTACTTAAAATAACTAGCACATCTGCCTTCAACTTCCCTACGCCTGGTACGTCCACTGCACTGAGATGAAGGGAGAGCACCCCCTTCTACTTAGTGCTACTCTGGTTGCTGGGGGACAGGGGTGGGATGGGAGAGTCTTCAGCAGGGGTGCCCAAAGTTTTCATACATTGGTGCCGCAGAGCCTAACTGGTGCAGGCTTGTGGGCCTCAAAATACCAAAACCAGTTCTGTTTGCACTATACATGATATACGGTTATATATTTTCAGTATATTATTACAACAAAAAAGCCATTTGTGGGCCACATGTGGCCCGTGGGCTGCACTTTGAGCACTCTGGTCTTCAGCAATCAACTTCCTCATCAGCTGAAAGACGCTTCACAGGCCAATCAGTCAATCAGAAAGGTCAATCTGATGACAGCAAATTTGATGCTGTCAGTGAAGACTAGCCAGTTTTCTTCTCTCTGGGTATGCCCACACTGCTACATCAGACTCCATTGATCAGTACAATGGAATGGATTGAGCAGAAAGTGAAGATCAGCACAATCAGTCCCAGAAGTGCTATGCAGCCAATACGGTAAATCCACCCTTTCTTGAAGAGTACTGATGCATCAGTCAGAAAGTGTCTCCTGTCGACACAGTGCACTGGAGACACAGTAATAAAGGAACATTAGTACATTGACAGGAGATACGCAAGTTTCAGTATGTAGCTTGTGTCTCTCACTTCAATATCATCAGCAATGTAGATCAGGCTTAATTCTCCAATAACTCCACCAAAAACAGAGAATGGTAGCTTTGAAAGTACTGTGGTGTTTCCAAAGGGTAAGTAAGAGGAAGAATCTACTTTTCCACCAACATATAAGATCTTTCACAGAACTGTTTTATGCATAAATGAAGGGGGAAAAGTGCAATTTTTTTCCCATTTCCAGGTATCCTTTAAAATAAGTTAACTTGATGTTTAGCAAGTTTTTAAAGTAAAGTAAACAAGCAACAAGTTGGAACTGGGTGAAATGAGGGAAAGCAATGGAGTCAGCTGATCAGCAGTTTAGTCATGATACAACAGGATGGTCATTTCGTTGCCTGGAGTGCAAAAACTGGCCACATTTTGTAGGTATGTAGAAAGTGAAGTATCTGGAGGGCCTCAAGGATCAAGTACAGCTTCTCAAGGCCAGAGCTACTGAACTGGTAAATGAATGAGAGAAACAGAGATTTATAGACATGGCATTTAGTTCATCACAAGAGGCTATTAGGGAAACTTGGTAACCAAAGGTGAGAAGTAAATCCTGTCAAGATTACAACAAAACCAAAAAAACTGCTTGAGATAGAAAACAAAAAGAAGAAATAAACAGTCAATTCTCAGTATGGAATAAGATTAATAGTGGGACATGCCACAGCACTTAGTACCAGGACCAGTGTTCCTTACATTCCTTGATCTGAAAAGATGCAACAAGCAATGTGGTCAAATTTGTGGATGACAAGAAATTAGAGCCCAATCCTGCTGCCACTTTCATTGATTCCAGTGGGAAGAGCAAGAGGCCCTTTTTTGGTGGGTCAAGATTAGAAAGGAATGAACAACTCTAAAATCAACTTAATAAAACTGCAGGACTTAGCGTGGACATGAACCAGGTAAAGCATATTGGCAGGTGCAATTTAAAATATTTGCATGCACTAACAGGGGTCTAAATTATCTGTAATCTCCCATGAGATGTTATTGTGAAAGAGCAGTGATCTGCTTTTTTGGTTTGCCCCAGAAAAATTAGGCATTGCAATGAAGGGAACAGAAAATAGGACAGGAAATATTATATTGCCATCATGCAAACTGATGGCATATCCTAACCCTGAATGCTGAAATCATTCAAGTTAGTAAAAATATATATATATTTACATCCAAGTAAGTAGATAAGACTAAATCAATTACAGGCATCACTTCTGTAGAATATGGTACTGTTTGGCATTTTTTTAGTCACTTGCTTGATTATGGCTATACTTTAAATTGCCAATTTAAATACTGAAGTCAGGACATGAACAAGAAAAGGTTTGTACAGCTGCTCACCTTGCAGTTAGACTATAATAAAGTTCCATAAACATTTAAAAATGTTTGGGGAGACTTAGGAGCGAGGTGCCACCTTGCCTCACCTCATCTCTGCCACCCGCCTCCTTCCACATGGCTTCTTGACAGAGTAAGTTTGTTAGAAGAAAGAATAGCAACAGAATGGCAGTGATCAGTTTCAAAAAGTGATCTCTCAACCCCTGTTCTGTCCCTCCCTTACTATTTGTTTTTCTTCTCTTAATACAGAAACACCATTACATCTTGACAAATGTAGCAGGTTTCTAACCAGACACAGGCGAACACAAAAACCAGACATGGTGTGGAAACAAAGAAGCTTCCACAGACAACATGATAAGAAACACAACTCTTCTGCCACATTCAGTTGCTATGAATAGGAAAGACCCTGGATTTCTGTCAGAGTCCTGTTTCTAGAAACTGGTTATGGTCTGTCTTTCATATCAGCTTCTGACTAGAAAGTGTCTTTAAAACATGAAGCTCCATGCCTCAGCTGCTCTTCTCCCTCTCCAGACTTACAGCTGTTTTAGGTAATGAAGGATAGCCTTTGACAAAGTCCTCCCCAGCTTCCAGTTTTGGGGTTCTCTTCCCTCATGAATAACTCAAGTGCCTGTCTATGCTGCTTGCCAATTAACATGATTATGGAGAGTTACACAATGACTCACAGATACATTCATTTCCCTATGCAATTTAGAGAAGATTATGGAGCAGCAGTACCAGACACACTGGAGTAGTCTCTTCTCAGACTTACAAAGATAGCACTGCATTGTCCAGAGGGATTCATTCAGGTTCACAAGGACTAGAATTTATTTTTTTACTGAAATCTTAAATTCTGCAGAATTTGGTTTAGTCACCCTTCTCCCACGGGAAAGCCCCCCAATCTCTACTGCTGAGTGCATTTTTCAAGCCTTGAGCAGTCAAGTCTGTACTAACACCACATGACTATCATATTACAAGTATTATTGGTTTGTATTGTGGTAGCATATAGGAGTATCTGGCATGCACCACTCTGACAAACACTGCATTTTCAGAAATTAATAGCTTAGCCACAGATTTGATTATAAATTGATTAATTCTCATGCTTTTTTACCTGAAGTATTCAGAGACATAGTTAAGGATTTTTTAATGCTGCCTTGTTTCTATACATTATAGAGTCATCAAAACAGATGGAGAGTTTATAATCCAATGCATTTTCTACTTAAAGCTCTACGAAGGTAACAGCAGAAAAAGCAGAGGTCAAAGAACCAAATTCTGCTGCCAGTGACACCACTGAGAGACATGGTGGGTGAGGTAATATCTTTGACCAACTTCTACTGATGAGGAAGACAAGCTTTTGAGTCAACACCTGTCTCTCTCACCAACAGAAGCTGGTTAAATAAAAGATATCACACCACTCCCCTTGTCTTTCTAATATCCTGAAACCATCACAGCTATCACAACACAGTTATAACACTGTTAATCAAAAGTCATCCTTTTGAAGTTGAATCTGACTGAGTTATTTGCAGGCACAGAGTGTTTCAAACTTAACGCTGAATCATAGAATCCTAGGGTTGGAAGGGACCTCACAGGTCATCTAGTCCAACCACCTGCCAGAGGCAGGACCACTCCCACTAAACCATCCCAGTCATGGTTTTGTCCAGCCGGGCCTTAAACACCTCCAAAGATGGAGACTCCACCACCTCCCTTGGCAGCTCATTCCAAGGCTTCACCACTCGCCTAGTAAAAAAGTTTTTTCTAATATCCAGCCTCAACCTCCCTAACTGCAACTTGAGACCATTGCTCCTTGTTCTGTCCTCTGTTACCACCGAGAACAGTCGAGCTCCATCTTCCTTAGAGCATCCCTTCAAGTAGTTGAAGGTTGCTATCAAATCCCGCCTCAATCTTCTCTTCTGCAGACTAAATAAGCCTAATGCTTTCAGTCTTTCCTCATAGGGCTTGTGCTCCAACCCTTTAATCATTTTGGTTGCCCTCCTCTGAACTCTCTCTAGCATGTCCCTGTCCTTTTTGTAGTGGGGAGCCCAAAACTGAACACAGTATTCTAGATGTGGCCTCACCAGTGCAGAATAGAGAATGATCACATCCCTTGATCTGCTGGTAATACTTCTTTTGATGCAGCCCAGTATGCCATTGGCCTTTTTGGCTGCAAGAGCACACTGCTGACTCATATCTAGCTTCCCATCCACCATGACCCCCAGGTCCTTTTCTACACTGCTGCTACTTAGCTGAATGTTCCCCAGCCTGTAGCAGTGCATGGGGTTTTTCCATCCCACATGCAGGATTTTACACTTGTCCTTATTGAACTTCATAAGATTTTTATTGGCCCACTGTTCCAATTTATCTAGGTCTCCCTGAATCCTGTCCTTGCCCTCCAACGTGTCTACTGTTCCCCCCAGCTTGGTGTCATCCGCAAACTTACTGAGAGTTCAGTCTATTCCATCATCCAGATCATTGATGAAAATGTTGAACAGAACCGGCCCCAGGACCGACCCCTGGGGCACACCACTCGTGACTGGTTGCCAGCTAGACGTGGAACCACTGATTCCTACATGCTGAAACCGTTGATCTACCCAGTTTTCTATCCACCTTATAGTCCACCTATCCAACCCATACTTCCTTAATTTGCCAATGAGAATGCTGTGGGAAACTGTATCAAAAGCCTTGCTAAAATCAAGGTATATCACATCAATGGTTCTTCCTGCATCCAGAAAACCAGTCATCTGCTCATAGATGGAAATGAGATTGGTCAGACATGATTTACCCTTGGTAAATCCATGCTGACTGTTCCTGATCACTTTATTTTCTTCTAAGTGTTTGAGGATGGATTCTTTAAGAATCTGCTCCATAATTTTGCCAGGGATTGAGGTGAGGCTGACTGGTCTATAATTCCCCGGATCCTCCTTTTTCCCTTTCTTGAAAATAGGCACTACATTTGCTTTTTTCCAATCCTCTGGCACCTCCCCTGTTCTCCATGAGTTTTGAAAGATAACGACCAGCGGTGCTGCTATCTCATCGGCCAATTCCCTCAGCACCCTTGGATGCAGTTCGTCCGGCCCCATGGACTTGTACACATCCAGCTTCTTTAAGCAGTCCCTAACCTGACCTTCCGTCACCAAGGGCCTCTCTTCTTCTCTCCAATCTGCCATACCCATGGTAGTGGGCTGGGAGCTGACCCTGCCTGTAAAAACTGAAGCAAAAAAAGCATTGAGCACTTCAGCTTCTTCTTCATCCTCTGTCACGAGGATGCCTGCCCCATTCAGCAAGGGACCTACACCATCCCTGATCCTCTTCTTGTTATTAACATACTTGTAGAACCCCTTCTTGTTATCCTTTACATCCCTTGCTAGCCGCAGCTCCATTTGTCCTTTGGCCTTTCTGATTTTATCCCTGCAGTCCCTAGCAATATCTTTATATGCCTCCTTTGTCATCTGACCAAGCTTCCACTTCCTGTAAGCTTGCTTTTTATGTTTAAGCTCAGAGCAGAGTTCTCTGCTAAGCCATTCTGGCTGCCTCACATGTTTATTCTTTCTCCTAATTGGAATGGTAACTTCCTGTGCCCTTAGCAGGGTTTCTTGAAAATATAACCAGCTTTCTTGGACTCCTTTCCCCTTCAGATTAGCTTCCCAAGGGATCCTGCCCATCAGTTCCCTAAGGGACCCAAAACCTGCTCTTTTGAAGTCCAGGGTTTTTGTTTTGCTTCTTTCCTGCCTTCCTTTAATGAGCATCCTGAACTCAACCATGTCATGGTCACTACTGCCTAGCTTGCCATTTACCTCTACCTCCCTGATCAATTCTTCCCTGTTTGTGAGCAGCAGGTCGAGAGGTGCAAGGCCCCTAGTTGGTTCCTCCAGCATTTGTACTAGAAAGTTGTGCCCAACACACTCTAAAAACTTCCTGGATTGCCCATGCACTGCTGTATTGTCTCTCTGGACAGTCAGTAACAGACTGGAAACTTGCCATATGTCAGTAAAAAATTCAAAAACAGACTGTGATGCAAAACTGCAGAGCTGGAACTCATGTGCAAATTTGACACTATCAGACCAGGTCTTAACAGAAACTGGGAATGACAAGCTCCCTCTTTTGGCAATTCACACCTTCTCATCAACTTTTTTGAATGGGCCTTTTATACACTGATTGAATTGACCTTGTCAGCACCTGTCCTCTTCATAAATTGTAACTTACCCTTGTAGGTGTATTATATACCTAGGAAACTGAAGCGTGTATTTGATGAAGTAGATTTCAGTTCACAAAAGCTTATGCCTCCCCCATATAGAACAAAATAAAATAAATCTTTGTTATTCTCTAAGGTGCCATAGGACTCATCATCACTTGCTGAAAACAGACTAACACAGCTAACCCCTGAAACCTTCTTCTGCAATTACCAGAAGCATCAAATACAGTGATAAGCAATTTTACAATCTCCAGTGTGAGCTGGTGGGTGGATGAAATAACTTCTGAGGCAGTCAGAAGTCAGTAAATTCTAACTTTCTCAGAGGGACTGACAGAAAAAGAGGACTGTTTGCAAAACTGCATTATTAACAATCTCTAACTCAATCATTAGGATTTTATTCTTCAATTCAGCTATCACAGATGAAAGACAGTGCAATGAATTTTAAATTTGAAAATATGAAAGCAAAGGTAATAAAATAAACCATTTGAATTACACAGGCCACTCTGTATGCTTTCTGTAACAAGAGGGACAACTTCCTCAAACCCTTATTAAACTAAGGTTAAAATATTATAAAACAAAGTGATTGAACTAGGAAAATACTTCAAACAGATTAAAATACACATTTTTAAATGTACTGATAAACACATCAGTGAATTAAAAATCATTTTCTCGATTATATGAGTTGCTACTATTTTATAGCTGTCTTCAAAATGCTGGCATTTTCTGGTTTTCATTTTTGGCACTGTGCAGCAAACATTAAAAGTTACCCATGTTTAAAAGAAACATACTGCATGAAATCCTGACCCCATCAGTTAATGGAAAAACTCCCATTCATTTCAAAGGTGCCAGGATTTCATGCTCTGTCTCTGATAGCTTGCTTCTGAAGCCACTGGGCCTGAGTCTGCCCTCTGACATAAACCTAGCATAACTTCATTGAGGTCAGAAGTGTATAAAATCAGTTTCAAACTGGTGAAGGTGAATGTAGACTTAGCCCCACAGACTTGAAAACAAACTACACCACAATATGAATACCTTCTATTCTACATTAGAGAAGTGGAAAACCCTCCACTCCCTCCTCCCCCCCCCATATCTTAATTACTTGATGGTTTCTGTTTGGCTTAATTCCAGCAAACCAGACAAAGAACAAAAGGGCTTTTGCTTTGGGGTTTTTTGTTTTTGTGGTTTTTTTTTTTATTAAAGTCACAGAGAAGCTGTAATATCTAACTAAAGAAGAATAAATAATGCTTCACATGGAAAGGTTTGGAAAAGGTACTTCAGTTTTACAACATGCTGTTAAATGAAAGAGGCTTTTGGAAAGGTCACAAAGGAGAAGAGGAAAAAATAAAAGCTCTTAAAATGATGCATGAAAGAGTCTTCAACCTAAATCAAATGTCAAATTAACTAGTTTGCTTTAAAACATACAAGAGCTCAGATTAATTTTCTATAAGATGTTCACAAAAAATTAATAGTCATAAACAAAAAATCTTTGAAAATCAGGTGCAACATTTCAGGTCTCCATCTGGTGGGAAGGGAGGGGAATCCTCCTGGCTGAACAGTAGCAGTAGAGTCCTAGACAGTATTTATTATAGCCTCAAGGCTGCACTCAGCTTCTGTGGCTGCTTTGCTTTCCCTTTATGGGATCTATTGGCTATGTCTCTATGCCAGCCCACCCTTCATTCATCCTCCAGTCTGGGAAAGTTCATGCATTCTGTATGTTGGAAAGATTGGAAACCATCATTTACCAACCAAAACCGTACAGCACAGGCAGCTGCAGCGCAGGATTTTACACTCAGACTCCTACCTATATGCTGCTACACTGGCTTAACAATGGGACAACCTTTAGGAACAGAATGGGGTAGATCAGGCTGTGTTGTCAGGTTAATGTTTGGATTCTGCAGAAGGGGTAAATTCTGAGGGCTCTGAGGGGGGTGGTCTCTTATTGGGGCAGCGGAGGAGTAATGTGATGTGTCCTACAGACAGTCAGAAAGAATGTTCTAATCCAAGAGACATTTATTTTTTCAGGATATTTCAAGTGCAGTTCAGTGAGCAAGAAAAATCCTTTTAATTCTCAAAGGGCAGAGGGAAGGAATATCTGCTTTGCTCTGCTTCACTGATAAGAGGCAAATCCTTTCTTTCAAACCTTATGGCAACTCTGATGCCTGACAAGGCATAGCAGGGGTGTGTTCTAGCTAGTTTGTATTCTTGGCTATGCTGACTTCTATGAAACAGTTTCTCTGACCCATCGCTAGCTTTGACCAAGACAGTGTTAGGGTGTCCAGATAGGTTTCTACTTTCTTTTTCATCTTTTTATGTAAACAAAGCTCCCTCAAGCGTTTTCTTAGCCTTAGTGTAGGACACTTTGCTGTGCAGTTAATATTTTGTATTTTAATTTTGTTATTGACAAAAACATCCTTTTACTATCATTTGCCTACTTTCAGGCACAGAATATTTTTCTTCAAAGAAACTTACTTTCATTAATAACAATTACTATAAAAAAAACCCCAAATTCACTGACTTAGCATTAAAAATAACAAATAAACTACTAGTATTTGGCCTCAAGAAGAACAGCGCTATCTCCATCCTACAAAGTATTATCTGTAATTCCTACAGTCTTAGAATAAGACATTAACTTGCTTTAGCAGAAAGAAGGGTCTGACACAGTAAAAAGTAAAGCTGTAAATACAACAAACGACATCTAGTAGCTTTCAGCAAACACCTCTGTACAGACAACCCAACTCAAAATCCTACTGACTTCAGTGTGAGTTTTGCCTACAACCACAGTTCTTCAAACGGATCCCCATACATGAACTCTCATGCCTGGCAGCAGGATTTGTGATTGTGTCAGGATTGCAGCATCATGCCAAGAACTCTCTTTATAATCACTGCTTGCAGTGTTGTTATTTGTTATAGTCATTTTCTGTATTTTTCGTAGAGCCCTAAGTCCAGGAGTTATTTGATTGCATGAGAATCTCAGCTTTCAAAAATTTCTAGCTCTCATGGTTGCAGAGAAAAGCTGGCAAATGAACCCTCAAGATTCAAAAACAGAAGGCAAATATAAAACTTGGTTTTTTTTAATTGTTTTTTCGAAGTTGTTTTTAAAACAAGTTTGTTGTTTTTTAAAACAACAAGTATTTTGTTTTGTTTTTTTAAATCAACTTTTCACCAGAAAAAAGATCAACAAAAAACAAAACTGGAAAAAATCAGGAAGTGCTTTGTATACATACCTGTCTGCCATCTCTTCAGTTTCACTTTGGCTACTGCTCTTAACTAGTAAATAAATACCCTTTTACAGAATCAGGGGAAGAATGTGCATATAGAGTGAAGATCTCTTCAGGGTAATGCACAACAGTGATGTCATTCTTCTAGAAGTGGTTCTCAACCTTTTGCGGGACACAACATGCTTGATGGCTGCACAACCCTAAAGGACAAACCAGCCCACCCTCCCCAGATCGAATCCGGCCCCTCACCTGACTCCCCAGGACAAACTCACTGCTGTGTGGCAATATAGTAATGCATCCCAACACAGTGGTTGAAAACTGCAGTGCTAGGAAGTGCAACTGACCATCAACGAAACAATGGAAGTTAATATTTACAAAGTTCCGTCAAATATGCCAAGCACCCAAATGCCAAATAGTGTAGAATTATTCCTATTTCTGTTTATTACAGTAAACCTAAAACTGTACTGTATAGTGTTGTATCAGCAACATATTTGTATCAAACCAGTGCTGTGTTTATTGTATACCATTGGTCAATCTTCCAAATATTTGTGATACACCTTACAAATAATATTGCCAAATGTCAGTATTCAGAAGTCATGAAACTAGCTTAAAAATCAGTTTTTAAATATAGATGAGTTATTTGTCTTCTGCTGTCTGAACTTTTATGATACACAGTGCACGCACATTTTCAAATATTTACCTGCAGTCACAAAGGCTAGAAACTTGCTATACTTTATATAAAAAGCTGAGATTCTTGGGCCAACTTTTTAGTCTAGCAGCTGAAGCTCTACAAAAATACACCTCACAGTGAAAGACCCAAGATAAATTCACAAGATCCAGTTGCAACACTGTTTTAAACAAATCTGAGAATGGAAATAAAAAGTTGAGAAAGAGAAGTCAGTTGCAACTTGCCCGCTCCCCCAAAGTGCTGAGGGGCAGACACGCTTGATCTATATTTTCCTTCATTGTGGGGTTCTGGATGGATTTTCATTTTATTTAATGTGTTTATTGTTCTGTATGTAAACTATTACAAAGGATAATAATTTAGAATTTAGCAATGCTGAAAGGCTACAAGGTCATAGGATTTCACTCTGTGTGTTTCACGTGATATTTAGGTCCTTTTTTTAAAATAAATACAAGGGCTGGAATCTATCTTCAAAGCTGCATCCACCAATGCTCATGCCTTTATATGTGCAGCTCAGACATGCAAATGGCCAGGTACACAGCCAATTAGCCATGAATGCACACCGCTCCCTTGCTCTGCAGGTGCAATGTGGGATGCACTGTTTGAAAGCCCCCCCAAATTCTCCCTTCTTCCACCTTTCCCCTCAGAGCTGCCCCAAATCTCCCTCAGGCTGGTCCCGAAGAAAAGCCGAGGTGTGCTCCTGCAAGGCCCAGTCTCCCCTCTGAGGAAGGCGGGCTATCGCTGGGTGGATGCTGTGCAGGGCTACCAGATGTCAGGCCAAAAGCCTTTTTACCTCCCTCTGGCAGACGTTATAAAACACAGGATTTTGTCTGGCTTTTTACTTACAGGGGTTAAAAGAGGCTGGAATACCCCACAATACCTTATTTTTAGGGGAAGCCTTCCAGCAGGGCCCCTAAAACCAGAAGAAGATGACATTAACACTACATATTCCCCCCGTGTCCGCCAGTCTCCTCCTTTCCTTGCTTCCCTGCCCTCCTTTCCAGCCTTTGGGATCTGGCAGCCCTAGCGCTGCGCGGCCGGGACGCCAGAGCCGAAGCCGAAGCCGAGGCCGAGGCCGGGGCCAGCCTCCCCACAGGGCGGGTTACGGGCAGGGCAAGGAGGGAGGCGTCAGGCGCATGCGCGCTGGGCTGAGGCGTGCCATGGGGGCGGGGCCTCCAGCGCCGGGCGCGGGCTCAGCCCGGTCACCACCGCCGCTGAGGGGAGAGAGGCGGGGCACTTACCCAGCCCCAGCACAGGGATGTGCGAGCCGTTAGCGAGGCGCAGCGTGGGGAAGCCCCGCGCCCAGGTGGCCATGCCGAGCCGCGTCCCCATCAGCCCGCCCCCTGCGCCGCCGCCGCCGCCCCCCCTCCCGCCTGCTGTCGTAAAGAGCGCCGCAAAGCGAGGGCGGCGTGGTTGGCGGCAGCCGGGTGGTCGCCGGCGCGAGCCGCAGGTGGGAGAGCGGCTGCGCCGCGCGCCAGGATCGGTGCCCCCTGCCGGAGGGGCGGGGCGTGGCCGGGGTGGCGTCGGCTGCCGCGCGCGCGCGCGCGCCGCCCGCTGGCCCAAGGAGCCGGGCGGGGCAGCGCCGCTCGCGCGCGGCGGCGGTTGGGGGAAGCTGCTTTGCGCCCTGTGGGGAGGGGCCGCTGTCCTCGCACTGCCCCGCCTGACCCTGCAGGGGTGGGCGGCGGATTCCAGTGGTCGGTAGTCCCGCAGGCGGCCATGCAGGGCATGGGCTGAGGTGCTCTGCTAGCAGCCTTCTCTCTAATTGGTCATCGGCTGTGTGTGCAAAAATTCCTCTGTGTGCACAAAAAACTGCATTGTGTGTGCTGATGTTAGCACTGCTGAGGCATGCCCTGTTTTGTGTGCTCGGGTTTCACAAGTGGTGTGCAGGGCCATCCCTGGGGATGCAGGGCCCCGGGCGAATTGCAGGGTCCCCACTTATGTCCCTGGCACTGGGGGCAGGGCCTTGCTCTGGCGCTCCTATGCCAGGCACTGGGCAAGCCAGCCAAAAGGGTGGCCAGGTTCAGCACTGCCACCACCCCCCAACCCTCCCCAGCACATGCCCTCCTCTCGGCTGTGTGCCAGAGCAGTGGGGAGCCATGTGGGCCCCATGCTGCTTCCTGTCCCCTGCCTGCAGCTCCAGCACAGAACAGCACATGTGCCGGGATGGACAGCTCTGAACCTGGATGCTCTTTTGGCCAACTCATCCAGTCCCTGCATGGTGGGGGGGTGTCTGCGGAGCAGGCCCCCCAAAGCATGGGGCCCTGGGTGGCAGCCCTGCTCGCCCTACCCTAGGGACGCCCCTGCCTGTGCACACGTGCTCACAGCTTAGAGGGAACAGTGCCTGACATCTGTTTCCTTCTTGTAGGTTACAGGGTCATCCTCTGTGCAGGCACCTGCTCCACTCCTGGCACGAAAATGCTGTATCTGATTGGGCTGGGGCTGGGAGATGCCAAAGATATTACAGTGAAGGGGCTGGAGGTTGTAAAGCACTGCCACAGAGTCTACCTGGAGGCCTACACGTCGATTCTCACTGTAGGGAAGGAAGTACTGGTAGGTTTATAGGGCACTGAATTGGAAAGCTTTATTCTGTTATTCAAAAAGGGTGTAACAGGAGAGCCGGGGTACAGTGGATCAGGAACTTACCAGGAAAAATAATGATGCAGCTCATCAGAAGAAAGAATGGTAAAGTGTCTTTAGGAGGGCAAATATGATGCTGACAAACCAGCAAGCATTTTATACGAGTAACTTGCCTCTGATTTGTTAATTCACAGGAAATTCCAGTATTTCAACACTTGGGGTTTTTTAATCCCAAATTGGGGCAAAATCTAAACAAAAACTTTCCATGGAACAGAAAGTTAGAAAGCTGGGAGCTCAGAAATGCTTAAAGATTTCATTAGGTGAGTGGAACTTTTGAAGCAGTGTGTTAGTACCAAAGAAGTGTAAATTCTAGTGCACAGAGCTGTCACACACTGGGTTGCCTGTGACTCCACTGGCCCACACTATAAAATCTGTACGGTTTGTTAAGCTATCAAGTGTTAAAGTAATGCTAAGTAGTATTACTCCCTAACTTCAGTAAAAGCAGGAGCTGCTTTGCATCTCTTTCTGTGTGCCCCCACAATGCCTCTAGCACAGTGGAAAACCCAGTGTTGTTGACTTTTAAGCACTACCACTAAACAGATATTAAATAATACTTGTGTTTTGTTTCTCAGTCCAAATACTCTTCCTCTTTTCTGAAAAACTCCAAAGTTCAAACAACATGATTTGCTGGTTAATTTTCATCAACCCAACTTAAAATAACATGTGATAAAGCTTTTGCATATTGACTATCTAGGTTGGCCTTCAAATTGTTGGAAGAACTGTGTGGATCTTGCCAATTTCCAGAGGGGTAGCTGTGTTTATCTAGTTCTGCAAAACAAGCAAGGAGTCCAATGGCACTTAAAGACTAACAAATGTATTTATTGCATGAGCTTTTGTGGGAGAAAATCCCACTTTGTCACATGCTTTCTTCAAAGTGTCTGATGAAGTGGGATTTTCTCCCATGAAAGCTCATGCGATAAATAAATTTGTTAGTCTTTAAGTGCCACAGGACTGCTTGTGTGTGTGGATCTTGTAACCAAGAGCTCACTTGTTAGGGCGATGTCCTAGGGTATGGGAGGTATGTGAAAAGCCCTTACTTCAAATCAGCCAGAGCATAGATATGAAAACAGCCCACATGGCAGGTCTTCCCCATCCCACATAAGTTCTTGTAACTGTGTTATTGATTATTCTGGGAGGCATGCACATTCCCCTGAAAAATGACCAGTTTTATCACCCTTGACTGTTTCTTGTACAAGGCCTGATCTGGCTGGCATACTGTCAGGTTCCACAGGAGAGAGAGAAGGGGGAATTTAAGTATGAGAACCCCACCCAGGGTTGGCATGAGCCAGTCCCTAAGCTGCAGGTTAGCTGGTGGTTGTGCAGAGGCCTATGAACTGGGACTTGAGACACCAGGTGCACAATAGTTTTATGAATGTCACACCTAAATACTGGTTTTAGGTGCCCGAAGAGGTGGTGGGGTGCCTCAATGCCTTTGCTGGTTTGGCCTTGTGGTGGGCAAATTTTTTGACTCGAGGGCCACATCTATGTAGAAATTATATGGCAGGCAAAAAAGGGTGGCCACGAAGCATTGCTGCTTACGACTAGGAGCAGCTCTAGTCAAAGTGCCACAGCACCCATGAGGTAGGTAGGATTAGGACGGTAAGTGGTTCTTGCACCACACTGAAGGGCCTGATGAAAAGGTCCAGCTGAGCCTTGTGCAGGCCACAAGCTGTAGTTCACCCACCCCTTGTCTAGCCCAACATCATACTGGAGGTAGGTGGCAGAACAGAGTATTGAACATAGGTCTACCAGAGTTCAGGCAATGGCCAGGACCATTAGACCACCCTTCCTCATGGAAACACTGTTCTTTTAGGTTGTTCTGTGCCCACTGTTACACTATTTTTCTTGTTTTTTCTCTGTCCTTTATCAGTCAATAGCACAGCTGGAAGTGATATCTCATTTTCTGCCAAATCAGACTTCCTAACCTCAATTGGCTAAACAATTATGTTTATTTCTGTTGCTCCCAAAAAAGTGCTAAGTGGCTTACAAAATTGAAAGACATGACAGGGCCCACTGCCTTGAAGAAGCTTACTATCTAGTGTAACAACAGTACTTGCACAGAATGATGAAACTTTAGTTATAAGAATGTACAAGATAGTCACCAAACATCCTAGAACTGAACCAAGTGTTATGGTTCCTGGGTGAGCTCCTGATCCTGTAAATGTCACACACATGCTTAATTTAAAGAACACATTTAGTCCCATTGATTTAAGTGGGATTGCTCATTTGCTCAAAGGTAAGTGCTTGTAAGGATCAGAGGCTAATTTATCAACATGCATGGAAAGATATTCAGCATGCAGAACCAGAGTTGGAGGGTTAATCTGAAGTGCAGAGAAACCAAGCGTCATCTGCTGAAGTCTCCTTCCACTGGGGATACAAATAAAGAATGGTTTAAAGTCTCATTAATTACAGCATGTTATAGAAAACCTCGGTTATAGTACAGTTTTAGCTGATGTCTGATCTACAAGCTGTTTCATTTTACTTCAATGTCTAGGAGGAGTTCTACGGGAGAGAATTGATTCTGGCTGACAGAGAAACAGTGGAACAAGAAGCAGATGATATTTTAAAAGATGCTCATGTCTGTGATATTGCTTTTCTTGTAGTTGGTGATCCATTTGGGTAAGAGGCAACATTTTGATTATTTTCCAAAGGGATAGCTGTGTTAGTCTAGTCCAGCAAAAAAACAACAAGGAGTTGTGTGGCACTTTGAGACTAACAGATTTATTTTTTGCATGAGCTTTCATGGGAGAAAATCTCACTTCCTCAGATGCTTCGAAGATGGGTGAACTTACAGAAGGGAATGAAACTAAATGCAAGGGGGTGTAAAACATAGGATCGGGTCATACAGTAACAGCAAATCAGAGCAGTTGTTAGGTTCAAACCATGGGAAGCTTTCTGACTTGGTCATTTGGCTAGGGGAAGAGGAGGTTTCTCATGTTATCTTAATTTTCTTGCTTAGGAAAAGAAGCCATTTTCATAAACAGTAAAAGTAGGCCACATGCATTTTCTTACACAATTGACTACATTTGAATTTGATAAAAGTATAAATAAATAGTTTTCACTTTTAGTCTTGTTTTCAGTTCTTGCACCCGAAACAGTTTGCAAAACATTCTTATCAGATAGGAGCACAGATCCACCAGCTCTCACATAGTCATATAAAATTTCCCTTCAACAGTCAAGTGATAACTGTAAAATTAATTGCTCATATTCAAGCTGCTCTTCACAAAAACCCTATTGTTTTAGATTATATCAGCTTAGCAGAAGTTGTTTTAGGCTATTATAAAATCAAGAAAGGCAGTTGGTTTGTATTTTCAGTTGATTTTTAATTAGATACTGGTGTTAGTTGCACACACTTTTGTTTATATCTGTTCTAGTCTTTAAGGACAGCTGGATCATTATAAATGTCTTATCACTTTGGCTTATTAAGCCTCTTATTTCTCTTTCTTATTCCTGCTGGAAGCTATAGCCTGTTTCTGTCACCAGAAGGATGTCCTTCTGCCTGTCTCATCAATCTGTAATGTCAGGCATACAGAAGAGCTCTTTGTCACCAGCTGGTGATCCAAGAATTGTATCACAGTTTTCAGGGGCATAATAAAAATTAGATCATTGAGCACACGGTTTGGGGGAGTGGGAGATTGTAAAGGGGAGGAGTAATTTATGTACATATGGGCCCCAGGGAAACATTAGAAGACAATTTCTTTTTTTTTTTTTTAAACTATGTAGCTGCAGATGATGCTGGTTATTTAGAAATAGTGAAGTAATTATACTTTTAATGTGTACAGCCATTCTAATCAAGGTTTAAGTTAAAGGTGCCTCTTGCTGTTTGATCCAGAAATAAATTCAGTCATACAAGCCAAATGATGACTGTCCATCAAAAACAAGTTGGAGATTACGTGGGGGGGGGAGTGTCACCTGGCCTGCTTCTGCAAATATACCAAGGTTTATATTAGAAACATACATTATAATATATAGAAACATGTAATTTTTATTATAACACTGCCTTGTAAAAGTATGAAGTATTTTCTTGAACTTTTATTTATGGTGTCTAAATGTGCAGACTTTTAGGCCCCAATTCTATAGTCAGATCCATGTAGATTCATTTTAGTGTCTGTGTGCAGCCCTACTGGCTTCACCAAGCGCTCATAAGGGAGGATGTAAGGGTCCTGCTGTGTGGGGCTGGAAGGGAGGGGAACCATATTGCGGAACCAAGACCCTAAGATCTAATTCCAGGCAGCTTTGAAGTTAGTTGATGATGATGTTGGTCCAGAGCATTGTACAGTGTATTATAGAATAGTTAGAGAGAGGCAACCCAGTGCCTCTTTCCTTTTGCCCCCTCCAAAAAAAAAAAAAAGCAGCTTACTGTTCAGAGAGGTAGAGCATCCAGAGCTACTAGTTCACAGCACTGCAGAAAAACAGACTACTTAAGTGCCTCATGGATTAAAACCAGGCAGTCAAGTTCAGAAATTCATTGATGGTCATTTGAACTGTGGCCAAATCATGTGGAGATGGGGGAAACTTTGCAAACAAGAAATGAGACTAAGGATCTCACAATAACTCTTCAGTCTATTAATATATAAACTGTTTATACTAAATCTGAAGGAAATAAGGTTTAATTTTTAGCTAGAGATATAAAATTCACAAAGATTGCCACACGTTAACCATTTATAAGATAGCCACTATGGTCCACAGTATGTATTTCTGTCAGTCAGTGTTTGCACTCTCATGAGTGTTGAAGGCAACTTACTGATGACCAGTGTTCTGAAGTTTAATGCACATCATTTCAAATGTTTCTTTCTTCCTAATTGCTCCAAGCTCTCCTGCTCCCTATGGTGTCTATGAGATGACTGGTTGCTTCTAGTAACAAAGGGCAGGAATTGTCTTATCCTGTGAAAAAACCCTGTGGGAGGGTGACAGAGGAGCCAGGAAACTCCAGAAGTTGACCACCATAGTTCTCAAGTAATCTGTCCTTCCAGAAGGAAAGGTTTAGTGAGTACAAGGAGGAGGAGTGTGGCCTTTTAGCCCCACAGGTAGAGCCCTGTACAGATACAAATACATGGATCTGTATCCGATGTGCATCCGCAAGAAATGGTCCACGGATATCCTTGTTGTATCCACGGATGCGGATATCCACATATTTGCAGGGCTCTAGGTCTGTGCAGATAAAAAAAAATGTGGATCCGTGTCTAATCTGCATCCACAAGAAATGGTCTGTGGATATAATACGGATATCTGCGGATTTGCAGGGCTCTATCCACAGGTGAGGAGTGCTACTGTTTGGCTGATACAGACACATTCATGCAAGAAGCAGTTATACTGGAATTTTTCAAGTTCCAGAGGGGTAGCCGTGTTTAGTCTAGTTCAGCAAAACAAGCAAGTAGTCCTGTGGCACTTTTAAAGACTAACAAATTTATTGCATGAGCCATGGGAGAAAATCCCACTTCATCAGACGCTTTGATATATTTTTTTTCTCCCATGAAAACTCATGTGATAAACAAATTTGTTTGTCTTTAAGGCTATGTCTGCATCTAAAAGTTTAGTTCAGACTTGCTTAGTCCAAACCAAGCAGTGCCTGATTAGTTTGAACCAACCATGGCTTTTTAGTTCAAACTAAAAAAAAGTGGCTAATTGAACTAACTGCTTAGTTCAAATTTATTTAGTTCGAACTAGCAGAGCTACATCATGAGTCCGAACTAAGATTGAACTGAGCATTGAGCTTGAATTTACCATTCAAATTTACTAGTTCAAACTAAGATAAGCTAAGATTTTTACTGCAACTAGGCAAAGTCTAGTGTAGAAAGGGAGCAGATTAGTCTGGATTAAGCATCCTTAATCCAGACTAGTTTGCTAGTGTAGACATATCCTAAAAGTGTCACAGGACTCCTTGGCTATGTCTATACTAGCAAATTAGTTTGCATTAAGGAGCCTTAGTTCGAACTAGTTGGTTCAGCTGGTTAGTCCAGACTAACAGCTTGGTTTGAATTTATGTCAAACTTTAGTTCGAACTAGAATGATGTAGTCATGCTAGTTCAAGCTTACTGCCATTTTTCAGTTAGTTCAAACTTCTAGTTTGAATTAGCCATGCTTTTTTAGTTTGAACTAAAAAACTGCAGGTAGTTTGAACTAATTTTGAACTACTTAGTTCATACTAAGCAAGTCCAAACTAAGCTCTTAGGTGTAGACATAGCCCTTGTTTGTTTTGCTTGAATTTTTCATTTCTTTTCCACTGTTAATGGTCCACTTGCTGTTGTATCTGCAGCAGGGTTAGGATATGTTAATGTGAACCAGGCAGCCTTCGTCATCATGTCAGACGATGCAGTGACAGAAATAAGTACATGTCCTCTTGCATCCAATTTATGTGAGGGTTTCCGTCATTGCTACTGCCTGCAAAGCTGCTAGTGGTGCTAGACCAGTGGTGGGGAAAGTGATATTGTAGAAAAGGGCAGAGGGCTTCCTCCCTGAGGCCCCCTGCTACAGTTGGCTGAGTCTCTGTTAGCATACTGCCTGCAGCTGTGCTGCAGCCCTTGCAGAATGGCCTAGTGGGAAAAGAAACTGTTCGGAGCAGAGTTCAGTAAGTAAAGCCAGCTGTTCCCCTGATTCACAAAGTCCTCCAGAGTCCTTACGCCTTGGATATGGAGAAAAGGGGACAAGACCAAAGAGCCAGCCCCATGCTTTCCCACAGCAAATGTACTTGGATCTTTTTGCTGATGGAAGTGTAGGTGAGGAGGAAGCTTAGCGGTTTATGAGGGAGCTTTGAAGGCCTGGATTACCTAAATTCTCCTAGGAATTGTACTCCATCTTTAGCAGTATGCCCAGACTTCCCAAAATTCAGACCCTTCTACTAAGGGCTAGTCTACACTTAACATTTACAGCAGCACAGTGCAGTATGACTTAGTTATGGTGTAGGCGTGCTTGGGTAGTAGCTATGTTGTTTTGGTGGAAGAGAGCTCTGTCACTGACATAGTAAAACCAACTAAATGAGCAGCAGTAGCTAAGTCAGCAGGAGAGTTCTCCTGCCAACACTGCTCTGTTCGCACAAGTGCTTATGCTGACAAAACTTACGTTGCTGTGAGGGTTCCCCCCCCCCCCAGCATCTGTAAAAGATAAGAGACATAGAACTTTAAGTTGCTACCAAAAGTTACTTTAAAAAGTACGATACATGCTAATTTTGTATTTGTGACCTTGAAAAAGGAACTGGGAGCTGTGAACTTCATGTGGGTCCCTGTGCTTTTAGCTCCATTTTTGTTATTTATTGTTACAGTAAAGTTGCACTGCGCTCTTGGCACACTGCATCACTTTACTCATGAAGGATTTTATTTTTACTTTCAAAGCAAGCTTTGTTGATGGTTATGCTCAGCCACTATGTTTTGTCAAAAGTAAATCCATTCTTTCCTTACTGCAGGGCCACAACACACAGTGATCTTGTTCTGCGTGCAGTAAAGCATGGGATACCGTACAGGGTTATTCATAATGCTTCCATAATGAATGCAGTGGGCTGCTGTGGTTTACAGGTAACTCTCTTGTATGTAATGTTCTACAATTCATGATGTGAGAACCAACACTCTGAAACTACTGAAAGACTGCATGATGAAATTTAAATATTTAAGGGACACAGCTGTAAAAATTCTGGCAAATTTTCAGAATGTGTTAACATTTCCTTTTCAGCTTGTTCCATACATTTATCACTATGTAACCTAGGCATTTTGCTTTACAAGTATTATGTGAATAAATAGGTGTCAATTCTGGTTTCTCTCCTCATGAACAAAACTAGGGAGTATTTTCTAGGTATATCATAAGTAAAGCACTGTATATGGGCTTACTGCATGTCATCTGCTACGGTGAAGTTGTTAATTTTCAATGACATTGTTAGCCCCTTGAGAAATACACCCTCGATCCAAAAAAAAAAAAAAAGGGAAGGGGGAGCAGGCCACAAACTCAGATTAGAATTCGTGTCAGATATCTGGCATTAGACACATCTTTGAGTTGAGTTCTTGAACTGACCATCAACTGTTTGATTTGTCTGTCAACAGTTAAGGGATAATTGATTTATTGGGAGGGTGCAAGAATAAGAGACACGTAACTTAAATATTTTTTTGTTAGAAATTAGTCTGCTGCATGTCCCATAGGTTACTTTCCTGAGCCTCCAAGGCCCAGAATAACCAGAGACGTATTTTAAAATGTTACAGAAAAGAGCTTGCTATTATGGTCTGCTCTGCCTTTCCTGTAAAATCTTCCATATGTTCCCCTTCCCACTCTTCTCCCTCTCCCAGGTTCCCCAATCAAAGAATCGACTGCTAGCAGCTACATAGTTTGAGGAAGAAAAGAAAATAGTTCTAGTCTCCAAGGTTCAAGTTAAAATATTTTCATTTCATATTTTTAGGACAAATTGGTGCTTGTCAGATGGAGGGCTCTCAGAACTCCCTAACTAATTGTTGAACACGGTTGTAGTACTAGAAACAGTTTTCAGGCCGTGTAACTACTGTAGGTCTGGTTTCTCTGTCTCTCACAAAGTTAAGGCATTGATGATCTAATTGATGTCCATCAAGCAAAAGCTAGCCAGCTTCCTTTCATAGGCAGAGAGGTTCTAGACACCTATCACATAGGAAAAATGCTAGACTAACATTTCTTGTCACTAATCATATACGTATTGGCCATCTACAACTTTCCTGTCTGTTGTTCTTGTTCCCCAGTTGAGTAGACATACGCCTGTTAGCTTTGATTGTGTTAGATTGCTAAAAATGTGGCTGCAGAGGCAGTGAGGCATGCTACCCAATCAAATACAATCCCATCTATAGCTCTAGGTGGTTAGCCTGCCCCTCTGCCTGTGTGGTCATGGCTACACTGCTGTTTTCACTACCTTAGCTCAAAGCTAGCGTAGCTATGACCTACCAAAATTCAGCGGCAGTTGGCGGGAGTTACACAAGCATCGACTTTGTAGCTTCCCTTTGGTGCACTGTCTTTACTGCACTTCACCTGTGGGAAATGCGTTCCTGTCGAAACAGCGCTATGCCACTTGAGGGTGTGGTTTTATTATGTTGATTTCCAGATCAGCTGAGCATGTCTTTACCAACCTCTCGGTCAAGTTGGAAGAATGGATTAACAGTGGAATATTTGCCACAGTCAGTGTAGATATGCCCCCAGTCTACCTGAGTTGGAAATTATATCTCCAGTTCCAATATAGACATTACTATACTGATAGAAATGTTTGAGCCCTGTCTGCACTAGCATGAGTTCTGCACCACCATTATGCTAATGTATGGTTGGCCACAGGGGACACAACCCATGATCTTAGAAGTGTAATAACTTTCCCCAAGTACTTTTGCTCAACACCTGCCTGTTGCTGTAAGGGGAGGTCCGATTATTTTTTAGGAAGGAAGTAGACTTTTGGTGTTAAAATCTGCATATTCAGTAGACAGGTGGTAATTATCACATGGCTGCACTTAATGGGTAGGTTAGCGCAAGGGTTGGCTCCTTTCGCCTCTGTTTTATGGTGGTGCACAGCTTGTCTCTACAGTCAAAAGTTGGCAGTTGGTTCCTACTACTTGTTAGCATGCAATGGTCTTGCTTTCTGTGTCCGTAGGAGAGAGATGGCAGGGCTTACCCTCCAGTCCAACCCCTGATAGTGCAGGTGCCTATATTAAAAATCTGTAGTATTTCTGAAAATTTGTCCAATCTTGTAGCTTTTTTTTTCTTTTTTTTTTTTTTAACCAGGGGAGCGTGGGGGGAGCGGGGCAGGAAATCTAATGCTCCTACTGCGAGGCAGTTTGTAGTGGGGACTGCCCTTAAAATAATCCATGCTATAGACCAGGGGCAGCCAAGCTTGTGGAACTCAAGAGCCATACAAGTTGATTATTAAACCTTTGAGAGCCACACAGAGGCATGTAGGCATATACTTTTACCTACTCCAGAATTACTAAGTTTAAAATTCATTGCACACTTTATCATAAAAAGAGGACAAATATTGATCTTACTGATGTCAGATTCCAATAATTACTTAAGGTTACCATGAAAACTAGGCCTATAGGTAAAAACTGAGCTGCTGCTCGATGTAGAAGACTGCAGGCTAGTGGAGAGTTTTTTAAAATCCCAACCATGCTGCACTTCTCCCCACAGTCTAGACCCCCTCCTGAACTCCCAGGCTGGGGCTGCTTTCCTAAATTGATTTGCTGACGTTCTTCCAGGAGCCACAGTTTTTCATTCAAGAGCCACATGTGGCTCCTGAGCCGCAGTTTGGCCATGCCTACTATAGACCCCACCTGCATGTCTCTAAAGAATTGTCTTTGGTTTTTGTTTTTTTTTTAATCCAATACTGAGGGTATTTACTGTGAAGGAAACATGGGTTATTCACCCTTGCAGTAGTCCTTTTCGGTCTCAGCCTGGGAGGGGCTTCTCATAAATCAACATATTGTCATTCTTGTGAGAAATATCCTGGAAATCATGATTCTGGTGTATTACAGGAAAGGACCGTAATCAAACCAAATATTTAAATCTTCAGTGTTTCTTGAGGGAGCAAACAAACAAAAAAGGGAAGGTCAAAGCTGACAAAGCACCTGTCATTTATTAAAAGTTAGATGTCTTGTGGCACTTAAAGACTAACAGATTTATTTATCGCATGAGCTTTCATGGGAGGATATCCCACTTCGTCTGGTGCTTTGACGAAGTGGGATATTCTCCCACAAAAGTTCATGCGATAAATAAATCTGTTAGTCTTTAACTGCCACAAGACTCCTTACTTTTTTTTGCTTTACTAGACTAACACAGTTGCCCCTTTGGAACTTTTATTAAAAGTTGTGACTTCCATCCTCCCTTAACACTCTCCGCTTCTTTATTTTCATAATTGTCACCTGTCGTGAATTTGTTTCATTTGTTTTCAGAGGTGTTACAGAAGAGGTTTGGGTTTTTCGTCTTTTAACGTGGTCTTGATACAAAAACTTCTTACTCTACTAGTGAAAAACAGGAAACACCTTTATAGATTGTACTTATGGTTTTCAGAACAATGAGCTGTAGCTGCTGATTAGATTCTGTCTGGATGAAATGCAGCTACCACTCAAGCTGCTCACAAAATATCTTTTATATGATGATCTTTCTGTGCAGCAAACAACATGTTGTCCTTTGCATATTCTTCCTGAATTATTGATGTTAAGGGAAAGCATTCTGGCATTACACACAAGTTCTTGTGTACTGATTTCTACAAAGATGATGCTGAAAGTTACAAACTACAAATCACAGCATAAGCTAAAGTTGGATGTACCGTTTCAGGGACTAAAAGAGCAGAAATGTATTGTTTTGCTATTTTGTAAATCAAATGCTCTTTAAAAGTAAAATATTCTGGAAGGCAAAAAAATGTGCATTCATTCTGGAAACATCTCCTGTGGACTCTAGATGTAAGCTACTAATATGGAGAAGCTCTGTGATAACAAATGGAAACTGCATATAGTAAACAGGTTAAAGCAGCTCTTGCTGTAGTTCATAGCACACATTTTCTTTAATGCAGAGCTTTTGAAAAGCTCTTTCTCTGCAGTTTTTGATAAGTCATCTGGAACTTTCTGGGAGCTGGGCCAACAAGGCACATTGCAAGACAAGTACATGTTCTAGTTATGTTGCGCCAAAGCCTCAAGACCCTGCCTGTGCCCATCTCTTCACCCTGTTGTGTTCTGTCCTACTGTTTGCAGCATCAGGCTTTTCAAGATCAGGAGAATGTTTGTTTTATTTTTTCCAAAATGAGTTAAAACAGGACAAACTAGCCAGAAGGGTTGGGGGAGGGGAATATATTGTGTGTGAATTGTTACTGAAACCTAGTTGGCGGGGGGGGAATCATCTCTGCATTGCCCTATGGATTCTGAACTGTGGAGTAAGATGGTCTCAGTGGTATTCATTAATGCAGTGTCACCGTTTCTGACACTAAGCACCATGCAGAAGGCCCTGCAGTTCTCACGTAGATTATCTTGCCAGGGAGGGGGTGCAGTCTATAGCTTTCACATAGCACTTCTGCCAGTTAGCGTCTGTTAGAGAACTGCAGTTTTCCTCCCCAGCAGCTGGTTTGGCAGTACTGGGAAGCCAAGTGTTTTGAGTGGTGACTTCAGCTCTTCCTCTGCTCTGGGAAAGAGGTGTGGCCTCAGCTATACTTCTTGCCATGACTGTACACTGGGTAGCATGCAGGTGCACTGAAGGGAAGGGTCCTTGCTGTCTTACTCAGTCTTCAGTTCTTCCCTTGCTCAATTTTTCACTGCTGAGGAAAAAATGGCTTGCAGTTTTCCCCTCCCCAGAAGGCTGCAGTAGAAAAGCTGTTGTAACATAGAAGTGGGAAGAAACGGTGGCCAAATTGTGGGGACAGCTATAAAGACTGGGACCTACAAAGAGTGGGACAGGAAGGGAGAGGCTGACTAACATGAGCCAGAGAGTAGAGAGAGAACAGAAGAATGAGGGAAGGGAACAACTAAGAGTGAGAGGCTTTGAAAAGATGGAGAAGGAAAAACATAAGCAAATTGCTCTAATTCTAACGTGGTGTTGCTTTTGGCAACTGCATCCAATCGCTGTCACCATTAATTAACTGAAAATTGGCCTTATGTGCACACTTCTTGCACCACTTTTAATTTATAATCCCCTTACCATTTGAAAGAGGGAGTCTTTCCCTCTTCGTAAAGCCAAAACTAAATGAATGCCCTGGTGTGCTCTAAAGAGCCAGTACACGGGAAGCAGTCCAGCCCTAGGCTGTCTGCAATATAGTGTGTTGCAGCAGTTTTTCTTTCATGCCCTTGCTGCACTACCAAAGGTCTTTGTGGAAGGCATGGCTCAAACTGGTCCTGTTGCATAACCTCCCTTCCCTGCTTTAGGAGCTGCTTAACTCCTCAACCGCTGACCTTCCAACTAGTGCCATTCATCTCTTCTTCTTTTCTTTTTTTAACTGACTAATGTGACTAGCAGCTACAGTAACAAGAGCCATTCAGCTCTGAGAAAACAGTATTGCCAATTACCTTTTTTAAAAAAATGCTTACATAACCAGGAAAAATGCTTTCATTCGGCCATTGAGTTTGTGCTGGGACAAACAAAGTGACCGGTTTGTTTGCACTGCTTTCCATTGTATATTGTTGGAGGCAATCTGATCTAGCAGAGAGGGCACTGGACTGGGAGTTAGGAGACCCGGCTGCTCTTCCTGGTTTTTAGTAGTTGTACTGTAACAAATAAGCATACAGGTTTGTTTATACCATTGACAAACTTGTAAAGTTCCTCCCATTTCTGAGGATGCAGTTTCACTAAGACTTAGTGAAGGAAGGGTCTCTGCCACAATTTACTGAGAAGCAGTGCTCTGAGAAATAACAGAATTGGATTTATTAGTAATGGGAACTGGGCTGTTTTACCTCCTTGGTCTCTAGTTCCAATGTAGCTCAGGTCAGCAGTCAGCCCAGAGAGTGGTGTAGTAGTTAAAGGAGTGATCAGCCTCAGAACTGTCACCAACCAGTCATGTGAAGTGAGGTGGTTATTTCTGTCCAGTTCATAGTGGGATGGTTGTCTCTGTTGCAGATGTCATCACCCCATCTCAGACCACCCCCTTCTTTGATGTCTGGTGGAAGGGAAAGCTGCTCTCTTCTGTCTGTACTTGGCCACCAGTGGTGGGCAGGTAGCTTCTAAATTACATTCAAACCTTTTGCAGAGGAGATGACTCCTGATATGGTAGTGAATGATCACCTGATTGTTTCAGGTATCAGCCAGTGGGCTTGTCTGTTGATGGTAGGCCCATAGCTGCAAATGGAGTTGCTGTGCCAGTGACTATAGAAGGATGCTGCTAATCTGTCTGGGCTCACCCTTTAATGATCCCAGTCATGTTGGGAGGACAGTTCAGATTATTAGAGAATTTACCTCACTGACAGGTCTGATAGCTAAGCATCTTTCGATGCTGCTCATTTCCCAGGCTCATCTTACATATGAGGCTTGAGGGCTAGGTATTTCCAATCTGGAGGTAGAATGTATGCAGCAGTTACAATGCACAACACTGTAATTTCTTGTCCTGTTAACTTTGCTGGCCCACTTCTGCCTGTTTTTAATAACTACAAAAGCACACTTCAGCAGAGAAACTGAACATTTATTCATTTACCGAAGTATTTGTAGTTCATGCTTTAAGGCAAGTAGATAATTAATGAAGCTTTAATATTAAAGGCTAATCTAATTACAGATTATAAACTTTAATATAAAAAAAAGGATGAGTATAAATCCAGCTTGTTTCAACAGCTTCTAGTCGTGTCTGGTACCAAATGGAGAGGAGCTAGCCAAAAACAACATTCCACCCCCCTCCCCCATTTCTATATGGGCCTCTAAAACTTAAAAATTAAATCAATACCTTCTCCTTTTGTGTGACTGTTTTTAAGTTTACCACTAAGACTTCACAGTTATGAAATGTGAATTCATGTCTTTGAGTTGAAGTGTAGTATTTAAATGAGGAAATAGTTTGCGTAATATGCCAAGAACCATTGAACACACTGTCCTCTTCTCAGCATGAATAGGTAACACTTGGGCAACAGTTCCCTAGAAAATTAATTTTGAAGCATCACAAAAGTCAGAGCTGAACTAGATGGCCATTTAGTACTGCTTTGTCAAATCATGAGCACAGCTCCTTGGCACTAAATGGCCAGAGAAATCCCCAGGTGGCATAGAACTATCCTAATGTTTTCTGTGTAACATTTAAAGAAAGGAGGGTGAAGAAGGTGCAGCTTCTGGTTCTCTGCTAAATGCAGATAGAAGCACCTCCCCCTGTCCCAGGCTCAAAAAGCAGCTCTACACCCACATATTTCAATCTATTTAACTATTTCTTGTCTGTTAGCAGCTATGAGGCAGGTGCTGGGGTGCCAGAAAAGAAATCATTGGAGAGTTCCAAGCCTGGGACAGGGAGAAGAGCTTTGAACAGAGAAGGGGATGTTGCACTCCTTTCTTAGCTTCTATGTAGGGTTTAAGTAAAGGGAGCTGTGGCAGCATTGTATAAGGAAAAGGGGCATGGCCCCACATATCCCTGGCTGTGGAAGCCAGGCCCTTCCCTATATCAGGAAGCTGTAAATCCATCTTTTTTTGCCCAATTCTGGGCCTACACTGACAACAACATTACTAAACTCAGATCTTGAAGATGTTCCTACCTCTCAAGGTGAGACAGTAAACAAATCAGCATTTTGTTCTTATCTCCTCTTGCCTTTCAAATCAAGTTAGCAGAGTTGATGAATAAATGTGTGCTCCAAACTCTGCAACTCAAGCTGGGATCTTAAAGCCACTTTGAGTTATTTCCTGTGCATACACTACCACCATTAATAAAGACCTTTGGGTCAAATTCTACCTATCATTAAGTCTCAGGAACATATTTCTATTCTATGCTGTCCCTTCCACTGGATTGTCCTCCTGGAACAAATTACAGAACTGTAACAAATAGCTCCATGGCCCACTGGGAGAAGAGTGCCACTGTACAAGGGCAAGACTGAAGGACAAGTGAATGCAATTGTCACTGTGTCCATCTGCAGTTATTTAATTATGTGCAACACATACACAGTATATCTAGTTGTATCCCATCTTCTAATCTTCATGGTATTGGCTGTTTCTCTAGAGTCTAAAGTTATTTGAACAGGGACAGCATCTTCACATACAGCACCTTGAGGCCCTCCTTCTCTGAGCACTATTTTAATACAAGTATCACAAGAATAACTTATCCCAAAGCCTCTAGAAACACCACACTGATATTGCAGATGCTACCGCATTATCGGGGGCTGCCTACCAGCTTCCTAATAGAGTTAGAAAACAATGTTCTTGATACTTACAGTTTTGCTTGAGTTTTTCAGTATGGCCCAAACTGCCTTAACTGGGGAGTTTTGCCTAAATAAGGACTACATGACTGTGTCCTCTTAAGGGTAAAAGGAATATTGAAAGCTGATGAAGAACGGTGACCAGAATTAAGAGCTGTATACAAGCCTTAGGAGGCAGCCTCATAACTCATTCTTTAACATGCATCACTGCTAAGAGGATGGCAGACCTTTTCCATAGCAGAGAGGGCGACTTTGTTTCAGGCTTAGATTTAAAAAAAAAGTCACGTTAATGCATTAGCCCAGTCCACGAAATACAAGGATTGCAGTGTAGAAAGGGGTGATCAGGACACTTTTTAAAAACAAACAAACAAAAAGTATTAAGTTATTCTTCACTGCATAAGCAACAAAAACTTTGTCTAAAACAATGGTTCCCAACCTTTTTCAGGCCAGGGACCCCTTTATAACAAAAAAAACCAAAAAAAAAAAATCATCTTTGCAGCCCCCTGGCTGATTGTGTAACTTGGCCTACGCAGGCAGACTCTGGCCCACGCTATTTTGGCGGCGCCAGTGAGCAGCACTGCCACCACCATAGCTCATTTTGCTGGGGAGCCGAGCCACAGTGGCTATGGCCCGCTGCTCTTGCCCTCCCAGGGAGCTGCTGTGGCCCCGTCCCCCAGCCGGGATCCGGCCATGGACAGGGAGAGGCAACTCTGGCGGGGAGCATTGGGGCTGCAGCTGGATTCCAGCCCTGGTAGGGAGAGGCTCTGCAGACCCACTGCAACATGTCCCTGGACCCCAGGTTGGGAACTACTGGTTTAGAAAATACCCTTTTATAGCAGGGTGTCTGAGGTTCAGTCAGATGCTCCCTTCTTAAACAGGTTCAAGATTTCCTAGCATTTTAGTTCTGTCAAACCTTAGTTTTGTCTGTTTAATTTGTAGGAATCATTGTAATCCCCACTTAAGTAATTTCTTCTTTGCCTGTGGGTGGGTTGTCTTGTTTCTGTTTTTAGTTGTACAACTTTGGAGAAACTGTCTCTATAGTCTTCTGGACTGATACATGGAAACCAGAAAGCTTTTTTGACAAGATCAAGAAAAACAAGCAGAATGGAATGCACACGCTCTGCTTACTTGGTAAGGGACATCTGTCTTTGTTCTTCAGTTGCTCTTTGGTACAACAGTCAGTCTCTGGTGATAGACAATACATTTAGAAGAAAAATGTTCAAAGAAAATATTCCAAAAATTGCATCCTTTATATCGCTTATATGGATCCTTCCCTGGCCATATCTTTCACTGAGGCCGGGGATATCTAAAAGAGAATCAAGAAATTTTTAAAAAGTACTTCAATAGAATTCAGCAAGGATCAAACATCTGTATATGCTGTTTAAATGCAGCATGAATTTAAGGACAAGTACATCTCCTGCTTGGATTCGAAATTAGATTGCAATAATTAGAAAGTGTAATCTGTCTGACTGCTTAATTGTTTAGACCTTTAGTAGAAATGATCTTGGAAGAGGCATGTCATATTAGCTAAATTTGTATGGTTTGATTCAGTTACTCATGTTATAGTGTAACCTTTCTTTGTTTGAAGACACTTGAGTATGACAGGGTTACACTGTATACAGAAACACTGTAAAACAAGAATCTAGAACTGATTTTAAATGAGCACCTTCTTCAGCATCCACCATTGTTTTGTTTGTGCTTTCGCTTTGTCCTTATCCTGTAACCCAAATCTTAAACCTCAGTGCTGGAAGCAAATAAGCCTGTGTCTAACTCTTAACATGACAAACGAGGAGTCCTGTGGCACTTAAAGACATGAACTTGGTAGCCTTTAAGTGCCACAGGACTCCTTGTTTATTTTGCTGAAACTAGACTAACCCAGTTGCTCCTTTGAATCTAACAACATGATAAATAGTCCCATTGGTTTCAGTAGGCTTGTTCATGTATGTAAAATTATACATGCTTAAGTGTATGCAGGATTGAGCTCTTGGCTTATGACAGTATCAAAGATGAGACCATTTCCATGTCTCTTGGGCTCAAGCGGGAACTGTCAATACTTAATAAATTAATAGATTAAGTAAAAACATGCATTCTGTGGAGTTTGGAAGTGCCCATAATTTGGAAACAATTTAAGTGTACTAGTGTCATTGCACATTTGACTGATTCTTCACTTGGTTAAAAATTAGATTTTTGGTAACTTTTTATTAAAGAAACATGAACTTCAATTACACTTTTGTCTGCAAACTTCTGAAGTAAATTGAAGGAAGGGAACAGGAGGGAGGTATTTCTCTTTCTTCACATTGCGTCTGTCAGCACTGTTTCCCTTTTCTGTGTGTGGTTTTTTTTTTTTTTTTTTTTTAAACACAACAGCACGGGAGAAGAAAATTTTGTAATTATAAAACCACAAAGTTTTGTGGGGGTGGATTCATGGCAGGCACAGAACTTGTGAAAGTTGGTAATTCAACTGTGTTGAACTTGTTTAAAGGTTAGTAATTCAAATGTGTTCCTTTAATACCACTTGATTGCAGTCATTTTCATACTAGTTTAGTCAAATTACATTAAAGGATATTTCACAAACAAGCAAATGGAACTGATTTGGTAGTACTATAACTTTGACGAATGGTACGTGTAGTTCCCCCAACCTTGTATTTCTTTTGTAAAGGCCAGGCTGTGTCTTTTCCTCAGAATATCTTTGGTAAAGGTTGATGCTAAAAATCTGAGATATTTTAAAGTTGAAAACCTACTCCTAGTTCTACTTTTCTGTATGGTGTTTTTTACATATTGAATACAAACTTAAGATGAATGACACAAGTGTCCTGTCTTTGTATTTATGCAGTGTAACGTACACTGTTTTGAATACTACAAAGTTTAAAAATTGACAGTTAATACAAACTTAAGAAGCATTCTGCTGTTTTGCATATAATTTTCACTGCTGCCCAGGACCAGCCCAGTTGTATAAGGGAGCTAGGCAGTAGCCTGCAGTGCCAGTCTTTAAGGGGTACTAAATAAGACAGAAGTGAATTTTTTCCCCTCTGTTTAAAAATTAATGTTCTCTTAGAATTGGTGAGATGGACCGCCAAAGTCATACTTCACCTAGGGCACGAAAACCACTTGGGTCAGCCCTGCTGCTGCCTGTTGTAGACTTGAGTGCCTGAGAGAGATAATGGAGGACCTGAGACTCCTTAAAACTGCACAGTTGCTGTTTTTTTAAACAAACACCCAAATCCAGAAATTGATTGAAGCAGGAAGTACTGATGATGAACTGGATTTCTCTGTGGTGGTTTAAGTTAATGCTGTAGGTTTATTATGCTTCTTTACCTTCTAACTGTAAAGATGCAGCTGTCCCTAGAATGCAATACATCTTTCAGAAGCTGATGTGATTTAAATATTTTAGAAGAGGATCACAAGAGATCTTTCCATCACATGACACGTGACCAGCACTGTAGTCATTAAGGGCCATGTAACGTTGTTTATTTGCTGTAGAATCCTATATGTAATGCAGTCCTAAATCAAACTCCTTTATAAAAGGAAAAGAAATGGTTAAAAGCAGGTTTTTTTCAGAATTAATATATGAATCAGCATAGAGCTGCTAGCAATCCACATTTGTGGTTCTAATAGCTAAAATATTGGTATCTGAAATTAAGCAGAAAGCACCTACTGATTAAGTTACTCATTAGACTAGGCTCTTACCATTTTAAAAAATTAAGTACCTTCCCATGAAGTCTTTGTGCCTAATAAATATAACTTTTATCCTACAGACATTAAAGTAAAGGAGCAATCCCTGGAAAACCTGATGAAGTGAGTCACTATTTTGAAAACATTGTCAGCATGTTATAATGAAAACTTGTTAAAGATCCTTTCTCCTGTTTACTCATGCTGCACTCACATGTTCCTAAGATGCTCACACTTAACGAAATAGTTAGGAGTAGCCTCGCTTTCACTATACTGAACAGAAGTTTTGCCATTGATTTCAGTGGGATTGAGCCCTTGGTTTGCAGCTATTGCACACTAGTTTTTGGTATTGTCCAATAAACAAAAATTCTTTACTAGCTCCTTCTATAAATAAGATTGATTGGTGAATGAATCATTATTGTACAGTCTTGCGCAGTATAGTCTCTCTCCCTGAAGTAAATTAATGGCTGAAAGCAAGACTGCTCTGGCCAGAAATGGCACCTGGTGCACTGACATTCTATTCGCTTGTCACAAAAACAGAAAAGCGTTTTAATACCAAAGTTCATTTATTGGTCTCAAAAAAATTAGTCATGTCATCCACACCGTGTTTGTGTGTCTGTAAACTGTTGCTTCCAGGCATGCTATAACTTCTGGCTTAGACTCACATTTGTAAACCTTGCTTGTATGTAGTTAAGAGTTGGCAAATTAGCTGAAGCATGTTTGAAAACTGAATACACTTCTGTTCTGATGATTGTTGGGAACATGTGCTATTGGAGTGAATGTTTTTTCCTAAAAAAAAAAAAAAAAAAAATTGGAGAAACTGGTATGGTTTTCAGCAGTCTCACATGCATCTCAAGACAGCAAAAACTGTTGTGCCCTGCTGTTTTACAAGTGTGCAGAAACTAAAATCCCCCCCTACCCAAAGTCCTACCACAAAGCCTGTTATGCCAAGTGTTTCAACTAAAATCTACTGCAGGAGAGAGAGAATTACAATAACTAGGAGTACTGTGGTTTAATAGTATTTAAATGTAGTTATTGCATTACTTTAATATTTTTCCACCAGAGGAAAGATGATTTATGAACCACCACAGTACATGAGTGTGAACCAAGCTGCAGAACAGCTTCTTGCCATTGTTCGAAATAGGCGGCTTCAAGGAGAAGAACCAGGTATATATATTTAGTTGTTTGCAGGTATTAGTACTTCACGCTTCCCCTTTCTTTAACTTTACTGAAGAGACAGCTCCTGTTCATTTGAGCCACCCCTAACCTGAAGTGGAACTTTAAAATGGGTTGGCAAAGCCCAAGCTGTACTGGAGGGAACTAGGTCTAGTGAATGAGTTAGTGGTTTCTGGAGGCACAGTCCGGGTCTTTAGTCTGACTGAAGGGGCACAGTTAGTTTGGGAATGGAGGGCTTATTCTAAAGGTTTTTAGCATTTAGAATATTTTAAACTCAGGTTCCCTTTAACTGTACTGTGCACAAATTGTACCTTCAGGTTTCCATATGATGGAGAAGGGAGGTAGACACCTAAGTCGCTTTACTAGTTATAGGCCAGACTCTTTCTTACACTGGGGTAAATTCAGATTAATGCCAATGATAGGTGGCTTGGAAGGATTAAATTTGTTGGTAAATATTTCATCAATTAGCATGCAAACTGACATTTCTGTTAAATCAATTTATAGATAAAGAAAGAAAAGGGCTGCATGAGAACTTAATTTGATTTTAAGGTGATTTACTTTATCAACATTGTGTCAGAATATACAATGTGAAGTTATAAAGCTTTAACTTTTTACATCACATCAGGTACTAAATAATTCTGATCTTCCCCACAACTGAAATTTTATACTGATGAATCAAAAGCATAAAAAAAACTTTTTTTTCTCCAGTTCCACAAAATGAGTCAATACCAGTGATAGGTCAGTTTCAATAAAACATTCTACCAAATCTATTAGCTACTTTACATTTGTACTATTATGGAGAGCAGAGCTAAAACCAACACCTTAATTCATTTGTGTATTACTATTAAAATTTGGTTTGCTTTATTTACAAAATATACTTTTTAGAGCCAATTTGCTGCCCTTATTCCACCCAGTTTCTCTTCACTCAGATCCTGGAAGTAGGAGTGCAAAGCAAGGTAGGCGTCTCACCTAGACCAATTTCCTGTTACTAGCACTGAGTGAAAGGAAGATTCCCTTGGAGAAGGGAACTAGTTCCTCTACTGTACCCAAATCATCATGAGTAAAGAGATTCCTGTATTTACCACTGACCATTCTAACTACTGTAAGCATGTGGCTTACAGTTCTGTGCCTTCTCAAACAGACTTCTATCCCACTTTGCAACAAAACTCCTGGCTTTATTTAAACTGTTAGATTAACTATAATTGTAGACTGGAAACTTGAAATTGAATGGTTTGGTAACTGTAAAATATTCATTACTTTTAGTGGTGGAAATATTGTTCAGTGGACTGTCACTGAATATGCTCTCTAGAAAACAAGAAGGTGTTTTTCCTGAAATTTGCATTTTTCTTTTGTAGCAATTACGGAGAACACAATCTGCGTTGGCCTAGCAAGAGTTGGTGCCATGGATCAGAAAATTGTTTCAGGCACCTTACAACAGATGTCCACAGTGGAACTAGGGGGTCCGCTACATTCCATGATCATAGCAGGCAACATGCATCCTCTGGAAACAGATATGCTTAAGCTCTTTGCTGTGAATCCATGTATCTTTGAAGACCATGAATGTCAAAGGAACACTTGAATAAAGAGCCTTTGCCTGCCCCCTGCTTCCTGGCAATCTTAAATTTTTTTTCCCCATCCTTATTTTAAACACCCAGACAGTTTTAATGAACTTCTCTGCTACCTTCAACACCATGGGAGCCTAAGCATTGCAGATGAAGGCATGAAACTGCAAGAAAAGTGCCCTGCTGGTTTCACAGGTTTGAGCTGGTCAGGGTGAGCAAGACTCCTGTGGCACTTAGACTAGCATTTATTTTTCACATGAGCTTTTATGGGAGAAAATCCCACTTTGTCAGATGCTTCAAAGATGAGGGAACTCACAGAATGGAATGAAAACACATGCAAGGGAGTGTAAAACATGGGATCGGGTCATACAGTAACAGCAAATCAGAGCAGTTAAGGTTCAAACCCTGGAAGGCTGAAGTCAAATTACCTGTTGTAATGGGAAAAGAAGCCATAGTCTTAATTTAATCCTGTTTTCATGCAATCTAATTTACATATTAATTTCCATTCAGCTGTTTCTCTTTGAAGTCTTTGTCCCTCTGACATCCAAGTACAGTTAACAAATCATTTGAGTGATTAGAAAGATGGAAGTGTTCAGCAACTGGTTTTTCTGTTGTGATTTGATGTCAGTTTTGTGTTCATTTATTTTGCACAGGGATTGTCCTGTTTGTCCAATGTATAAGGTGTCAGGGCATTTCTGGCACATGATGGCATAGACCACATTAGTAGATGAGCAGGTAAATGAGCCTTTGATGGAGTAAGCTGGCTTGATTAGGACCTATGATATCTGTTGTGCAGATATGTGAGCAAAGTTGGCAACATGGTTTGTTGCAGGGGTATGTGCCTGTTCTAATGCTTCTGTTAGGTGTGTAGTTGCTGGTGACTGTAGGCAAGGAAAGGTCTGTCTCCTAAGGCTTGAGAGAGTGAGGAATCATTTTTTAGAATAGGCTGTAGATTCTTAATGATAGTTTGTAAAGGTGTGATTTGAGGGTTGTATGTGGTGACTAGTGGCGTTCTATTTTCTTTTTTGGGCCTCTTTCCCATTCCTGGGGGAAGCATAAATGGAGAGGAGGAAAGGCCTCAACATGAGTAGTGCAGAAAGTTTAAACATCAGCAAGATGAGCAGGGTAAGTTGGGGGGGAGGGGGGGGAGCAAGCTTGTCAGCTATTACCACTTACATTGTCCCAGTATCATGAGGGAGAAAATAGGACTCAGTGCTCTGGAAACCCTTTCTGTGCTCAGCGCCTGTCTCACTGTACCATCTAAGGAGACACTTACGCTTGGGCAGTCCCCCAGCTGTTTTAAGCTTTCAGGCTACCATAACAGTCCACAAGATTGATTGCATCTTACCTGTTACATGCAGTGGGGGAGATTGTGGAAACTGCTCAGCCTGTCCATAAACCCTGCTCTAGCTTAGAAAAGAAGTGAAAGTGGCAGGCAGTGGAAGAGCCCCATAGTCTCATTTGAGTGAACTAACACCCCCCCCCCCGGTTGGGAGATTTAGCTACGCCAGCAGACATCAAAATCTATTAGGTATGTGTTAGTACTTACTTTACAGTTTAAAAACTGACCATGTGTTCTGAACTGCTGTACCAAGAGCTAGTTTTCTATGCAGGAGATCTACAGCATGACCTTAAACTGAAGCTCTTCCAAAATCAGTTATACAGCATGGACAATCAAGAGCCTTAATTATTACTGTTCAGCTAATTAGATACAAAAATGAACATCAAGTTGGTTTTAAAACAAGTTTTTATTGAAAGAAAATTTGATCCCAAATCTTTTTCAGATACATCAGATGAAACACTTCACTTTGACCATTCAAGTAGAAAAGATTTACATGAAAAGTTTCTAATATTGCACTTGGGTCAAGCCCTGATGGCTATTAACTTCAGCATTCCCAAACCATCTCTCCACAATGTTATGCAGAATCACTTGTTATTACTCAAAGATTTGTTGATGGGTATTCTACCACACCATTAAACTTAAAGATGCCAATAAGTACTTCATGTATTTGAAAGGTGACTGAAAAGGTGAACAATACTGTGTTGCTGGGAATGGATTTGGCAATGTTTTCATTCACATTTGTTCACGTTGGCCAGCCTTCCTGCAGCTACTGATTTCAACTCCTGAACAAGATCTTGGTGCACATTACCCAGCAATGTTTCTGTATGTATGGGAAGTAACATACGCAAATTCCTTTACACAACAATGCTTCCACCAAACGTTCTGTGCAGAGTACAGTTACAACATAGACAAGAACTTACAGTTAAGCATGGTTAACTAAACCTGAAAGGTAGATGATTTGGCATTTGCATATTGAGAATGAATAAAATCCCAGGAGACTGCTCTGCAGCTTTTCACAGGTACCAGCAACCTTTGACCTGCGAAGGCCAGACATGGATGATTAACATAAGGGCTTTGATGAAAAAGCAAAATAAAAAGCCAGAGGATCTAGGAACTTTGGGATGTAAAGAATTAGCCACTGCATGAGTGGGTAGTGCCCTTGTATGCAAGTGTCCTGCTGAGGTAGGGTCTGACACCACCAAGTTTGATTTTGCAAAACCAGTATTAATTAGGGAAGTAGGCTGAAGAAAGCTCCTCTGTATCTTATTCCTTAAAACAGCACACTGTTGTTCAGGAAAAAGATGCTGATCTGAACTGGTACTTGATTTTGATTTTTTATTTTTATTATTATTATTATTTTTTTGATACAAGGTTCCCATGCCCTTTTAATAAAAATTCAATGTCTTTAAAACGCATTTTCTAGTGCATATAATCTTCAAGGTTTCATGGGACATCTGAATTATGCAGCATGGTAAGTTAGTGTGACTGCACACTGAGCAGTGCATTGACTAGTTATCCTTGTAAGTTCTATTAAGCAATTTACCTTAATATGTAAAAAGTATGAATAGTATTGTTCAGGGTTATACAACAGCAATTTCTCTGACTGGTATCTCATTTGAATCCTCCAGACAGATAAGCCAGTATCTGTACTAAACGTAAGTATTTCCTCCCTTCTGTACTCAGGGTTTCAATTCTTAAAAGTTAAAGGGAAACAAGCCACTGAACCTCAAATAGTTAAAATACTGAATTTCAGTAGCATTAGCTTCCATCTATGAGTTAAAAGCTCTGGATTCTCACTAATACAGAGGCAGTCTGTCTAGAACATTTTAGATTTTAAAAATTTCCCAGGTATAGAATTCCACTAATGACCATGAGACCAAATACAGATTAATGCAAGAATGCATTGCAAAAAAAAAACCCACCGAGGTTCACCTACCCTGACACTTTTTTTTTTTTTTGGGGGGGGGGGGGAATACAATTTTGCCATGCTGTAGTGTACTAGCATACTACATTTACTTAATTGGGCTCCACTCACAGACAGGGTGTAAATGGTTTCAGGCTCACTGTAAATTAAGGATGACTTATGTTCAAATGAACACCATAGGTACCAGATATACCAATTACAAAAGTGAAATTTAGCAAAATTATAGTGTCTTATTATGGAGCTCAAGCTTTATGAATTTGCCTCAATGATTCTAGACTTTGGCCTTAGTGAAATACAATAATATTGGCCTCAAATATCAGAGGGATATTTTAACTGTATGAAAGGAATAGGAAATAAAACTAGACTTGGACAAACTGGTTTGGAATCTAATATGAATTACCTTTCCTGCCACTCTCCCTCATCCCACCCCTAGGAAAGTCACTCGAGAGATTTCTGCACCAATTCATCCATCCTTGGTCATCTCAATTTCAAATAAGCAGAAAGGATATAGAAATAACACCGCCATTAACATATTAGAATCAGAATCTAACATTTGGGGAAAAAAAGTTGCAAGCAGACCTTGATGTTCCAGGACCTGAATTATTCACGTGACCTACAGACCTTGCATAATTCCAGGTCACCCATTAGTTCTTTAGTAAATGAAAAAAATTAAATGTTTGTTTATAAGCAGGATAAAAGACTTCCTGGAAGATATAAAACACAGTGGCTGGATGGCCTAACACCTGCACACAAGCATGCTGTCTCATGATGTACCAGATAAGGCTCAAGACAGAGCACGCTGAAGGCACATAATGCATTTGGTGGCCTCTACACTGTCTAAGTGACAGCATGAGAGCTACACAAACCACGCTGTTTGGGCTTTAAGCTACAGGAATAAATTTACACAAACTTAAAAAGCAGGGTATGCCATCTACCATCTTTTGACCTGTTTACAAGCACTGTCTTTTAAAATTACTCTGTTCAGCCAAAAAGTGACATATGTGAAATGGTAGCAGAATCTTGTTGCTTGACAACAAACAACTGGCTTCCACACCCTCATCACGCTTAAATTGCATGTTATAAAAACAAATGTGGAAGTTATGTACATCTTGCTATAAAATGGCAAAACATCACAAAGTTGATTAACACTGTCATCTTGCCTATAAATGTATGTGCATTTCTCATTAGAAAGTCATAGGGCTTCTCCCCCTCACCCCAGTCTCAAAACTCTTCCTAAACAAGAAAACTTTAAATCTTTGTTACAAACTAGCTTAAAGAAAAATTTTCACTGAAGATCAGCATGGGGAACTTGCAAACACTGTCTTGGCAAAAAATATTAACCATATGATAATCCTGAGTCCTTTTAAAATACACAAGGAAACACAAGCCAAGTCCAAGCAATTGCTCACTAGCTTCAAGACATGTAGTAAGTCACAGCAATTGAAAAAGCATTCCACTAACATTCAGCTGAAACGCTGACAATAAGTTGGCTAGCAGTAAAGTATTTTGATTAGAAACCCTTGTGCATCAGCCCAGAAACAAACAAAGCTGTAGTTCCCTATAAAAGAAACAATCACACCTTAACATTAGCTTGAGGCTCATGGCTTGTACAATTTTAGGTGAAGACAGCTGGATCGTCTTTTTAAAATAATGGCTCAAAGTACCAGAAGCCACCGTCCTTAAGACCACCAGATTGCTGCATTATTGCCTGTGTAAAAAGATCAGCCAAATGAATGACAACATCCAGCAATGGAAGAAGTTTTATCTTGCGGTATTAATCACAGTTTTGTACAAATTAAGAATTATTATTCATTCACCACTCACACATCAACATCAATCTGGTGAACTGAACTCAAGGCACAGACTAGCAATCGAGCAGCATTTTCATATGTAAAATACAAACTGAGAACTGAGTCATATAAGAAGAATAAAACAATTTAAGAAGCTGCTTATCCCTGCAACATGGAAGCTGCAATAATGTAACATCTGCAGCAAAAGCCACTGCTGTATACAAACCATCCTTGCAATTCAATTTTAGGTATTTCTCACCTATAGTGTCTATCATTATACTCAATGCTAATCAACGGGGACAAAGTTGAATTGATTAGAATTACAATACTCCTTGATTGTGGTACTACCCATTACTGGGTATTAATCAGTTACAAGGAAACCCGTTAATATATGCATCAGAAAATATCTGGAATTCATACCAGTCAACAGCACCTTTTTTTTGTTGTGTGTTTTGTTTTTTTAAACAAACACCTTTGTCTTGTTTTATTCCACAAAACACTGTATATTAAGGTTCAATTTATAAATTCAGGAGCTTCATTTCAAACAATTTTTTCTGATTAATTAAAGAGAGACTTCCTTTTTCTAACTCAATGTCTTATTCAGACTAACCAGTGCTTCCAACGTGGAAATCAAAGATACATTAGTGGGATCTTTACTGTTCAGTCTCCAAACCCAAATAGTATGAATACAGTAATTTTGCACTGCTAATTGTAGTAATTAATCTAATTTTAGTGGAAGTATTGCATCAACAGTACAGGTGTAGTAGGATAGTTTCAGGAATTTAAAACTTGGTTTGAATTAAAAAATGTAAACTAATAAAAATGCCAGAAGAAAAAATATGGTCTATGGGTGTTTCTGGAAGCACTCTTCAGACATTTTTCTTCTTTTCATGGAAAAGAGACACCAGTGAGACAAATCATACTCAAGTCAGAATCAAAACATGCCAACTTTTACATGACCTTACATGCCACCTAGAACAATCATTTCCACACATACATTTAAGAGCTCTTCTTCCCAGTTCAGTTAGATGCAGTAACTATTTTCAACCACTTCAGTTAAAATCTAGTAGACTAATTTTCACAGCAAGCTTTGACAGAAAAGAGATTAAGTCTGTATTTGAAAGATGCAAACAGAACAGCTCTTCCTTTAACAATATTATGCTGTATTGCCTCATTTGCACAGTGGCTTTATGAACATGGGTACTGCAATGCAATTTCCAGTTACAATAACAGCATTGAGAAACTTCTGTCATAGATTTAGATTAAGGGTTGAATGTTTAATTTGGTTAAATTAAACTACCCTTAATAATATATAAAAAACCTAAAATAGACATTTTGAAAGCTCATCTCCTTACAATGCTTTCACTTGTAAATTAAATGCATCTCCAATTTATTTGATAAGATGCATCTGTAAAAGGAAGTCTAAAAGCTACAATTATGCAACTATGCAGTCTTATACATCATTATGGAGAATAAGATTCTGAACAAGTTGTAACCACAAAAGTAATAAAACCCCTTGATGTTCCACGTCTGTGCTGGCAAATACTCCCAATATAAAGGCACTTTGAAAACCCAATATGGTTTGGTTCATTAAGTTTGCAAAGTACAAACAATTTTACAAACATATGATAATGAAGAATGTCACCCACAGTGACATTATGCACAAGACAGATCTCCAATTTTACTAACACTGGTTTTGTAGGAATGAGCAGCTTCTGGCTTGTTTACATACACATTTAGTGTTCCACAAGCTAGGGTGTGAATCTACTCCATGCCAGCCTGCCACAGACTAATTATCTATGTGGACCCTGCTGATGAGTGTTTTGAAAAAAAAAAAAAAAAAAAAAGTCCTCTTCAAATGGGACTAGATCAAAGTGAGCTAAACAACTGATTAATGCATATCAGCTAAGGCCACATAGGTAACAGGCCTGCAGCACGCTAGTGCATAGCAGATTCCTATCTCAGCTAGGTGTAAACTAAATTTTCATGTAGACAAACCGTTCACTAAAGACACGACCCAGGGACTGCAGTCCTATAATCTGAGTTTCCTGTTGCAACAATTATCGTAGGTAAAAAAAACTTACAAAATGAAAAAAAAGTTTGGGGGCTGCAAAAGACTAGGCCAGAAGTCCAAGATCCATCCTTTCAGTTTTCACTTCTTAATTGTGAACTCCAGAAATAGCCAAAAGGCAGCAGTCTACTCGATCTTGGTTAACTTCGGTGACTCTGGCTCCATCTTGAAGAGTACAATGTTTTATACCATTACAGTACCAGAAAACTTTGGTCCAAAGAGAACTATTTATGATGTTCATTACATGGCTGCAAAGTCAATCTGCACGTAAAGCTGTCTCACTCCTGCCTGTAAACAAAAGAGGGAGAATTAGAGAACTGAAGAAGCATGCGTCCCACAACTGTATCCCCACTCTCTATATGCTATTATGCTTGCCTTTTTATACGATGAACTAACCAACTGATCTACCCGATAGCTTGTTCCCAAGTCAGTCAAACAAGTGCACAAGTTAAAAGATTTGCAAGGATTCTACAAGATTTAAAATTGTATCTCAAAACACAAGTTCTTCAAACACTAATATCACATGAAAGAATTTTTTCAAAAGTCTGTGTTTTAAATGACAACATCTTAATATCTCAGGGTTTTTTGTGCACTACATGAACGAGACAGTCTTTCTTGATTTATCTTGATTCATTGTGCCATAAATGACATTGATCCCAAGCAATTCCCGTTTACCTCACTGCTCTAATAAACCCTTATTACTGACCTTACAACATCAGAACAATTGCAAACCCTTAAAAACAAATGCCAAGTGGAGTAAAGCATAAGGCTTGTGACATGTTGTCTGAACTATAAAGCTGTTTTACAGTATAACAGGGATTGGTAGAGAAGACAGGCCTGGCAACAGTATGCTTATGCAAAAAAACAAAGCTAACTTTGGTAATACTCTGAGCATATACGTTACAAATAACAGTCTGCTTAAAAATGTTGAGATTAAATTTAGAGAATTTAGGGACTGCCCTTATCCCTACCATAAACTAGTCATTGTTATTTTGAGAGACTATTAACCCTTAAAGTCAGGCTGCTAGCTACAAAAGTGGTGCTCATAGTTCATTGTGCAGAATCATCTTCAGAAGGAAGGTAATAAAAATAATATGAGTGAAAACACATTACAGAAAATCAGATTGAAGTCAACTAGCTCAGACTGCTGAGGCAGAAGACGACAACTGCTAGTGAGCTCAAGACCAACACACACACACAAAAAAATCTAAGCGTACAGTGCAAATACCTCCACCCAATATCTGCCCCTCAGCATAGTTAAACTGCTATAGTCTCTGTGTGGATGCTTCTGCTGTAGTAAGAGGTGGGGTTTTTTTGTTTTGGGTTTTTATTTTTTGGCAGTTTAGCTTAAACTGTTTCCACAGTGATCTAAACCAAACCAGAAAATGCCACTTACTCTGTAGTGAGAATGTCCACACAGGGTGTTACAGACTCATCTAGACAAGCCCTCAGACACAGATATGCCATATTCTAGAAACAAGGGTTCTCACAAACCATTTTGGTGGCTTCAGAGTGGTCACCAGCAAATTTTCCTAAAATATACTCCCAGCTTGGCCCCTGCTGCCTCCTGTCTCCCCCTGCACACACATACACATTGCCCCAGCCCACCCCCATTACCTCCAGGGGCTCTCTCCACCCTACCCCTTCCCCAGTGCTGCTGAGCTCTGCGGCTTCTCCGCCCATTGTCTCAAGCTCCTTTCTGCACCCTTACACTGCAACTATGTTCCCTCTAAGCTGTGTGCGTGTGCACACGCGCACAGGTTGTGAAATCCACACACACACAACAAAAGAAAGCAGGCACAAAAAAATTCAACAGTGCTCATATTTCTATGCTACTTTTAAGAAGGCAATTTCAAGTAACACGTTTCAAATAAGGTTTTGTAATTTATAAAATCATTTCCATCACCAGATCAAAATAAAATTTAGATATTTGAATCATACACACTTACTTCACTGCACTCACAAGTTTGACCACACTCAGTGGAGCATGCACAAATTTGGACACTGGCTCTAAAAATTTGCACAAAAGAAATTTTTTGCGCACACAGCCTATGAAAAATTAGAGGGAACATTGCACTGCAGGCCCACCCCGCTTTTTGCCTCTTCACCACAGTAGCTATAAAGCCAGTCCAGCTAAAGCCCAGAACCTGCTACCAGAATTCCACGGCTGAACCCAGATGGGGTGCTAACACCCACCTCCAGAGATGGTGGCTGAAGCCTGTTGCCAGAAACTTCTGGCTAAAGTTGGGCGTGGGGCTGAACCTCCCCACAAAGGCCCTCCATCCCCAGGAAGGTGGGTCAGGAACTCACCAGCTGCCTGCAGAGTCAAAGGTTTCTCCCCTGCCAAGCATATAAACTGGCCCCACCTGTCAGCACAGGCACTGCACAGTGCAGGGTACCAATTCCCTGCTGGCAGTACTAGCAAATGCCAAGAGAATGAATGCATCCAGGAGCAACAGATGGCAATGAAGATAGGAAGGGGCCACTGCTTTGCTTCCCCTCTACCCTCCATCTCTGCTCAGGAGGCACTGATGGCCACAGAAAAATCCACATTTCAGAAACTGTTCTAGAATGCACTCGAGAACTGGAATCACTTGGCTTGAGTCTTTAGGAAAGGGTCTTATTTGGAATTTGCTGTATCCTGGAACACCACTGAACTTTTGTGGGTCCCTGAAGTGCAGCGGACTATTCAGGAAGAATGTATACTGAATGTCCCAAGTCACTTGGACTAACCTGCCAACTGCAACACTAGGAACTATGATCTCCACCACTGCTCAGAAAAATACATCTTCTCCAATTGTACCTTCAACTACCAGCATATATCAAAAGGGAAAGAAGATGGGTGAGAGGACACAAGTCCACTTGACACCCATCCCTAGAATGAATGCATAGAATAGTTGCTGTCTGGCTAGCAAAACAAATCTTTTTCTCTGGAAAACAAACAAGGAGCCTTAACGGCACTTAAAGCCTAACAAATTTATTTATTGCATGAGCTTTCATGGGAGAAAAGCACCTGACGAAGTGGAATTTTCTCCCATGAAAGCTCATGCAATAAATAAATTTGTTAGTCTTTAAGTGCCACAGGACTCCTTGTTTGTTTTACTGAACTAGACTAACATGTCTACCCCTTTGGAACATTTTCACTTGAGGTTCCTGAGATCTGTGATGACAAAATAATCACAAATCTGTCCATCCAAACAGCCAGGCTAACTTTCTGACCCTCCTACCCGTGTAAGCAAGCAGTCTTCAGTCCAAACTGTCCAACCCATTAACTGTTCTCATGTACAAAACATTCCTGCTGCTTCCTACTTATTTGTTGGCTGAAAATGTGAAGGCAGATACCCTTGACAGCAAGGGATGTTACAGAGGAAGCAAGCTGTCTGAAGCAGAACTGTCTGTCAGCATCACCTGAATCTTACATAGGGTCAGTTTTTGGAATTAAAGCCTCCATTTATTGCACACACAGACATACACTGCACTCAAAATAGCGTGGAGACAAATACATGCAAGTTCCTGTCTGAACTTTTCAAACAATGCTACTTGAATCTAACTGCAAAAATAAATCAACTCTGGAGAACATGAACTGGCAGAGGCCAATTCAGAGCTGAACTGATACTCATCATCTGCAATCCCACAGTTTAAGAATTTCATATACTGGTGAGGCACAGGTACGTAAAGGCATCCTTCCAACAGACTAAACACAGGACATCTCTTAACCAGAGAGTGATACAAGGGATGGCTATCCAGATATAGCACTTCTGAGTGCACGTTCGCTTCCAAGAGGTCAGAAACACGACACAAGCCTTGATTCTTTGGAAGCTATAGGACAGAAGGGGATAAGTAACTTAGCTTCTTCTTCGAGCGATTGCTCCTGTCCATTCCCCCGTAGGTGTCTGCATGCCACATGCACGGCACGCCAGAATTTTTTTCCCTTAGAGTACCCGTAGGGCCAGCTGTAGCGCCCCCTGGAGTGGCATCTTTGCAGCTCCCCATATAGCGTCCAGCCAGCCCCTTCCCTCCTCAGTTCCTTCTTTACCGCCCTGACAGTCACTGGAATGAGTTCGGCATAAACAGTTTTTCCCACGGCGAGTTTTTTCGCCTACGGAGTACCAGTTTTCCTTTTGTTATTAGTTGGTTGTTAAAGTTTTGAAAGTTTTAGTAGTTTAGTTCACGCCCACCCCAGGCTCAGGGTTGGGCTATGCCAGGGTTTAAGACATGCCTCAGATGTAAGAGGCCGATGCCTGTGGATGATCCACATAGCTCCTGTCTCCTGTGCCTTGGGGAAGCTCAGAAGTGCAAGATTTGTCAGGGCTTCAAACCAAGAATTCAAAAGGACAGAGTCCAGCGGCTTAAACTCCACATGATGGAGGAAGCCTTGCGCCCTGCCCCCATGGATACGAGTTCAAGTACGGCACCGTCGGTGCAGAGTGCACCGGCATCGTCGGCACCGACAGCGGCACCAGAGCAATGGCGTGCTAAGCCGCATCGGGACTCAGACTCTGGTAGCCAGAAACGGCACCACTCACTGTCCCCGGCACTGGATAAGAAGAGGGCGGACAGAGAGCACTCTCCCCTGCAGAAGACGGCGCCCCGCAAGGAGTCTAGTCAGACCCAGGTTGGCCTGGCTTGCTCCCACTCCTCATGCAGCGCCGTCCCTTAGCCAACCTAGCCTGGTTTCAGTCTCCTCCCCTACTTGGGATATTTTGGAGGAGGACATCCCGTTGCCTTCTACTCCAGAGGCATTTGCGGCTGCGCAGAGTTTGACAGAGCCTGTTTCGGTGGTACTGGGGCTGCCTCCTCCGGCACCCAGCAGGGCGGTGCCGTTGCGGGGCAAACCCACGCCGCTCTGAACTCCTTCTCCAGAACCGAACAGAGCTCGTCCAGTAGCGGTACCGTGGTCTCGGCAACATTCTCCGGTACCGTCGATGATTATAGCAGCAGCAGGAGCCCCACGGTACCGGCCTCCGGTACCTTCTCAAGCGGAGAGCTCCCCAGCTCATCGGCACTGGGAATCCCAGTGCGGTAGTCAGCACTGCTCCCCTGCACCGTCGACTAAAGCCCTTCCATGGTCCCCGAGGAGCAGCCCATCCGCAAGCTCTGTAGAGGAAGCTGGACACGGGAAGTCCCATCGCGGTACTGCACCACCTTCCCAACCAGCTCAACTGGCCCCACCGTTCCATCCTCAGTGGACTGGTTGGCAGCCTGGCGTCCAGTGGCCGTTTTGGACACCTTGGGCTTTTCAGCAGGACCAAGGATCCAGACCGGCTGCCTCAGGATTGGGGCCGCGATCTCGGCCACCGCCGTCTTTCACCGCCACTGCCCCACCGGGTTCCGGCGAAATTTCAGAGATTGAGTCGCTGGGGGCAAGCAGGATCACGCCAGTCTGGCCAGTGGGGGTTGCAGTGCACCATCTGAGGTCCAGCCCAGGGGCCCTGAACTGGAGGAATCATCATCTTCACCTCTTGATGAGGCGGTGGCCGGAGCCAAACCAGCGACCATCCCAGATGATGCCAAGGCCCACCAGGAGCTCCTTCGCAGGGTGGCCAGGAGTCTTAACTTACAAGCAGAGGAAACATCTGAGGATGCTGATCCCATGGTGCATATTCTCCTTCCGGAGGGCCCAAATCATATTGCACTCCCTTTTATTAAGACTGTGCAGAGCACCACAAAAGCTTTATGGCACACGCCAGCCTCGATTCCCCCTACGGCCAAGCAGGCTGAGAGGAAGTACTTTGTCCCTTCTAAGGGATATGAACATTTTTACTCTCACCCAGTTCCGGGCTCCTTCGTGGTGGCTGCCGCCAACGAGTGAGAACGGCAGGGCCACCCAGGACCTACCCCCAAATCTAAGGAGGGAAAGAAATTAGACCTGTTCAGGCGCAAGGTCTATTCGACAGGGGGGTTGCAACCGAGGATCTCTAACCAACAGGCGATCCTCAGCAGATACGTCTTCAACACCTGGTCATCCCTAGAGAAGTTTTCGGACTCTTTGGACCAGAACTCTAGGTCTGAACTGGCCTCCTCCATCACGGAGGGCAAGGTGGTCTCCAAGGCGCTTCTGCAGTCAGCCCTGGATGCAGCAGATGCGGCAGCTCGCAACATGGCCTCAGGGATCACTATGCTGAGGAGTTCATGGCTGCAAGCCTCAGGTCTTCCGCAACAGGTCCAAGCTACCATTCAGGACCTTCCGTTTGAGGGGCCCGAGCTATTTTCCCAACAAACGGACACCCGTCTGCAGACCTTAAAGGACTCGAGAGCTTTAAGTCACTGGGCCTTCATACTCCAGCAGCCCAGAGGAAGCCCTTCAAACCATTGCCTCCGCCAAGGACGTACCATCGTCGCTCAGACTATGACCAGAGACGAAACAGGGGTAGCCGTAAGGGTGCCGGACGCCAGTCCAATAGTCAAGGGGGCTCTCGGCAGTCGTCAGCCCCTAAAAAGACCTTTTAAGGGACAGCCCCAGGGCAACCGACCAGCACCAGCAGATCCAGAGACTCCCTTGTTCGCAAACAGATTATCCTGCTTCCTGCCGGAGTGGCTGCAGATAACTTCAGACAGATGGGTGATTCGAACAATAAAGGAGGGTTATTCCCTCCAATTTTCTTCGTTACCCCCATTGCCCCCCCCTCTACCCACCCCCATTTCAGGGACCAGGCGCACGAGCAGTTGTTGCTTCAAGAGGTCCAGATTTTGCTTCAGAAAGGGGCAGTGGAAGAGGTTCTGACTAGCAGAGAGAGCCAGGGGTTCTATTCCCACTATTTCCTTATCCCCAAGGTGAAGGAGGGTTTACAGCCTATACTCGAGTTACGGCACCACAACCATTTCCTTTGAAAGATCTGTTTTCATATGGTATCCCTGTCCTCAATCATTCCCGCTCTGGATCCAGGCAATTGGTACGTTGCCCTAGACCTGCAGGATGCGTATTTCCATATTGCAAACAACCCCAAGCACAGGAAATTTCTGCGGTTCACTGTAGGTCAAAGACATTTGCAATTTGCTGTTCTCCCGTTCGGTCTCTCGGTGGTGCCTTGAGTATTCACAAAGTGCCTCGTGGTGGTAGCGGCATTCCTCAGACGCGGGGTCACTCTTTCCATACCTCGACGACTGGTTGGTCTCAGGTTGGTCAGAGCAGGTGGTGTTCTCACTTATCGGTGGTACAGCCCCTTTTTGCTCGTCTGGCTCTTCTGCTAAACATCCAGAAGTCAAGGTTGCAGCCTATTCAAAGGACAGAGTTTATAGGAGCTGTCCTGGACTCGGTGATGACAAGGGTGAACCTCCCCTTAGCTCGCTCCCAGGCGATAAGACATTTGGTTGGCTCCTTAGTAAAATCTCTGATGACCTCTAGCAGTCAAAGGCATTCCCTGACAGGACTTATGGCAGCATGCATGTTTGTTGTAGAGCATGCCCGTCTCCGCATGCGCCCACTACAGTTATGGCTGGTGAGCATGTTCCGTCCAGGAAGGGACGGTCTAGACAGGATAGTCACCGTACCAGCACCAGTGCAGGAATTCCTTATGTGGTGGAGTTGGGAGGACAACCTATGCCCCGGAGTCCCCTTCCGCTCCGCTCACCTGTCAGTCTGCCTCGTAACGGATGCATCAGACTGGGGCTGGGGGGTGCGGGGCCCATTTGGGCCATCTCAGAACACAAGGCCTCTGGGAGGGCAAAGATATGCTCTTACACATCAATAAAGAGCTCAGAGCTGTTCGCCTAGCCAGCATGCTGTTTCGAGAGGGGCTAGAGGGGAAGTCAGTGTCTATACGGACGGACAACACTTCCGCGATGTTTTATGTCAACAGACAAGGGGGTGCTCGTTCGAGGCAGCTGTGCCAGGAGGCAATGAAACTTTTGGAGTTTTGCATTCTCCACAGGATTCACCCTGTAGTTTCTTATGTACCGGGACCCCGGAATCGCTTAGCGGATGTGCTCAGCAGGAGGTTTATGACCTATGAATGGTCACTGAATCAGGAAGTGGTGGAAGACCTCTTCCAGAGGTGGGGTCGTCCCCGTCTAGACCTGTTCACCTCTGAGTACAACAAGAAGTGCCCAGAGTTCTGTTCGTTCAGGGGTCGCAGCCCAGGCTCGCTTGCGGACGCTTTCGACGTTCCATGGTCTGGTCGGCTGCTCTATGCCTTTCCCCCAACCCCATTAGTGCCCAAGGTATTGCAGAGGATAAGAGCAGAAGGGGTGCGGGTCATTCTAATGGCACCAGCATGGCCGAGGCAGCACTGGCTCTTGAACCTCATGAGACTGGCAATTCGCAGCCTGACCCAGCTCCCTCAGAGAACGGACCTCTTGACCCAGGACAACGGCCGCTTACTTCACCCCAACCTGGAGGCCCTGCACGTCCACGGGTGGATCCTTCATGGCTAACAGGATGAGAGCAATTATGTTACTCTCCAGTGCAGAAGATCCTCTGCAGTAGTAGCAAACATTCCACAAGAGTGACTTACAAGGCCAAGTGGTGGAAGTTTGCTCAGTGGTCCACTTTACTCTTCCTGTTCAGAGGCTCCTAGATTACTTATGGTATTTGAAAGTTACGGGCTTGTCTGTGGCATCCCTTAAGGTCCATTTAGCAGCTCTCAGCCTTCCGTCGCACCTCAGAGCATTCTTCATTGTGCACAATGCCCATAGTTAAGAGGTTTTTGAAAGGTCTGTCTAAGCTATACCTGTCGATAAAACCGCCAGCAGCACAATGGGACCTGAACTTAGTCCTATCTAGACTCACAAGACCACCGTTCAAACCCCTGGCGACATGTTCTTTGCTCTACTTCTCATGGAAGGTGGCATTTTTGGTAGCAGTCACATCAGCTAGGAGAGTGTCAGAGTTACGGGCCTCGTCAGCTGTACCGCTGTATACTCTATTTTTTAGAGACAAGGTTCAGTACGCCCCCACCCAGCCTTTAGGCCTAAGGTGGTATTGCAGTTTCATCCGAGCCAAGACGTTTGCTTACCGATCTTCCAGCCAAAGCCTCACATCACAGAGGAGGATAGGCGTCTCCACACTTTGGACGTGCAAAGGGTATTAGCCTTCTATACTGAAAGGACGAAGCCTTTCTGCAAGGCAACACAACTCTTCATAGCTGTTGCAGAAAGAATGACGGGTCGACCTCTCTCTTCACAGAGGATTTCCTCCTGGATTGTAGCATGTATTAAGGAGTGTTACAAGCTAGAAGGAAAGTGCCCGCCGAGGGTGAACGCCCACTCGACCAGGGCACAGGCAGCATCAACAGCTTTCCCGGCAGGAGTTCCAGTCGCCAAAATCTGCAAAGCAGCGACATGGCCCTCCCTTCATACCTTTGCACAACACTATGCCATCACCCAGCAGGCTCAGCAGGATGCGACAGTGGGTAGAGCAGTGTTGCAGTCAGTATGCTGTTGATCACTCCCACCTCCAAGGTAAGGTTAGATACTCATCTACAGGGGAATGGACAGGAGCAATCACTCAAAGAAGAAGTTACTTACCTATAACCGCTGTTCTTCGAGAGGTGTTGCTCCTGGCCATTCCATTCCCTCCCGCCTCCCCGCATCGGAACAAGGGTAGAAGGAACTGAGGAGGGAAGGGGCTGGCTGGACGCTATATGGGGAGCCACAAAGGCACCACTCCAGGGGGGCGCTACAGCTGGCCCTACGGGTACTCTAAGGGAAAAAAATTCCGGCGTGCCGTGCAGACACCTACGGGGAAATGGCCAGGAGCAACACCTCTTGAAGAACACCGGTTACAGGTAAGTAACCTCTTCTTGTATTCACTAGGTAACATGCAAGAAAATTTCTGTTTGGTTACAGTGAAATCTGAGCAAGAACATGGGAGCACTTTACGATTTCAATTGCCCAGATATTTGCCATTTTTAGAATTGAGTGATATAACAGCACCTCGTAAACTCAGGCGTGTCAGATCCTACTCAGGGTAAAGTGTTTTGTGAATTACACCTTGTCAGAGGAAGCATAACTGATACCATTAGTTTTTTTAAATAACTGGTATCATTTGGTATTGACTTCAGATCTTACCCATAGCAACCTTCATACCTCTAAACCTACATTTGCCTATGCAGCTAATTACATCCCATTGCCTTTTCTTTTAATGAGTTAGTGAAAGAAAAACTAGTTTTGTTTTCTCTTTCTTTAGCCAGACAATATCAACTTCTAATAAAGTGCCCAAAATCAGCATCAATTTTTGCAACCCAACCTCAGTTGGACCCACAGCTTAAGACACTGCAGTAGTTTTAGTCTAAGAAAAAGAGGAAATACAATGATCTCATACCAGCATGTGGTAACAGTTGGTAAATGCTAACTTTAGTGGCTACCATCACATGGAAGCTGCTAAAAGGCAACAAAGCATACACAAAACCACAGTGAATGCAAGTGGGGCTAGTCTCTGTGGTCAATTCTTATCTTGTAGAAAGCCCCATTTATTTTCTTGGGGCCTTGTAGGTCAACACAGGGGTTCAATGCATCTCCAAGACTGCAGCATTCTGATGTCATGTCTTCATTAAGAGGCAGTAAGGAGACTGATGAAGAGGAATGGGTCATATATATTAAACAGGTTTTGGCTTCTCTACCATTCTGCTTCTGGTAGCTGGAGTTAAACAATACCAGGACTTGGTTTGGTGGTAAAGATAGAACACTTTTTTTTTTGCTCTGCTTTTACTTTTGCTTCTATGTTTCTCTACCATGCACACCACTACGGTATCCAAGCATGCTACTGTATTCTGAGTTTCTGTTAACCAGTAATGCAAACATACCTGAGTAAAAATATTGTGAGTTTGACTTAGAATCCACCTGGCATCAGCATCAGGAGCGACAAGTAATTTCAAAGTCCCTATGTAAACATCGGTACAAAGGGTCCAGAAGTGTGGGTCGTGTAAACTGTAAACTCCTTGCAATTGCTGAACCTAAAATATCAATAACAGACATCTCAAAAATGATTTCTGGGAAAATACATTACACATTCTTTCCTCTATAGCAAATAGGTAAAGAAAATGTCAGGCACTGCTCTTATCTTCACTGATTCACAAGACCATCTAAATTAGAACTTCTGTCTCCAGGAGTACAAGAAAAAAATGGAAAAGGCTGGCAACAGTACTATCATAACCACACAACTGTTGCACTAGGCTACAGTTACTACGCATTCCCTTCACTGGAACCTGATGTTCTTCATTCATTTCTAAAAAACAAGTATTGTCTGAGACAAGGAGGAAGGAAGGAACATGTACAGTTATTTCACTGTGAGCAAGAGGCACCCAATTCTGCTAATCACAGCCAGGAATTCTCTGCCCACACATACAGTACTGCACATATATATCAGGGACATAATGACAAATGCAAAATATGACCTTCCTTTTGTATTTACTTCCAGTGTTTTTAATATGTCTCAGCACTTCTTACAAATGGTTAAGGAAACAGCTACAGAGAGCAAGAGGAAAATATGCAATCCAAAAGAAAAGGGATCTTTAGCAATAACTGGTGAACAAGTAAATCTTGGAGACAACAATCCAAATGGCCTTTTTAAGTTTCCAGTAAACTGCTGTTTAATATTCGCATTAGGCTTACACTCTACATATGCCAAGACACATTTAGAAAAAAGTGGTTTTGAGATCTATTCCAAGTGCATAATACGATGACAAAGCAAATAATTTCAAAAAGTAAAATTTTAGTTGGGACTAGCAGATATGTAGAATTTGGGATTTCAGATTGTCAAATCCAGGCTTTTTGTTATGCTTTAGACCAGTGGTTCCCAACCTGTGGTCCATCGACCACTGGTGGTACATGAGTGTACTGCAGGTGGCCCGTGTGGGGAAAAATAATAATCATTGCAGGTACATGCACTTCAGGTAGATGTACTGTGATAAACAATATGTTTTAGTGAGTTAGCATAATGAATTATTAGAAATGGCTGCACTCTTAATATCCCTTGATATACAAGTTTGACTCCCATAAGCCATAGGCTATGTTAAAAGCGGCTTGCTCATGCAGTGGTCCTCAAAAGCTTTCCATGATGATGTAGCGGTCCACATAAAAGAAAAGGTTGGGAGCTGTTATTTTAGACCACCTCCACATTTCATTCATTTGTAGAGGTTTTGAACTGATTTACAGTATCTTCTGCAGTTTTAGTGTTATGAAACCTTCCAAAATACCCTCAAGAAGTCTGAACATATGTTGCTTATTCTTAGCAGTTAAGTTTTCAGTAAAAATGGCCTGAAAAGGAACAGCTTACCCTTTGATAGCACTGAGGCAGAGCACTATCCAGGGAAGGTGGTGTTCGCTGCATTAGGATTCCAATAGACTCTCTTAAAAGTGGAACAACACTAGAAAGAAACAAACCAGTTAATTACAGACAGATTTTTCAAAGGATGCAGAATACAACAGCAACATTACCACTCTGTTAGAATGAGTAAAATCAGTCTGGATGTATGAAGTAGCAAACTGAAGAAAACACATTATTACAGACTCATCATGGTGGGGAAAAAATATTACTAAAGTCAAAGGGTTGACATCACCACACTAATACTGCTCAAAAGCATGAATCTTTGTCACTCAGGCATTTTCTACAGAGACAGTCTAGCAAGACTAACAATTTCATTTTGTGGGATTTGGGATAGAATCTGAAACTGCTCAAACATATGGAAGAAAAATCATATGGTGACGAGTAGTTTGGAACCAAGATCAATTTCAACAGCAATTACAATAGCCATAAAAATGTACAAGTAAACTTGCTTTTGTCTCTGGCTTGAAACATATTTTTCTTATGAACTAAGATGAGGTTAAGGGAAAGATCATAAAACAAAATTAGCATGAACCAGTCCAGCCATAACAAAATGATTTCTCAAGAACAACCAGCTTAGCATATTCTTGATGTTAATTAAGTCTAGGGGGCTCATCCAAGACCAAGCAATGAACATTTGGAAGCAATTCGAGGTTCCCTCCTGGCTGCTAGCCGCCTATTCCAGGACAAGCAGCAAAGAAGGAGCATTGTATCAGTGAGGTTTAACACACTAGACAAGTTTTACACTGTGACAAATTCATTCCTCAGAAGCAAATGCTAAAAGTTCATGTGCTCTTAAAAATGCATCACCTTACTGAGAACACCAATAATAAATACCTTGAACACTACCTTAAAAATTCTCTCTCAAAGCTTACATTTTAGACAGATTGCATTTTAAACCACTTGACGCACTCTAGAAGGGTCGGCAATGCCTGAAGCTGTAAGTTGGATTCAAAACACCATCACAATAATTGGAACAAATGTATTGTTTCTGAGTGCCAATCAGAGAACTGATGAGATGAATCTAATAAAAGAATTCAGAATGAATCAGGAAAGATTTTGTAAGAGTGAGATCAATTAGACCCTTTGCCAAAGGAAACTGTGGAAGCCTCATTTAAAACCAAATGAAGCTGGAGACACACTGTAGAGAACAATTCTGTATTGGCAGAGAGGACGGACAAGATGACCTCATAGGTCCCTTCCATCTCTACTTTGTTAGTCTGTGGTAAATTTAAACAGTGAAGGGTCACAACATTCAGACAGTTTGATGCACAATAGCTCAGGAAATAAGTTGTTCCTGACAATGGACCCCTAAACTGTGTGTGTCACAAACAGTGATGTTTGTGACGCAAACAGAGCAGTCCATTGACCCCTATATGTTGCCTGACAACAGGGATCCCCAACTGGATTTGAGTTTATAAAATTCAGGTTTACTTCTTGCTAAGTGACCTTTTAGAGTACTATGCAGATTAGACATACAACCTGAATACCACTTTGTTGAGAACTTCACAGTGACATGTTTGTCAGTATTCTAACATGAGGCTCCTAGAAAAATTTCACCTAAAGCTTTTGATAAACCACAGGGACCAAAATGGCACATTCCTTCATAGACCAGGGGGGAGAGGGCTTATCTCGGATTCCTATTTAAACAAAAATGTCTTATTCACTGAAAAAGGGCAGAAACACTGCTCAGGAAAACAACATACAAAACTGAACTTCGGTGAAAGTGTTATTACTTGCTGGTTAAACTTTTACTGTGCATTGATAGCATAAAATAGTATCTAACTTGTGTCATTTGATATTGGGGGGGATGGAGGTGAAGTGTCAGTAGAATATCTCAGTGCGTCTATCCTCTTAGATGGTCTGAAAACAGATCATTTGGTGCAAATTGGGCCAGTCAAAAGGTTGGGTATGGCTGATTATTATGAATGGATCAAATCCATTTTTAAACATGGCACATAATGGACAAAGGAAACAAATCCTGTTAGAAAGCAATTTAGGAGAAGCCATCTTTAAACCATGGTTTCTTAACTCTGCTGAGAGCCCAATGCAAACAAGATTGAGGAGACTGTACATATCTAACAGGTTTGTAATTACAAGTCCCTCCAAGATAGCACATGCAGTGTCCCCTTGACAGGGATGAAATCCAGTTGTACCAACACTTAACACAACCTCAATTGTTACACAAAGTAAGTGACGGAAAATGAAGAGACTTCCAAGAATGCACAAGAAAAAAAAGACAACACCACTATATTCCCAGTACATGCAGTGTGACAGGAAAGTAATACTAACAAGTAAAAAGCCATCCCAGAAAACAAAGGGGAGAAAGTTTAAAGACAGTGTCTCATCCCCATGAGAAACCTTACATTTTCATTACTTTTATTTCTCAAAGATACCAAATAAGGTTTTGAAACAGACACCTAGCAAAGGAGTTTTAGGCCACGGTATATTTCACACCTTTGCCTCCTGCCTACTTAAGCAGAATTTTCTGCAAAGCCGCAGCACGTTAAAAGCACAACCGCACTACCAATACAAAGGGGTAAGCCATGGTAGCCTAGTTCAGCAAAACAAAGAAGGAGTTCTGTGGCTCTTAAAGATTAACATTTATTTATTGCATGAGCTTTCGTGGGACAATGGCTTTATGATGGAACAGTGTTGGAAGGGGACAAAAATGAGCTTGTCTATGTGGTTTGTGAACTGTGAAGTGCTCCACTGTGCTGGGCTTAACTGCCCCACACATATCCTGCTGATATAAACTAAAAGGTATTTAGTTCACACTAACACAGTACTGTATGAAACAGAACTATATCAAGATGAACCAGGTTCCTTTTAGTTTGAATCAGAAGGGTTAGGGTATCTATAATTCACAAGTTTTTATAGCCTGCAGTGCATTGTAGACAAGCCTGATGTTGAAATTGGGTTCCCTGATTTAAGATGCTCCTGTAGTGCAGAAAGGGGAATTGTGAAGGGCATTTTTGCAGCAGAAAGGGACAGCTATTATTTCATGGTCATTCTGATTCTGCAGAAAGCCAGCATTAGTCAGACTCTGCTAGATTCTCTCACTTTTATTTAGATTCAATGATTGTCCAGTGTTCCAAAAAATCATCCAGCCAGAGAAAGGCTAACCCTTTCACTAGAGGCTACATTTTCCCCTTTAACAATGTAGTGTCTATGAATAAATACAGCTTGATCAGCAGAAAGAAATTGGGATAGATGTTTATATAGGGGTACAATTACTTTGGAGGGGCCAAACCATGGGGAACAAGGATAGATGATAAAAGCAGGTTAGAAGGCAGCTACAGCTTGGCAAAATCTCACTAATATTGTGGTATTTTCCACATTTTTTGATTAGTCATGGTGGTGCATGAAACACTTAAGCTTTTGCTCGTGAGGTAGCTCGTGCACTGTAACTTCCCCTTACTATTATTGGTTCTTGATGGCTCTAAACTGAGAAGGAAAGCAAATAGTGCAGAAGCTTCCCAGCAAACAACTCAGAGGCCAGCCTTAAGTGTTCTTGCTTAAGGAGATTCTGCAAACTATGCAACTAACAAAAGATACAATTTCCACGGGGACCCTGTCTGGGAATAGGAAGAGTTAAGGCAATCATGTCATACTACTGTATACTGCGAGGTGCTGTAAAGCAGAGGTAACTATGCAGCAAGGGACAGGGCTTGAAGTACTACCTACACAGCTCCATGGATTTCCAAAATGTGTGTAGCTAGTGCAGAAGCAAGCAGAGCAGCATACCACAATAATAATCAAATACAGAGGAAATGAAAAGGTGTTAAAAGGAACAAAGAGAAAAAAAAGACATAGGAAATTGTATACCCGATCAGAACACAGTTTGTGGCTAACAGGCTTTGGTTAATGATCCAAAAAACATACCAGAGATTTAATTCTCCAGATTAAATTGTGAGCTAACTTCCTGCTTCACTGTCAAATATTGATTTTTGAATCTGCAGAGCCTCATCACACATTTCTGAGAACACCTGAGCTCAGGCTGCATTAGTGTTTATGCCATTGCTAATGCTGGTACAACTGCATCATTCTGAGAAAAGCAATGGGTTTTCTACAGCAAACAGCCTTGGACAGCAAGAGTGAAAAAATATGGGCAGAATATTTTGCAGAATCAGTCATTGTATTTGTACCACCAACAGGAAGTTAGATTAAGGCTGTCAGCAATTTAAATAGTTAAGGAAACTGGAGACAATTGTTAACTGGGCAGCAAACCATCCCTGTTGGACTGGACCAACTCTAGCCTGTCCTTCACATAAATCCTGGTCTTAAAAAAAATCTGAATTTAGATTTCAAAATCCTTTCCTTCCAGAAGCTAACCTTTTACATTTGCAGTATCAAACTGGTAATTGAATAAATATTTCAGTAATTTTTCCACTTCTAAAGTTTTGAAAAAGAGTCAACAACTTTGTCTACAAGTTTTACTTATATAGCAATGCACCAAAATTAAGGTAATTAAATCTGGGAATGGAATTTTGCTTCTTGTGCTTGTCTGCTCATCATATAGTGCTGTTAACATCTGTTCATATTGGATTCCTTTTGTCTGGCAGGCCTTGGCTTTATACTGAACAAGCATCCTAAGGCCAGAAGCTCAGCCATTTCTAAAAGTGCAACAGCCCTGACCTTTAAGGTGTAGACAAGATCAAGCTAGAGTTTGTACTGAGCTGATGGAGGTTCCTCCATATTTTTAAATTCCCCCATATTACCTCAATCAATGTAATGCCCTGCTCATCTTTTTTACACAATTCAAGGTAGCTGCAGTACCACAGGGGTGGACAAAATTGGCTCATAGCTAGGAGACAAATTCTACTCCTGGTTGCCAGAGGATGGTTCCCCCCCACCACCACCATATTTCTGTAGTGCAGCTAGACAGCAGGCTAGCTGTGGTGACCAGAAACATAGATCCATCAAGGCCTGCAATATAATTATACCATTTGCTGGCTGGCCACCCTAAAGGCTAAGTAGCAGGGACCTGTTCATCCTCCCCTGCCTTGTCTTGTCTTCACCAGGGAAAAATGTGTTTTTAACTCAGGGTAGCTAACACAAGATAAAATCCTTATGAAAACAAGGCCATCAGTAGTTTTCACATGAATTAGTGGTAATACGATGCCGCAATAGAAAATAAAATTCAAGTGTCAGATCCTATGTTTAGCAAGGATATGGATGCAATTTAACAATGGTGGCCCACAACAAAAACAGTACAGTATGCTGGTCTAGCACACTTGTTTCAAAATGTTCTTTCGTAATGTTAGTGCAGGCAGGCCTTTGCTAGCACCACTCAGGTCTCAATATTCCAGATTAAAAATAATATTGGGCTTATAAAATAAGGAATTCGGTAATTTTGCAGTCTTAGTCTTAGTTCTTACCTTAAAAAGAAGGGGGGGGGGGGAGTGGAGCAGAAGTTGTCAGAAAAGGAAGAGGGGAAAAAATAATCCACTGGAAAGAATCTCTCTGGTAAATTATATGTTTGTATCCATTCAGCCATTGTGGTTACATGCCTCATTTCTTTGGCCACTTAACATGCAGTCCATGTGCTTTCCTAGATCCAGTTTCGTATTTAGGCTATGGTATCATGTACAATCACTGTGGCTTTAAAAGTGGTTTCTAATAGACCTCTTACTCCATGCTATTATCATTTTTCTTTTGATGACTAATTCTAGACAGCTATTTGACCACACTGTTTAGTAGCAAAATTGCTTCAGTATTTTGGAATATTTGTTGCTGGAGGCTACAAAACAGTTTTTACATTTCCATATTTAAAGCAAAGTAGTTAAGAACCTGAACAGTAATCTGTGGCTTCTGAAAATAATTAAATTTAAATGGACTCATGCAGGATAGTTTGAGTATCAGGAAACTTCAGAATTCTAGAATATTGAAGTCAGAGGGAGATTTCTGATAGGGTACTTGCTAGATATTTAAGCACAAGCTCATTTTTATCTAAACATTTTCTGTTTAATCTTGTGAACAGATGCTATTCGGGAAAGCAGCAGAAAAAAGTTAAATCTTTTTCCTTTAAATGGTAAGATAAGAAGAATCAACTCTCAGTTCATGAATAGCACATACCGAATGTTCATTCTATGATCCCTTGGGTCCACCAGCTTGGACAGTGAGTAGGTGATTCACTCTCTTTTGAGGGAAGCCCACTATTTTGTCAGCAAAATAAAAACACTCTAAGCCAGTGTTTTTTAAAGTTTAAAAAAATCATTTATGCACAAGACCCAACAAATTACACCTTTGAGCAATATATTCTAGTCTTTTGGAGGGAGCAGCAAGGGGTGACATGATCCAGTGCCTGAGGGCCTGCAACCCAGTACTGGATCCTGACCTTAAATTTGAAAACCACTGCTAAGCTCCCAGATACACCTTGATTATAAAAGATTGTTAACAACATGTGAGAGCAGTACAGCAGTTTTGACAATCCAGCAAATTTCATGAGATAGGCAAAAGATCTGAGTGGCTCAAGAATAAGATTGATATGGATCTGTGCACCCTAAAGACCAAGTTATGTTTCTCTCATTGAAGTTTAATATAATCTCCACAACTCCCACTTAGATTCATTTTGAACATCTGACCACTCATATGAAAAAGGCTAAACTGCGTCAAAGAATTTTTAAAAACATGCACCAGGCTCTATGCAATCAGATAATATATGCACAAAAAAGTTTAGGGAGGACCAGTATTCTGATGACTTTGAGAACATTTCCAAAGGGGTGAGCAGGGACAAGATGGAAGAGGTCAGAGGTCCCCCACCCCAATAATGAAAGATTCCTAAGAATGAGACGTGGTTCCTGATGTCAAATCAGATCTGCTAGTTAAAGCATCATGGGGCACTCAAAAGTAACTAAAATATTAGCTTTATCACTCAAAACTGGCCCTTTGTGAAGCAGAGGATTGAGAGAAACTGCAGAACTAGGCAATTTCCTGACTAAGGATGCAATAATGATCAGGTATTCTCTTCAGTAAAACTCAAAAAACCACCAATGGAGAACAGACAGTTTTTACTGACAAGTAACAACAGTACAATGAAATTTAGAAGGTTCTCAGTTTTATCCCTGCTGCCAATAGTTACCTGCAATTAACAGCAAGAGTGAAAGTCTCCCTCCTTCCATTCTCTTCATGTTCCCAGAGCAACACTGAAAGCTAAGCTACATCCTCATTCCCCAAAACAGTTGTGTTTGCGGCAATAAAGAAAAAATCTATTAATGATCTCACTGTAGAATCTTAAAGGAGACAAAACACTGTAGTTTTTACCCCTATGTAGCTAGCTGAGGTCAAAAATAAACCCACCCCACCTGCATCTAGCGAATCTCGCCTAATTACACCAGGGTAAAAACTACCAGTGCCTCAACTCCACTAGGATTCTGCAGTAGTGAGATAATGTACATTAGTTATCTTGATGTAAAAATGCACCTTTTTTGGTGTTAAGAATCTTACATTGTGTCTTTAAAGTCAATAACTGTATTTGCTTTTACAATAACATTAACCCCTCTTGAGTTAGCCTGGCTCAAGTGAGAGCAACTAAACAAAAACAAAATCTGACTTACCATATATAATTGGGTGTAAGCCGATTCGGGCACAAGCCAACCCCCCAATTCTGAGCCCCCCAAAAAAGCTAAAATTGGTGACCCAGGTATAAGCTGAGGTCCCCTTTTGGTCTTGGCCCCTAACCCCCTCACCCACTGCTACTGGCTTCCTCTGGAGTTTCTGACAGCTTCCCTACCCAAAATCTTTGCTGCTGCTTTTCCCTTGCCCCGCCCCCCCCGCTGTCCATTCCTCACTCCTGCTCTGCCCTCTCCTCTCCCCTGCTCTGCCCTTTCCTCACTGCTGTCACCCCTGCTGCCCCTTGCTCACTTCTCATTTACCTCACTGTTGCCCCTTGGCCCGCCCTTTCCTCACTGTTGCCCCCTTGCTCCTACCTGCTCTGCCCTTTCCTCACTGCCATCACCCCTGCTCACTTCAGTTTCCTGCTGTTGCCCCCTGCTCCAACCTTCTCTCACCGCTGCCCCCTGCTCTGCCCTTTCCTCACTGCTACACCCCTGCTCACTTCTCAGTTTCCTGCTGCTGCCCCCTGCTCCTCTTGCTGCCCTCTGCTCTGACCTTCCCTTACTGCTGCCCCCTGCTCTGCCCCTTTCTGACTGCTGGCCCCTGCTCCTCCTACTGCCCCCTCCTCACTGCCACCCCCTATTCTGCCACTTCCCCAGTGCTGCCCCCCTGGCTCTTCACTGCTGCCCCCTGCTCTGGCCCTTCCCCACTGCTCTTCCTGCTGCCCCCTGGCTCTTCACTGCCACCCCCCTACTCCCTTCTCAGTTCGGTGCTGTTGCTCCCCTGTTCCCCAACATCCTTTCCCTGTCACCCCACAACCCCTGCTGCTGCTCTTCCCAGCCTGCCAGGTACCCCCCCAATCCTCAGTCCCTGTCACTGCTTCCCTGGGCTCCCCAAAAACCCTGGGTCCTCCTGCCACTTTCCCAGACTCCTTGACCCCCCCCCCCAACCCTCCTGGCTGTCCCATCACTTTCCCCAACTCCCTGCCACCCCTTCCCTGGCCTCCTTGAATCCCCCCTCAATGTCCAGGCCAACTCTCCCGGGCCCCCTTATGTGGCCGCTCCAGACACCAGGGTCCCCTCCTCACTCCAGCCCCAGCCCCGGCCAACTGCCCAAGATGGCCGCCCAGCAACACAGGGGCTCCGGCTTATCACATGGTCTGGGAAACTCCTGGGAGGGGCTGTCTACCATATTCCCTTGAGTATAAGCCGAGAGCCTGTTTTGAAGCCAAAATTTTCAGCTTATAGGCGATGATATACGGTACATGGAGAAATTGTATTGATAGCTGCCTCCAAACATAACCAACTCAAGTTGAGAGGACCATCACAGAAAAAAGCTTGTGCATGGTGGGAGACCCCAGTTATAATGGTAGATAAATCTTTAGTGAAGACCAGTTCAGTTTCACTGCTGTTCATGATTTTCTTGTAACTTTCAATGTGGCATTTTGGAAAGCTATAGCAGAGCAGAGATATGTAGGCCACTGACAGAACAGGACCAGGTGATCACTCCAAAATTGCTATGTCAGCAAGAGCTGTTTGCCACAGTACCAAGACTCCCCAATGTTAACTGAAAATTCTAAACTGAAGTGGACATTTAATTCGAACCAGCTGCTCACACACAGAGGAAATGGTGTCACACAAAGCAGTAGGGAGATTAACATCTTATTTCAAAAGGGCAGCGTTTGAGCATACTGTTTTTTTTCCCCTCACACACCTACAATTTGTTTCAATTAACCCTCTGCTGTATCTGAAAATGAGGACAAACTGTTTGTTCCTATGAAGAGGATGGGAGATGTGGTTATCACATATATCTTGATTCCCTTCTGCTTGTGGGTGAACTAACTACACCAAGATATACGGCTGTAAGATCAAAACAATTTGCATATGTTTAAAAGGCAAACTAAGATCACTAACTATTCCAGTAACTAAATGCAACTCAATCTAAAGCACTCCCTAAAAGTTTCACTTCAGTTGTATATATGCAGTAACTCGCCTTTTACCCTTCAGACATAAGAATGAAAGAAAACACATTCACTAAAACTGAATGGCATGAAGAATCAAAATTTGTTAAGTGATTATTTATTATGTCAGGGGTAGGCAACCTCCAGCATGTGTGCTGACAGTGACACCCAAGCCCATTCAGAACAGCACAAAGCATCCTCCACAGTACCACAGAAATTGCCACTCCTGGCACCGAAAGCCACTCTGGGTGGCTTCCTTCTGGAGCAGCTGGGACACAGGGTGTCCCCCCCCATGCCTATGCCTTCATGTGACACAGAAAAAGCTTCCTGGAGTGGCTCCTCTCTATAGTGTGGTGGTCCCCAAAGGAGTCACTCTGGGCAGCTTCTTTCTGCAGCATGACTGGGAACCCCTGAAAGGAGCTGCGTATTTTCGCAGCGTGCCTGTGGACCCGTCCCCAGGCACACCACCAAGATAAGCCACTCTGGGTGACTTCTTTCCATGGCATGCCTGGGAAGCGCTTCCACTCCAGCCATGACCACAGCTGAGTTTTCAGGCAGCCAGCACATTTTTCAGGGGGAGAGGGGTGCCAGCACCAGCTGAGGAGGAAGGACCAGCACAGGGGTCAGCAAAGGTTGTCGACCCCTGTATTTTGCTGAAAGTTCTTTACAAGAATTTTGTCTGAACTTCCATTTTTCAGATTTGACTTAGCTTTTAGTTTGATTCTTGAACAGCTCCCTGCTAAAAATCAGCATACTAGAAAAAAGACAAAAATTTCCCTACTCAGAGTGTATACCCTGATACACTTCAACACCACCATGTTGCTTTCACTTTTTTTCAACTTGTCACCTCTAGCAGTTAATATGATCTCCTGTTTAAAGGCAGGAAGTCAAAAGCAGCACTAACAGTGAAAGTGCATTAGACAAGCTAATTCTACACTTGAATACTCACACCTTTTTCTGATACTTCCAGCCTTTGCAAACTGTGTACTACTATGCAACATTTTAAACTCCACTCTCAGTGCATTACATAGAAGCACGGTTATTCCTCTATTCTGAATTTCCATCTAGAGCAGTGGTTCCCAAACCAGGGTCTGGGGACCTCCAGGGGTCCATGGAGTTATTGCAAGGAGTCAATGCATACATCTGGCCCAAGCCGCTGACAGCCAGCAATCCGTGTTAAAGATGGTTCTAAATCAGGCGTGTCAAACTAATAGCCTGAGGGGCTGGATCCAGCCCATGGAGCTGCTCCCGAGCGATGCCTGGAAGCTGTCTGCCACACAGACCTGCAAAGATGTCAGGCATAGCAGAGCGAGGCATGCATCTGACTCATTCACATATCCAAGTCATAGCACAGGGGAACAAAGGAAGCACTCCAGCCAATCCCAGCAGGCTAGGCTGGCTCTCATGAGCCACTGCACTGCCCCCCCATTCCCAACTACTCACCATCATTCAACATGCTAATTTGACTGACAGCACATTGCACAATTAAAGAAAAAGTTGCAGGGGCCCTCAGTCAAAGGCCAGCCGGGATTGAGCCAACCAAAGGCAAGCATTCTGAATGACTGACAGTGATGGGTGGGAGGGAGAAAGGCAGAAGCCCAGCCTGGCTGTCTGTGACTGAGTGACTTTTTGCCTGACACCATAAGATAGGGGAAGGGGAAAGAGAAGGGGAAGGAGGAGGATCACGGAGCCAGCGTAGAGAAGGGGTGCCCACAGGGCAGGGAAAAGGGAAGGTATGGGAGCCTACAAGGTTAAGGAGGGGGATAGGGAGCCCACGCCCTCTGAACATGGAAAGGGAAGGGTTGGAGGGCCCATGCGGCCACATGGCCCACAACAGGTGTCCTGCCTTCCAATGTGCCCCCCCCCCCCATTGAAGGAGTTTGACACCTGTGCTCTAAGTGAATTGTATTTGCTCGCTGTGAGCAGCTACACCCTAGATATGTCTCCACTGCCTGGGAGCAGACAGGAGCCAGATTCTCCACTATCCTTCCACAGCACCGCTGCTTACAGTCACTCCCTGATAATGACTGTCATAATTGGGGGTCCAGGAAATTTTTTTGATGTTAAAAAGGGGTCCTCATATCTGAAAAGGTTGGGAACCACAGACCTAGAGTAAGCACTTTTATACACTCCTCTAAAACCACAAGAAAATGTGCAGCATAACATATTGTCATAATATCAAAGTTGTTGGGTTGTTATGCAATAAAGCTCTAACATTGCTCAGATGTTACATGACATTACCCTGGCATCAAGTCAAAGAAATATGACTGCATTTTGATATAATCTATGTTTCAAAATAAAACAATTTTGGGAAGCACTTTTTAAAAAGGAGTTCTTGTATCTCCCAAAAGAACAAAATTAGTAAGCATACTGTCAGAGTGTCTGTGTATTAATAAATGTAGTCAAAATATGAAAATTATAATGCGAGTTAATACTTAAAACAAACTGCCCCTAGTCCTCAAAAGATATACAAGGAGAGTCACATGAAGGAGTACCTCCACCTACCGCCATGTATCATCATATATGGGAACAGCACACAAGTACAGCTGCGGCCATTCAAATATTTGATCAGCAACCACCCATTAAACAGTAACAATGCTCTGTTACAGCAATTGTCTAAAGCCAAGATGCTCTGTCCTCTACCATCATTGAAGCAATTACCGGAAGAGTGCCACTTAAAACACCAGTTTCAATGAATAAATTATGTAAAAAGGGCAGGCAGATTAAAAACAAAAAGCTTCTATGTACAATCATTTCAGTAAAACAGCAATAATGGGAAATATACAGCACTTAACTGTGCTTTACTAACACATTCCTCAATATGGGAACTACTTTTTTAAATAGCACATGCTGCATCATTTAAGAATATCTACAAAGCCGCAGAACATAAATACAAAGGATCAAACAGGATCTTCTGATAAGCGCAGAAGCTTAATTCAGCAAGAAGCAGGACACATCTTGTGCCAGCAACCTGGACCCCACCACAGAGAGCTATTCTGCTCCACTTGGCAGTACAGTACAACACTTTGTGTATGCATGTATTACACAACAGGAAAGAGATGTATCTTACCACATGGATCAGAATAATGTATTTGTAGCATTAGGCCAATAAAATAGATGTTATGGAACACCGATGGAGATAACTGCCAAAAAAGATCAGGATTATTCAAGTAAGAAAAACCTGAATGGGTACACAGAATGAAGAGAAAAAAACTACACACAAAAAACAGTCAACACTGTCAAAAATCAACATTGTGATTTTGTTTTTAAAAACAGACCTATCCCTGTTGCTAGGCCTGCAATTACAAATAATACAACAGGGTTCACTAAATGTTTTAGCATTTTGTCATTTTTATCAGCACTTACCTGATGCCTATAAGTAGAGCTATGAGCATTGAACAGATAGGATCTGCTATCATCAGACCATAGTTCTGCATCAGTATAGCTGATATGATTACACCAACACTTCCAAGAGTGTCTGCGACAATGTGTAAAAATACACCTACAAAAAGAGCATTTGAAAGTCAAAACACAAACTAAAAGGCCCTTAAAAAGTTGGTGGCAACATTTTGAAAACTCTTAAACTGTGCTAGCAAATTGAGTGCTAATTTAAGGGCATCCATGTAAGTCAGCATAGGATTAGGCCCTACACCAAATGCTACACCATAAGACATTCCAAAATGCAACTCCCCCACCCCACCCCCTTTTTTTAAAGTGACTCCATAGCATGGTTACACCATCAGTTGACCAGATGACTAAATGCCAGCATAGATTTAACCAATTAGAAGTTCTTCATCCACTGGCTATTTTGGGGCAGTCAACAGACCACCAGATGCTTTGAACAACTCCTGAAGTCTTTTTATTCACTTATCATCATCATCAATTTTATTTTCTCTTGAATCTGGATTTTCACTACACCTTGATAAAAAACAACTGACAACACCTGAACAAGGCCATAACCCAGCAGGTGAGACATCTTTACCTCCTGTGGTCTGCCATAGGCAACATTTCTACCAGAAGAGAGAAAAAGGTTTTCCAGCAGAAACACTACAAAACATTTGTTTTACAAGTTACATAAACATGGTCAGTACAAATTATTTGACAAATCAACTTAAGACAAATTAAAAATATCTTTTGCATTAACATAGTTTTATGAGAAAAATAAAACTTTAGCTTAAAACAATAGAGAGCAAGCTTTTTTTGTAGCTCACCAAAGGTAAGTCTGTGGTGCTCTCTGCTGGCACTTATGGGTATAGTCATAGCTCACCTTTGATTTTAAAGGAATTGTTCACATTTTGGGAGTATTTCACCCGCAAACCCAAATAGATTTGACCAGATTTAAACATCTTCAACAGAATTAAAATCCACCCAAGCTAAATTTGTAATTTTTTTTGGCACACTAAACACAAAACACAGCAACTTCAATCTCTTCATTGGGAGCTTCAACTAAAGATTTTCTGCCATGGCTTTAGTATTCATTTCACCATACTCTGCACAATAAAGAGCAAAATGGCTTCTGGGTATATAATGAATGTTTTAAATAATCTAGTATCACCTTAGGCTTTACTCATTAGGATAAAGCAGAGATAAGAACATCCAGAATAATCAGTCTTCTAAATTCATATTTCGTTCTACAAATTGATATCCTACATTAAGACCGACAGACCAGAAACCTGGCTTAAAGAAATAAGATTTTTAAAATTCTTTTTATACATTTGCTTCTGAAACACAGCCATTCACAAACCCTTAAAATTTCTCCCTCCCTCCCTCTCCCTCACTAAAACAACATATATGGTGGAAGACATCAGGAAAGACTACTGTCTTAGAGGTATGTGTGACAAATACAGGATGACCCCCTGAACTATAAAAGCATCCAATACTTACAATACAACAATTACACATTGCTTTACATCAAGTATAATGCAAAGAAATAAAGTTACATATTATATCCTGGCTTCACTGTGGTTAGATCAAGCCAAGGATGATTAAATAATCAAAGAAATTTTATGTTTTATTCTCCTTGTTTTAAGTTCCTCACATGCAACCAAATATCCCCGTTGGAACTCGTGTATTATTGTGGATTAACAGTACCATCAACAAGTAAGATGTAAGATGATGGCAAATATCACAGAGCCCTTGAGCATGCCCTACATATGGCTGCAGGTAGACCTTGGGAAAGAGTAGAAGTATCAGTCTCAGGGAGATAGAGGCTAAGTGGAAAACTAGATAAATGGGACCAAAGGTAGGGGGCTGCAGGTAGCCCTCCTCACCAGCAGTGGAGCTGCACAGCCTCCAAATTTCCATCTATGCTCCCTGAACAGATTGTAGCAGCTGTTAGAAGCAACTCATACAAATCCTCTCAATTACCAGGGGTCACCCAAGTCCTTCATTCAGAGAGGAGAGGGAAAGAGAGAGAACTGCAGTTCTTGCCCAGCAGCACAATAAGCCACAGAATGGACAACAAATAGCCCAGCAGCTTTTGCAAAATAGTTAAATAGAAGGCTGCAGAGAGCTCAGAAATAGAGCAGCTTCATTATCCATCCAACCCCACCCCCTACCATTTATTTGGAGATAGAAAAACCCAATGCTTCCCTCACTAATGCTACAATGTCCACAAGGACAGGGTGTAGAGATGTTCTCTCACCGCTCCAGTCCCTATTCCCAGTATCAGGGAAAGGGAGTGGGGAGAGGGGATATCAATCAAGGTGTCCAGAATGAAGAAAGTTACTGAGGTTTGTGTTTAACTAGGTAACAATTATTCGTTCCCCCATATTCTCTTTCCTAAAAGGTGCCATTAAGCATCCCAGCCCTTTAAAATCTGTAATATTGGTCAAAGCTTTTCAAATATATTCCAATATGGTATTTTTTTAATTCTCCCAGAGCACGTAATGTCACAGGAGAATTTCTGTACGTCAAGTGCCTAAGTCACTTATTGAACCTTTGCAAACTGATGATTTTTTTTTAAATTCAGACATTCAATGCAACTTTCTGTCCATTATTACTACCTTAACGGAAGGACACCACCGAAATAAAAGCCAGCATCTAAATGGGTCTATTATTTAACTAAGAAATCACTATAGTTATTCTTGTCATACCTTCTAAAATCTGCCTGCTGGATGCTTCAGTCCCTTCAAGAGAGTGATCATCTGCAGAGAGACAATTAGTGGCAAGTTAAGCTACATACAATATATCCTCCTGAACTAATCAATTCCTTTAGTTTTCCATTTCAAAGCATACTTTGAGTGGACCATAAAGGTGTTCACAAATACCAACCACAATTCTGGCTAGAAGAATGTAGTATTTACTGTAACAGAGTAAAAGTAAAGAACAAGATTAAATTTCTTGATTTTCCTTGGAGACAGTTTATACATGTATTCATTTACTCTCTCACACACATGCATGCCTCTCCTGTTTAATCAAACTATTATCTAAATATCTGCATTATCCAAACTCTTTCCTTGACCCACAGCATGAAATGTGCTGCAAAAAGTACATATATCATGCTGGGAGACAAAAAGGAAGTTGAGGTAATAAAGCAGAGATGCTCAATCAGGACTGCAAAGGAAGAGGCAACCCTGTTGCAGCATGGCTTCTACAACAGTACAGGGAACTCCTCCACTCCCAGCCCCACTGTCACAGGAGCAAGCTAGCAGGGCTGACAAGCAAGCAGTTTGGATAAAGCAGAGATTGGTTTAAAAGGTTTTCAAATTAATGGGAGTATGCTGTGCATGCATGCACATAAATGAACTAAAAAAAGCCAGTCCCTGAAGAAACAAGATGTGGGACTTGGGATGGATTCTATAGTGCTGGCAGGACAGAAACTTCCAGCCAGCACTAAAAGGAGGAGGAGGAAAAGCTCCAGCTGGGCAGCTGTGAGGGAAGAGAGGAGAGGAGTTACCCTACTGCTGAATGACTCCTGTCCTCTTGATTATAAAAACTCCCAATTATCCAAACAAGATTTGTGAGTGGGTGGGGGGGGGGGGGCAATGCTATTTGAATAAGAAGCAATCTTCTCTACTAGATAGACTCCTCATTCAGAATCCACCATCATACATAGCGCTTGAATAACAAATATAAAGGAAAGCAACTTACTACTTCTCACTGACCACAGAATTAAGGAAAATAAAAAGTCAGCCCAATCTTCAATATGCTCAAGAGATGACAAATGTAAATTACATTTCCTATGCAGAAATACTTCAAGCAGCAATCTATAGCTAATGTAAGTCGAAAGAGGCTACATGTGGACAGCAGAAATTCCTCCCAGTAAATCCTCCTACTCAAATGTAGTTATATTTCTCTATACTATACTTACTAAAAAATATTTTCTCCTAGCAGCTGGTCAGTGGATTTTAAATCAGGACATACTAATTAAGTTACACAAAATTTATATAAGTACTCAGAATGTACACCACAAAATGGAGACCTAGCCCCAAGCCCATGGGGAGTTAGATTACATAAATATTTCTTTTTCTGTTAAACTCACATCAGGTTAAGAAACAGCCCAAGAATGTCAAAATATGCATTTCCTGAATACCCAATAACCTATAAAGAAAGATACTAATCTTAATGCACAAACCCACATCCAAGTTTCATTATTCAAAGATGAAAAGCAAACTATTCTCTTTGACTATAATTCTGTACCCTTTCTGGTCTCATTTTAAAAAGCACATTAAAAGTTTCTATATTTCTGATGCTTTATTTTCTCATTTTTTTTAAATTTATATGCCGATTTTCAGGATTTAAGAATTCTTTACAATATAGACGAAGAAAAGCAAACTGTTTATTGGTGTCCCCCCCCCCATCAAAAGAAAAACATTCTTCATCTCCCTTTGTTCCCTTTAAAAGTTATATATTCAGAAGTTTGTAAAGCAGCATTATTACAAACCAATATCATTCTGGGAGACAAGACTATTCAGGGGGGAAAAAGAAAGTGTGTACATATAAAAAGTAAATTGTATAGCCTAAGAAAATGTACCTCAGGCTTTTTAACAGAGCTAATCAGAAAACATTTCATTTGTTGAAATGAAGTTTCACTTTGACATTTTCTGTTGAAAATTTCATAGAAGTCAACATGTTCCCCCAAAACTTGTAGATTTCAACTGAAGGGGATTTTCCAGTGGAGATCTGTTGGAAACTTTGACCAACTTACTCTTTCCATAACTAACTGCACAGCAAAAACCTATTCAAATCTCAATGGGCAAGTTTTTAATATCAAGAATGCCTATATTTTATCTTTTGATATCACTGATGACATTTATTACAAACTTGGAGAGATGCCCGCTGTGTCTAAACATTATAATCAGAATTGTAAAAAATGACTAGTGATCTCAGGTGCCAACTCAAGACTTTAAAGGAACTCAATCAACAGAAAGTCTCAAGCTCTCTGAAAATTAGGCCCCTACTGGGCTTCCACCACTGAGACACTCAAATATCATTATTTATTACTGAAATTTGAGCCCTACTCCAAACAAAATCAAATTGTCAGGTAATTTTATCTGATAAATAAAAGCTGTTTGAGGTAACCAAGCAGTTTGTTTACTATTCCTTTTTATATTTTAAAGTGATAGTTGAAAAGACATATTTGATAAATTGTTTGGTTACATGTAGTAATTGCATTTTGGTGAGCTATGAAGCACACACACCTGTTTAATCCTTTGCTTACACTTGAGAATACTTCGGTGAACACAGATTTGTTACATCCAAAAAAAGATGTATGCATAGCAAAGCCAATTTAAACAGGTATATATTCTTTATTAAAGTAATATGAACTATATGACAACTTCAGCTGCTTTTGTTAAGGGCTTTTTAAAGATATCAGCTTTTCAAGTCTTCCTCGCCACCAAAAAGTTTACAGTTAAAGTTGCATATTTACCATCAAATCACAAGCATTAGATTAATTCTGACCGTTACGATGCTGAATTTACTACAAATTAAACAATGAAACATCCAAGATAATGCCTAAAAAAAAAGCAGCAGCAGTGACCTAGGTGTGCCACAAGATGCATAAGGTGAGTAAGAACATTTCTAGAAAGAGAATGCTAATCATATTTTTCAATATATTCTGGATAAATTAAGTCGCCAGCATCTTATCTAACCCCAAAAGATTGTGCCAGTAAAGCTTAATGACTCCCAGCTTCTCTGATGTATTGCCTTTGTTTTCAAAAGGATACTTACTATGACAATAATCTTGACTGTGTGAGTGTCCCTTCCCATGACTGTGATCGTGAGAGTGCCCATGGCCATGTTTGGATTCATGGCTGTGACCGTGACCTCCATGACTATGTCCATGGCTGAGAACTCCATTAAATAGAGAATGACTGTGCTCATGCCCTATAAATAAATATCACTGTCAGAATAGTGTATGTGTGAACATTAAATAAACACAAGCTTACATTCTTTCCTGAACTATCCAATGTCTACTTAACCCACAAGGGGGAAAAAAAAATCCAACTTTTTTGTTTGTTTTTCATATAGGTCAGGTAGAGGAGAAACTAATACAAGTAATCCATAATCTAAACTATAATCCTGCATAAAGTATTGACTTTACTTGACTGAAAATGCTTTATACATTGCCTGCTTCTTGAGACCAAGCCATTTTATACTACTGGTGAAATATCCTGCATACATGACTGTCCTACACACACTACCAGCTCTGTGTGATAAAATTAGATGTACTTTCCCACTGTGTTTGACGTATGATTTTTTAAAAAGCATGTTAAAAAAAGACTGTATAAACTACTTATACTACTACCCATTTGTTGGGAGGCACCATAGTTCAAACCAGATTAGAAGATCAGATGTCAGCAAGAAGTCAGAACAATGTTTATCATTTAGATATTTGTGTATAAAATCCTGCATTTAATTTGAAATACACTAAACTGCAAGAACTAAGAAAGATCTTTCTTAGATTCAAGGTTTTTGTTTAGATATTCTTCTGTAAAATGCTCCACATGTGAGGCCACTTCACTCTTAAAGGAAAAAAAATCACCCATATGAATGAAAATTCTTGCAAGTCTCTTCCAATGAGCTGCAAGTTTCAGCCATGAGATTAATGTTTTGGGGGGATTCCAATTACTGGAAGGTCAGTGAAGAGGAAAACACAACAGCATCTTAGTAAGAGTGGAAAAAGTCAAGGCTACCTACACAGTACCCCGTAGGCTTGCCAATGTAAGACACAAAATATGCAGGCCCTGGATGGAGGACTAATGATAACGGTACACAACTTGCCAAAAAGGGAAGGACAATAAGAGTTACAACTGTTATACCAGAACCATGCGAGTGTCCATGGCCTCCGTGTTGAAAAACAAATATTCCTACAAGATTTACAATGAATCCTAGGATAGACACAGGAAGAAGTCTCTCATGATGCACATCAGGAGGCTCCAATGCTCTCTGTAAAAAGCAAGTTTAGGGTATCATTTGTAATTCTACCACACAATTAGAAACAACTCTAGAAAATAGTTATATAATAGTATCTCTAATTTGGTGCAGGAAGTGTCCTATACAATATCTAAATCAAGAGATTAAAGTGAAATAGGACTGCTGGTATTCTAGAAGAATTATGAAAATGTTAGAAACCTCAATACCAAACCAAGAGAAGCCTAAGAAGCAAGTCACCAAATATTTTGCACATCATCCCTTTTCAAATGGTTTTCAAGCCACCTTTCACTATTACCTGTTCATTATACTCTGTTATGGCAGTATTCAGCTCTAAGCAAGATCAAGAAATTTTAGTTCCCAATTATGTTTCTCAGTCTGAAGAATGACTCTTTCTACCCTCAAAAGATGAGGTAAGAGAATCAGCTGAATCTATTCTTCCAGTTTTAATCACCACTAAATCCTATATTAAAAACTGAAACAAGTTTACCAGAACCTATCATGGACATCACTAAACCACTCTAGAATTAACTACTTGCATTTAACGATGCTGCTTTAGAAACTGATTAATACCATAAGCATCTCTAAGACTAATTGACAGTACTGCTGCTGTCTTTACTGTTGACAAACTTTACTTCTAACTTCTTTCTTAGACTACTCTGTCCACATATATTGATGCTTATATGGCTTCCTCATTTTTTTTTTTTTAGCCTTTTTTTCCCCCCTCTAATAATGAACTGGAAGTGCAATTCCATGGAATACTGTATTGGCTGCAAAAGAAAAAGGGTAGATCTGACAGAAGTCAAAATGCCATGTAATCAATATATTGTCCTGAAAGTTAATACAGATATTCTTAAAAAACATACTTATACATATACATCTAATGCTGATTCCAGCTAATCATCTCTATTTTGTTTAGACAATACATGTTTAATTGTTTTTGAACAAGACTATTTACCATCTGTTACAATAACATTTAAGTTACCCCATCCTCTCCTAAACAGAAATGCAGCTTCTGAGAAGTAAAACTTTTTTCAGGGGAGATTTACAGAGTGCAATTGACCTCAGAACATACCTCAACACCTTCAGAGAAAATGAAGAATGCTGTGAAGATCAGAAACAGACCATTTACAAAACCAGCCAGTACCTCAGCTCGAACATATCTAGGAAGAATCAAATCAGCAATATCACATTACCTCTCCTTTTTATAAGCTAAAAGTCCAGAAGTGTTTAGATCAACTAATTGTGATATACCTAAGGCAGCATGCTGTCATTCACTGGAGTACAGTTTATTCCTTGCCCCCTTTTGTAGCTATGTATGAAGGATGTTTTTTAAAAGAAAAATGCTCATATAATTGACTAAGTTTTGAAGGTCAACCAACCTGAGTTTTCTTGACTTTGATTTAACTATTTCCATACTGATGCAAACACTTTCAGACAAACAAACTATATTGCATATGGAGGACAGTGTCTCCATATTACAGATGAGGAAAATAGCATAATACTAAGTGACCTGGACAAGGTGTCTCAGAAAGCCACCAGTAGAATGGGGAGTAGAACTGACACCTCTTGACTCCAGTCTACTGAGCTAAGAACTGTAACAGGTTGTCTGCCCTTCACCAGCTGTTTATCAGTTTTCAGATCTCTGTGAAAGAAATAACTACTTTGTTGTGGTTCCTGAGGTGTTCTGTGCATGTGGATCCCATTTCTGATAAAGCAGCAGCCTGTGCAAAAGTTCTCTCAGGTTCAAACAACAGCGTCCACTAGGGTTCATACACATGCCTTCCTGCCCCCATAACCCATTCACTTTCAATCCTTTCACTGCCCAGTGTCACAGAAAGCATATTCTAGAAGCAGAGACAGCAAGTGGGTCATGAAAGCCACATGCACAGAACACCTGAAGAACAAGCTTTTACCACAAATTAACAGTTTCTTTTTCCTGTCCTGTACATTTGACAGTACCGCAACAAAGGGAGTTTCCTGGATGATAGAAATATGCAAAGTGCATGTCTTACAGTTGAGGGTACTGAACTGATACATGAGATTTAATGAGGGTATGACAAATGCCAGATTGCCATGCAAAACTCTGGATTGGACATGTAAGTGTTGAGGAACCACAGATCTGGTAAAGACTACCACTCCCTCTTTTTCTTTGGTATCTGTAAGTACAGTGAATAAAATCATTTTCTCTGAGATGAAGTGCCACTGGCTCTACATCACAGAGCTCTAGTAAAGATTGTATCTTCTGGTGCACAAAATATGTGAAATTGATCCCCAAAAAGTGCCAGGGAAGCTGAAAGAAAGGGATGGCATGAAATTGTAAGGCATATACTTACCAAATGACCTGCAAGCCCCAACAGTGTGATGTTGTTATAGTCCATACATCATTGGGGAAAAGAAAAAAAAAAAAAAAAAAAAGGCAGAAACAAAAGGTGCAGATCCACGGACTGGTTTGAGATCGTCATATCCTTCATTGAAACATGCCATTTGTGGTTGGGATGGTTGAAAAGTAAATGAAGTTGCTTTCTGCTTTAGGAACCTCTGCCCCTTTCTAAATGGATTCATTTGTTTCTGGTGGTAGAACCTTGCAAAGAACTGAAATCTCTAGAGCAGTGGTTTTCAATCAGTGTGCCGTGAGAACTGTCCAAATGTGCCATGAAATTTTGCACAAAGCTAACAAAAAAATCAATTTTAAACCTCTTTAAAAAATGTTGCTTCTTAAACATCTTAAAAAATGTTTCATCTTAATAGTCTACCCAACCAAAATTACAACTCATAAAACATGTGAAAATTAATCATCAAATTAAAAGCAAGGCATCAGTCTTTCAGTTCTAAAATATGAACATTCTAAACGTAGGTGGCCAAAAGGCAAAAAGTGAGGTGACTTTTTTCCCAGTGGATTTGAAACAGTGCATTTAATACTACTTTAGCTTGCTGTATTCACTATGTTGCAAACCTCTCTAGTAAGACCATAACCATACTAAAAAGTAAGTAAATGTGATGTTTATGAGCAATCAATTCAGCTGAAAAAAAGTGGGTGTGCCATGGAATTGTTTGTCTCATTGAAGTGCACCACGTTACTGGAAAGGTTGGGAACCACTGGTTTAGAGAGATATTAAGGTTTATACTGTTATCTTTTAAAGTTGGATATACGAAGGCCTGAAGATCTGAGTATGTTCCAAGAATCTTTCAAAGCGTACAGTGTGTCATTAACCAAGTCCTTTCCACCAATGGTAAATCCTGTATTACATTCCTCAGTTCCTTAGGTAGACCTAAGGCACATACCTCAGTGTCTCAAAGCAATTTCAGTGCCCACTGATTTAGCCCTTGTGTCTATAAATGTCTGTCTTGGGAGAGACTCTAGAGACCCAATGTCCCCCTCAGCAGATCATTTCATACTCTTCAATTAAATCAGGAGGTAGTTCTAGAAAAATCTGCTGCTTTGCCCCATGTATTTACTAGCTAATTCTAGCCAATAAAGCTAAATTGTTCACATTCCTGTCCTGAAAGGATAAAAAAAGGATAAGGCTTACAGTCAAAAAAGTCCAGTTTTGGAGACCACCTTCTCATGCAACAGGTTTGTAGGCTTGCTCGGCTCTAATTTACCATTCTGACTAATAATGAAGATAGTGAATGTGAATAAAATATCAAACGCTGAAACTTTCATTTGGCGCTTTTCAAAGTTGGGGTGGTGGATGCAAGGCTAGCCCATAATTCTTTGGCAGCAGCAAGAATCTCCTTATTAACTGGAAGAGCTATTCTGTTCTGAGCAGCTGGTAGCACAATATCAAATAATTTACATATCTTGTCTTACAGATTCCTATGAAGCTGTTTCAGGATATCTGAAATTTCTTTAAAAGTTCTTGATATTTCTTAAAATCATCCCACAGATAAAGCCTGCGAGGTTTCATCTGATATAGGTACAGACAGGTGTATGCGAAGGGTTACTGTGAATTTTCCCACCCTCTTCCTCATTCCAAGCATTCTGAGACTCCACCTCTGGGTGGTGTACTGGCAGAGAAACAGGATTTTGATAGATGATTCCAAAGAAAGATGTGGTAGCCATGAATGATGAAAGCCAGTGATGCAAATGCACCCATGGCTGAAATCCATAAGCAATATGGGCTCAAGGAGGTTGCCCCCAAGGAATGAAAGCTGATTCTTCCAATGGGAGTTTAAAACCATTTTATCATAAAGCTTAGCTCAAAAAGGAAAAGGTGTATGAGGCTCTGGTGAATGGTTCCTGTTGGAAGGAGTCACAGATAACAATGAAGAGTCTCCAGAGAGGGGAATTGCACTTGAAGGCATTGCTAAAATATGGGGCATTGACAATTTAGAATGACTACAGCCCCAAAAAGTGAAAAGTTCATGACATACCCTAAGCTGTCTGATAAAGTCTTCTTTTCAGCTGGAAGAGGGGAATAACCCAAAAAGGAAACAACTCTGAACTTACTCAGAGTCATTCAAATCTGCAAAATGGAGAGATGAAAGCATCTTTGGCAGCACTTACAAGAAGTCTAGTACCACTGCTGACAGGTGCTTTTTGATGGAGCTGATTCCACCTTAGTTGTTCCCTAAACTGATACTAACAATTTAGCATGTGAGTTCCCTTGTACCATAGCCCCTGCCTGCGCTGTGGTATGCTACGGTGGCGTTTGTTGCTGCAAACATATTGAGGAAGCTCATGCTCAAGAATAAGTCCTGGATCAATCTGGGCTGCTGAGGGAAGTTGATTCTGCAGATCCAACTTCTTCCTTGGAGAAGTCAACACCAATGCTGCCTTGAGCAGTTCCTTCTGTACCCATGCCTCTCCCTTTGTTGTTCCGTAGAACCGGTGAAGGGGTCTGCAGCTTAACTGGAGATTTGTCTACATGGATCCTGAGCATGGCAGGGTGACCCACTGGATGAGCTTTAGAGCTCTTGAGAGGAGCGATGCATCGTCAGTTACAGAAGTCAGCATTACCTCACTAATCTCTGGGGCACTGACAAACAGGCTTAATGCCACTAAGCTTGAGTACGCCCAAGCCTGTAGCACATCAGTCTGACTGAGGTCTCGGACTTCTCCACTGTTGTCTCTAGACTTCTAGGTGCGGTTTTTTAAAGCTGCACTGGCAGCACATTTTGAAGAGACAGGAGACCTCTCCCCCCTCCCCCCCCCCAAAAAAAGAAAGATCGTGTCCTTTCTTGAAGGATGAGTAACTTGAAGCCCAGCAAACAGTGCATAAAAATCTGAAACTGACAAGGTAGCTGACTAAGCTTACTGGCTAAACTTCTAAAAAAGTCACTATTGCAACTAAGTAAATAGCTAAGGACTAAATACTGTAATTAAGAGCAAAGTTAAAAGGCTAAGAAATTGTAACAGTAACAAACCACATAAATAGTTAAATCATGACAAAGTGTCCCTGATGGCTGCTGAAAAGCTCTTAGACAGAATGCAGAATTAACAGGTCATGCTGTCTCTTTATGCCCAGAGGAAAAGGGGGGAGGTGAAGCATACATGTGGGCATCAAGAGTTACTATGTCCCTACTGTGCATTATTTATTTGAACTTCCAAACTCCTGTGCAAGGGATTTTGCTGCACCATGTGTTAGATTCAAATGCACAGGAACTCAAAGAAAACTTGTTAGTGAGTTAGTCTAGTTCAGTAAAACGAAGAGTCCTGTGGCACTTTTAAAGACTAAAATTTATTTACTGCATGCGCTTTCATGGGAGAGATCCCACTTCATCAGATGCTTGAAAATGGAAAAAAAAGCATAGGAAGGAAAGATCAATGCAGTAAAGTAAGCAATCACAGGATCAGATCAGTTTAGTTCAGCAATTCAAACAGGTTGTATTGATTCAAACTGAGCAGGACAGACAGGCAGGGAGGGTGAGATAGGTAACACTTGCTGTTTATAAATCAGAAAGCCAAGAAATATCCTGATCCTGAGATTACACCTACTTCACTGCATTTATCCTTCCTATTTTTTTCCCCCATTTCAAGCATCTGAAGAAGAAGTGAGATCTCTCCCACGAAAGCTCATGCAATAAATCTATTTGTTAGTCTTCAAAAGTGCCACAAGACTACTCATTTTATTAAGAGGTTGAGTATTTTTTATGCTTAATGTAAATGGCTAGAACCATTAGAACAAAATTTTGCCAAGCTGAACAGTTTTACATGGATAATTATCTTCACTAGTATGTGGGCAACAAGTTATTTTTCCATTTAGGACCTCCACTGCTGCTTTTTACATACAGAACCAGTGATTCAGCCACTCCATTTTTTGAAAAAGAAAGAACCAACTTTGTGTGGTATACAGTTCTCCAATACAGGAAATTGTCAAGTTAAAATCAGCGAAGAACAGAGTTGGCTGTCACTCATTAGGATGAGCACTAACAGAAAAAACAATCACTGAACAATATGTAGTTGAACATGCAGTGTGACTTGTTTGTAACGTGATTTGTTTCTATTAATATTAATCAACAAACAGTTCTTGGATGCATCTTAAAAACCCACCCAGAAACATAACACTAATTTTATTTAACTGTGCAACATTGCTGTAGGACAGACACTTCACTACTTCTGTGCCAGTTTCATGAAATTCACTTTCAGTTCAATACGTTCCCACCTTTCTCATACAAACAGGTAATTTTAACAGTTCTCAGAACTTTTCAACAAATTCCACAAGCATGATGACAGGAAGTGCAATTTACACACTTATGAGAATACATTTCCTGTGATATAAAAAATTAAAACTTCTTACCCATATGAGAAAGCATCATTTGATCTCCACTTTGAAATGACTGAAGCTGCTAATCCAGCCAATAGAGCAGTACAGTCAAAGAACATGTGAAAGGAATCGGATATTAGACCTAAACTGGAAAGGAACAGAAATATTCCAGTTAGATACACAAGGCCACTATTAACTTTGAAAAATCATAGTGCTTTTAACACCCTCCCACCCCACTCCCAGCAGTGCACACTCCTCCTTTTTCTGTGTCTGAGATTATAAATATTCATTGCTCATTACTAAGTAAATTTCAGGAAGTGGTGATATCTGAACCTGGCTTATCTATTACAGAACTCCCATATAATGCCCTTAAGAATATTTATGATGATTTAAACAGAAAAAATATGCTTCTACTGGAAAATAAGGTTAGACTTATTTGTAACATTTACAATCCAATGTTAAAAGGGTGCTTACATGCTGAAGTCATGCTTGTTTTTATGTATTTTGTCTCAAGAACCAGATTATACTCAGTTTACAGGCAAGAACATGCTTGCTTTTTTAAAATGGCAGCTCTGTAGACTCTACCTAGAATCTAATAATGTATCAAAGAACAATCTCAACTGGAACTTAATTCTCTCCACTTATTAGTCAAAAAAGAACTCAGCTTCCAACTCCCAGTCAATAGCTCCATTGGCTCTGTTCTGCTAACAGTAGAAAAATGCATCAAGTAAAGCTAACAGACATGAATCAGTGCTGTTATTTAGTATTGCTATGTGGCAATACCCAAGGATGCCACAGAGAGATTAGGTCCCACTACCATACCACATACTGTTCAGAAAAACCACCCCAAACACAGTCCTGGCCACAGAATGCTTAACCATCTATGATATGCAGATGACTGATCTTCCAGGTGGTGAGAAGGAAGCAAGGCAAAGAGGATAAGATGAGTCAGGTGCACTGTCACAGGCAATGTGTATCGACTGAAAACCAGTTTGATTTAAATTGCCAGTTTAATCATTACATAAATCAGCAAGCAGAAACCTTAAGTTTAACTTTGTTTTTTTGTCTGTACTGTAGTTCTTTAGGAAAAGACAGATTTTCACTAAGAATCATTAAAATGTTGATTTGCAACTAAATAGCAGCCTTTATATTTGGTGCTTCTTTTTGCTAATCAGGAGAATATGTTTACATTTATTTAAGCAAATATAGCTCAGTTTACATATATTTAGATTTTTCAGTGTTCATTGGTGATAGAGAATGGTGACGCATCTCTTAGGTGATTAATTTTTACTTGTGAATTGTGTCAAGCTCTATTTAGATGGAAGCTAAATTAATTTTAAAGTGGTAGTTTTATTATTTAAAACAGAAGTATCTTAACTGTGATTGTAGTTAAGACAAATGTTTCAGAAAGTTTTTCCAAACAGATTTTGTACTTGAAACTAATCAATTTATCAAGCCAAGAAAGTATTATTTGTAGTTAGTGAATTGAACTGATAGTTTTGGTTCATTGCATCCCTCGAGGTTTTTGAACTAGCAGATCTTTTCCTCTCACAGCTATTTTTGTATTCCCAGATTAATTCCAGTTTTCCAACTTCCACCTGGTTTCTTAACTTCAAATGAAGTAGTCCTTGAACTCAATTAACAGAATAATCTGAAATGAAGCAAATATTCTCTTTTCACCTGCAGGAGGGCTACTGCTCTCAAAAGCTGATCTAGAACTCCAAAAAACCCCTTAGATTTCAGGTGCGTTGCCATGAAATTCCATCAGTTCAGTGCTTTGACTTCCTTTGAAACTTGGCATTAAACAGGTACTCTTAAATTTAAATTATTTAATCTATGTAGCAAATTTAGACCTTACTGTAAGGTGCCATGAATAAAAAATAAGCCTACATTTAAAAATCCCTTTCTTTTAGGTGTCTATTTTTTAATTCAACCTGTAAGGATACACAGATCTACAATCCAAGGTTGCAGTCTCCTGGGGAACTCAGGCAAAGCTATGCATTCATTACTGGAGAACTAGACACCACAGGAAATACAGCCCAAACATGTCAGTGCAACAGAACCCTGCGGACACCTGATAGATACACACCAACTATTTAAGCCAAGAAGCTGTTTCATGGAATCAACTGACCAACATCACTGATTCTGGCTTGCCACTACTACAGACCTGATCTTCCCCCCTTATCTTACTCATGACTTAGATCCTATCCTGGCTTGACTTTGCTACCTGTTCTCCTGACACATCTTTAACTAGTCTCAACTACTGCCTTTGACTACAGCCCAGAGACCTAAAGGGCCCTGCTGCCTACATCCCAGCCACTGGGAATTAGCAGTTCTACACAGTAGACAGCCTAACCAACGCTAAAGAGCAGATGCATCAAGTAAGGTGACACTCGTATATACAAGTCTTTTTTGGAGAACAAATTTCTTTCAATCTTTAACCAAATTTGCAATATTGCTCTCAGTACATGCAGACAGCATATAATCATTTCAAGAATTTTATTTTTTTAAATGTGCACAGTGGATATTATGCATTATCAGGATTGCCTGTAAGGTGTGTACTGTAAAATGGCATTTTTATGCACCTTTACTGTGCATACTAACATCAGAAACCATTGTGCATCACTGAATTGTGAGTATACAGCCCCAAGCATAAATATAAATGAGAGAGAATGGTCACGTTAAAGACTTTGTATAAAATCTAACACTTCAGAAAAGGTGTTATTTTTCAAGGATGGTGAGAAGAGGAATCTCAAATGCCAACTCAAACAGTCTGCAACCTTTTAAAAATCTTTGTTTGGTCCCAGAGCAGATAAATTAAGCCTAATGTACACCATGCTGCCAGAAGCTGATACAGAATAAGCAATGGTGTCAAGCAGAAAGCTAGAAAGACCTGCGGCTCTTTTAGAAACAAACATTACATTTTTAACTCAATATCTGCATTTTTAGTCTCCCTCAGAGAATTAAACCAATATTGGCATCTGCTTCAAATCATGATGAATGTTTCATGGCAGCAGCTGGACTATGGTGAACAGAACAGCACTCTCTTTTCAACAATGCCATTCCGTGAAAACAATAGATTCCATTCAAATGGTGTGTTACACTCATTTGTAACAATTACATTTAGAATAAAAGCAAGCAAGTATTACTGCAAGGCAATTCTTGTGCATTTATCACGTACATAATTAAGCACACAACTTTCTTTTTAAAGACCAAGCAACAGATAAAGAAAGGTTACTTCAGTGGTTCTTTCAGGAAGAGTTATTTGTGCACTTTCACATGTCATTTATCTTCCAGTGTTGATGCTTTCATAAAAGCAGGGAATGATGGGGGTCACATTAGCACAATTTCACAAGACTGAAGATCTGGAACTAAACGTAGATGAACATAAAGAGACCATTTCAAAGAATCACCAAAAACCTCCCCAGGCAGTAACAACATTTAAGGGTCAGAAAATACTTATCAAACAGACTTGTGCACTTTTGTCAATTTACAATGTGTAAGGCCCAAATTTATTTTAAAGTTTGCTTTAGTCTTTTTAACCTAAAAAGAATCTAAAAGCTATTTGCAGCAGAATCAGAAAAGCCTCTGAGATTTCCAACATATGTTTACTATGACATCTCAGGAAAAGGATTCTAATATTTGAGCCAAGAAACCTTGCATTAAAGATTAATAATTGAAGTTACTTAAATGTTACCTAAAAAAAAAAAAAAAAAGAACACTAGTCTTACTTAAGACTTCTCCTGAAATAGCTTAACTTAATCTTAGCTCCTGCGTGGTCCTCCCGTTAATCTTTAAACGCAGAAAGGACCTGAATTTCTAATTGTTAAACAAACAAGCAGAATTTTATAAAAGGATCTTTCCGACATTCTTTACCTTACCAGTAACTGGCACAAGCCACATTGTTGCCTTTAGCAGTTTACCTATGCAAAACTATAACTACATCGAATAAACTAGAGAGACTACAGGATATAGCATTTTTGATAGGTAAGTATGGTATGTTAAGACTGGAATTTTTCAAGAGACCCTATATAAGGAAGGTACTCAGTCCCCTTTGTTTTTCAGAGTAAGTTGGACCCTTAACTCATTTAGGCTTTTTCTAAAAATCCCAATCATAGACCTAACTAAATTTAGATTGCTAGATTATCTGTTTACATCTTAGCATCCACGAGTACATGAAGTCTTCTTATGAAAGTTTTGTTTCCTATTGTGAAACAAAAGTAATTAGTCCCTAAAAAAAAAATCCAATACATGTACTGAAAAGCCAGTATTTCACACTAATTCTTTATGCAGTTCCTCCTCACCAAATTGCTTTTAAAATATCACTTTGGAGCATAGGGTACATACTGAATATTTCTAGTTGGTCAAGAGACTTCTTAAATGTATTTGACAAAACTGCTACACTGACAGCACTCCATGAGCATTTCTAAACATAAGGAACTGGTCTTTTCGAAAAAATGATGTGCATTTTTGTGAGTAAGGGGGCATTTTGGAACATTTTATAAACACACAAGTATTGCTACCAAATTATTGCATTTGTGCCTTGAAAAAAAAAACTATCCTATCGAGTTCAATGGCATAGTAGCAAAAAGATTCTGAACTATGAGAAGTTGCAAATCTCAAAAACAGTTTTTCCCAAAAGGTGACATCCTGGGGTGGCATTTTGCATAGCCAATGTCTCTCCTAAAGTGCCAAATTCAATTTCTCCAATATATTTAGCTACAATCCACTATATTTAGAAGCTAATCATAATTAAGAAGCTTTTGTAGTCATTGCAAGGACACTTACTATTTATTTTTTAAAGAGTAAAGGTATCAAGGCATGTGTTCTAAAATAGGAGTCTCAAACATGCAGCCCGCGGGCCACATGCAGCCCATGGAATTACCTCCTGTGGCTGGTGACAATCCCCTAGAATCCAAGGGCTCCCAACCCCTATGCCCCACAGGTCAAAAAATGACCTGCAGAACTTTTGAAGTGCCCAGCTCCTATGCTGGCTGGGAGCTTGGCATCAGCAGTGTTTCCAGTGAGGGGCAGGACAAAACTGCTGCCATGAGCATGCTCGGGAGGGCGGGGGGGAGGCTATTCCTGTGGTGTGGCCCCGCTGGTGGCCACAAAAGGGGGAAAGGTGGGGGGGGGGGAGACAGGCAGCTGCAGGGGACAGGCTATAGGGGCAGGGAGGGCAGTCAGCCCTTGGGAACGCCGGGAGCTGGCAGCGTGCTTTCCCTGCCGCACAGTGTAGCGACCACAGCCCAGCAGTGGGTGCCTTCCCACCATTTCGGGCCACAGTGTGGCCAGCAGGGCTGGGCGAGGGATACTTTCCCTGCCACTGCTGGCCAGACAGCGCCCTCCCTGGGCAGGGCAATCACCCTGTGCCCCACACCGTCCCGCCAAGCAGACCAGCATGGGGCCTGCACCACTGCCCCCCCCCCCACAAGGGATGAGGCAAGCTGGTGAAAATTGGCGTCAGTTCTCCCAGTCTCCACTGCTCCTCAACCCCGCCCCAACGCATGCTGCTTCCGGCTCTGTGCCAGAACAGTGGGGAGGGGACAGCAAACAGTGTGGGAATCATATAGCTACCCCCTCCCGCCCCAGCTGCACTGCTTCCTGTCCCCTCCCCGCTGCTCTGGCGCAGAATCAAAAGCAGCACTCATGGGGGGGGGGGGTACAGTGGAGAGTGGGAGAGCCGAGCCAGGCAATGTTTTTCGCCAGCTTGCCTGGTCCCCAGCATGGGATGGCCAGCACAGGGGCCTGCCCTTCCTCTGGGCTGGCTGGCCCTGCCCTCCGCTGCCAGGGGGTGCTGAGTGTGGGCCCCCACAAAGGGCAATTCGCCTAGGGCCCCACACACCCTTAGAGATGGCCCTGTGGCCGGGGGGGGGAGGGAGTTCCCCCTGCTGGCACTGTGGGGAGGGGGTAGTTTCCCCACCATACAGCACTGCCACCGGGGCTGAACGGCAGGGTTGGGCACAGGGAAGGAGTTTACTGGGAGGTGCGTTCCCCATGTATCGAGCAGGGCCCGGCGGGAGGGTACCTTCCCCCCGCCAGGGCCTGAAGGAGCGCTGGAAGCTGGCTGTAGGTGGAGGGAGGTTGTGGAAGGGCCCTGGGGAACTGGCAGCAGCATGCAGGCGGTTAGGGAAGGGCTCAGGGTGACTCACAGGAAGCCAGTGGCAGGGTGGGAGGAACTGGATCCATCCAGCAGTGGGGTCCATATCCATTCCTAGCTACTGCAGGAAGGCAGCTGGGGATGGATCCAACCCCTGGCCACAGATAGATTGAGTCCCAGGCTGGTGGGGGGCACTTTCTGGGGTGCGGCCCTCAGGCCAGTATCCTAGTCCTCATGCTGCCCTCATGGTGATTTGAGTTTGAGACCCTTTTTCTAAAAGGTTAGGAAGCTGTATCAGTACACAGTCATAACAAGCAGCACAGTGCCCTTATTTCTTCGATAAAAACAAAGTTATTTAGTTCATGTTATATATAAACAACAGGAATGTCAGGCCTAAATGGGGGGTGAGGGAGTGGGAAGAATCCTTTTTCCACAGCTAGTTCTGAAGAAATACCTTTTAAATTCAGTGACATACTGCAAGTCATAGCATGCTTTTAAAATCATAATCCCTGATTCCACAGCAAACATTTTAATTTGTCTGTTGTATATAAGTGATTCCTTGCTTGTTTTGCTGAACGAGAAACAGTTACCCCTCTGGAACTTGCTTTTTGTCTAATTCTTACACATATTTAGCTCTTCCTATCAGCCATCAACTATAATCAACAGGGGCATCACAACAGCTAAAATCAACAACAACCTTCTTTGAAACTATTATAGCAGGGGTCTCAAACTCAGAACACCACATCAGCTGCATGAGGGCTAGCATGTTAACCCAAGGGCCGCACCACTGAAACCCTGTCATACGACGATATTGCAAACATCAATGACAATAGCATTGTTGTGGGCTGCAGGAAATAACTTTGGGGGCCACAAGTTTGCGACCCACTGTGTTATACCCTGCAATGGCCACTGCCAAATGGAAGCTATACCAGAACACCCTGAATACAGGAAAACAAAAAACAAACAAAGAGTCCTGTGGCACTTAAAGACTAACACATTTATATTTTTTGCGTCTTCAAAGTGTCCAACAAAGTGGGATTTTCTTCCACAAAAGCTCATGCAAAAAATAAATGTGTTAGCCTTTAAGTGCCACAGAACTCCTTGTTTGCTTGTTTTATTGAAGTAGACTAAAACAGCTACCCCTTTGGATCTTGTCAACATGCAAGGCACTGAATATAGCAAGTACTTCTGAGGACAATGACACTGTTTTGCTGGTTTTGGTTGATTAGTTGTTTTTAGAGGGTACTGATCAAAGCCCGGTTTATAAAGTAGTAGCAATATTGTTCTCAAACTTAGTGGCGGACAAAGCTTTCTTTATCCTAAGGCTACTCTAAGTCACAGTAAAAAAAAAAAACACAACAAGGAGTCGTGTGGCACTTTAAGACTAACAGATTTATTTTTCGCATGAGCTTTCGTGGGAGAAAAATCACACTTCGTCAGATGCTTCAAAGATGGGTGAACTTACTGTGCCCACACAAAAGAAAACATCTGAAAGGGAAGATATTTCCTGGCCTTAACACCCCACACATCCGTCAGCAACATTAAGAATTCTTGCTTTTCTAGAGAACATAAGCCAGCAGGTAAAGCTTCAAAACACTTTAATTAGAAACATCTTCATAAAATTGGGCCCTACATATGAAAAAAGGCAAGGTAAGTGATCCACAGCAGTGACAGTGCGTGTCAGACACAACAAGGTATATTACGCATCTGAAATGGAGATATTATTCAAACTTTGTTTTCCAGTGCTTTTAATTACCTTTATCCATTAGCATTTCACTTAATTCTGCCACTAGTTACAGTATAGGAACTGAATTTCCCCCTTTATTTAAAAAATATATAATAAACGAAAAAGATAAGCATAAACCAAATGCTTATTTTCAGTCAGTAAACCAGAAGAGCTCATGATCTCTATACCCTCTTTTCACACCTTAAACCAGGGGTACTCAAACTTTTTGCGAGCCGGTCCACATTCAGCCTTCCACCATTGACCAGGGTCCACAAACAACTGGGGGGGGATGCGAGTGGGAGCAGGTGGCGGCGATGCCAGGAGCGTGGGGGGGGGTGAGTGGGAGCAGCAGCAGCGATACCGGGAGCGGGGGGGGGGGCGAGTGGGAGCGGGGGGCGGCAATGCTGGGAGCGGGGGGGGGGCGAGTGGGAGCGGCGGCAGCGATGCT
>ML682014.1:15930659-16027106 GCA_007922195.1 Podocnemis expansa | reverse complement strand
GCTGGGAGCGGGGGGGGGGCGAGTGGGAGCGGCGGCAGCGATGCTGGAAGCGAGGGGGCGGCAATGCCGGGAGGGGGAGGTGCCGCCAGGAGCGGGGTAGTGGCTGCGCAGCAGGCTCCGTGAGGGGGAGGGGGAGCGCAGCGAGCAACAGAAGTTGCTCAGCTGCCCTTAGAGCAGGGGTACTCAAACGGCCTTCATGCAAATAGGCCACTGTCGCGGTCCACCAGAAACCTCTTTGCGGTCCGGATTGTGGACCACGGGCCGCCATTTGAGTACCCCTGCCTTAAACCAATACTGTGAAAATATGCATCTCTGAAATACTTGCTACTCTGAGTAAAATTCTTTGCCAAGATTTTCTTTTAATTGGTAACTTTTATTTTACGAAATAAAAACAGACATTTAAAATATATGTAAGCATGTTTATATGAACTGTGAAATGTAATTTGAATACGGCATTAAAAAGGTTACCGCAATAAGCATGCATGTGAACAGTGGCTTAAATTTAGAAACTGATGTGTTATTTCCATTGTTCCACATTACGGTTCACTCATACTCAATGTCCTGTGCATTTAATTACTGCTGCATTAGTGCTAGAAACTGAGTTGTTCCAAGGAAAGCAATTTTCATGGTGACATTGTCTTGAGCCTACCAGGACATTAAGAGGACTGAAGTGGCGACAATTCCCCAAAAATACCTTTAAGATGGCCATGTGACAAAACTCACCTCATAACTTAAGATCAGTCTCTAATTTAGAGCAGACTAGGATGCTCACTTTAACAGGAGACAATTCTAGGGGCAACAGTAAGTAGCAGCACAGAACAAACTACTTGAAGATATTTCAAATATTGGGATAATTTTCAGCTGTACCAATGGTTCTCAACCACAGGTCCACAGACTGTGTCTCAGCTTTCCAAAGGAGCCCATACATCCATCTGGAATTTTTTAGGGGCCTGTAACTGAAAAAAGGTTAAAAAACACTGGGCTATACTGCCAGACTTTTTGACTTGACAAGCTTACTCTGATTCAACACCCAAAGCAATTTTGTACAAGAAACAGCTTCATTAAGTTTAAAAACAAGGAAAGTCCTGTGGCACCTTAAAGACTAACAGACTTCTTCGGGCATAAGCTTTCATGAGTGGGTTGAAGGCCATGAGAGCTTACGCCTGAAGAAATCAGTTAGTCTGTAAGAAATGCCACAGGACTCTGATTGTTTCTACTGTATAACAGGCTAACACAGCTACCCCTCCAGAAATTTTCTGGAAGTTTGTTACACACACACACAGATTTTCTTCCCTTTCTAACACACTCCAGTTATTCCACATTTTCCTTTGTCATACATTCATAACTGCAGTAGAGATTTATGGAAACTGCATTAGAACTATGTGGTTACAGCATATTTATCTGAATCCAATTTCATGAAAGACTGCATACTAATCTTACATTTGAAGAGAATGATTGGAATGAAAATTCTGGTCTTCACTGTACAAATATAATGGCATAGTTACTTTAACGCATGTTTAAACCTTTAGTTGATGTCAATGACACACAGGAAGAAACAAAATACTAGCGAAAAGGTTCCTTTGTAGATTTATATTGGAAAAACAAATTCTGAGCTATAGCTTTCAGTTCCACAGAGCCAACCCACAGCATTAAGAGTTCTCAAAACCTTTACCATCTGGAAACAGAAATTCCCTGATCCTAATTCACTGTTATGCCACACACAACACTTGCATATATCCTTACTCACACATAGTATATTTTGACTTTGTGGTAATAAAGATATTGGAAGTGAAAATCTCTTTGGCCAGTGAAAATTTCTAACATCTAAGACTTTGATTTTAGCTTCTCCTATTAGGATGTGAGCAGAATATACTGACATACCTAACACAACAATTTCAAGTGCCACATTTAAAATCCTTTGATCACCTTGCCCTATTGCACATCCATCAAAAGACCTGCTTTAGCAATCTCTAACTTCAACCCTTCTTCCACAGCAGAATAGTCAATCTATGACCACAGCAAACTATGCACAATGCTCAAAAAAATACCATAGCAGTCAAGCAGATCTAAAGGGTAAGTTGCCATGCTGTATTGTTCCAAATGGTGCTGAAGCAGCAACTCTTGATGAAAGCAAATGATTTTACTGTATGTTTCAGTGAGACATCTAAAAACAATCATAGGAGGATAACAGGCCAGAGTTTTCCACCTCTAGGTTACTGCTTCAAGTAAAGCCCGCAACAGAAAACTATTAATCTGATAGCTCTTCTTCTACAGTTTGTGTAGTCAGACCATAATCTGAGGTCAGCAAGCAGGGATCCACTATTCAGACCACAAAAACTGAAATAATACAGAACCTGAAATCTCTCATCTTAAAGGCAGACAGCCCCTCTGTCAGAGGCGCACAGGCAAATAGAATACAAACAATGATAGGTTTATCTACAATGGTGTCATGTCATGTCTGCCCCTTAAACCAGCACCAAAGTCACTTCACTTTTTTCACTTCAATTTTCACTACTGAAATCTTTCATTTTGACTCTTAACCTTTTGCCCCATCTGTATCCTAACTTTTTAAGTCTACAAGTTAGTACTACATATTGATTACCTGTTCCAGGATGTTTCAGCTCCAGTTACGGATACAGAGATAAGAGCGCTCTACTCCAGTACTACTTCTGCTTCTCACCTGCCAGTTTCTCAATACTTCCTCCTTCCAAGATAAGGCTCCATGGGACAAGTGTGGAGGAGGGCAGCTGTGGCAATCTCCTAATCACACAGCACACCCCAGAGCCAACACTACTCCTGTGCCATGAATCCAGCAGCCACAAAAAGAAAGAAGAGGGCATCTGAATTGCTCTTCATGAATGAGTAGGGAGATGCCTGCAAGCTGCGGCTCTGGAGCTGCATGTGGTGCTATAGCTGTCATCTAGCAGCTCTGGGCTCTGCCCCTGGCCCCCCACCACCACCAGGGACCGAGGGTGGCCTATACCAGGCTCCAGGTTCCCCATGCCACCTGGAGATCCGGGGGGAGGGGGCTCTTGTTTCTGGGCTCTCCCCATGCTTGCCAGGGGACCCTGTGGCACATGCCCCGATCCAGCTCCTCCACAAGGACCCTACACACACTGCAGCTCTCAAAACAGTCGGTTCCTGAAAGAATTTTAAAAGACGGCTCTTAACTTTCAGGCTGCCAACCCCTGAAGGCCAATACCTTAAAAACACACCCAAGAGGCCAGCACCAGCCACATCCAAAACACACACACACACACATCAGCCAGCTTTAAACTCAGCCCTTCCCTCAGCCGACTCAGCTCCCCCGGGTCCACAGGCTCCCGAGGGAGGGTAGAGGGTCGCAGCCCCCTGCTGCACCGGGACTCCTCCTCCGGCCCGGGGCTTCTCCCAGTCAGTCACGCCAAACCCCCTTGCCGTCCCGCCCCTCCTCGGCCTGAGCCCTGCCGGGCCTGCCCCGGCCCAGCCTCCGCCCAGCGAGCGCAGCAGACGTGGCAGCGGCCGCGGCCGCGCCCCGCGGGTACCTGTTGCTCCAGACGCCGTAGAGCAGCTCCACGAAGGCGAAGGAGAGGTTGAGGCAGAGGAAGAAGAAGAGGTTCCGCGACGTCTTGTCCGACAGGATGGACCTAGGCACACGGCACAGCGGTCACGCGCGGCAACGGCGGCCCGCCTCAGAGGCAGGCAGGCAGGCAGGCAGGGGGGGCGGGCCGCGGACGCCGCGCGCACCGGAGCGCAACCGCCCCCCAACGCTCCCCGCCCGCCCCGCCGCTCACCGGAACCAGCCCGACACCTTCCTGACCAGGTTGAACTTGGGCGGCTTGTACTCATCGTCCTTGATGGATAAAGGCAGCATCGTGCCGAGGCCGACGCCGGGCGCAGGAGAACCCGGAAAAGAAGAGCCGGGCGCGGGGCAGGCTGGGAGCGGCGCGGCCGCAGCACCACCCTGCTAGGACAGCGTCCGCTTCCGGCGCCCGCTCTGCGCCTGCGCACACGCTACGAAGAAGTGGGTGGGCGGGGCCAGCAGCCTAAAGCCACGTTGTGGGGGCGGGGCTAGGGCGGGAGAGGAAGTTGAGGTGTGTGGTAACAAGGCGCCGTAACCCCAACAGCCACCGGAAGGGGCGGGGCTACGGGCATGAGTGGCGAGGTCCGAGTTCCGCGCCCGCGAGCTCTGCTCGCCATTGGTTGGGGAGCCGCGGGGCGGGGAGGCGGCTTTCGGCGCGCGCTCCCTCCCTCAGCGCTTGGCCCGGTCCTGCCGCCAGAACGCTCGGCTGCTTGCTCTTTGCTTTTCTGTTTTTTTCCCCCAAAGGGGTAGCCGTACTAGTCTAGTCCAGCAAAAAAACCCCAAGGAGTCGTGTGGCACCTTAAGACTGACAGATTTCTTTTTCGCATGAGCTTTCGTGGGAGAAAATCCCACTTCATCAGATGCTTCGAAGATGGGATTTTCTCCCACGAAAGCTCATGCGAAAAAGAAATCTGTCAGTCTCAAAGTGCCACACGACTCCTTGGGTTTTTTTGCTCTGCTGCATGCGATAAATAAATTTCTCAAAGTGCCACAGGACTCTTTGCTTTTTTTGCTTTACTAGACTAACCGGGCTGCACCTGTGGGGTGTACCCCGGCCAAGGTTTCTCCATCGCTGGGCTATGCCCGGGTGCTGCTTCCTTTCTATCCACCCAGATGGTCCCTTTTTAGCTTCAGGGCTTTGCTGCTTCACCCATCCTTTGCACAGCGCAGCTTGGTAACATCCATGATCATTTGTAAATCCCCTTCACGGAAGATAGCGGCTTTCTCAACCCCTTGCCACTGTAGAAGGAGGCTGTCCCTGCAGCAATTTCTTTAGCTGGTGGGTTTGGCTTACAGAAGCAGCTAAATCTCCACACTGAAAGGATCATGTGATTACTAAATAAAACAACACAAGGCAGTAGTGAAATCTCACCCTAGTGCTACATAAATAAAATAGTATTTGTATCAGTGAAGGAGCAAATAGGATAGATACCTTTACATTTTCCCTTTAGCTTTTGTTTGAAAGGAGTTTCACATAATTATGTTGATATCTTCCTTCCCTACATGGTCCTCAAGCTATTGAGAAATATTTGTCTCCATGGTTAGACAAAACCCTGGCTGGGATAATTTAGTGAGAGTTGATTCTATGAACTGAAATCAGAAAGAGATCTAATAAAAAGTTAGGGAAATTTATACAGGCTCAGATCCATTCTAGGTGAACTCTCTCTCCCCAAGAAACAGATAAGTACCGTTTGTGACACTAAAAGCAAACACATAAAAAAAAATCTGATTCTCTGCAAACATCAAAGCGTGCTTGAGAGTGGGTTCGACACAAACTGTTTTATACGAGGGTTAAAGCATGAACTACAAATTCGAGCCTGCTGGGAGAAATGTTTTCATCCAACAGGAAGTAATAGCCAACAGAAAGGGAAGGTAGTAGGGGTTGTATTCCACTAGCCTTCCTGCTGAATCCCCCATGGTGAGGTCATGGGGAATGTTTTTCCATCAGTGTTGTTGACTTAAAAATACAATCAAGGCAAGCTGACTGAAAAAATGTACAGACTTACTGCGGTTGGTCCAAAAACCTCCACTCTTGCTCATGTTAATCAAGACTTAGAGAAATAAACTTTCTGGCTCATGGTCTCCAGCATTCTAGGTAAGGATACAAAAAAAAGCAATAATATGAAAGCTAGTTTATATTTGGGGGATAATGTACATGGTGTGACGTGGCTGTTTGAATTTTATTTTATTTATGCGTCTGTTTTTAAAAATGATCACTTCATAAGATGAATGCTGATTATTAGAATGGGGTTGGGAAGATACTATCTATCCTAGGTGGAGAGAGAGCAGCTTCGGATTCTTTCTTAGAAGAAATTTTTTAAAGGATGGTTAAAATAGCACACCTTGACTACCTCTGTATTTTTGTTTTTGTTCGAAGGAAGTAAAAATTCTTCACAGAGGCCATTTTGCACCTTTGAATCCTGGAAGAAGCCCAAAATAGTTGCAGGACAATTTTATATCCTACTTGCTGCATTGTCCAACATATTCATACATGAAAACACCTTCATACTGATTCTAATTTAATATCTTAAATTGATAATAACAATACAATGTTATCTTTATGTATCATTTACAGCTGATGGAATGAAAATAAATAGACACAAATGCATGGAAGTTTTAACATAACACAGGGTACTTTTGTTTGCATTTTCACATGCTTGAAAAATATTAATTAGTTAATCTTCACAACAATCTTGGCACATATCACTGTGCCTGTTTAGAAAATGGGGAAACTGGCACACAGTTTAAGGCCCATATTTTAAAAAATGCAGCTGCACTGATTTATGCGAGACCATCTTGAGATATATTAGAACTGGTCAAGTTCCAAAGGGGCAGCCATGTTAGTCTAGTCCAGCAAAAAAAGCAAGGAGCCCTGTGGCACTTAAAGACTAACAAATTTATTTATCACGTGAACTTGTGTGGGAGAAAATCTCCCTTCATCAGACTTCTCCCATGAAAGCTCATTAGAACTGGTGAACTCTGAGAAGCTGCAGCTCCTACTGATTTCGTTTGGAGTCACACTTCCAAATTTTAAACACAGTGGCGTATCAATGACACAAACTAAAGCAACCAAAGTCTTTGGTCACTTCTGAAATCACGTGACATTTCCAAGGCGCCACACAGAACCAGAACCTAAGCTCAGGAGGTAAGGACTGCCTGTCACATGTCCATATCACTAGGCAATATTATAAATATACAGACATTCAAATATGCATTTCTACCAATAAAGTTTATATAATTTAAAATAAGTTATTTTGTTAAAATGGAAGCATAGATTTAGCAACCTGGTGCTACCTTTTCCGTTTGTTCATTTCCAGGTTGGCCAAACGTAGATCTGTTTCCTCACACAGGCAGATTTAACCAAAATCTCACTAATTTCCTTACTCTGGAGAAAAAAAGACAGGGGGACATAACAGTTTTAAATTACATAAAAGGCAGTTACAAGAAGGATGGTGAAAAAATTGTCCTTGTTAATCTCTGAGGATAGGACCAGAAGCAATGGGTTTAAATTGCATAAAGGGAAGTTTAATGTGGGTATTAAGAAAAACTTCCTGTCAGTATAGTTGAGCACAAATTGCATAAGAACACTGTAGAATCTCTGTCATTGGAGACTTTTAAGAATGTGTTAGACAAACACCTGCCCTGAATGGTCCGCTTATTACATAGCCCTGCCTTAAGTGTGAGGAACTGAAGCTGCTGACTTACTGAGGTCCCATCCATGCCCATGCTTCTCTGATTATCTTCCATTCAAAATATCTGAAACACTCTACTCCAATTTGCAGGCATGGCAAATTCAACCTCTGCAGTTCACAAATACTCCATAAAATATTCATCCTAATTATCATTTGAGTTAGAATATCAGCTAGAGACCCCAACAAAAGTTGTGGCCCTATTGTACTAGGCACAGTACAAATAAAATATAGATAACTGTGCCCTGAAGAATCATTTAAATAGAGAAGACCAAGACAGGATATACGTCCCTTTCTATAAAATGAGGATGCCATGGGACAGAGAGATTAAAGCCCCAATCCTACAATGACCTGCAGACAAGGAGACCCCTAGTTCATTCACTGACACAAGTGACCTGTCCAATGTCACATGGGAAATCTGTGATGAATTATGAACTGAACCTGGATCTCCTGGGCTGCAATTTAGTGCCTTAAATATAAGACCATCCTTCTCTTCCTCTCCATTTTCACTCATTCCACCTAGTCCCTTGTCCCTGAACTTTTATTGCCATCTCTACCTACCCTGCCTTCAGATGAAATGGAAAAAATCCTAAAACAACATGCTTCACTTTAAACTTTTAAATCAACCAATGAATGTGGCCAGAAAATATGAGGGGTATGCACTGGAAAAAAGAGAGACTGTCAGTTGGACCAGCTGTGATTAGGGTAGCCTACAATGTAATCTAATGTGGACTAGTGGATGGGGCACATTGGACTGCGATCGAGGACACCTGAGTTCTGCTCATAGAGCTGTGTCATCAACCTTATGATTTTTGGCAGGTCACTTCATCTTTGTGTCTACTTAGCACAATGACAGCCTGACTCCGCATCTGTGGCCCCACAAAGTCGCGGGACCTCCTCGCCAGCCTCCTCTTGGCTTATGCAGAAGTAGCCACCTATAAAACTCGGGAGAGGAGGTTGGCTGAGGGAGGGGCCTGCGACTGTGGGGCCTATTTCCGGTCCCTCGTCCGTGCATGTCTCCGGGCAGAGTTCCTCTGGGCGGCGTCTGCTGGCTCCCTCGACACCTTTCAGGAGCAGTGGGCGCTGTCTGGGGTTCTCTGCTCAGTATCCCCTTCTGAAACTCTAGTTTTGAACCTGTAACCCTCACCTCCGTCCCTGTTTTCTCTTTAGTTGTCCCCTGGAATTATTTGAAGGCCTGTTTCGTGCCACTTCCCCTTAGGCTGGGGGAAGGGTTTTAGAAGTGGGTGGGCTTATGCCCACCCACCACCCAGGTTTCTTCAATAGGACAATGGCAGGCTGGTGCTGCTTGGGGCCTGTAAGCATTACTGTAATACAGATAAATAATACTGCAAAAAGTGGTAAAATATGCTTGAGATAAAAACATTGTCTAACATACTGGTTTAGCAATGCATTTTTGTAGTGGTCATGAAAACCGATCAAAACTATCACTGGACAACAGAAAAAGATGGACAGTTGCCAGGAATGTGTACATTTATCAGTTGTCAGAATGAACACTTGCCTTATAAACATATCTATATGATTGTGACAGGGTCTTGGGTGGTCTGTGGGCAAAACTGCTTGATCAAAAGTTACATAATTCCTTTTACTTCTAACAGATCTGTAGATAACACAGAATTGATTTCACCTGATCAGCACTATCCAATAAAACAAACCGAAATAAATCTAATTCAGCCTGGCAGCAATGCGGTAAGTACATTTTTTTAAACTAAAAGGATGGCTTTATTAAAAGGTTTTATGCTAGCAGTTTCTAAACTGGAAGCATGTGTTGTTTTACACCTGGATAAGCCTCTGTCTTGGTGGCTTTCTCTGAGACTGGCTCTGCTGTGTATGGAGGTGTCTCTAATTCTTGCTTCACCTTTGGCCAATTTTCAAAGACATTATACACAACTGAATGAAATCTCAGGGAGTTCATAATCTCTAAAAACCTCCTCACAGCCTCTCTCTTGTTTCAGTACTGGTAAGACTTCCTCTTCACTTGTTACTTTGTCCGTCCATGCTGCCATTTTCTAGATTTATATAAAAGGAATATTGCTATTACTTTTTTAATTTTCTAATTTAAATTACTTCTAATCATTCTAAATTTTCTTAACCTACCTTATATCTAACGATATTTAATTAATTTATCTTTCAATTAATTTCTTATCTTACTGTGACTACTTTTCCAATTTTCCTTTCCACCCTTTCAACTGTAAAGACTGGAACAATTTTGATATTTTCCTTTTCCTGTTTTGGATATCTAATTGATATACTGTGGAACTTCCTTTATTAACTGTACTTACTAGTTAATTTTTCATTGAGCTGGCAAACATGTAGGTAAAAGACTGATGAATTTTCTCTTCCCATTTCAATTTTTGTTAATAAAGATTACATCACATCTATAAACTACCAGGAAGAATTATGGGAATCCGACCAGTTTGCCTTTCTTCTGTGGTGATCCTTATCTTACTCCTTGTGGCAGGTGCTTTAATGGCTTTGCTTCCTAATGTTAAAGATGACAAAATGCCCAAGTTGCGAAGAGAACCAAAATCCCAGAGCCAATCTATCTTGGATTCATTTACTCTAGTTATGCAGACATATAATAGAACTGACTTGTTGCTGAAGCTTTTAAATCATTACCAAGCCATCCCCCAGCTACACAAAGTGATTGTTGTATGGAACAATGTTGGGGAAAAGATACCAGAAGAAATGTGGAATTCACTTGGACCCCATCCTGTCCCTGTTGTCTTCAAAGTGCAGAATGTGAATCGGATGAGGAATAGACTCCAACTCTTCCCTGAACTGGAAACAAAAGGTAACAAATGCCTTGCTTTTATAAGTAGCATTCTTGCTAACAATATTTACACTTTTCAGGTCACTTATTTTATCCATCACTCAAAACAACTACATTTTTTATCACCATGTAAAAATCCCTGAAACTCAGTGTGTTCAGAAACTGCTAAATCCAGAAGCTGTTGAGCAGTTCCACCTAGCAGAAAAGAGTGGCAGGGAGGATGTATGTAAGCAGGACACATGGGGATTCTATATTATAGCAGAGAGACTGAGCACTTCCCTGCCCTTGAAGTTACAGCAGCCCAAAGGCTATGAGAACCACAGGGTGTAAAGGGGGGCACTTCTTGTCTTTGTGGAAATGTGGCTTCTATCTCAGTTTCTTCTTTTACGCAAATGTGGGTAGACAGTTTAGGCTTTCAGCCAAATCCAAAATTACTCTCTTTCACATGCAGTCCTCTACCTAAGTCATAGCTCTTTTCCCTTTATCACTAGCTTTTTTCTACCTCTCTTTGGTTGAAACCCACCAGAATGTCCACTCTCTCCATTTCCCCCTTACTCCAGTCTGAATTTTCTAGCCCAAATCGCTGCTCCTTCCCAGAGCATTCTCCCCTGTCCTCTTGCTTTTCATCTGTATCTCTTCCTCAGCTCTTTGCAGGAGAGGCCCAGCAACAAGTCCTGTTTCCCATAAAAAGATTAATAAACCTCACATCTTTCCTGATCTCCCTGCTGTATAAAGGAAACTTGTTTATTTCACTACGCCCTATCCTAGCATGCATTGCTACTCGGTCTAAAAATTCACAGGAGGAAGTCTCTGAGCTGTACAGCCCCCGAATACTTCCTGCTTGATCAGGGCAGCACTGATCCATAGTGTTGTCTTAAAGGGCTCAGCACATAGTTGTATTTCCTCACTAAGGATCTGAGCTACATACAGCCTGTTTGCTCCCCTACCTGAGACATGGTTTTAGATTCTAGGCTGTCATATAATCATAGCTGTATTCACACAGCACTTTTGTTTCGAAACAACCTCGTTGTTTCGAAACAAAAAAAAACATGTTCACACAACGCACACTTGTTTCAAAACAAGTTAAACCCCACTTGGGGGCGAAACAACCTTGTTTTGGAACTCTTGTTTCGAAACAAGGCGTGTGAACCTGTTGTTTCGGAACAAAGTGTTCCGAAACAACATTGGATCCTCAGCACCCTGGCCAGGGAACCCTTAGGACCCTGACCAGGATGCTGAGGGCTGTCCCTCAGCCCCCGTTGGGGGGGGGTGATCTGCTGTGGGCTGGCTCAGCCCGCAGCAGGGGCAGCCCCCTGAGACCGCGGCCGGTCGGGGGCGTGGGGCTGAGCCACCCCCGGCGAGTCGGTGGCACGGGCTGAGCCCACAGTCCGGGCTGCAGGCTCAGCCCGGCACCCCCGACCCTCCTGCGGTGTCGGGGGGGCAGCCCGGGCTGCAGGCTGAGCCCGGCGCCCCCGACCCGCCAGCAGCGGCTCACCCCCGGGGGGCTCAGCCGCCTGCAGCACCTAACGAAATAGCATGTTGACACTGTGAACATGCTATTTCGTTTCCCACTTTTTTCCCTATTTCGAATTGACTTTTTGCTAATTCGCATTGTCATTTCAAAATAAGGTGTTATTTCGAAACAAGTTGTTTCGACACAACTCGTTTCGAAATAACCGTGTATGTGAATACAGCCATAGAGTTTAAGGCCAGACAGGACCACCAAGTCATCTAGTCTGACCCCCTGTGTATCAAAGGCTACCCATCAAATCCACCCAGCAACCACATACCAAACCCAAGAATTGAAATTTGACCATAGTATTGTATGTGAGACTAAACTATTACATGCCACAGGAAGACAGCAAGAGGAACTGAGGTGTACAAATGCCTGAGGCCTCTGCAGTGTCAGGAAACTGATTACTGGTAAATCAGATATATCCAGTTAATCCCAGCAAATGACTGTACCCAAGGTGAAAAACACACAAGGTCAATGAGAATCTGAAGCAACAGGCATTGTCCCACAGTTTATAAAATGAAAATTTTGCCTTTATAATGTGCTAATTTTACCTATATGGCACCTACAGAAATGATGTGGAAATACTTATGTCTTGGTGTTTCTTCTGTGGAAAATCATATAATCCATCATACTGGACAACATGGATCTGATTTTTTTCCTCTATTTTTATAGTTGTCTTTTACACAGTATTAAAAAGCTATTAGAACTGCAACCTGGCCTGCAATGAGTAAAAGTCTGTTGTGTTCCTTTGCCAAAAAACCCAGATTTTTTACTGCAGAGCTGTTCAGCTATGCTACACAACTTTCAATGCTACAGTGATAGTCTGTGATTGATAACAGCAATGATGTCCTAAAATATATGTTTGCTTCAGGACAGGTCAATTAATCATCTATTATAATTGCAAAGTTAAACATACTTTTTGCTTTCCAAAGGGGTAGTCTGTTAATCTAGTTCAGCAAAATAAGCAAGGAGTCCCTTGGCACTTAAAGACTAACAAATGTATTTATTGCATGAGCTTTCATGGGAGAAAAATCCCACTTTGTCTGATGCTTTTAAGATGCAAGAACTTACAGAATGGGAGGAAAATAAACGCAGGGGAGTGTAAGTCATGGGATCAGGTCATCCTGTAACAGCAAATCAAAGCAATTGTTAAGATTCGAACACTCCAGTGTTGTGGGATCAGATCGTCCTGTAACACTGAATTTGAATCTTAACAACTGCTTTGATTTGCTGTTACAGGATGACCTGATCCCATGACTTACACTCCCCTGCATTTATTTTCCTCCCATTCTGTAAGTTCCCCATCTTCAAAGTGTCTGATTAAGTGGGCTTTTTGTCCCATGAATGCTCATGCGATAAATAAATTTGTTGGTCTTTAATGCTACAGGAGTCTTTGCTTATCCTTTTCACGTCAATCTTAACTTCTGAGTATACTTTTTCAGTCTGATGCATATTTATTCAGCTAGCAGCTCATCCTACTGATTAGAGGTCTTGTCTAGCTACCTTGTCACATGGTGCATAGCACAGGTAAATTCTTGCATATTTATCACTTAATTATTTAAAATGTTTCTTTGCCTGCATTAAAAAATTAAAATGTTTTTCCTTCCCTTTAGCTGTTTTAATGATGGATGACGACACCCTAGTTAGTGCCCATGACCTTGCTTTTGCCTTCTCTGTTTGGCAGGTAATGTTTGTATTTTCCATCCTACGTGTATGTATAATGGAATTTATATTAATTTTAGTAAATGAAAAGATTAATTTAGTTCGTCATTGATGTTTCTAGGACATACCATTACTATCTGTCATGCAGATGATCAGATAAATTCTAAAAAGCAAGAGGCACTGAAGAATAGTATTTTAATTATAGAAAATTACAGACTGCAGGTATAAACAATACGTTTTGCCATTCCTCAGCTTAAAAAGCAAATTACCAAGTCACAGATATAAAAACCATCTTATTGGTTATGTGCAGCAGAGAATATTTCATTTGGTGTGGAGGCTGTGCACCAGAAATCAATAGTATTATTTCTCTTTACTGTGTAGAGATTATCTGTAGGCTTATTTTTGATCCCAAGGATACAAATGCAAATTAATTTGGGCCAGATGCTACTGAGCACTATATGATGTCGAGCGAAGCACAATGTATCAGTTTTTGTAGGTCATTTTGTATTAACTTGCAACGATCTCCATATGGTGCAGGCCAGAGTACCACAGAGCCGCTTACATTATCTACATCTTTCATAGAAAATAATTTGTACTGCAAATGAATAACCTCACTAGAAATACATAATTAAGTTTTATACTGCTATAATGATTCACAATTAGACTGTTGTAAAAGTAAAATTCCACTCTACCTTTTGATTTCCTTACAGCAATTTCCAAATCAAATAGTGGGATTTATTCCTAGAAAGCACATCTCCACTCCTTCAGGTATATACAGTTATGGCAGCTTTGAACTGCAGACTCCTGGATTTGGAAATGGGGACCAGTATTCCATGGTTCTGATAGGAGCAGCATTCTTCCTTACAGGATACCTGGAACTCTTTCAAAAGCAGCCTGATGCTGTTCATGCTTTGATAGATGAAACTCAAAACTGTGATGATATCGCCATTAATTTTCTAGTGGCAAAGCTCACCGGAAAGACTTCAGGAGTGTTTGTGAAACCTGTAGACATAAGGAATTTAGAAAAAGAGACTAGCAGTGGCTATTCTGGAATGTGGCACCGAGCAGAGCACTTGCTACAGAGGTCTTACTGTCTAAATAAATTGGTTAATATCTATGATGGCATGCCCTTAAAATATTCTAACATTATGATTTCTCAGTTTGGTTTCCCTAATTATGCCAATCACAAGAATAAAATGTAAAAATATACAATGTGAGGGGTGGAAGTTACAAATCAAACAGTGAATTCATGTTAGATTAAGTTATATGCTGAGTGGCCAGAAGATGGCATACATCACTCCAGCTTGTTCTCCTTTATCCACAGCCTCTGAATTTTCATCACAATACTTTCTGTCCACAGTGTAAATTATTGAAAAACTTAAACAACACTGTATGTGTAACATTCACTTGTCATAACTTCATCTTCATCCCCTAATACTTGAGAAGCTGTTATTGTTAAAATGACAGTGAAATCAAAAACATGTCAAGTCGAAAACATGTGCACAAGAATGTACAATCACTTGATGTGCACATATGAAGAACTGACTTTCTACTTCTTTACATTTACCCAGTTGAATGATATTTTGGCACTGTTCTGTTATAAATATTTTGAAATTTCTATTTTTCTCAACAATTACTAGTGAAAACTTTTATGGGCTACGCTGAGCTGCTTGCCACGGTATCAGACTTGGTTATAAAACCATCAAAGGATGTATGTTAACTATTGTTCTCCAGCGTGAAATGTTCTTGAGGCTTCTACCAAGGTAACATGCCTAAGAAAGACATGGAACAAAGCACAGGCACTGCATCAAACATCTCTAGGAGCTTCACCTACAACACTGGTCACGCCGAGTTATGGAGCATTAGGTTGCTGATACCACCTTTTTTCCTGTCGTTACTTCGCCTACAGTCACTGGGACAATGCTCATGAACTGAAAAGTGAAATTTCCTAATTGCTAACTTGGGAAGGATAATGAACATGTAAAGCATTCATCACTGGAAATGCTGTTTATGTTGCCATGTATGCAGCCAAAAGAGACAGATGCCAGCCATATTTGCTACTTACCACAGCCTTTAAAACTTAATGTTATCTCAGTATTTTTTATGTACATTATGTTGGAGAAATGTGCCTGAAAAAAACTTCAGATTTTTAGAAGAATGTTTTAAGTACAATTCTTGATGGTAATTACAGATATATTTTATGTCTAACTAGCTGTTTTACATCTGATCCAGAAGGTGCATTTTGTAATTGCACAGGTCTACTTTTTAATTTTGTTTTAGTGTTTAAATTGAATTACTCTGTTTTTGTTTTCTTTGCCTCTATTTTCAAATGGCAAAACTAATACACATTTATGATAAAACTAAAATGTCATGTGGTTAATGGAAACAACATTAGGAAATATGCTATAGATACACATCTGCACTGGCAGGGGCTGGACTAGATGACTTGCTGAGTCTTCCAGATCTCTGAATTATGTGCCCACACCTACATTAAGTTGACTTCTTACCATCAGCAGTCGTCATCTTGGGCCTCTGACCTAGTACTGGAAACATTTTAAATGTTATGGGAGATAGGACAAAACTGTTACAGAAAATGTTCTTAAGATGTGGAAGAAATATTTCTATGGCAATTTAATTTAGAGACTAGTAGGTCAGATCACTGAGCCTGCGTGGAAAAATAGCAGTAAAAATGGTCCCAGGTGCTGGCTCAAGTGGATCTGTGGCAGACAACTGTTGTCAGAATGAGTCTTTTTCTTAGAGTAAACATGGTTTATGACTATTATTCTTGTAATAGGTTAGCTGAGAAAAAATTATGCTTAAGTAATTTCAGAATGTCTTTAAAGCTAGCCTGACCAAGCATTTTACACTTCTATTAGTTGTATTTCAGGATTTATTTTATGTACAGTGTAATCTTAGCCTTAGCATTTGTCCAGTTTTAAGTGGCAAAGTATGTTTCAGTGTGCAGACAGAGCGATCAAAGCAGATTTTAATGATTTGCTCAACAACAATGATAAACAGTATATACATATCTGTGGTCTTTCTAACAAAGATCTCCCTGCAGTAATTCAATGTGCATCATTTGCTTACTGGCACTTCTGTGACTACTACTCCAAGCAATGTAAGTTAGGACTGCTAAGACTCCCAGATGGTTTTTGCCTTGCTTTAAAATGTGAAAAGAATTATTTACTCTGTCAACTCTTAGTGTTATTTTTCCCTTTTCTGTATCAGTTATCAGTTAATAAAATAAGTGTTTGTTATACTGGTGAGTTAATTTGTAGCATTGTTATACAAATATATACTTAGGTATTTGTTTGTCTTATACTAGTATTACTGGCAAAATTTTCAAGTGTTAGGTACCTAACCTGTGACCACAAAATTTGTGTACAGACCCATAACAAATCTTGTCTTTCTGTGATCAGTTTGGGTAAATGTGTGCAATACAGTATGTACTTAACGGCACATGCAGTTACATAAACACACCATTCGGGAATTCAAGTTAGACTGCCACATTCAAAAATCTGGGTTTAAGCATCTGGTTTAAGCACTGAAATTGAAGAAAATTAAAATTTCAGGCTGCTTCTCTAGCCCAAAATGATTCCCCTATGCCTAAGAATTCAGAGTCTTTGGCACCAGAACAGGCTCAGGATGCCTTAAGTTTAGCCCCAATACACTAGGAATTAGTTTACTAATTAGGATTCTACCGAAGTCACAGCTGCAAAAAACATGTCAAAGACCATGAAGTCCAGCACCCTATTGGGGGCTCCAGCCGCCAATCTGGAAAGGGGATCCTCTTCCACTACAGGGTCTGCTCCTGAATGGGTCACAGCCACCTCCAGAAATCTGCCCCAGCTGCTGAAGTTCCATGGCTTGAGCTGTCACCCCTCCCCCTGCACAGGACAGCTGGAGGTGGGAAGCTGTGGCTCAAACTGGCTGATGGATACCCTGGTCAGCAGCATGGCAGAAGTCAGGGAGACAATCCCATGACTCCCCTACAATAGCCTTGAGACCACTCCCTCACACCCTGTCCACTTTTAGGGTGGGAGCCCCACAATTACAGCACTGAAATTTCAGGTTTACACCCAAAAATATGAGATTGACTAATTTAAAAAACCCTTGGCTGGGAAATTGACCAAAATGGACTGAATTTGGTATGGCCCTATTCATAATGCAGTAAGAGGAAGTTAGTACTACAGTACTGTACTGTAGTTCAGATGTAATAAGATGTGTCACACATTTATTCTCAGAGACTGACTCTACCTTCCCAGATTTTCTAATCAGAGTGACCTGGCAGGGTTCATCACTCCACTTGGTCCCATGAAAATGTTGTATCTCAAACAAAGGTGAGGTACTAAACCAGGGTTTCAAACTCAAATCACCATGAGGGCCACATGAGGACTAGTACAGGGCTGCATGAGGATTAGTACATCAGCTTGAGGGCTGCATCACTGAAACCTTTTCATACAACAATATTGGAAATGATAGCGTCATTGCAGGCTGCAGGAAGTAGCTTTAGGGGCCGCGTGTTTGAGACCCCTGTACTAAACCATCGTTCAGTGGCTACTTTCATATAAAGGAAAAGAAAGGAGTCTTGTGGCACTTAAAGACTAACAGATTTATTTATCGCATGAGCTTATGTGGGAGAAAATCCCACTTTGTCAGATGCTTCGAAGAGGGGGAACTTAAGGGAGTGTGGCCCAGCAGAACTGAGGTCGGGCAAGGGGGCAGAGAACTGGTGGATGAAAATGGCAGTACAGCACACCAAAAGCCAAGCTCACCAACCTAGTCCCTCTGCTGCTGTCTACCCTCGGCTGCCAGGCTATCCACCTACCAGGGATTTCCTTAACACTCCCCCACACCCCCCTGAATTTCCCAACACCCCCCAGCTATCAGCTAATAAGTGTTGTACCAATTTAGTGAGCACCCGTACACCTCTCCTTATAACCCCCCTAATTTCAAGTCCCGGGGAAGCTGCTGCCCCCTACCCATGGCAGGCAAAACCAAGTGAAGAGGGAAAAACTAATTTAAGGGGTGGGGAAAAAGATGAGATGGGGGCCTGCACTAGAAAAGTGTGATGCTGCCTGCAGCAGGTGGCTCAGCCCTGGGGACTTAATTGCCCAGGGCAGATTTTCCCTCCAACCGGGGTCAGCCCCACCACAGCCAGCCCCTCAAGCATCCAACCAGCATTCTCCTCAGGACTTGAAATTAGGGGAGGTGTAGAGTCCTGCAAATCCACAGATATCTGCAGATATTTGCCTTAGATCTGCATCCACCACGGATATCTGCAGACCATGTCTTATGGATACAGATCAGATACAGATGCACATATTTTTATCTGCACAGAGCTAGAGCCTTGCAACTACACAAATATCTGTGGATATCCACATTATATCTGCAGCCACGGATATCCGCAGACCATGTCTTATGGATGCAGATCAGCTACGGATGCACATATTTTTATCTGCACAGAGCTAAAGCCTTGCAACTACACAGATATCTGTGGCTATCCACATTATATCTGCATCCACGGATACAATACATATATCCGCAGACCATGTCTTACGGGTGCAGATCGGATACGGATGCACATATTTTTATCTGCACAGAGCTAGAGCCTTGCAAATACACAGCTATCTGTGGCTATCCACATTATGTCAGTTGCCAGAGGGATAGCCGTGTTAGTCTAGTCCAGTAAAAAAACAACAAGCAGTTGTGTGGCACTTTAAGACTAACAGATTTATTTTTTGCATGAGCTCTGAGGAAGTGGGATCTTCTCCCACGAAAGCTCATGCAAAAAATAAATGTTAGTCTTAAAGTGCCACACAACTGCTTGTTGTTTTTTTATCCACATTATATCTGCATCCACAGATACAATAGCTAGCCGCAGACCATGTCTTATGGATGCAGATGGGATACGGACGCACATATTTTCATCTGCACAGAGCTAGAGCCTTGCAAACATACGGATAACTGCGACTATCCGCATTATAGCCACTTCCACGGATACAATACGGATATCCGCAGACCATTTCTTGGATGCAGGTCGGATACGGCTCCACTTATTTATACGTGTGCAGCGCATAGGCTGCTCACTAAACGCCTAGCACCCTAACCAGCTGACCCCTGGGGGGAGCTGGGAAATCCCTGCCTCCAGCCCTACCGGAGGGGGCGGCCTGGCGCTGCTCCCGCCCCACCCGCTGCCGACAGAGGCGGGCGCCTTGACCCGCCCTCGTGCAGCCGGCCGCGTCCAGCAGGTGGCGCAGCGCAGCCGGCGCCTCAGGGGCGCGCGCTCGGCTGGGCCGGGCGCGAGACGTTCGCGGGGCGCGAGGCGCGCCGGGCGGGCGGGGCGGGGTGTAACAAAGCCCTGGTAACCGGGTTGCTAGCGCGCCGCTGGGTGCCTGGTAACCAGGCGCTGCCCCTTTAAGCCGCCAGGGCGGTTCCCTGCTGGGGGCGGGGAAGCGCCGAAGTCCTCCGGCGCCCTCCCGCCCCGAGCCGGAGCTGGCAGCTCCGCTTCCCATGCGGGGGCCTCCTCTCCGCGTGGGCGGGGGGCGCCCTGCGCGCTGAGCGGGGCCCATGAGTGCGGAGCCGCCCCGCGCCTCGCCGCTCCGCGCCCTCTTTAAGATGGAGCCGGCGCCGTCCGCTTCTGAGCTGCTGGTGGGAGCCTCCGAGTTCCTCAAAGGTGAGAGGGGCGCGGGGAGCCCAGCCCCCCCGCGGGCTGGGCGCAGTGGGAAAGTCCCGCGCGCGAGCCCAACTTTTCCCGGGTTCTGCCTCGCGCGGGAGAATAAAGGCAGCGGCGCCCCGCCCACGTGCGGGCTGCGCGCGTAGCGACTTGCAGCCCCATGGCGGGGGGCGAGCGCGGTGCTTGGCCGCCTTGCCCCGGCTGCTGCCCCGGGCGGGGGGTCGCGGCAGCCAGCCCCGGAGCCTCACTCTCTTCTCTTCCACTCTTTCAGATCGCTTATATTTTGCTACTTTACGGAATAAACCCAAAAGCACCGTCAATACCCACTATTTCTGTACGGATGAGGAGTTGGTGTATGAGAAGTAAGTGTCTTGGTTGCCTAGCCTCACAGTCAGCTTTATCCTGGGAGGTTCTTGGTGGTTGCATAACTTGCAGCTTCCTTGAAGCATTTCAGCTCTGTTTAGGGCAGGGATCAACACCCTGAACGATAAGAGGAGCCATTTTTAAAAATTTCTTCAGTAGCCAAGTGTTTTGAGAGCCACAAGGGGTGTGAGCTCCTGGTAGTAGAGTAAGGAAAGCAGGATGTGGGTGTGGGCTGCAGGGTCCCCCGGTGGGGGTAGGGGAGCCTGGAAGCAGGGGCAGAGTCTCCGCAGGGTCCTGTAGTGGTGGGGGAGCCTGGAATGGGCCCCCCTCGGGGTACCTTGCTGGTGGGGGTGCCAGGAGCAGGCTGCCTGCAGCAGGGGCATTGCTATGTTGGGGCCCTGCATCTCCAGCCCCAACTAGCTGGAAGTGGTCCCGTCCAGCTCCGGGCCATTTCCAGAAAGCGTGGATGGCTCCTGCGGCACGTGGGGCCCAATCCGGCTTAGAGCCTCATGAAGGGGGCTTGAAGCCAAGGAAGGTCCCTGCCGCTTGTGGGAAGCAGTAGGGACAGTCCTTGAGTGGCGGAGACCATCCCTGCCACTTGTAAAAAGCGGCATGGACAGTCCTGGGCTTCAAGTCCCATTCTGGAGGCTTGAGGCGGGGGAGGCGGTTGCTGCTGCTTCCCGTAGGCAGTGGGGATGGTCTCCACCACTCGGGAACTGTCCCTGCTATTTCCCGTAAGTGGCACAGACTGTCCTTGGCTTCGAGCCCCTTTTCAGGAGACTTGAAGCCGGCTTGGGCCCCATGCGCGGCTGGATCGAGCCCACTTTTGGGGGGAGGTGCATGCCTGACGTCTTGGTGTCCTCTAGAATCACCACTGACGTTCAGGTTCCCCTAATGTAGGGTTAACAGAGGCCAGGCAAAAGGAGAACACGTCCTCCTTTTTACCTTCACGTTTTCCATCCAGCAGGCATTTTAAAATACATGATTTTGTCTGGGTTTTTACTTATAGGGATTAAAGTATGCTGGGATGCCAGGGAATACCTTATTTTTAGGAGAAAGCGTGCCAGGATCCCCTAAGAAGAGCAGAATATTACATTAATACTTCATTTTGTCCACACGTCCTCCAATGTCCTCCTTTTCCTACTTCCCTGTTCTCCTTTCCAGGCTTTGGTATCTGGTAGCCCTACCCCAATGGTGGTAGTGGGGGACCTGGAGCCAGGAGCCAAAGAGTCGCATGTGGCTCTGGAGCTGAAGGTTACAGACCCCTGGCTTAAGGAATGGAGCGTGGTAGAGAACTAAAAACTTACAGTGAACTATGCTGCTTTCCCTCGCTAAAGAATAACAACCATGCAGTGAAATTACTTGGTTTGTAAAACAAGCAAGGAGTCCTGTGGCACTTGTAAATACGTTAGTTTGTTTATTGCATGAGCCAGTGTTTCTCAACTGCTGTGTCAGACATTACTGTGTTGCCACACAGCGGAAGGCAGCATTTCCAACCAGCATGCCATCGCACACAGGTGCGCCGTGAGGTCTGAGCTGGTGTGCCACAAATTTTTTTGAAAAACTATGCAAGGAGCTCTGCATTGTCTCTCATTTGGAAACCCATATGGTGGTATGCCTCAATTAATTGAAGGTAGCAGGATGTGCCATGGCAGAGAAAACGTTGGGAACCACTGGTTGAAAGTGTGTCAGACAGAACAAGGGAGATGGCATGGCTGTATTCCTCCTGGGGGTCTGGGGGTAGGCTAGTGTGCCTTGTGGGGTCATGATACTCCACCATGTGTTTCATAATCCGCAAAAGGTTGCAAACCAGTGGCATGAGTTTTCGTCAGCGAACTCCCACTTTGACAGACTTCACCCATAACAGCTCCTGTGATAGATAAACTTTTTTAGTTTTTTAGAAGTGCCACAGGACTTCTTTTTTGTTTGTTTTTGCTGAAATAGACTAATATGACTGCTGCTCTGGTACTTGAATTGTAATTGCCCCAGGGTGGGAGGGATGGATATACTGCTCAACATACATTTATAAGGTTGGGCTTTCTGTGACTTTCTAAATCTTATTAGATGAAATCTTAAATAGAAGTCTGTTTCATCTGTCTGTCCTGTACACAATAATGGCTTCTCTGTTTGCTGTGTAACTAACTACTTACGTTTTCTGTAAGGAGAAAAGTACAAAGTGGTTATCCTTTGTTTTTTGGTTATGAGGCAATGAAGTTTGGCTCTTAAAGGATCACCTAAAACTTGAAATCCTGTCAGTTGGGGGGGGGGGGGGGGGATTAAAGGTAGCTTTTACTGACAGCTTTTTTTAGGTTTAAAAAATAAGGATGTTATCTTTAAAATTGTTTTTCTCCACTGGGGTGAAAGATCAATACATACAAGGGAAAGTGACCGCTCAGGCAGGGTCAACAGTGAAATTGACATTTGCAAACTGGTGCCAGCTGCACAAAACAAACAAACTGGAAAATAGATTAAAGAAAAATATTTATAGATGTTGTTTATTACATCAAGGAGATAAAAGCTATTTTAGATGTATGTGTTTTCTTAAAATAACGGTGGCCCTTCTCAGTAACATTAAAACAAGGTGGCTTTGTTATCCGTTACCTGTTTTATTTGTATGATTTGAACTCAAAGTAAAGGGAAATACGCTTATGACTTCATGCAACAAAGTGAGGCAGTGCCTCAGATCATAGGATGTAAAACAAATAAAAACTCAAGTGAACCAGATTACTTTGTGGGCATCTCTGTGCATAGCTTAGATGTCTTCAGGATCATTGAGGTAGTACACAACTGTGGCAGCATGATACTGAGGGTCGAGGAGAGGCATGAGAAATAGGAACCTGAAAATAAGAGTGAATGAGTTTAAACTTCCTGTGCTCATTTACTTTTTACTTGATTATTTGGGACATTCTGTGAAAAAATGTATTTAAAAAAGCTGAAATATTTTGTACTTGACCTTTTATAACTTAAGGAGTTGGATTCTGTCTTTTTTTTTACACGCAAAAATTCATTTAATATGGTGCAACCTTGTAAAGATGTAATATGTGTAAATTGCTCAGTTTGGGGAAGTAAGAGAATTGTTTATGGGTGTGGTAGAGTACTTCAGCATGTGATATCACCCTCTGTAAAATTATTTTGTGTTTCTGACAGCCTGCTAAATCCTCTTCTCTGATCAAATAAATCTTGCTGGTTTCACCTGTTTTCAGTTTGGCTGCTTTTGCAGGTGGTGGAGGCGTGGGGGTTTTGGGGGTTTTCTTGTCTTAAATGTCAGGAGGAGACAAGATGACAAATTGCATATTCAGACAGGTTGAACCTTGTTGAGGCTCTGAGGATTCTTAAAGAACTTAAGACTGTGATTGAGGCCTTGTCTACACTTCTCATAGTTTTCAGCGGTGGTAGAAGGGAGATACACAAGCTACACAAAGTAACTTGTTTCCCTCTCCGACTCTAATAGTCGCTTATCTCCCTGTCTGCACTGCTCCAAGTCGAAGGGAAATGCTGTCTTCCTATGGGGCTGAAGTTACTAAATTGAACTCCAGATTGATTGAGCAGATCTTGAGTGACTGCTCAACAAACTCAGATGATGTGACAGTGGCAAACTTGTTGCCATCAATGTAGACTTAGCCTGAGACTTAGTGCAGGTTTACACTGAAGCAATGTAGATGTGTTGGTGTAGGTGAACCACTGGAGCATGTCAGTGAAGATGCTAGTACACCAATGGGAGACCTTTAGTTCCATTTGCAAGAAGCAGTAGCTGTGTTGACAGAAGTTGTCCCATTCACACAAATCAACCTAACCGCAGGTTAGATGCTAAAAACTGCATCACTTAGGGGTGTGGATTTTTCACATCTGTGGGCAGCATAGCTATACCAGTGTGAGATGGCTGTATAGAGCTGGTCTAAGACGCGTGCCCCTGGCTGGCTAAATGATGCAATAGGTTTCTGGGTTTTCTGATGTCATCATTTCTTAAACAAAAAACTGTTAGGCCATGATTCAAGACGTCTGCTCTTCACAAAATGATGCTAATTATTGTGCTGTCTGGGATTTGAATTAACAGCTTGTTCAGACCCAGCAGTACCCAGTCTCCAGGTTTATTTTCTTCAGTCTTGGTTTAGGCCTAGGTATGTTGCAGAAACTGTATTGGTCTCAGTTATCTGTTTTCCTTATGATTATTGACCTGGCTCAATTGTTCCTGCTAATTCTTCTCTGTCAGGTGTCTTTGATGTTGCTGATCACAAGATAATATGATGTATGTGCAGCTCATGACAGGGCTGGATGAAGTTCCACAAGAGTAACTGTGTTCTGAGAAGACCCAAAGGATGATACTGAGCAGTGTGGTGCTCATCTTCTCCCCTCTGGCCCTTTATAATTTAACATATATATATAAGCCTGCTGGGCAAATGCTGTTTTGGACTGCAGTGTTAATAATATCCACATGACATCAAGCTATGTTTTTCTCTTATTGCATTGGGGTGAGGCAGTATGTATCTAGATTAGGGAAAAGTGGCTGAGATTACCCCTGTCTTGCTAAGGCATGTTTTTAAGGTAGGGGAAGGAGACATGGGCAGCAATAGTGAGATTGTCTGTCCCTTCCAAAGAGAAAGTTTGCCCTTTTGTTGGAAGGGTTTGCAACTGGGCGATACTAAAATTAGCTGAGGATTTAAAGGTAAAGTAGTGCTACTTTGCTAAAGTAGCAGCCAAAGCATTCTTGGCTGTGCTTAACAAAGGAAAGGAGGAGTCCTGTGGTACTTAAAGATTTATTTATCACATGAGCTTTCATGGGAGAAAATTGTAATCTCTTATGGAAGTGAACTTTGCTTCTGTTGTCTTTGTCTGATGTGGTCTTCTTGAGGAGACCAAAAGGCCCCTTTGAAAGTTTCACCTAGTGCACAATGCATTGACCAGCTTATTTACACTTGATCTACGTTACAAACTGCTGCTCAGGCTGCAGTGCTCATCAGATGTGGTTCCCCCAGCGAAAATTGTAATGTAGAAAAAATATTGGCATAAAGTGCTTTTGCTAATATAGCTTACTTCACTCACCGGACCAATTTAAAGAATGTAGGCAAAAGCACAATTTTGCTGGTATGAGGGCTTGAGATTTCCAGATTTTTCAATATAGCTATACTAACAAATCTTTTCAGGCATAAAGTAGGCCTTGTTAACTTTTCTTGAGAGAGTGAGTGATACTTGTATTCCATGCTCTTTACTGGGTTGCAGTTTAACTTCTGGATACAATTCAAAGTTCTGGGTTAATTTCTTCTATACAGCTTTGTAGGTCCTTGCTACCTCAGCTTCCTACTCTTCCCATACTGCAGTTTTTCCCAACCCGTGTACCACGGTCCACAGGTGTGCAGTCTAGTCTGAGCAGGTGTGCTGTGGAATTTTTTGAAAAAACTACTCAGAGTTCTGGATTGGGTAAAGAATATAAAAGATATCAAGGGGTGCTGCAGCAGAGAAGAGTTTGGGGACCACTGCCACACTGCTCTCTTCACTTGAGATTCCCTGGGTTTGGAGGCTTCATATCTAAATGTCTGGGCTGGTGACAAGGTATTAATGTCTGTGATGTTGTGCTAGTTTAATAGCAAGCAGAACTGGACCTGGCATTTAAAAATACAAATCAACTTTCTTTACATGCAAGGTGATTTGGATTGGATATCTTTATCGTTTTTTCTTTAGAAGAGGAGTAAGCATCAAAGCTTCAGTCTATACAGATTTCAAATTTGTTACTTTAAAAAATAATTGAATATGTTTCCCTCATGTTATGGTCAGGAAGACTTATCTGTATTTGTATTGTTAACCAGAGGAACACTTATTTCCAGTGTATACAGGAAACTTATACAGAAATTCAAGGGTGGGTGAAAGCTAATATCTGGTCTACACTAAGAACTTTGTCTATAAAAATAGCTTTTTATCAACTAAACGGTGGAAGTGTATGCTTTAAAATGCCCTTCCCTTCAATGTGACTCTCCTTTTATGCTGATATAGAAAAATCACCTCAATCGGAGGCATAGGGCGTATGTTAGGGCAACAAAATGTCAGTTTAGACCCTGTTGTTTTCATGGGCTGTTGACTGTCATTCTTGTCAATTGCAGGGCTCCAGCAGAGCTGTGAAATTGAGAAAGCTAGGTGGCTAGAGGCCAGCTGCTCCCCACTCCCTGGAGAACTGGGTGGAGGTGCAGGGGAAACTGAGACATGGGCTCCCAGCACCAAATACTGCCCCTCTTAGTTGATGAAAGTGCTCTTGATGAGAACACACACTGCCAGCTGAAGAAGGGTAGTATCGACATCAGCCACAGCAGTAATTAATCAGAGGCTATAAGCTGACAGTGTAGGTCAACTTTTCTTCATAGTGTAGATGAGACCTAATCGGAAAAACTTGTAAAGTTCAAAAACTGCATCCCTTCATCATATCTGTAGCTGCATGAGGGAGGAGTCCTGGTAATCAGACTACCTCTTGCATCAAAGTGTGGAAGAGCTGCAAAACTCCCCTTTGTTTTAGGAAACATGTCTAAAGATGCTTTTTATGCATTGGTTTGAGGTTTTCTTTTTCCCCAAAGAGCTAAAATTCTAAGGCAGTACTCAAACTATTCATCAGGTTTTGTTCTGTAATATTAGTCTACTGAAGGCCTTGACAAATGCGCCCCCCCACACACACACTTAAGTGCTAGCCCAACAGTTAGGGTGCCTACAGGTGCAGCACATTAGTGCCCCCCTGCTGCTGAAATACCACTGCTGCCACTTTTGATGGTGGTGCTCCCTCTCATGCCCCCACCAAAAAAAAAGATGCTGCTACAAACAGTTGTGGTGGCAGCAGTCTGGGGCACAAAAGCTGCCTCCAGTGGGGGCGGATTTGGGGGAAGAGGAGGACATCGGGGGGGGGGGGGTGTCTTGCCCCCTATAGTGCCATGGCACATCTAGGCAGCAGGGTATAATTCCCAGGCACCACAGTGACCTGACGCTTGGGTTTTGTCAAGCTTTGGTTTACTGCTAACTCTGCCTGAATAATTGCTATGATAGACTAATTCCAGAATAAAAGCTATCAAGTGGTGTTAGATTTGGGGGGTATCTCTGTAATGTATCTGGCCAAATACTTTAACTTTTTACTGTTTTAAATGACTTTGTATTAATAATGAATATTTCCTTGTGCACTGACATCAATTGACCATTTTAACATAGTTCTAGCAATACCACTCTTTAATTACTCTTTCAGTCACTATGGAGAGCCTAGAAATGTTGTTGTTTAGTGCATTAAAGAAAATAGAATAATTTTATTACACACACACTATTTTTTTAAAAAACAAAACAGTGCCCTCGCCTGGAAAATATTAGTCGATAGCTAGAAACGAGGTGACAATTATCAGCTGTCATACAGGTCTTAAGTAACCTTATATAGCAGTATGTACTCTGATTAAACTGGTTAATGCGAAAGTTTGTTTTAACATTTGTTACCCTTCAAATAAACCTTATACTGAAGATAAGATTTGGATAGCTTCAGCAGTACTCTTTTTACCTCTGAAACTTGGGTCATTTGCAGGGAAGTGCGTGTTGGCCTGGCAACGGTACACTCCACATGTTTTATTCATGTATTTGTCTGAACCTAGCAGGTCAGTGGCAAAGCCAGGAATAGAAAGCAAGTCTTCTGATTACTGGTTGGGTGTCATATCAACTACTAGACCATCTGCCTTCTAATAAAGCTTTCTCTGTCTGTTTAGACTGTAAGTTGTCTGTGACAGTAACTGTTATGTGTTTGTACAGTGCCTAGCACAGTGACACCCCCCCTCCCCCCGGTCTCATCTGGAGCTTCTAGGTGTTACTTATATTTATCTTTTATATTCCAATACCAAAACACTTCAGAACTTCTTCCATCTAATTTCTATAATACATGCTTCTCCTAGGAAAAGATCAGGAAAATGGATACATGATTATATGGTGCTGTGTAAAGATCTCTAACTGCACGTTGTGGTTTACCAGTGTTGGGGGTAGTGTCTTCCAGAACTGTGCATCTTTCCAAATGCTGTTCTGCAAAAAGCTTTGCAGTTAGCTTGAGTGCTTTATTTTATTTCAAATGCTCCTTTTGCAGGAGGGGAGGTAATTTTTGACGCATCCATCCAGGATCCAAACTGTTTATGGAACTTTCTAGGTATAAAAAGCATGTCCTGAACAACTGTGGGATGTGTGTGAGATCACACTACAGATGAAATTATGAATGCATAATCGTAGTGACTGATAAGAAATGGTCTCACCTAAAGAAGAAAAAACAGCATCCTTTTATGGTGCCAATGGTATAAGAACCCAGAACCTGTAAAGTGTGTTCCCCGGTATTGTAGAATATCTGAGCTCTTCCTCTGAGTTCCATCAGTGTGTATTCACTGAAGCAGCATATATTTTTTAACTAGTAATTCCAGACATTTAGGCAGAGGATTGTCAACCTAATAGTTCTCAGGAACACATCCTCTGATCACTTCGGTATGTACAATTTATCTCCTACCTCAGCTCTTTGTTCTTCAAACACTGCCGTCGAAGAGTCTGTGGTGTAGAAGTCATTTGCTTAGACATTCTGTTTATAAGTAGAAATAGACTCCTTTCCCAAAATTCCTGTATGGGTTTGAAAGTGTTTAGTCTCTAGTTCTGGTCACGCCTTTCATTAAAAATAATTCTTGCATGCTGTAACTGTTTTTTATAGTCCAAGGAATATGCACAGTGTGATCAAGTTATGATAGTGTAAAGTTGGGAATGAAACTGAGAATTGTGAATTCTTACTCGTACATTCAAATCAAACATGTCTCAATATTTCATCCAAATGCTTTTAAAGACTGGTTTAAGTGCATCCGTTAGCTTTCTTGAATTTCACTACTGTAATGATGACTGTTCTGGTTAAATGTTATGATTTAACTTGAGAACCTGTCATGCCATGGTGTAAAAACGAAAGCTTCTGTGAAAGCCACTTCCCTTCTCTTTCCAGTCTTTTATATATCATCAGATGAAAGGAAAAAGCTGATTGGAATTAACCAGCTGTGACTAAATTAGGTAAAAGTGGAAGAATCTAACAGTTCTAGTCTAATTACAAATGAAATTTTCTTGTTGTTTTTTAGATGACTGGGGTCTCTCTTTGAGGTACATGCTTTCATCTGTAAAGCTATACCGTTTTTAATGCCTTCAAGAAGATTGTGCTGATGAAAAATAACCCAGATGGCAAAAGATGGATCATTTGGCACATAGAGATGACCTGTGTTTAATAGACATCATAGTTAATGAGTTAGGCTCTGGTAAATAGCTTTCTTCAAGAAGAATAGTGGCTCTTGTTCTTCATTTCTCAGCAAACAGATCTGGGTTGGGCTTTCTACACTTGACTGATTAATATACAATAGGACTCATGTCCAGCAAACCCTCTAGTTTGATTCAATTTTGAGTAGTTCATCAAGATTTTTTATTCCACTATTGCAGTAATGAGGCATAAGGCTCTTTCACTGTCTTCCTAAATTATAGAGGCTTTAATCAACCATTTATTCTGGTTAGAAATTGTGTTATCAGAACATCAGACACTGTGCCAAGAGATGCATGTCATGAACAGCCACAGAAGTGATTATACATGAAGTGGAACATTTTGTATATCATGTACTTCATATCAGCAAGAAGATCTAGGTTAAGTTAATCAAAATACGATATACTATAGTGGAATAAGCAGGCTTAATTCTGAGAATACATAGCCCTTGTTTTTGAGGTTAGGAAGTAGGTCAGTATTTCAAATGCTTATTCTGTACAAAGTTAAATTAGTACTGTCTAGAGCTATATCGCTATAAAATGCATTCTTTGTTGTCTTTGCACTTTCAAAGAAGTGGTTTCTTTTTCCTGAAAGAGCAGTAGTAAACTTTCATTTATTTCACAAAGTGAAATATGTCTCTCTACTTAACTGTGGTGACCGAGTAATTGTAGCTTTGCAGAAAGCCTTCATCATTCCTTGATTCAGCAGCTGTAGAACTGATAATGAAAAATGAAAACTTAGACTAGCCTTGTTACACCACCCAGAGCTACCACTTCACACATAAAACAGTGAGTTCTTTGTTCATGTCAGCAGCATGTGATGTTAAATTGAACATCAGTTGACCAATCTTGTCAGACAATAGAATACAAGAAAAGCCATTTTAGGAAGCTAAGATGGAGTACAATTTTTTTTTATTCACTTTAAACCAACAAAAAACCTAAGACATGAAAGGAGCAGCAGCAGGAGATGATAAATCGTGTATGAAAATACTTAGTAGCAAAACTACAATTTCGCTTTGTCTATTCAGCACACAGAAGTAATATGCTGCTATTAAAAACTGGTGTACCAGGTTTTTCTTTCCACTTACAAAAGTGAACTGCAGAATTGTCCAATAAAGAAGAACTTCATATTGAACGTGGAAGTTCTAGGTAGCTGCTGTCTTCAGAATCATACTCTTTAAGTTTTAGGCCTTCATCAGATTTTTACTGGGATGAGTGAGAGAGATCAGTGTCAACAGCAATCTTCCCCCACCCCCTTTGGAAACCTGTGGTATGTTTAAAAACAAAACAAAAAAAACCAAACAAACTTCAAGACACTTGTGCTGAACTTTGCTCTAATTAATAGTTTTCTGCCCTTGTATTGTGCTTTGCCTTAGTATTTCAAAAGGGCACTGTGCATCTCTTTTTCCTTACTAAAGGATAAAACTAGCAGCAAAAACTGCATTGCAAGTCACTACCAGGCAAAAATAAAACACTGATCTTTTAATTTCCAAGTTCTAGCTTTCACCTTTGTGCACCATGTTGCATCCATGCTTAGATAAACTTACTGAGGTGGCTCAGGTGGCTTTTGTTAAAAGAAGGTGTTTCTAGCCTGCTATGGAAGTGGTCATATTAAGTGTCTTTTTAAAAAGGAAATATGAGAACTGCTTCTATAACTAAACCCTTCTTATGTGAACTTTTGTATCCCACTAATGTGCTTCGTCTTGGTTTCTGAGCTACTTTATCCTAGGAATGCCTGGGATGTTCATAAATGGAAGTTCAGTCACCAATGTAGCTGGGTTGTGAGTCGTTGGTTTTGAAGATCAGGGCTGATGTCCTGTGAAAGATTGAAATGCAGAATGATGTGCTTGTAGTAACCTATTTATATAGGCTGGAGACCTTGAGTTGTATTCATTCACATTCACACTCTGGCGTAGTGACCTACAATGACCAAGTACGGAGGTGTAAAGAACAGGCTTTATTGTGTCCAAATTCTCTTACGGGAAGAAGGGTTAGTTTTCTGGCAAATCAGAGGTGAAAGAAGCAGATATACAATTGTTAATTTTACAAATACTAATATCTGACTTAGAATTATTGATGAATTGAATAGGAGAACTTGGCTTTGAAGCATGCTAAGTGGGACAGGAGATGCGTTCAGTGGAAAAGAAAACAAAGTCCCTGCTAATTCTCTGAAGCATTTGTACTTTCCAGCCAGTCCAAGTTTGGTTTGCTTGAGTTTACACATGTGTCCATCAGAATTGCTGACACAAAGGATTTGCTTGGGTATTGCCAGGAATAATTCATCACACTATTTTCATGAAAGGTAATAGATACCTCATGATACTGTGGAGGAAATCTTTATGTATGTAAGTGAAACTCTTGTAAAAGCAGTTTTAGGCCTCCTAGGCCTGAAACTTTGGTCAAAAGAATATAGGCAAGGAAGTTTTTCCCTGTGCTGAAAGGAAAGATGGGAAGGGAAAGCAGATGTTTGGAAAACTAAATTGACTGTTGAAGCAGATTACTGAAGGTCATAAATCTGTGACAAAGTAGCCTTGACAGAGAGAATGTTTTGGGAAACAAACTGATTTGCTGTTACCTTGACCCAGCTTATAGCCAATTAATGAACAGATGTATCATGCTAAGTGCCTATACTATCCTATAAATACTGCTGGAATTTGGCCTGTGATTAGAGTTCACTTGATCATTAGGAGACCACTTTGCTGTACCTATTGATTAATTGACTCTCCTGCAATTGCAGAACAATAAACAAGTGTCTTGCTTTAACCTGACAAAATGAGCCATTAGTTTTCGAGAATACTAATGCATGGAGGACAATAACTGGTTTGCTCTTGATTAGTGATGAGCTAAGGCACAACCTTTGACTCAAAATATCCATTAGCTTCAGCCCTTCTTGAATATCACAGGTGTGTTTAGAATTTGACCTGAGGCATACTTTGTTGTTGCCCATCTTGAAATCTTAGGTCAAAGGTAACTGGTCAAGTGAGAGAGATGCTTGGCTTCAGTTGCCACAAGTCTCGCTCAGTAACAATAGTCCTGTGTCCACTGCATGGCCATCAGTAGAGCCCTGCAAATCCAAGGATATCTGCTTTATATCCACAGACCATTTCTTGCAGATTGGGGCTGGATGGTCACAGCTGCTGTTAGGACATAACAGCTGATCAGTTGTTATGTGGGAGGGCGGGACTGATCAACTGTTGGGCGGCCAGCAGGTTCAACAGCTAATCATCAGATAGATGGGGTTCATAGCTATTCAAACTGTTGAGCCCTTCCAACCAATGAAGGGCTGCTGGCTACAAAATAGCTGAGTGGGTGTGAGTAAATCTAAAATAAGGCTGATGGATTGCGATTGGGTGAAAATTAATTCCTGTGCATGCAGATCAGATCTGGATTTGGGTGTTTACATCTGCACAGGGTTCAAGCCATCAGCATATAGTATAAAGAAGATGCTTAGACTAATTTGCCCAATAAGAATCTGATTGTGCTTCCTTCGGATAAGCTACAGTTACTGTCATTGGGTTTACAAGAACCTAGGCAGCTGAATGGCCAAAGCACAATAATTTTGCAAACTCATATTCACATAAATATCTAGCCAATTCCAATATCAGAGCAGGATTGTGTTAGATACCAGACTGTGAAACCGTCTGTCACTTTCAAAAAAAAAAGTGAATGTCTGCATCCAGGTTGAACTGAGCACTTTCTAAAGATTCATACTGGCCTCTCAAGGCCCTTACTTAAAAGGGGCTTGCTCAATATGTTGTAACTTTGATTATTCTGTTTTTAAACTTTTTTGAAAAATGATTTTAGAATTCAAGAGCAAGTGCCAGATTCCACAGAGCTAAAGACTTAAGTTTTCTGTTAAAATACTACATAACTGCACCATGTGTGTAGTTTAAAAACTGTCCTCCACTGATCTGCAAATGTCTCAGTTCTGACTTGAAAGGACTATGTCAAGAAATCAAAGAATGAACTTCTTAGGCTTTAACCTTTTGGTTTGCCTGCTGAGGAAGCTTCCATAAATAGGGGTGGGGGTGTTGAAGATGATCTTTTCATGCAGAGATGGCGGATTTCACACAGTAGATCAGATAATATATGTTCTGTTCCTCTCAATCTAAAGCAGATTCAGACCAATGATTTAGCTGTAGAGAGTCTTTTACTTTCATGATAATTTCCCCTAGATTAGGGGCTCTCCAGTTCTTTTCAGAATATGACTCCTCTTAATACAGGCTGTCTTTTAGACTGCCCTTATGGCATTTACAGAAATGTCCTTGTAGAAAGTACAGCAACTGCTTACATATAGCAAAACAGGCCTGGTCATATATTTGCAATTGATTTTTTTTTTTTTTTTTTAAGTTGGAAAAGTCATGTTTTGATGTAGTAATTTTTTTTACTGGAAAAACTAAATGACCCCAAACTCAAAATATTTGGGTATTATAGTTCAGTGACTTCAGGTTTCTGTTTTTCTCAGTGGGCCAGAGCTTCTCAGCTGGACTGCATCATGAAAAATGTATCTCCCCTCATGAAGAGGGGATGCTGTCTATGGTGCATCAGAGGAAATCAGTCTGTAGAAGAGAATGAACATATTAGACATTCATGCTATAGCTTTCTTGGGGCACCATGGTGACATTTCCAGATAGAATATTTTGACTCTTCAGTTAAAAAAAGAAGAAAATGGCTGAATATCAAAATATTTCTATGTTGTGGAAAATGGGTGACTTCCAAACATAATTATGGAAGGATAATAGACTGTTAATTAATGTATTAATTGCTGTAATATTAGTGTTATGACGCTGGTCTCTTCTGTTCTCCTTTTGTGTCCTGTTCCTCTTTCTCTCTCTCTTTCTAATGCGTGGCTCCATCCCTTCCTTCTCCGGATGAGTGGTTGACTCTTGTAGCTCCTGTTTCCTTTCTGGCTCTTAAGCATCAGAGGCAGGTAGGAACATCCTTTGCTCCCAAATCTTTTTTACAAAGAAGCATCTTGAGAAACCAGTATCTGTAGAAGTAGCTGGAAATAAAGAGAGTTGGTGCGCTGATTGGTCAGCTTTCTATGGGCCATGAGCAACTACTAAATAAACCACATTTAAGATCTGTGGTCCTAAAGAATGAAGTCCGTAAGCTGCTGTTTGTTGTTCTCCTCCTAGAAGAATATCCTAGACTGGTATTTTTGGGTGGAAGGAAGGTGTTTCTCTCTCTGCCTTGGGACATTTCCACACCCTCTTCCTGATGAGGAGTAAAGACACTTCAATACATTAATAAGAGGAAACTCTTTAAACAAAAGGGTCAAATGAAACAACAAATAGCCTCAAAAGACCCTTTGCAAAGAAGATGAGCAGTAACCCATTTACAAATTGCCTTCCCCTAGCTTATTAAAAAGCATGGCAACAAACATACCAAATTAGTGTCATTGTATAGACTGTTCTCCTTGCCTTTCCCCTTACCTCTCTGTGGAAAAGTTCTCTTTAAATCCATCTTTTCTTCTCCCGCCTATCCTCAAAGTGTTGTCAGCAAAGGAGTATGTTGAAAATAATAGAATGGCATGTTTCTTTCCCTTCTAGAGAAGAGATGGGGGCTGGCCTTGATAGAGAGAGCAGTGTCTGAGCTGAATGGTAAAAAGATGCACAATAGACTGCGAGCCATGGCATCTTTAGAAGCTTCACAGTGGTTTCCATTGTAATCTCTTGTTTTCAATAAGTCAGATTCAGGCTTAAATGCTTCAAGGTGTGTAGTAGAGAGTTTTGCTTTAAAAGGAACAAAAATTTCATCCAACTTCTGCTTTTATATGTACTTAACTGTAGGTAGCTAACTCGCACTAAAATCATAGAGAAAAGGCAGTTTGTAGTTTGCACGCAAGCAGAGAGGTTGATTAAAAGACTATGGAAGACAATTTGAAACACAGTTTAATTACATAAATTAAACTATCACAATGCATTATTCACAGAGAGGTATGAAAACACTTTAATGTTGGCATTTTCTAAAGTTTGACTGCTTGATATTAGAGCCTTAATGTTCATTTATCTTAATTTTTTTATATGGTGATCTACATTGAAGAAAACTGTTTTAAGAACACTATTTTTGCAAGCCAAACAAAACACTCAAGTTTTAGTAAATGTCAGAGATAGGATTGCTAGTGCAACCTTAACTGTGCACTTTTTACATGTGCATAATAGAATCTTTAATAACATTATCACTTACTATTTCTTTTTTCAAAGGGGTAGCCATATTACTCTAATTCAGCAAAACAAACAAGGGGTCCTAGGGCACTTGAAGACTAACATCTATTTATTGCATGAGCTTTCTTGGGAGAAAATCCCACTTCATTAGATGCTTTGAAGATGGTGGGGGAAACTTACAGAATGGGAGGAAAAGAAATGCAAGGAAGTGTAAGTCTCCTGATCCCATGGCTTACACTTCCCTGCATTTATTTTCCTCGCATTCTGTAAGTTTCCCCCATCTTCAAAGCGTCCGACGAAGCGGGATTTTTTTCCCATGAAAACTCATGATAGATAAATGTTAGTCTTTAAGTGCCAAAGGACTCTGCTTATTATTTTTTGTAGCTCTCCTATGAGCCTATAGGATGGATAAGCAGGAGAGCAACATTGTTTGTTCAAACAATTGGAAATTCAGTGCTTCCTAACTTCTACATGACTTTGCAACCTAAATAATGTTTTTAAATTAGAAGGATTTTGTTCCTATAATTTCATAACTTAAAAAAAAAAAAAAAAAAAAAACTGAGACAAATTATACTTGTGACTTACAACCTCCTAATGGGAGCAGTATTTGCATCCACAGCAATGCAATGACTGCCACTTGAACTATAGGACATAATACTTTAGTTCACTGTAGGAAGAATGTTTCCCCAGAGGTGGGAGTGGGATGCTAGGGCCTGTGCTAGGTCTCGGAGGTGGTGGCAGGATGTAGGGGGCTCCTGATGCCTGGATGTTTTCCTCTTTTCCCAGCTCAGAGTTGAGTGCGCCTCTTTCTTATGGTATACTGCCAGGATGAGAGGAGCACTTTCTGGATAATGTTTTAGGTCTGAAGGAGTGGTCTGGTAGAACCTTGCTCAGCTCTTTTATGCCCCTGCATGGCTATTTGGCCTATTCCTAGTGCAGTGGCATCAGCAGTTGAGCCTTAGGTGGCAGCATACACACTTTCTTCAAATGTATGCTTGTTGTCAGTTGTTATTTTGGCAGGCTGCCTTAATTTGCTGAGGAATGAAGGCAAGTGAAGGGAAGTGGCTCTTTCAAACAGTGCCTGTCGCTGAACTGAATAATATGGGGCAAAGAGAAGAGTTCTCTGGGAGCTTGTATGCTGCAACCTGTGGTAGTCTTGGGATTTTTCAAAATAAAGCTATGATAATATTAGGCAATTGAGATATAGAGACTATTGCCTAGCTTCCCCCCCCCCCATAATCAATAAAAGCAGGTTTTACTTGACGCACAGTATATCCTGACAATAGTGTGTGTGTGGTGTAATAGCTATTATGGGACCAGCTTTTGTTGGTGCGAGAGAAAAGCTTTGAAGTTTAAAAAGAACAGCTCCGTCTATGCTCTTTGTAAGCTTGAAAGCTTGTCTCTCTCAGCACAGAGGTTGGTCCAGTATTGCCTCTCACACCTTGTTTCTCTAATATCCTGGGACTGCCAAGACTACAACAACATTGCTTACAAATACTAAAAACCTTTCTGCTATGATTACACTATATTTCAAGTGGAAAATAGAAGAATAACTGACTTGGAGTTTAAACAGCTGGCTGCAGATGTTCATTGAAATAACTTAGTTCATCTCTAAATGTTGTTTTTTTTTTATCTCTCCCTCCCCACACCCTCAGTTTCTATGCAGATTTTGGACCTTTAAACTTGGCGATGTTATACAGATACTGCTGCAAACTAAATAAGAAGTTAAAGGTAAAGTTTTAGCCCTTTCTGTTTAGTTCTGTGCCAGAATTCAAACTCTGTTGTTTTTAGTAAATTGCAGTAGATAGTATTGCTGTGCAAGTGTCATATAGGTGGTTAATCTCGAGCTACGGGCACTGGAGTTGCATTGTCTTTCCATGAACACACTTCTCATGAAAACTGAGCTTTTTTTGTTCAGTAATTAAGCCACAAAACAAACATGTACTACTTTTTCTCTTGAAGGTGAAATGTAATACTAAGCCAAAGGAATTTAGTGGAATAGTGAGCATAGGAATGAAAGCCATAATCCTTTTGAGTTGTGTCTCAAGTTCATTGGTAGCATAACTGCCATTAATCTATATGTGTGTTAGCATGAACAGTATTGGAAGACCGAGGGATCATGACAGAATAGCAAGAGGAAGAAACTGCATGTTTTAAATGTATAATATTTTAATGGAAGCTTTAGGACTTCTTTTGATCTTTTCTTTGGAAACGGTGTATCCAAACATAACAGGAATACAGAAACATTCAGTTAACTTCACATACAAAAACACCTGTCAGATGTCTTAACAAAATGTCTGTTCCTAGACAAGCACTCAAGTGCTTGTTCTTTCCCTTGCCCCTTCATTAGAACTTTCTAAACTTGGTCCTTGACTTTGACTGACTTTACACAAGTACCACAGACCTGTATATTTTCTTTAGATGCTTTTATGACTTATTTAAAAATTGTTCAAGTGCCTGTTCTGAATCATAGGCAGCGCATTAAAATATATGGTAAAATTCAGAATGAAAAAGCACCAAATGACTTTCAAAAATGCATCTAAAATGCAACGATATTGACCTACTCTAAGAACAATAATAATGTGACCATGTAGCCTTCAGTCCAGCCTTGTCACCAAATGACCAAGGAAAACGAAGGTGGCTTTTTGCGCTGGTACAAGGGCAAAGACAAATTGGGTTGCCTTATAAGAAAAATCTTAGCTAAAGCTTTTGGAGCATTATCTAACAAAATAGGCTTTTGTCAGAGAGTGCCAAGTGGTCGAACCAAAAATTTTCAGAGATGTATCAGGTTTAACCAATTTCTGATAGAGAAAACCTGACTGATTTCCTCGCAAGCAGTTGCGCATCTAAGGGGTTCTGGGGTCTGTGGCCGTGGAGCAGTCCTGCCAGACTTCGCTGTGGACTCTGGGTTTGGTAGATTCTTGGCTTGATTTTTGAAGTCTTTGATTGACCTTGTAGGGTCCATAATTCTGGTGCAGACCCACCTGTCAGTTTCATTGCTGTTTTTTTTAGAGATGGATGGCATGAAACTGACAATTTCCGAAGGCATAGCCATGTTAGTCTAGTCCAGCAAAAAAAACCCAAGGAGTCGTGTGGCACTTTAAGACTAACAGATTTATTTTTCGCATGAGCTTTCTTGGGAGAAAATCCCACTTCATCAGATGCTTCGAATGAAGTGGGATTTTCTCCCGCGAAAGCTCATGTGAAAAATAAATCTGTTAGTCTTAAAGTGCCACACGACTCCTTGGTTGGTTTTTTTTATGAAACTGACAACAATTAGGTTAGCAGTTCCCTTTTCCAGGAACCACATTGTGTTTTGGAAATGCTGCTTATCAGTGCTTCCAAAACTAAAAACTTCTTGTTCACAGCAAATTTTGAAATGGGGAATTTCCCATCTAGTAGGACTTCTCAATATTTGACCAGTTCTGACTTTAACTTTAGGAAAACATTTTTCAAAGTACAGAAGAACTCTCAAGTAAGTTTATTTTTTATAAAGTTTAAGAAATCTATACTGTTCCCTCCAAATTCTTCATCAACTAATGTTATATAGTGTAAAAAAAAAAAAAAAAAAAAAAAGTGATCAAAGCCAGTGGAATAATAGAACATTACTCTCATCCAAGTGTGTGGACTTAGATTATTCTGTTTCCTTACATGAACATTTTACTACTATAAAAAAAAAATTACTACAATAATAAAGTCCAGAGTTCTTTGCCAAAACAATTTAGAATGGTTGGAAAAATTCATAGGAAATGATGCTATTTCCTATAAAGTGGGATAGACACACCTTTTATGAGCTCCTTGGTAACAGGGTAGTTTATGAAGGAGAAAGATTGTAGACTGCACAATTTTTAGGTATTGATATCTTGTCATTTAGGTTAGTTAGAGCAGCAGTTCTCAAACTGGGGGGGGGAGACTCACCTAAGGAGGCATACGATGGATTGTGTGAGGGTCCTGCGAGCAGTGTTGGGAGGGCATGAGAGGGTGGTGCTTCTCCCCTCTGCCTCCCAGCTTCTGACGAAGAGCAGCCTCCCTTGCTGGGTGAGGGGTGCTGGGCTGAGAGCAGCAGTGACCAGTGGTGCAAACCTTGGCACCTTACAAGGGCAGCCCTCAGCAGGAATTGGGGGCACTTAAGAGGGGAGTGGAGTCCAAGGGAAGCTGCTGGGGGGGGTGGCAGTGGGGACAGCTCCACCCCCCCATAGCAGACTTAGCACCCCAGCATATACTCCCTGTGGCACTGCCATTCTGCATGCTCCCGAGGGTGACAGGTGCATCTGCCTTGTTACCAGAGGCTAATCCAGATGCTAGGGTATGATGCCTTGCTGCCATTTTCTCTGGTGAATCACAGGGGGGCTTGGGAGCTACTGTACCCCTTACCCCCCTATCCCTCCACTTAAGCATATAGGCCCTGTTTTTTTCCTGAAAGGGGTGTGGGTGTGGGAAGGGGACCAGTTGTTACACAGAAGTCCACAGAGTGGGGGAAGAGGGCTCCATTTAAAAAGCTGGAGAACTGCTGAGCTAGAAGATGGTTACTAGAAAAGTTTGGGGCTGGAAGATCAATGTAGAGGGTGCCCAAGTATATTGACTCTTTGGATTGGTGGCAGAAACATTCAGGTTGATCTGTGGTGCATTAAATTGCCTAATGTAGAGGTTGATTCATGAGCTAAATCTTATCCACTCTCTTACTGTATGGAAATTTTCCAGAATGTTTTTAAGCAGACTATCAGAAGACCAACAAGGTGAGCAAGCCTCCAGGATGCTAGTTATGGACAATTTCATAGTTACAGTTGCATTCAAATTCTGCAGTTAATGGAATTTGTCCCCTTGTTGGGTAGTTAGTTATTTTCCAAAGGGATAGCCGTGTTAGTCTAGTTCAGTAAAAAAAACAAGTAGTTGTGTGGCACTTTAAGGCTAACAGATTTATATAAATCTGTTAGTCTTAAAGTGCCACACAACTGCTTGTTGTTTAGTTACAGTTATGGCTTATAAACAAATCTACACCACTCTGCAAGATACATTTTTCCCTGAAAATTCTATCCCTTCAGAAATCAAAAGGTAACCTTTCAGAAGGACTCAATTTTTGTTGCTTTTATCTAATATTCAGTCTCTGGTTTTATACATGTCAGTTTTAGAACAAGTGTGAATGATGATGTTGGCTTTTTTTTTTTTTTTAAGAAAAATTAAAACAATTCATGTTTATAGACATCAACCTTTGTGGGGGGGAAAAAAACTTTCTTCAAATGCAGGCTTAGTAAATATTATGCATTTAAGAGCTGTGTTTATAAAACATGGACTCTAGAGAAACATGAAACTCTGCAAAAGCAGGTTCTTAATTCCCAGTGACCTTAAATGTTTGTTGGCTTTCCACACTTCATGTTGTCCGGGCAGAGACCTCCCCATGTGCAATCCTAAGGGAGTGAACTGCTCTAGAACCTCATACTAGAGCTAATTTCTAGGGACACAGCTTCACAGGAAACTTTACATACTGGCACAAAGTTGTAAACCCCTGCAGGGATGATTCTGCAAGGCACATTTATTAATAATGTTAGTCATACCCTTTTTCAAAATAACCTCTAGTCAAAATGCTCATCTTATGATGTTCTGTAATATATTGGTATAAGCAAAAAGTTAAAAGAACATTAAGGTTGCAAAGTCAATGCCAAATATACAGTTGCTTATGCAGCCTCTTGGTCCCTCTCCAGCTTCCACGCATACACAGTTTGATACAGTCCCTAATTACACTGTTGCATGCCACTTTTTTTCTTTCTCCCTCCTGTCCCATGCCACAGACCCTGGAAGCCCATCTTAGAGCTGGCCAGAACCATGGCAGTGAGCCGGAGAACCCTAAAGTTCCCAACTCCATGGCAGTCTGCATGCCAAGGCTCCCCTGGAGCTATAAATTTTGCAAGCCTGAGATTTTCAGAAACCATTTGGTTTGGATGAATCATCATTTTCTGATGAAAACCTGTTTAGTTGGGAAACTTCCAAACAAGTCTTACTACAAAGCCTGCTTACAATATAATGTGTATCTGAAACAGTCATTAGTCCAGGTTTTTGAATTAAATATGTCCTGCAGGCTAAATTAATGTTGAATGCATAAGATGGATTTTCCTCTATCAATCAAATATTTAATATCAGCATGAGATTTTTTGTTAGTGCTCCTTTTATGCTAGAAACTTTCTAGCTGAAAGAGAAGGTCCAGCCCTTGTCTTAAGGCAGTGGTTTCCAAACTCTCTTCTTCAGGACCTAGGTTAAAAAAATATGTATATCTTTTATACCCATGACACAACAATTACATCTTTCAGTGATGCATTTCAGTCTTTCAGTGGCAGCAGCATATGGTGCCTCAAACCAGTACTGGGTCCCAACTCATAGTTTGAAAATCACTGTCTTAAGGGGTGCTCAATCATAAACAAACTTTATAAACAGATTAAAGAGAGGATACAACACAGGAGTGGCCTGGGGTCAACTACTGGCAGACAAGCTAAAGTTGAAGCATTCACTCTCTAGTCTTGTTGGTATAAGTCAGTGAGTCTTTTTCACATGCAGCACAGCAGAAATGGGTCTTAGGAAGGGACTTAAATGTGGAGAGGGTAGCAGTCTTTTCATTAAAATTTAGGAGGGACGTCTCATGCCAATGGAATTAAGTAATTGATAAATAGGAAGATCTGTCATCCCAGAATTGTAGATCTGGTTTAAAGCAAGATAGCAGTAGATAAATTGGATGCAGGTGGAGTTTATGTAGGGCTTTGAGAAGCTTGAATTTGATATGATGGCAGAGGGGGAAGCCAGTGGAGGGATTTATGTAGAGAAGAGCATGGTTAAAAGGTAGGCCAGAAAGATTTTTGACCACAGCATTTTATAGAGACTGAAGAGGGTAGTGTGGAAGTCAGAGATGAGAGGCCCTAGTGGTAGAGACTGAAAGTGAGGGCCTCGAAGTAGAATATTAAATGTCTGACAGTTAAGGGAATCTATTACCTAATTTACAGGTCTAAGCATTTAATTAGCTATCAATAATTTTCTTTAAGATACTGGAGTTAGTTCATGTAAGGGTTATATGATTTATTTTAAGAAATAACTGAACCTGAAGTTAGTTGTTTTATGACTAGAAATTTCTGTAGGGATAAGGCTTGTTAAAAAACTTACTCCTTTTGTATGCTGTATGTCAACACTCTCATTCCTGCTTGTGGTATGTGGTGGTTAGTTATTTAAACAAAAAAAACAACCATTTTTGTTATACATTACATGCACTCCGTATTAAATTCTCCCTCTTTGGGAATTTGGCTGTTAATAGCATGGTAGCTGAGTCTTACACGTGTTATATCTATTTCCCTCACCTTGTCTAACTGTTCATGACAGTAATTCCACGAGGGAGAAAACCATCTAGTATGGTCCTCAAAATACACTACTTAAATCTTAGGGGGATTAAGGAGGCAATCCTTGGCTCCAAGAACTTGCATAAATAAAATAAGGATTATTTAGTGGTGCTCTCTTTAAGTCTTTGTTCTTAATGGGCAAGAAGTGTGTATGAATCCTGATCAAGACACAGGTTAATACATCTGAAGCCATGTTATCTGGATGAATATTTAGCCTTCATATATGTTAACCTACAGCTTGATGGGTCTTTTCAGTTGTGTTAAGATCCCAGATGGTCAAGATGTAAGTGATCAGATTACAAAAGACTGTCACATCGTTGAAAAATGCAGAGAGTATAGTCATGAATTGATTGTATTTCATTGACTACTTTAAAGAAGATTCCATACCATCTAACATGACCACCTTTGGAGGATAATGCCAACATGGGGATTCTAAAGCACCTCACTGTATTCACTGCAAGTCTGGCATTGGCAGATTACAGTGAACACCAGCAAGTGACAACGGACATCTCCCCCCATCACCACCACTGGGCAGGGTTCTCCACATACATGCACACTTTTCCTAAGCCTTTTCAACATATTCACATAATTTATTCTGAGACAAGCTGGGAGGTTTTGACAAAGTAGATGGAGTTAGTATTTTTATAAATAGACACTTCTTAACCTTCTTTGGATAGATGCAATGATGACAAAATGTTGTGGCAATGAATCTTGAAGTCTGTTTTAAACAATGAGGGAAATGAACGTTCCTTCAATGAGGCACAAACTAAATGCATGCACATTATGCCATGAATAAAATAAGATGCAAGCAGGGATCAAAATTAATAGTCAAGTTTATAGGCAATAGATGGAATCCAGTTATCTAGGATCATGCATATGCAACCACGGGGGCTGTTTGAGCCATTCCTACTCTTTGGATTTCTTCTGTCAGCCATGGCCTCCCTTGTAAATATTTGGAAAAACTATGGCATCTTTAAATGTGTGAAAGTTTGCCTGTAAGAAGCATAACTTTTTCCATAATTTATGAACTTGAATCATGGGAAATTCATGCTACTGACAAGAAAAGTTAAGTCTTTGAAATGTGGTCCTGGCAAAGACTCTTGCATATCTCCTGGATGGAAAAAAACAAATGTTTGTTAGAAATATTATTAGAGCTAAGCAGAATCTACTGTAGGAAATCAGGCATGCACTTACCTACTTTGGTCAAGTCAGGCATAGAGATGGAAGTAACGTCAAAAAAGTTCTTATGGAAAGAGTGGTATCAGATGGTCATAAGCAGAGGAGGACCAGCAAGGAATGGGTAGAAGATAAGTGCAGACGATCACTGAGAGTGTTCAGCTGTTGAGTGCTCAGAACCATCAATGGAATTAGAAGGGTTCTGAAAATTTCTTCTGTGGTGTTGCCAATATTTAGATATGAATAAATTAGTTTCCTTATTTAATTCAGTTGCACTAACAATTGAAAAATGCATCCTTTTTGCCTGTCAAGACAAGATCTACAAGTTGAATCCAAATTTCCTTAAGGATTAACCTAATCCAATTTGCCACTGATCTATAGCAAGCAGCAGTTATGGTTTAGCTTATAGTGTGTGAACTAGTCCTTAGCAGCAGCCTTTGGTACAGAGACTTCCTAATGTAAGTAACAAACAAGTAGCTAATATAATTGGCTATTTGCTATTGTGAACCTTCTGTTTTTAAATACTCTATACAGTTATAGTTGTATCCTGCACTTCTTTCATAGGAGGAGATGGCCATAGAGTAAGTATTAGTTAAAACTTTCTCACTAGGAGTGTGGTGAAGCATTGGAATGGGTTACCTACGGAGGTGGTAGAATCTCCATCTTTGGAAGCATTTAAGGCCTTCTTAGGCAAACCCCTGGCTGAGATTACTTAGTGGTAGTGATCCTACTTTTAGCAGGGTGTTGGACTAGATGACCTCATGAGGTCCCTTCCAACCCTATGATTCTGAGTAGCCTTTTTAAACAAAGGGGGAGTGGAACCGTGATTACTACAGTTAACTGCTCAAAATTGCTCCAGAGAGAAATGAAAACCTTCAGAATCTTATTTGTTTTAGGTTGGTATTAGGGAAAATGCCAGAGGTATTATCCATTTCATGTAGTGGTCTGTTTTACTCAAATATTCTTCTATCTTGGGGGTGGGACCCCAACAAACAGGCAACTGGTTTTAGGCATTCTGCGTGTAACAGACAAGGCTATAATGGATTATGAAAGTGACCAGGTATCTCCAACAAAATATATTGGTTTAAATAAATTCTACTCCATGCAAAATCTTCCCTCCTCCTCCTCAAATTAACTCCATTAGAGAGCTCAACATTCCATCTCTATTTTTACATGAGCATGGCTGCCAATATAAGAACCTCTGTACAGGTGTGATGTGCCTTATGAGGGACACTTAATGAGTTCCTGTTTCTTGCATGTGCTCTGGAAGAGACAAGGGTTAGGAGCTCGTGTATTAAAATGCATTGTATGTCAAATGGGTGAAATCCAGCGGGTACGGTGTGGTCTTTTATCAGAAATTAGAATGTCTGTTCATTCCTTCCAGGACAAGGTAATCCTAAAAGGCACTAATCTTTTACATAGCAGTAAAATGTCTTTTGCACGCTAGCCAATTTGATTTTCAGAGGACGGTTCTGTAAGAACCCCATGGGTTTTTCATATGTAACAGCTCTGCTGTGCATGCAGCAGTGGATCATCCTTGTTAGCATTCTCTCTCTTGCCTCTCTTGTCATCTTCATGTACCAGAGAAGGCAAAAGAGGCAGCATCAACCAGCCATCTTTAGCAGTGCTGTTAGCTTCAGGGCAGGCTTTGGCTACTTCACTGTCCTAATCTCCTTCAAGAAGCCATCCCTCAAGGCTCCAGTGAAGGGTGGTGACTATGAGGTAAAAGTGTTAAGGCTGGGTTTATATTTCCTGAATAAGACCATAAATGTAGCAAAGTAAACTGTAAAGCAGAATATTTTATCAAAGGAGGAGACATTTGTTATGCTGAATAACTCACGGCTGTAATGGCTTGAAGAAGCAGGTGAGCAGATTTGAGACAACTGCTGGTTCCAAGAAGGCTGAATCTGGCAGCTGACTTGGAAGCAATCTGATTGAAAGAATGAAGTATTTGCTGGGAAGTCCTCTACTATTTTGGATCATTTGTAGCCTGAAGCCCTTACTCTGTGTATTTCCTCAGTAAATTGTGCTTTCTCTCCACCTGAAACAGGCAAAACTTTGGGGAATGCAGGCCTGTGGCACTTCCCTCCCATGAGGGTAGTGGCCTTTGGAAGCAGAGACATGAAAACACTTTTGCTCCTACAGAGGCTCTAGGCTGGGTGGTATTGAGGGTCCTGCTATGTGAACAGTAGGAACAAATCCTTCTCAGTCATTAACTTGTCTGGAAGTGGAAGACTTAACAGAAATGTTTGGCAATTACTGCAACAGATTATTAACATTTGAAAAGTGCTATCTATCCCCCTTTCGGAAAACAAATGCACACAAAGTTCCTCCCAGCTGAAATGTGAAATAAATAGCATAGTAAGGCACATTCCTTCAATTCAGATACTGGTCTTCACTTACATATTCTCTTATTCTTATAAGCACCAAAGGACTAACCATGTTAGGCCAGTTCAGCAAAACAGATAAGGAGGCCTTTGGTACTTTTAAAGACTAACAAAGCATAAACTTTTGTGGGAACGTTCTGACTTCATCATGTGTGTGAATTGGAAAGTGCAGTATGTTCTTATACATAGGTATATGTATACTTGCACACATACTCACATGTAGAGAAGGGTGACTCACAAGGTCATTTCAAACCATATTCTTATGGCTTTTTAAAATTCCTTAATATACAGTCATATTTATTCAGTATAATGGACAGTACTTGAACATGTTTGTTTATAAAGAGCATGTACTTTAAATAAGCCAAATTGCTTGCTGAGACCTTGTCCTTCCGTGTGGTGTGGATGAAGGTCTGTTCTTTCAAGATGTGGCTTGAAGAGTATCCAAAGCAGATTAAAAGTAAACAATAGTAATTGGGAGGGGGGGCTACAACCCAGAGAACTTACTCAAGGATATATCTTTAGAGAAAACTGTTGGAGATAAAGTGCTGAGAGATTATGCTCCATGGTAAGAGTTTGACCTTTGTTTCATTTGCAGTATTTTGATTACTGACTGCTATGGAAATGATGTGCCTTTCTTCTGTGTAATCGACAGCAAGACAAGAATGCTTGATCATAATATCCTGTTTGCTCTTTGAAATTGAGCTTGAGTAAAATGCTTAACTCACTTTAACAGTGCAGTATTGTGGAGCTTGATCGTTGAGGGATGTGTTTTTTTTGTTTGTTTGTTTTTCTAGCAAGTGAACAAATAGAGTAACCTTGTGATGCTGTACTACTGTTTGTTCTGTTAAATAAATCTGACCATGAAATTGCAAGTGATATCTGTTATAGCAAACTTTATTTTAGCAGGAACGGGGCTGCATGCTCTAAATCAATTATAGATGAGACAGTCTGAAAACTTTGTTTAGATTATCTTAATTTGTAGTAATCCCATTTTCTGTTTAAATGCATCGCAAAATCTTCATGCCGAACAATGTAAGCATTACACCATATCAATTGGATAGCGTATTGTGACTTAATCGAGTGACAAACCTAATGAAATTATAATCTAGTCAGTAACAGCACAAATGAGAACTTCTAAAACACCTGACATTTCCTTTTGTGTGTTTGGAGGAGGGGAAAAAAAGGCAAGGAGTCCTGTGGCACTTAGACTAACAGATTTATTTATGTGTATAATCTGTTTTGGAGCTTTCTATAATTTGAGCAGTATGAACATGTTTAGGAGTCTGGATTTGGGATTTCTGTTGTGTAAATGAATGGGTTAGATTTTCTTCACTCAAAACTAGAAATATGTTACTTTTCATGTTATTTTACAAAAGCATTTCCTGTTAGACAGACAGATCTTTAACCTCAAAATAACCTGAGCATATTCTGGAGTTTGCAGTGAAATTCACTACCATTGTGTTGTGTTAAGTGGATTTTGGCATCTTTACTAATAGAGAAGCTTCTGTCAAATGGACTTGATAATTTTTTGTACAGTAAAATCTCTAGTTAAATTACTAAGAGTAGCTTCATTATTATGATTATGAATAAAGAAGCACTTTTGTAGCAGTTGAATGTGTGGGCAAATGTTCACTAACTAAGAATGGTTTTTAAATATGTATCTTGGTAATCATGAATTTGATTACAGTTGCATCCAGACTGATATCCAAGGAAACCAGAGAAAGAACATTTAGTTCTTTGTATTATACATATTAAATCTTTTATATTTTAAAATTGGTATATGGCACTAAATAGACTTAATATTAGTTGAAAATAATTTGAACACTTTTCCTTACAGGTATAAATTAAGAACTGTAGATATTCTGTTGCCAAATACTATAAATTATTTCTGTGTTTAGCACAACTAAGACTGAGCCATGTAACTAGATCTAAGCAGTGTACCTGTCTGAAAATCCACAGACCCAGAGGTCTCCACATGCAATTAAATTTCTGCCCACACTGATCAGCTTGCAGAACTAGGGCCTAAGTGGTTTTATGTTGCATATAAGAAAAGGTAGATTTACTGCATTTGATGTATAACTTTAGCAATAGTGGTGAAACTGGAATTGAATTGAGCGATAGCATTTAACAATTGACATGTCTAAATGTAAATACATTTATTGTTGCTCTTGCAACATTGTCATTTCAGCCAGTCCTGGGTGTCATAGTTCCTAAATGAATGGCATTTTACATAGCAAGGTAGTGATATTTAATGGTGATAGTGTTTTCAGTTTCCCTGTTTATGAATCTACAGTTCAAATGCTTATCTTGTAGATCTTCTTCCTGTTTTCTGTGTTATAAATGATGCATTTTCATGCCTGTGGTTCTATACCAGTTTTAAGTCTCTTTTTTTTTTTAAACTGTATCAAAAATGGATTTTTTAAATATACGGTATACCAGTCTGGGTACACAGATATTAAAGTGTAGCTCTCACTTTTTTTTTTTTTTGAATTGACACAGAAGCAATGCCAATTCTATATGCCTGTGGTTCATCTTTAAATGTCAGAGATAATTCTAAGAATTTGAGAGTGTGGGGGGTTGTGTGCTGGGTTGGGGGAGAGGAAAATGCATCTTCCCCAGTACAATAATACTGCAGGTTGTATTGCATTAATGCAGTCTACCGTCACCCTGTAAAAGAAGGACAAATTAATCTGAGATGGCTGCTTCATAGTTATGTAAAAGCCTCCTCTACTTAAACAGTATTTAAAATGCTTCAAAAAGAAGTAAATTCCAAAGTACAGCATGGAAAGAACAGTAAATAATATGGCTGTAAACTAAGGAAAATGACAGATGTAAACAATAAACTACAATTGCAGTAGTTTGCATGTTACCGTTACTATTGTTTTTGTCTGATTCAGACCATAGTAGGCTTGGTCACAGTCATGGCCTGCTGGATGCCAGCATCTAAAGGAGGAAACTTGTTCCTGTATTCTTGAGATGCTGATGTGACCTGTCTGACTTCAATATCTTTTGAATGCCATAGAAAATGGTGTGTCCACGTACTGTAAAGCTGATCAGGCTTGTCTGTCTGCAAGCATGACTTGTAGGGTAATTGAAGATGTCCCTCCCCCACTCTTAGAGGGATTATAGTCCTATTTAGGTGTACTCCAGTCACACTAATTTAAATCACACTGTGTATCCTCCTGTAAAAGCAGCAGGGAATAAAACCAGCTTATCAAAATATACAGCCATATCCACTGTTAAAGGGGCTATTCCTATGGAGACTAGAAGTAATGCATATGTCAGTTTCTTACAATAAGTTTCTCTTTAAGTTTCCTGGCTATTTTTGGTGTCTCTTAAGGAAATTTCTTTATTATTTAAAGCTTTCACATAAAGGCTCATAGAAACTTCTGCCACTCGGGTTTTATTTTAAACATGTATGGCAAGCATCACTTGTAAATTGACATTTTAATGTTGCAAAAATGTGCTAGTGAGCAGTGGTTCTCAAAAATTTTCAGTGCTGGTGCTAAGGGGAATTTTTGTCAAGGATCTTGCTCCCTCTAAATCCAGTTACCACAAACGCTGCTTAAAACATTTTCAGAAGTAGTGTAAAAATTCATGTTTGTCTGCCTGAAAAGTGTATTGTGATCTGAAACTTATACAATGTAGTGGAAATGTGGCTGTTTGCAAAATGTCAATGTTATAAATTCATTGATTCAGTGCTAATCCACTGAGGTGAACTAAATATGACAGCATCATTGTGGTTCACGTGTGCTTTGAATAACACTGTTCTCTTGTTAGCCCGTTATGGATTTCAGAGATTTTCATTCTTATTGGGACTTAAAAATCAGTGATCTTTATTTCAGTAATTCTAAAGAGAATTCTTGTGAACTAAACATTGCTGTTTCTAAAAACAAAACTTTTAGCTCCCTATCTATGCTATTTTTCTAATGTTGCTTTTCAGATTAGTTTTAGAAGGGATAGTAAAATCAATGCAGGAAATAAGATTAGGTTTAATACTAAGGATATGTCTACACCATAGATAAAAAACCATGGTTGACTCATGCCGGCTGACTCAGCCTGCAAACCCATTAAGCTGTTTGTTTTAATTTTGTTTTTTTTAGATGTTCAGGCTTGAGTTAGGACCTATGCTGTGGGATCCTCTTTCACCAACAGAAGTTTGTCCAATAAAAAATATTCTCTCCCATCTCCATAATATTTTAAATTATTTTATCAAATTGAAAATCTCTTTATAGAGCACTCACTTTTTGTAAATTCTCTTACTGTAATTCATGCAACTGACACACCTCTTTTCTTTTTACAGTCTTTCAGTCTATCAAGAAAGAAAATAGTCCATTATACCAGTTTTGATCAAAGAAAACGAGCAAATGCAGCATTTTTAATAGGTTCATATGCAGTAAGTATCACTTGTTTTCTATATATGTCTGTTCTTCCCTGACCAGGCACTTTTCCTTCCCTGTAAAACTGTGGCTAAAAGTAGACTTCAGTGAAATGGTGAGACTGTCATTCAATCTTATGTAATCTAGCTCTTTTGTACTGTTTCTTCAAGGCATAATTATAACTTTGATGGAGTTGCTGTTTCTGTAGTAGCCTGTAGTGGTCTTTTAAAATTTAATTTCAGGTTGAATTGTTTATGTAATTAGTAATTAAAATGGGTATTCAAAAATGTTTGTGGTATAGCTGAAGTAAACGAATAATAAATATCATAATTGATTTCAACTAATAATGCAAATACCATGTACTTAATTGTACATTTCTTTCACTACTCTAAGCATGCACAGACCTCGATTGAATTTGTATGCCATTTATACAGTATGAGATTCAGAGGAAAACATCTTAACCTTTTTTATAGGATAACTAATAATTTCCCTAACATTTGGTAAGTGAATTATTTCTGTAATATCTACATGAGTCTGTTCCTTCTTGCACTTCAGAAAAAATTGATATCTTCATTAACTTATACATTCCTTAGGCAGGGAGCATATATCTTAATAGAAATCAGAACAGGTAATCAAATGACACTATCCCAGAGTTCTGTTCCGGAAGGAAGTCTTAAGAATGGAAAACTAAATCTAAATCTACATTAAACACATTTGCAGCAATGGTGAGTCGTCTTACAATCCAGCTTCCTTATCTGCAAATAATGATTCATTTATCTAGGAAATTGTCACACATTGAGTTTCATGATCTCACTATGTGACTGAGCAAGAGGATCTGACTTATGGACAAGGGCTTTTTTGTTGAAATATATACTGGTGGTAGTGGCTGATAGCTGCAAACTCCTATAAAATTTACTGTATTTTTCACTTTATCAAGCAAACTTTTAACATTAAAACTTTGGCTTTAAAACAGACTATAAAAAAGTATCCTATGACTTCTTTTTTCCCAGTTTTATCCCCAAGGTAGATTTATGTATCTGAATGTTAAACCACTGAGAGAGACTGTTTTCATGACAATCACATCAAACTTTTTGGAAACATTGGAGGTATTTGTAGCAGTGGCATAGCTGGGGGTGGGGTGCCAAGCTCCAGGGTGCCAGGCTGCTGGGGAGTGGGCTCGGAGGGGGAAGGGGAACTACAAGGCATTGGTGCGATGTGGGATGCCCAGGGAAGCACAAATTTGTGCTTGACAAATTGGGAGTCAGCAGGCAGAGACCCTCGCTACACCACTGGTTTGAGGGCTGGGTAGAATGTGATGATCTTACAGTGTCCCCATAGGTGCTCAGTTCTGCTTCAGTTACACATAAGTTATATATCCCTGATAATAGAGCACCAACAGGAAGTAATATCTCAAAAGAACTCCAATTACTGTACAGTATAACTTCCAAAGGGCAGCCATGTTAGTCTAGTAAAGCCAAAAAAAGCAAGGAGTCTTGTGGCACTTAAAGACTAACGGATTTATTTATTGCTTGAACTTCCATGGGAGAAAATCCCACTTCATCAAATGCTTTGAAGAGGGGGGAACTTACAGAATGGGATGAAAATAAATGCAGGGGAGTGTACGGCATGGGATCAGGTCATACTGCAACAGCAGATCAGAGCATTTGTAAGGATTCAGACTCTAGAAAACAGCACACAGGGGGAGGATGAAGTCAAATGACCTGTAATAATATGAAAAGAATCCATAGTCATGATTCAGTTGTGCTTTCACACCATCTAGTCTCCATATTAGTTCAATTTCTTCTGTTTCTTTTTGAAGACCTGATGTCCCATTGATTTTCTTAAGGGCCATCATTAACAAATCATCAATGGAGTGATTAGGAAGATGGAAGTGCTCAGCACTTTTGTGTCTGTGTGTTGTGATTTCTGGTGTCAGTTTTGTGCCCATTTATTCTTTTGCGCCCGTTTATTGTTTTGCGTAGGGACTGTTCTGTTTGTCCAATGTGTAAGGTGTGGGGGCATGTGATAAATCAGTCTTAGTCTTTAAGTGCCACAAGACTCCTTGGGGTTTTTTTGTACGGTATAAGTAACTTTCTCTTGCATCCATACTCAAGACTGGATCCAGAATTTCAAGAAAGCAACAATCTTGTAATTATGACCTCTGTAAGTAGAGAAGCAATAAACCAAAGACAAACTACTTTCCCAGCGAGGTAGGGTATGATTTTCTGAAATAGATGCTGTAAAAATAAAGCTATATCCACTTCCTGATCTGCAGACATAAGCAAAGACAGAGCTGAGTACCAGAGAAGGCAGTGGGGCCAAATCGCAGGTCACAGCATGAAGTAGTTCTCGTAGCCATTGTCTAAACTGAAATGGAAGGTGTGGCCTTTGTTCCTGTTCTGTTCAGACATTACTCGGAGTACATAGAAGCAAACATTTTAGTTCAGATTTGGGGGGGGTGGTCAGCTACATGAAGATGTCCATCAGTGAAGTGGTAGCAAAGAATAGATCCCCATGTATTTTGTGTTTTTGTGCAGTACCACAAAATAAAATGAAAAACATTAACAAAACCTGTGCAACATTAAAAATTTCTTGCAGTGGTAGCACCTGTCTGACAGGGCTAGGCCTGGCCCTCTTATCTGGGTGTAACGATGAGGAGCATGGGTTCGCAGTGCTACTCACTTCAATTTTGGCCAGTTGCTTCTCACTTGTCATAATGCTTTGAACCACAACTGTCCAGAGCAGCGGGGAAGAGGGGAATGGTCCCTGGTTCTTCTGGGGGACTGGGAATCAATGAGAGAGGGAGAGTATTTAAGAAAAGGAAGGTTTAATGGGACACAGGTGGAGATTTGGGAGGATGAAGTTCTGTGGGAAAGGTGGGCAAGCACTTGAAGGAGGGCTCCATGGCAAAATAGAGGTTGGAGCCAGAGTAGTGTCAGGACTGGAAAAGGGAAGCAGCAAGGTTTGGGAAGATCTGTAGTGCCTCTGGGTGGAAATGGGGGTTTTATGTTGGGGCTGCAGTACTTGGTAAACTTTAAGGGGGCTTTTTGGGGTGTTTTTGGTATGGTTAATTGTGATAATGGTTGATAGGACTCTAGATAAACTGGGAATTATTTGCTGTTCTTGTGTATTGTCGTTTTGAGATATTTAGTGTAGATGTAATAAAAAGAATTAAAACAGTTTTAACAGATAAAAAGAATAACAAAAAATAAAAAAAATTTCTGGTGAGCTCTAGCCATGAAGGACTGAGTTGTATCATGAAAACAGCCATCAATATGGTTGTCAGCACCCCCTGACTTATCAGCCACAGTCTGTGGCACCCACCTCAGTGAGGAACTTTAACTTCCTACAAGATGTTCTGAAGCTTGGTGCTGCCCTCTGCACACTGATAACGTATCTTCATTCCAGGCCAGGGATCACACGAAAGACATAATCTTTACTCCACTGTCACCTGGATCCAGGGTACAAATTCCATCACAAGCCTTCAATAGCCACATAAAGTAGTAGCGTTCTTCTCTCACTTGTGTCCCTGCTCATGTGGCTGCCGAGTACATGAGAACTCGGCTGCTGACCCTACAGCTATAAGCATTCAGTGGAAGTCACTGTGAGTATCTGCTCCATCTCGGTATCGTCTCCTGAATGAAGATTGTTGTTCCTCTAACACAATTTTGAATCCCTTTCTTAGCAGTAAGGAGGCACACTTCACACTATTTTAGCTGCACCTCCATCACTAAAGTTTGAAAACTGGTCTGGCCCATGTGTCAGAGGGGCCAATTTTGACAGTAATCCCATGGGTCTTGCACTGAGTCAGATAACAGAACAAACCACTTTCTTGTGACTCTTCCTCCCTAATCACCAAATGTAACACCACTTCACTCATGAGATTGGAAAGTGGGTGCTTCCCCCTCCCCCTCCCATCGGCCATGAAGAGGATATTGATCTGAATTTCTTACTGATACCATGAGATTTTTCTGCATGGAAAAAACATCAAGAGCAAATCCATGCTCCCCCATGTAGGATCTCTTAACTCTAGCCACTGTCCTTTTCTCTTAAATGTCAGGAATATAAACCATATTCAGTCGTCTTCACCCCCAGCAGCCCAAAGCTGGGAAAACCATGATCAGAGCATTTGGTCATAGGATCTGGGGGGGAGGGACTTCCAGAGTATGTCTGCACTGCAGCAGGCAGTGTGCCTCCCAGTCAAGGTTGACAGATTAAGGGTAGTGCTGCAAAAATTGCAGTGTAGACGGGGGTGGAGCTAGCAACGCAAATTCAGACCAGGGTGCGCTTGAGAGCCTGAGGTACGACATCTATGTTGCTATTTGTAGAATGTTTACTGGAACCATTTTAGTGCAAATGTGTTCGCTCAGGATGCAAGTGTCACTTCCAGCTGCAGTATAGGCTTAATCCAAGTGCAATCCTGGCTGAAGACTCCATTTTAGAGCTGCAGTTAATGTGAGAGATTTAGGTGGTTACTTTTCTAATTCTCTACTTAGTCTCTTTTCTCTAAATCATGGTATGTGCTTTTATTTAGCAGTGTTATCCAGTCACAATTATTATTTCAAGCCCACTAACTCACATTGATCTCTCAGTTCTTAAGATGCGTCTGCTCACTTATCTCCTCAAAATTAACATAATACTACTCTGAAAAAAAAACTTTTTATCTGGGTTATTCAGTAAGTTTCCCACTTAGGGAACCAACAATTTCAGTGCATGGTCTGGAAAGAGACTCTGCTGTACTTTTACTTTTCAGGGCCATCTATATTCCATTGTAGCCTTTCAGGCATGAAAAATCCCTGTCATAATACTGCAGAATTAAATGTTTGTGCTTAAATTAATTTAACTCATCCTTTGGTGTCTTTCATTTGTTGCTTCACAGAATAGAGGGCAGACCATCCTTAACTTACATTACTAAAGCAGCATGTGAGGAATGATTTTCTTTCAGGCAGTAGCTAGCCTTTGGAGGGGAAAAAAACTGCAGTCATTTTCAAACCATTGTTCCCTCTAGTCATTTACCCTTTAGTAATGCTTATCTCCAGTTAAACTAGAAAGGAGACAAATTATCTCTTCTAAATATATATTTACATAATCTCTAATTGAATATTTTTTCTATGGGGACTTTCTTAGACTGTGTAGATAAGAGCCAATAGCTTGCTCTAGTAATAATGTATATCCTAAGTTAGGTACTACATATAACTTAGTCAGACTCTGATATGTCAAAAGGCATTATTGGGGTCACTGAACATGACACATCCTCCTACATACATGAGAGAGCTCAAAGTTAAGGGAGGTTCCTGTTGCTAGACTTACCAAAGTACCAAGGAAGAAAATGTTCTCATTTCATTGTCATTACCATTACCATGCTGTTCTCTAAATAGTTTAGTTTTGTGTAACTGTCAGTCAATTTTTTCTCTGTAACGTGTTCAGAGAAAAGCAAAGCTGGAAAATGCTCTTGAACTCATTCAGCCTCTCGTCCTTCCTTCCCATACTTGATACCTTTTACTAGGAATGTTATTTCTAAAAATTAGATAGTAAACTCTCCCAAGCATCAGCCATTTGTTTTGTGAAGTACTGGCATACAGTTGGACAAGAATTATTTTAAAAATATATTTTAGAATTTAAAAGATATTTCTGTACATTTCCCCCATCTTCAAAGCATCTGACGACGTGGGATGATCTGCCACGAAAGCTCATGTGATAAATAAAGGACTCCTTGTTTTTGTTTGTTTAAATATAAAAGCTTTCACTGGTCAGTAGCTAGTTTATAAATAGACTTCTTTGCAAAATAAGCCAATTCACAAACCATATTACTGAAAGTGTCCTTTGGAGTAAGGAATCATGGATTCTACAGGGCATGAAACTACTTAACCTAGCAACAAAATCACACTGAGGAAAGGAAGCAGGTCTGACTCCACAAAGTTGGAAATATAAATGAGTCTGAAATCTCAAATTTGAGAAGAAAGCTGCAGAGTTTTTTAAAATGTGACTTCATAACATGAAAGCTAAATATTCTAAACAGGAATAAATATTAAAAAAAAAAAAAATTACTACGACAGAACTCAGCTAGCTTTCCATTCACTGCCATCTTGAGGCTGTACATTGTAATTCCCAGTAAAAGCTGAGCCTGTAAAATGTATTAGACCTGTGGAAAGCCTAAGTCTCCACAGAAGTTGTCACTTTAATATTAACTTTAAGAATGAGCTGTTCTAAGTTCAGTTAGCAGATCACTTAATATCTGGTCTAGCCAGTTGTTAAGCTATCAAAGAGGAGAATTGATTGAGGAAGCAGAAGTGAATGGCAAGCTGGGCAGCAGTGACCATGGGATGGTAGAGTTCAAGTTGCTGATTAATGGAAAAAAGAAAGAAAGGAAAACGCAGACCCTGGACTTCAGAAAATCATATTTTGACTCCCTTAAGGAGCTGATGGGCAGGATCCCTTGGGAGGCCAATCTGAAGGGGAAGGATGTCCAAGAGAGCTGGCTGTATTTTAAAGAGAGCCTGCTAAGGGCACAGGAAGATACCATTCCGATGAGCAAGAAGAACAGCAAATGGGGAGGGTGCCCAGTGTGGCTTAACAGAGAACTCTGCACTGAGCTAAAACATAAAAAGGAAGCTTAAAGGAAGTGGAAGCTCGGACAGATGACTAGGGAGACATACAAAAACGTTGCTTGGGATAAAATCAGAAAGGCCAAAGGACAATTGGAGTTGCAGCTGGCAAGGGATGTGAGGGATAACAGGAAGGGGTTCTACAAGTATGTCAGTAATAAGCAGAAGATCAGGGATGGCATAAGTCCCTTACTGAATGGGGCAGGTATCTTCATGGTGGAGGATGGGGAAAAGGCTGAAGTGCTCAATGCTTTTTGTTCTTCAATTTTCACAGGCAGGGCCAGCTCCTAGCCCACTACACTGGGTGTGGCAAATTGGAGAGAAGAAGAGAGGCCCGTGGTGATAGGTCAGGTTAGGGACTACTTAAAGAAGCTGGATGTGCCCAAGTCCATGGGCTGGATAAACTGTATCCAAGGTTGGTGGTTGAGTTGGCCAATAAGATAGCAGAACTGCTGGCCACTATCTTTGGAAACTCATGGTGCATGGAGGAGGTGCTGGACGACTGTAAAAAAGCAAATATAGTGCCTATCTTCAAGAAAGGGAAAAAAGAGTATCCAGGGAATTACAGACCTGTCAGTCTCACCTCAGTCCCTGGAAAAATCATGGAACAGGTTCTCAAAGAATCCATCTAAAACAGCTGAAGGAAAACAGAGTGATCAGGAACAGTCAGCATGGATTCACCAAGGGTAAATCGTGCCTGACCAACCTCATTGCCTTTTGTGACAGGATGACTAGATGTGTGGTTGCAGGAAGAGCCATTGACGTGATATACCTTGACTCTAGCAAGGCTTTTGGTGCAGTTTCCCACAGCGTTCTCATCGGCAAGTTAAGGAAGCATGATTGGGTGTGTGGACAGTAAGGTGGATAGAAAACTGGCTAGATCAACGGTTTCAGCGAGTAGGAATCAATGGCTCCATGTCTAGTTGGCAACCAGTAATGAATAGTGTGCCCCACTGGTCCTGGAGCCAGTTCTGTTCAACATTTTCATTAATGATCTGGATGATGGGATAAATTGCACACTCAGCAAGTTTGCAGATGACACCAAGCTGGGGCGAATGGTAGATATGCTGGAGGGCAGGGACAAGATTCAGGGAGAGAGAGACAAATTGGAGCTTTGGGCCAAAAATCTTATTAGGTTCAAGAAGGACAAGTGCAGAGTCCTGCACTTGGGACAGAAAAGCCCCATGCACTTCTACAGGTTGGGGAGCGATCAGCTAAGTAGCAGTGCTGTAGAAAAGGACCTGGGGGTCATGGTGGATGGGAAGCTGGATATGAGTCAACAGCATGCTCTTGCTGCCAAAAAGCCAATGGCGTACTGGGTTGCATCAGTAGGAGTAATACCAGCAAATCGAGGGATGTGATTATTCCCCTCTATTTGGCACTGGTGAGGCTGCAGCTGGAATACTGTGTCCTGTTTTGGGCTCCCCACTACAAAAAAGATGTGGACAAATTGGAAAGAGTCCAGTGGAGGGCAACAAAAATGATCAAGGGGGTAGAGCACAAGACTTACAAGGAGAGACTGAAGGAACTAGGCTTATTTAGCCTGCAGAAGGGAAGAAGGTTGCTATCAAATCTCCCCTCAGTCAACTATTTGAAGGGGTGCTCCAAGGAGGACGGAGCTCGGCTGTTCTCAGTAGCAACAGAGGACAAAACAAGGAGCAGTGGTTTCAAGTTGCAGCTGGGGAGGTCGAGGCTGGATATTAGGAAAATCTTTCTTACTAGCATTGGAATGGGCTGTTTAGGGAAGCGGTGGAATCTCCATCTTTGGAGATATTTAAGGCTCGGTTAGACAAAACCCTGGCTGGCGTGGTTTAGTGAGAGTGGTCCTGCTTGTTTTGGCAGGGAGTTGGACTAGATGACCTCATGAGGTCCCTTTTTAACCCTGTGATTCTGACTCCAACCACAGAAGCTTATGTGAAGGAATCTGGAGGATATCAGGCATCTCTTCAGAGCCCCTGGGAGAGAGCTAATGACCTACATAGGTCAACACATGCCCCTTGCAACCACGCACCTGGCCCTGGATCCAGTGTGAGTCTTTGGTCTGGGACTTTCTAAAATTGCGGTTCCAATATTTAAATGCTGAATTCAAATCTACATGTAAGTGTTGCAGCTAAGTGTAGCATTTTAAACTATACCAGTGGGGAAAAAACTCTGGAAAATTACAGTGCTTTCTGTCACAATTAAGTCTGTTTGAATGAGCACCTGTCCCAAACTATGCTGTTCACCAGTCCTATCTAATGCTTTCTGATTGCCACAATACACTGTCAGGGCTTTATGTAAAATACTCCCTTAGAAATAAAAATAATTAGAAAAAGGAATTTTATTTCTCTGGCTGGTTGATTTTGTAACTCTTTGCTCATTGATGTGCAGATAACAGCTTGGTCTGTTATGTCATTGTGACTGTAGACCAAAAAATTAAAACATTTTTAATGGCATTTTTTCCATGGGATTTTTTTCACATGCACACTAATACTCAAAAACAGAACAGCAGCACCTTGTTTGTAAAATAGTAAAATGTTAGATCTCATTATAAATTGAGTCACTTTGGGGTTAAAAACAAAACTTTGAGTACTAAAGTATCCTGTGACCACTTAGTTCACCCCAGAGTGAATTTTTATAGCTGTGTATTAAACTTGAAAGTGTTCTATGGAAACATTTCCCCCTTTTCCAACTTTGAATTATTCTGACTCCCAGTTAAGTGCTCACAGATGTTTGACATAATGATTAATAAAATGAGAACCATTTTGATCCATTCTATACTGGTGTCCTGATACCTGTAATATTTTTCAGCAGCTGAACAAATAGTTCTGATGGATATTTCATAGGGATTTGGCTTCCATAAACTCCCTTGAATGGGGGCGGGGGACCCTTTCTATTCAAAACAGCATTGTGTAATTATTGTACCCAAAATGAATGTTAAGTAATGATTGGTGCACAGTCAACTATGGGAATGTAAAGCATTCACTTTCCCTTCCAGCATAAATGCTACTTTTTTGACATATAGTACATCCTCTGTTCCAGAAGTGGATACCTGGTGTGGTTTTTTTTTGGTTTTGTTTTTTTCAGTCATAGCTTTTATCCTGTAGTTGTGTGCTGGAGAAAAATATCTGTTGGTAAATTGAGATTGTCAGATACATTTTACTGGTAGTGTCTAGTAGCATACTATGTAGCCTAGCAGTCTTCACATAATAATAGAAACTCTTCTCTCCTAGGCAGGGTAATAGAGCAATATCCTTTGAAATAAAATAAGCTGTAAATTTTCTATTGCTAACTTTCTCTCTCTTTGATATACACCAAAGGGTAAAATTCTGGCTCTTTTGAAGTCTCTGGCAACACTCCATAGAATTCTTTCAGGCCACGGTTTCACCCTGGTGTCTCTCTATAATGGCAGAATTCAGATACTTAACATCTTCACTTACAGTTGGGGGAAAATAGCAATCAGTCTGAGCTGGCAAACAGTGGAAGGTGGTAATCATATACACTACAAATACCAGGGAACTGAGTCCATGATGAAGGTCAACAGTGAAATCATGATTTCTAGCATCTTGTGACTGTGGACAGAAAGTCCTAAACTACATTAATGGACAGAAGAACATCTTGCTTTTCTGCTGGTTAGGTAGTTATCAGCATGCATATCTAATTTAATATGAACTAACATCTTCTGTAGCTAAGGGATTTATGCATACTACCAATGTACTGTTATTTAAATCCTGTTTCAGATACATAGTAGATTATTTTTTTAAGGCTGAACTGCAAACCAATTCCTGACTTGCAGGAACTTGATTATCTGCCCCAGTAAGGTAACTACAGGATTCTCTTATGATAACATTTAAAATTTTGTGCTTCTGTTTTAGGGAAAGACATCTGTCCATCCTTTTACTGATTAGCAAAATGTTTGCTTTTGATAAATGCATGTAGCCTAACACTAAAAGTTCTGAACAGTTAGTTGAGAGGCTCTGTGTTTATTTCTGTCCTCATAAGAATATTAAGAGTAAAATGAGACTGATCAATACTGATTGGGATTGTGGTGGTAAATATTTTTGTTCTCTGACTTTATTACATGCGTTCCACTTAAGAAAGTCTTGACAGGTAGGAGAAATATTACATTTGAAGAGGTAGTGTAATATGAGACAAGCTAAATTTTAATTTGAGAAGGATTCTAGATAAAAAGAGCATTATGTCAAAAGACAAGAGGTCATGATTTCTAAATCTGTTTCACAACTGATTCTGAATGCCTTTAGAAAAGCACTTCAGTTCTATGCCTCAGTTTCCCTATTTGTAAAATGCCTAGTCCATATGGTATTGTGAGGATTACCAAATGTATATAAACTAACATTATAGCATTTTTTGCATAACACATCTTGAACTAAATTTAGATAAACAGGCACTGTAAAAGTTCTTGATGGTCTCGTGTTCTGTTCTAAAGAGCAGGGGCTTCTTTGATATTTCCCACTCTCCCATACAAATTCCCAATAAAAGCCTAAGAACATCTGAACTTATTCAGACTGTGTAGTGAATAGATGCAGTGACATCACAAACTGGCTGGATTTCATTAGGATTTACTAAACGGCTTGGTAAATGCCAGTACATGCTGGTTTTCCTCCTCCCCAAGATTTAGTTTTTATTTTCTTTCTATCCATTGTGGCTCATTATTTGGGTTATACTTCAAAAATTCTGTTCTTTCTACGCTATTTTAAAACAATAATGTAACAAAAGGAGGCTAATCTAATAGGAGTAGCATGCTCTGCAGAGGGATCCAAGGACGTTTATTATAGATTGGAGATTGACAGAGGTCTTTTTTTTCCAAAAATTATTTTAACATTGTCTGGCATTTGTTTTATGTTCTGTGTATGTGAATATATAATTTAAAAGAACCATCCCAAAGGGCAGGATGGGGAGGGGGAAGACATTGGATAATAAATTGCTAAGCATGCTTGAGCATCTGCCAGTGCTAAAATGACTTTGAACTGTAGTGTGTTCATCCCTCACTTGAAAATATAAATGATTTCTCAGGCCTACTTAGTAGCCTTGAAAGATTACTTGGTCTTAATCTTAACAGTTGAAACAGCAGCTTGATGTGCTGTTTACCCCCACAGTGGGTTCACCAAGCTGTGAGTCCTTCACTCCACACACAGCGGGAGGCCTGAACTCTTCATCCTTCAAGCAGAGCCTCTCCCCAAATTGCATTAAAGCTGCTCTATAAAATTCTCTGGAAAACTCAGCAGACTATGCCAAGAAGTGTTCAGTAGCCATGAAAAAAGGAGATAAGGGGGACAGGGAAAAGAGGAGACAATGGACTCTATCTTAAATATACTCCTGGGCAAATAGTTTTTGCAAGCCTGTTTTACTGATTACCCTTCTTCCTCTGAAAACTCTTCTAGAATGTGCAGCTGGAAATCTTTCTTTTGCAGTTGATTTGTGACCAGCATTCCGTTATCTAGCATGTGCCAGTGTGAGGTCCCAGGCACGGAAAGACTTTATCCATTAAACAAATAATTATTCAGGAAGTTGAGAGAGTGCAAACAGAGGTCAAAATCAGATTGTTTTGCAATCTTAAAACATAGCAGTTGCTCCGTATCTAAGTTCCAGAGGGGTAGCCATGTTAGCCTCTATACATCTTATAAAGTTGGTTGCAGCCCATGAAAGCTTATGCCTGAAAAAATTTCACTCTTTAAGGTGCCACAGGACTCTTGTTGTTTTTACTCAGTATCAGTTAGCTTCAGACTTTTCTGAAGCAGCAGCATGCATTTCTGTTGTGATTAAGGGAGGTAAAAGCCACTATCTTGTAAAACTTAGTGTGTGTGTTTTCTTTAGGTAGTGTCCACTTCAAGTGCCCATGCTCCTCTCTAACCTTTGATCAGAGATTTTTATTTAGCAGTGCCTGTTTTGGGCCATATGGGCACCCCATTCTTCCTTATGGCAGACACTGAGGCTATATAAGAGTGACGGGCAAACTGCCCCCAGTTCCTTCTCTGCTGCTGTGTCCCAAGATGGAACCACAGGTGTGTCTGCCTGAGCGTGCTTGTCCTTTCTTTTGATCCCGTTTTCTGTCCCAGTTGGTTTAGGGTTGTTTAGCTTTCTATAGCTAGTTTTTAAATGAAGGAAATGTTCCTTCAGGAGACTTGTTCTCTCTGTCTTGGCCATCCCTTGTTTGCCAGGCTGCAGTACAGCTAGAAGGCTATGCTAGTGAGAGACAGACTCTCCAAGTGTTTCCATTTTTCTGGAAATGTTGTTTACCTGGTGCAGTAACCGTAGTTTTTTGAGCTGTGTTCCTGTGGCTGTTTCAGTGAGTAAAGAAGGAAGTGAGGGCAGTTCACTCATGCACTCTTGTATGGCCTCAGTATCTGCTATGATGAGGTATCCAGCACATGTGCAGGCTGATTGGGCACTGCTAGCTAGAACTCTCTGATGAGGAGCTCAGGAGACACGTGCACATCTGAAATGGGGTAACCATGAGGGACACCTCTCAAAGAACTAGTAACTGAACAAGGTGAGCAACATTTTCTTGTATTCGAAATTCAGGGCAGAACTACCATATGCCTCTCTTTTTCAAAAAAAAAAAAAAAAAATCACTTTTCAGAGTGTGGTGTGTTTGCTCATTGACTACTTTGGGTATTGCAGAGTCAACATAGTTATGGAGGAGTAAGGTGGAGTCTATCGGTGGGTGTCCATGATAAAGTTATCTTAGATTCCAGTTACAGAATATTTTTATTGATGAAGCCTGAGCCTGAAGGAATCCACCTTCACTTTCAGATTCCAAGTTATGGTGGGTTTGGAAGGTTCCCCCCCCCCACCCTCTGAAAGACTATAAACAACCCATAAATGTATGTAACACACGTTAGTTGTGGTGAAAATATCATCTGTTCCTGGAAAGACTCATCTGTTTTGAACTTTGTCTATGTTTGAATGGAATAAGACCATTCTGTATAGTGTGTTTTTATCTAATTGTAATAGTCATGGTTTTTATTTTCTGAATTGTGACTAGTCTCCTGTGCTTATCATACTTTCTTTCCCCTTTCATGGTGGCTTCATTTCACTATTCTCTCCTTTCCTGTTGCAGATGATGGTTTTTCTTCCTCTGTTGTTCTTTCCTTTATTTTTGTCTTCCCCATTCTCCCCAATCAAAATGCTTCAGTACCCTATCTCCTTCTCTATTATTTCTCCTATTCCTTACCCCAGTTTCTTTCTGAATTCCTAATGTAGGCTTGATAAGGTGCATGCCATACGTGTTGATTTAAAACCCTGCTAATGTTTCTATGGTGATGGGTAGACAAGATTTGCAGCAGGTGCTTGAACTGTATTTAAATATCCATGCACTATTATGAAGCATAGCAAAATATAGCTAAACTGCTGCACTGGAATAAAATATTTGGTGTTAGGAGACTCTGCTTTAAACCTTGCACTCTACTTAAATACCAAGTTCCTGGGAAGGGTGGGGGTGGTTGCAGGGAGGAAGAAACTTTGGAAAAGTCCCTGAGAGCAGAAGTTAAAACACTTCTTTGGTGCTGATGCTGTAGACAAGGTGTAGTCACTTCAGTGAACATGCCTGCATGGGAAGCTTTTGGTGTGGGTGGGTGCATGGTTTTAATGGAAGGGTGGGAGACTGGAGGCAGAAGTATATTATCTCCCCTTCTTTGGAAGTCAGAAACCTGAATATTTCCATTGCGCTCTGAGGAAGAAGACAGACATCTGTATCTTAAATCACTCTGACATTGAGGATGAAAGAGTGTTTATAATGTTTCTCAGCTATCAATCACGTGGCCCTTCTGCACAGGTTGCCTTTCCCAGGTTTAGCTAAATAGGTTTCCTTTGTTTACCGATGGCCTCTGAAAACCTAAGTTGGAGGGAGGGTGGCTAGATTGCTGGTGGTGGATGTTTCAGGCCAAAGCTGGTTGGCCAGTGTAAGAGATCTTCAAGTCCATTGATCTCTTATGTGCACAGCCTAATTAATGAGTTGTATGTGCTTTGTGACTTACTCATATACTTTTTCCTGTGAGGAAATTACTAATTTTTTCCTGATGAAATTTGGTTTAGATTTCGGCAAAGTAGGGGTGTGTCAGTAAGTCATCTCTGCTGCAGAGAAAAGTAGTTCTTTGAGGTACCAGTAGAGTTGAGAGGACCCTGTTAAGTAACTCATGTCCTTCGTAGCTGATGAAGGCATGGGAAAGAAATCGGCCTGCCACAGACCAGAGATTTTGTTTCATGAATACTGTCGTAATGGGGAGTTTAAAATCAATGAGTAAACTATTCCTATGACTCTTCAGTTTTGTACTGAGTACTTCTTGATGGTCTTACAGATTGCAATCTACCTGTAAACAATATTTTTGTTTACCTATAACTTGTTGAAGCTAATTTTTTGTGTAGGTGCATCCTAAGAGATCTATGTAATATGGGGGGAAGATTAAATTATAGCTAATCTAGAGGACAAATACAGAAATATATTGTACAAATGAAAATTTGCTTTTTGTGATGACTAGTTGCATTTTTTTTCTAGGTAATTTACTTAAAGAAATCACCAGAAGAAGCTTACAGAGCACTTTTATCTGGATCAAATCCACCATATCTTCCATTTAGGTATGTCTGCAAACAAACTATTTATTGCATTGTTGACATTTTTACTTTGGAACTTGCCACAAGTAGATTTTCTTGAAGCTCTTTCAAAGTGGTGAATGTGTGGTGATTATTTCTCAAGAAATTCTTTGCCTTTTTTGGAGGAACATTTGCTCCCGGACAGAAATAATAAATCCATTAGGATTGAGAGTCTTGTTTAAGATGGATTTTCATTCAGAAAAAAATCACTTCTGATCCACCTCTAATTCTGACAACACTGTAGTTCACAATTAATTTATTAGAAAAAATTATAACTTGTTGCTAAGATTTTTCATGCTATGCACTGAATTTTGTAAGTAACCAAAACAATCTCAATTGGTTTCATCCACTGGGGCCTGTATAGCTAGACTTACAAATTAAATCAATTTTACACAGGTGCTTATTGTCTTCATTTTAAAAGGGACATTGTAGCTTAAAGTTAATTACTTGTTTTCTTTTCTATTTTTTGTCAATACATTAGATGAAGCCTCTTAGGTAAATTTTTTAATGAGACTTGCATTTAAAGATATTTAATCCCTACTTCATGCATACCAGGGCAGGGATTTTCAAACATTTTCATAGCTTAGGCCACATCTTACAAGGATTGCATGGGCTGCTTGTCTTCCCATTTCTGATCACCATAACCCCATGGCAGCTCTGGTAGGCTGACACATTCCAGCTGTCTCCAAGAGGCCACTGGGCAGCCTTAGACCTCCTCTGCCTAGGAAATACTCATGGTGCAACGGGACCTTTCTGCCTCTTCCATGGCTATTTAGGAGGCATTTGCAGGGCAGATAGAGGCCTGCAAAACCTAATAGAGCATGTTGAAATAGGGGCTGAACTTAGCACTATATATACATTGATGTCTAGTGTACACGGTGTGAAGAAAACTGCCATCTCTTTGCCAGTGTCTATTTGAATCAGGTTCTTGAACCAACAGTAGGTAAAAATCTAAAATAGCTGGATGTAAAAGGGTTTTCTGTGGACCTGTGTGGCTACAAAAAAAAAAATCTCTTGACAACTTCACCACTAAAAGTATCTGGCATCAATTCAGTGAACAGAACTTCAGTCAAGAGATGTTTTGTACACATCTTGTGTTTAGACGTGCCAAAATACAATAAGGTTTCTGAGCTGCTGGCATCAAAAGTACTGCTAAGTTCCCACTGTTTATAAAATAATAAAAAGGCACTTTGTGGACTACACAAAGAAACTTACCTTTTATACTCAAATGTCGATGCTTTTGTCATAAAAATTCTCAGGATCTAAACTTTAGATTCTAAAATGTTTGGATGATAAGTGTGTTTTTGAAAAAGCATTTGAACTAGTTACTAGTTAGTCATGGTAACTGTGTCTGTTAGTGTATTTTTCTGGTTACTGGTCTTTTCCCTGTAGTCTGAGTTGTGTTGTGCTTCAGGTCTCTTGGTGCAGGTACTAGAGACACTTCAGAAAGTCTTTGTGGTGTGGCCATGCTCCTTTCTACCTCTGATAGTACAAAAAAGAGCAGCAGTTCATTTTTTCTGCCTTCGTCTGATTTTGAGGGAGCAACAAGTAAATCTTTTTTCTCCTCCTTTAGGGGGACTGAAATCTGAAGAGTTTTGTTTCTTAAATGGAGTTACCCACTGAGCTCATTCTCTCCTTTTCATTCTCTTTTCTCATAGAGAAGAGACAGACCAAGCCAAATTTCAAGAGGTGCTCTGTTTTTCACAGTTATAGATGCGAGCTCTGCTACAGCCATCCCTTTGTCCATGGACTCTTAACTTTTGCTATAGGAAGGGCCAAGTGCATAAACTTTTTAATGCCTCAGCCTATTCTATTCCTCACAAGCCAGTCTTCTCAGCATAACTCTGAGAGCAGTTCAGTCTTTTTCAGTTCTTGGGACTGAAAGAACCAAACCTCTTTCATTTGTCAAGGATCTGAGTGAGGGAGGAATATATTTTTTTAAAAATTTCTCTGGATCTCCATTCCAATCCAGCTGCAAAAGAAAGCTCCAGGGTCATCCCAGGTCTTAAGTAGGTAAGAGAGTCACTTGGCAAGGAATCTAGCACCCTTTGAGTATCTTCTCCTGAGAGAATGATCCTATGTCTCTTAGATACTTCTCTTCAATTGCTCTCCAATTACATCTTGGATGATGAAGAGATGCTGATGACAACCCAAAATTGAGCACCAGACAAGAAAATGTGATGGTCCTGCATAGATGGCAACCTCTCCTACTCCTCACAAGACAAATTCATAAAGGCCAAGAAAAGTGTTATTCATTCAAGGAAAAAAAAAAGCCAGTAATTGCACCAAATTCATCCTCTTTCCACAAGTTCTAATGCCATCAACAAAGAAGGGTCATATCTGCATTAGGGTTGTGAAAACTTGTGATGGGGAAGCAGGAGTAGTTCTTCTCCAAAAGTATTGGAACAAGAATGGATTGACTTATTATTTTAAATTAAAGTGCCTATAAATCACTGATTGTATTATGATTTAAGTTAGGAATCTGGAAAGCTTGAATTTTTGGTAACTTTGCTAAAGGAGGGTTCATATTCCTCTCCCCCAACCCTGTTTGCCTGGTATAACTACTAAAATTTTGACTTGTACGTTCTAAATATAGACTTTATGCTAAACTTGGTATTTCTCTTTGCTAACCATGAAGAAACACTATACGTTTATTTAAGCAATTATATACCTTACTTTTTATTTGAAATGGGTGAATGACATTTATGTACAAGACTTTTTGCCTGTTTAAATTGCATGTGGATGTAAATTAGAATTAGGTTAAAATGTACAAATAACATTTTAATCTTTTCTTTTTAGTTAAATAAAACTAAATGTGAGACACATGTACTGCATTTAAAATTAGCTGATTTATTAAACAAAGGAAGTATGTGTACATGGATGGCAAGTATAATAGGCTAGAGGAGGTCAAATCTCTCCTGGCACAGCTACTGGTAGATACTTCAGCTGTGGTGGCCCCACTTCTTCCTATCCCTGGCCTGTTCTGCCCCTTCCCTGAGGCTCTAGCTGCCCAACCCTGCCTGGCTGCTCCTCTCCTCCACTCCATCCTCCCATCCCAGAGATCTCTGTAGTGTGCATTCCTCCTCTCCTTCACCCCCCACCCTTACAGGATACCTCCTACCAACCACTTAGTGTCCCTCACCCCTTCCCTTTCCACATCCCCACTCACTGCATCCATCCTCTTCTCCATGCTCCATCTCCTTCCTTACTTGTTGTATCCCTCATCTCCTTCACACTCCACCCCCCTTCCTCCTCATCTGCTCCCTAAATCCCTCTGGGCAATGGTGTGGGGTTTGGGGGTGGGGGAGCAAGCAATGGAGATGAAAGGGTCTTGGTGAAGTAGAAGTGCAGTGTGGGCAGAACCATGGGCAGAACAAACAAGACAAGGAGTTATCCTTCCGTAGGGGAAGTTTCACCTGCTGCCTGTGTATCTGTAGTTAATGGGAATTTACTGATTGATTCTGGTTACAATGCCCTTCAAGATTTTAGCTCTTAGCATCTCACACCTTGTTTTTATTCATAGTTTGGAAGAGGATTTTTTTTTGCCTTTTTCAGCTCTGTTTGCTTCTCAGCTTTGAATGAAGTAGTTGAATAAACAGAAAAACAAACCTGTTCATTTTATCCATGCAGAAGAGGCTGCTGCTATTAAAAGATGGTTTAGCATGTCAGCAACCTCCTATGCCAAGTCACAGCCAGTAATCTCCATCAATTTAGTGGTTGAATTTTCTTCTAAATTGCACAGTGAACATTTAAGTGAATATAAATTATTTCAGTAGTTCATCCTTTACCACAGGTGGTTCTATTGCAAAGTTTGATTTTAAATAAAGTATCCAATTTATTCTTATTGTAAAATTATCTGTCTTGGTTTGAATTGACATGGAGGAAGGTCATGCTTTATACAGATATTCAGCCTGAGAGATTGAGCAAGCTAAATAAAAGAAATATCTCCTTTCCAAAATTATAAGTTACAATCCCTTTCATTTCTCCTTTTGAAGACATCATTAGTGAGTAGTGGGAAACTCCTGACAAAGGAAAGAAGCTTAGTTGTCAAGCTATGAAATTCTAGAGGGTCCTGGAACCTAGACAGCCATCATAGTCCCCAAGATTGATGCATCAGTGGCAGAAATACAGTAATCTCTGCAGAAACAGTCTTGCGACTCATCCCTTCACACCAAAAACTCCAGACAGAAACATACTGAAAACTGGTGACCTTCAAGACTCATGACAAATTTACCTTACTACTGAAAAAAACCTTAGTTTCTATGTCTATGATGGATGGCTCTGAGAGTATGGTCGTTTGAATCATGGCAGCAGTTCAGTGACCAGAAGCCAACTCTGTCTTAAATCCTGGATAGCAGATCAGTTATCCAAAGGAAATCCTCTTTGATTCCAGGTTCACAGAGTTCTGATCCAGAAGAAGTCAAATAAGTTAGTGATGGCAAGACGAATGAAAGTACTCACTCAGGGAAATACAAGAACCATAAAACCCTGCTTCAAAGACAGGCACTCACTTCATTCCTAGCCACAAGAAAAAAAAAAACAAAAAACCACTCTTATCCAATGGGTAAGATCTTGATGCAGAATACTAAGAGAAAGTCAATATGTAGGAATGGGAACAATACTTTTTCCAGTCCAGAAAATCTGGAGTTCAGGAGTGCTTGTCTTTTTCCAGAAATAGGCTGTGGGGGGTGATTATCCCACTTCGGAAATGCAGCTGGTTCCATTCAACTTCAGGCAATTTGGTCTGGGAGCTAATGTGGCGTATTACCACATGCTGCCTGCTCTTCTATATCTCTTCCCAACTACAGGTCTCTGGTAGATCAGATGTAGTATCAAGATTTTCAATAATCTAAACATAGTCCTACAAAAAGTAGAAGCTAGGAGAAATTACAAAGGATGACAATAAACAACACAGTTACATAAGGGGAAAATCAGAAAGGCAATGGAACAAACCAAAATCAAACTAACTGAAAGCATAAAGGATAATAAGAAAACATTTTTTTTTTTTTCCAAAACCATAGAAACAAAAGGAAGGCCACCCGGTTCAAATGTAAAAAAAAAAAAAAAAGGGGGGGGGGTGGGGGGGATGACAATAACTGAAAATGTCAGAGGAACTAAATCATTTCTTCATTTTGGTCTTCACTGAGAAATGTTGATGGTAATTAGATGCCTGATGTAGGGGAGGGCAGTAAAAATGATAGGGTCATAAGCTAAAATAACAAAACAAGTTAAAAATTACATTGTTAGATGTCTTCAAGCCATCAGGACCTGATGATATGCACCCTAGAATTCTCAAGTTGGCTGCTATTTTTGAGAAATCATGGAAGCCTGGAGAGATCCCAGAGGACTGGAAAAGAACAAATATAGTGTCCATCTATAAAAAGGAAAATAAGGACAACCCAGGGAATTATAGACCAGTCAGCTTACCATCTGTGCCAGCAAAAAATAATGGACTAGGTGATTAAGGAATCACTTAGCAAAAATCTAGAAGAGCTTAAGGTGTTAAGTGATGGTCACCATGGATTTGTCAAGAGCAAATTGTGTCAAACCAACCTTGTAGATTTCTATGATGGGGTCACAAGCCTTGTGGATAGAGGGGAAGTGGTAGTAGATATGGTACATCTAGACTAAACAAACTAGGAAAGTACAATCTACAGGGAGCTACCGTAAGATGTGTGCAAAACAGTTTGGATAACCAGAGAGTAATCATCAGTGGTTCACAGTCATGCTGGAAGGGCTTAATGAGAGGGGTACCACAGGGACTGGTTCTGGGTCTGGTACTGTTCAGTATTTTCATCAGTAATTTATGTAATGGCATAGGGAGTGCACTTATAAAGTTTGCAGATGATACCAAGGTGAAAGGGGTTGCAAGTGCTTTGGAGGCTTGGATCACAACTCAAAATGATTTGGACAGACTTGTGAAATGGTCTGAGCTAAATGGAATGAAATTCAATAAAGATAAATGCAAAGTACTCTGCTTTGGAAAGAACAATCAATTGCACACATACAAAATGGGCAACAACTGCCTAGGACAGAGTACTGTGGAAAGGGATTTGAGCGTCATGGTGGACCACAAGCTAAATGAGTTGTCAAAAAAAAAAAAAAAAAAAAAAAGCAAACACCATTCTGGGATGTATTAACAGGATTATTTGTAGGTAAGACACAAGAAGTAATTATTCCACTCTAATCTGCACTGATTAGGCCTCAGCTAGAGTATTGCGTCCAGTTCTGGGCACCTCATTTCGGGAAAGATGTGGAGAAATTAAAGAAGCCCAAAAGAGCAACAAGAATGATTAAAGATTTGGAACAATTGACTTTGAGGGAATATTGAAATAACTGAGTTTGTTTAGTTTGGAAAAGAGGAGACTGAGAGGAACATAACCTTCTAAGTACTTCTAAACTCATGAGGAGAAGGGAGAAAAATTATTCTTTTTAACTGCCAATGACTGGACAAGAAGCAATGGGCTTAAATTACAGCAAGGGAGGTTTAGGTTGGACATTACAAAAAAAAAAATTCCTGTTGGGTGATTAATCACTGGAATAAGTTGCTTCAAGAGATTATGGAATCTCCGTCATTGGAAGTTTTTAAGAGCAGGTTAGACAGACACCTGTCAGAGATGGCTTAAGAGGGTACTTGGTCCTGCCATGAGTGCAGGCAGCTGGACTCAGTGACTTCTCATGGTCCCTTCCAGTGTCTGTAATTCCATAGGATAGCTCATCCGGTCCAAACCAAACAAGTATTTTCCTATTAAGCTCTGTCTACAGTGCTACATGCTGTTGTAACCCTTCCATTTGAAATAAAGGCTTTTTTTTTTTTCCTTTTTAAACAAAAAGGCATGCTTTCTGGTCACATAGTATCAGCAAGAAGAATCTCAAAAATCTCTGTTCCTAGAAGAGACAAGTCTTAGGATATCATCCATGAGGACAAAGTAGCTCTTTGATCACAAATAAATAAGGAGTCCTGTGGCACTTAAAGACTAACAAGTTTGTTTATTGCATGAGCTTTCATGGGAGAAAACCTACTTTGTCAAATGCTTTGAGGATGGGGGAACTTACAGAATGGGAGGAAATAAATGCAGGGAAGTGTAAGTCATGGGAACAGGTCACACTGTAACAGCAAATCAAGGCAGTTGTAAAGATTCAAATGCTGAGGAACACCATACAGAGGAAGTTGAGGTCAAATCACCTGTTGTAAATGAGAGAAAAAGCCAATGTCCCTATTAAGTCCTGGAGCAATGCAACTGAATTTGCAAATAAATTCAATCTCAGCAGCTTCTCTGATCACTTTGATCACAAAGTTAGTTATAACCAAGGTCAAAGTTGCAAGGAATCATTTGTCCCTTTCCAGAATTGAAACATGCAAATGAGAAAGCATGGCATGCCTCCAGCTTTGAGAATCAGTGAAAATCTGTTGTAGAATCAGTTGAGACAAGAAACCTTATGTATTCATTTTGGTCTTCTGGCCCGCCCCCCCGGCCCGTCCCCCCAGCCTGATAGCATCTGCAACCAGCCTATCTAGGTAAATCAAGTGCATCTGCTATCACTGAAGTATGTCAGTTATACTGTTTCCAGAAAGGATCAGAGGCAACTCAGTACATCAGTGGCCTTCTGCTCAGACAGGCTGTTGGTTGTCCCAGATAAAATCTATGAATCTACCACCTGGTCATCAATTGGCAGCTTGATAAAACACTACAGATTTCATCTGTGCATCTCTGCAGAAATACCTTTGTCATCAGGCTTCTCCAAGCAGTGGTCCTAAAATAGTCTTACTAAATTTAGGAATGTGGAATCCATTTTTTTAAATTTGTTCGTTCTTATGCTGTACCAAGTTTTCTTGTGCTTAATATATCCCAGATGTCTGGGTGGGGAAGAGAGATGATCCAGAATGGAAAATATAGTAGTTTCCCTTAAGGGACAAACATCTACTCTGGTTCATCGCATTCAAGATGTCTGTGGGCATCTAGCTGGTGGCCTCATTAGTAGATCAAATGTAATTGCTCAGGAGATGATTTAAACTGAGGAGCGTGTGTGCATGTGTTTGTATGTTAGAGGTGGGGCTAGTAGCACTGCCTTTTATAAAGTGTGAGGTGTTGCAAGGTTATCAGAAGACCCCGTTTTCAGTTACTTTGAAGTTTAGCGATATGGGCTGCAATTTCCCATGTTCAGTCTCAGGAGGCTGATCAGAATGACTTAGGTGTTTTTCAAGAACAAGGCTTGGGGGAAAGCTTATTGCTTTGCTTATGTTAAAAAGTTCTGGTGAACTTTTCTTTGAAAAGCTCTAGCACCTCCATACTTTGCAGCAAGGACTTGAGTTTAATATCATGCACTTTTCTGTTGTTACTGTGAAAAGCCATCCAGATTTGGCAAAGTTTTTTTTTATTTTGGGTTTTTTAAGCCTTTGAAAAATCACAGACATGTTCTCTGGAGATTTGCTAGAGCATCACAACATATTTTCTGGAAGATTTCATCCTTGCTGAACAGGATTTTCCCTTCAGTTGCTGCTTTGAGCTGTGTGGCCCAGCATTGCTGGGTCAAAAGCAGAGCAGAGGAAGAAGAGAGAGACCTTCTTGAGGAGCTGTGGGGGGGGAAGAAGGAAGAATCTAACCAGAGAAGAAGGGAAATTGGAACTGCAGGTTGGAGTCAGGGCAGACTGACAACTGTGGGTGGTGGTGAACCCTGAGGTTGGACTATCACCAGATAGTGGAAGAAACTGGAATGGTGGGGAAGTGGGGAGGAGGAGTAATATGTGCGTACGTAATGCATAGATTCTGAAGGGATCATCCTATAGATACCCAGAACACTTCTCTCTCTCTCGCTCTCTCTCTCTCAGGTAGGGTGTGCTGAGAAAGAAGTGGGTCCCTGAAAGGCTGCCTGTCTGATTTTTGGCTCATGTTTTTCCCACTCACGCTAAGATATTTAGTCTCATGGACTGTGTCTACAATAGAGGGCTTTTTTAAGTTGACTTAATAAGGTCGAGTTCAAGTCGACTTACAAAGTCCCTGTTTAAGTCAACATTATAAAGTCGCCTTAAGCCAGGGGACCCATTGAAAGTCAGTCTAATAAATTTGACTTTAAAGGGGTCCCCTGGCTTACATCAGCTTTATAAACTTGACTTAAATGGCTCTCCTTCTTTAAGTTGACTTTATAAAGTGAACTTTAGTGGCCACATTCTGTTAAGTCGACTTTATAAAGTCGACTTAACCCTTAAAGTAGACTTGAAGAGTCAGAGTTAGGTTGACTTAAGCAAATGCTTAAGTCGACTTAATAAAATCCAAATGTGGTCATGGAGTAGCATAAGTCAAATTAAGCCTCCAGTGTAGACACAGCCATGGAGAAGATTGAATTTAGGTATTTGCAGGGAGATACACTGCCCTCTCTCCCATCAAAAATGTATCAGTACTTGAAAGGAAATACATTAGAGGAAGTTGGCATTGGGACCTTTAAAATGTCTTTTTGCATGCAGAAGACTACATTCTTAAATAGTTTGGAGACTGCGGGATCAACCAAGTCCTTTAGGGAACACTCATTCTGTTTCTCAGAAACTGATTTAATTTCTTAGCTCAATGACCTGCAAAGGCCGTAATCAGCTTAGAGCTTCAGCAGTCATTTTGTTTTAAAGACTGCTTATGCAAAATATTGTGGAATTGTATCACTCTAAACTTTACCAGATCTATAGAAACATTATTTATAGTTGCAAAGCAAAAACTCAAAGGCTTATAGGTATTACTGCTCTGTTTTGATACTTTTTTTTTTTTTGGCTGATTCTTTTGCATGATATCCAGACCCTCTAATTTCTGAAGACTGGCTGCTTAGGGAAAAGCTGAGGCTCTTCTGGTCTTCTTTTTAGGGGAAAGAAATGAACACCCATTGTATCATTCAGACATCCCGTTTCCAAGTGTAGCCTTGAAAGTTTTAAGATTTTTTTTAAACAGCAGAGAAATCTTTTATGTAAAATTGCTTTCTGTGGAAACATCCAAGTGTTTATATTCACTGAGGTAAACTGCTAGACTGTCCCTCTGGAACGGTTTGAATTGACCTTGTAACTCACTCTTTTCTGTAGATATATACACCTAAAATGCTGCAGTTTCCCTTTCATGCATCTGAAGTGGGATTATAATCACAAAAATTTGTGATAGATAAATTTTAGTATTTAAAAGGGCTACAGGACTCCTTGTTTGTTTTGCTGAAATAGACTAACACAACCACCCCCCCGGAATTTTTATTTAATTGAATGTGCTATGGGAGCAGAGCACAGTGAATGAACATATGAGATCTGATGTCTGTATCACTGTTTGCAAGTCCCATGCAAATTCCAGCAGTGATTTGTCACATTAATAGCTCACAAAGAGATTGTTTTGTATTTTGAAAACTATTTTAATACAGATTAGAACTGAATAGTAATTAGTAAGGACTTGGGCGAGGGCGCGAAGATGCTCAATAATTCAGTGATTTGGCCGTTTCAGATTGGAAGAGTTCTTTTGGGATGTCAGTGAATTACCTGACAAGCAACAGAAATATACTATAAATTCATAGAATTAAGTAGCAAATGTCTTTCTGTTACCATTTCTTTATTTTAGCGTCACTTGAAATCAGACTAATAACATTTCTTCATCCTTTAACACAGAATTTAGTGAAATACACGAAGTACTGGAATTGAAACAGCTGCTGTACATATCAAATGCTAAGGCTCCACACTTGCAAAATAAATATGCATGCTCTTAGTTTTGAGTACATATCACTGAAGTCAATGGGACTACTCACTTGCCTAAAATTAAGTTCATGCATAAATCTTGCATGACTGAGACCTCATTGTGGTAGGCAGAGGAGACTTGTATTTTAAGAGTGGGTAGTTTAGAGAAAAGAAGCTGGGCAGTGCAACTTGAAACAATATTCAGTACAATAATTTTATTGAAAAATGTTCTGTTACAGTAATGAAATGACTAAAGGATAGATGACAGAAAAATATTTTGTCTATTGTTCCAATTAGTTTACTTTTTATATTTGACCGTGTTTCTGTGTACCTGTATTACTATACGGGTCAGAAACCTGGACCTTCTTGCAGGCAAAGTTGGAGGAACTTTAAAGCATTCCATATGCTGTCAGCGTCAAATCCTGAGCACTAAATGTTTAGACTTTGCAAAGATTTGTCAGGCTTTATATTCATAAGCAGGGCTGCATGCTCTTTAGCCATGTTCCCTAGAGGGACAAAAACAGCCCTGCACACTACGCTCTGTCTGAAACTCCCTATGGATACATGTGAGTGTATGCTCTGATCCTAGCTGACTGTGCCCCTAGGACCACCCCAGAGATTTGTGAGTACACCTGATTGAGCCAGAAGTGGGAACATCATTGCTTGATATGCAGTGTAGTGCCTTCAACTCTAGTCACTGGTGTGGTGGTCCTTTAGTAGACTGTGCATGTTTGATTCTGTGTAGTCTGTTTTATTGTTTTGTTTGTCTCTTTTCACTTCTTGTCTCACGTACTAGTGTGATACCATTGGTGGTATACAACTGCCTGGGGAAACTAACCTGTATGCTTTTCCCCAGGTTCCACAAGAAGGCATTCAATGTAACAATGCAGCAGATGAAAACTAAAGAGAGGAAGACATATGTAAAGAAAGGAGAAGGATAAGGATGTAGTGGAACTCCTCCCAAGCCTACCCATATATATATATATAAATAGAATAGATCAGCTAGGACATAGAAAAAATGTATTTTAAAATATTTTTCAAGTTTCAGTGCACTAAGTAAAGATATCTTGTCACATAATTTAATTCTTCAAAAGTCAATTTACAAAAATGCAACCTTTCAAGCACCTTTTTTTATTTCAGTTGGGTTTTTTTGGGCCTCATCTTGCGAACATTTCCATGGTTAAAATAAAACTACATTTTTGGTTTTAGAACAGAGGTGGGGAAATGAGAGCCTGCAAGCTGGGTATGACCCATCTGTGCCTTTTATCTGGCCTGATGCCTGGGTCTGGGTGGTGGCACAAATCACATCTTCCCCTGCCTCTTCCTGGCCCTGCCTCTTCCTCCCAGGGCCTAGCAGCATCCTAGCCAGAGCATAGTGGCCACTCTCCCTTAGGCTCAGCTGCATCTTGGCTAGAACATGGTGGCTGCTGCACTCCCCCTCCCAGCATGCCCCTTCCACTCATGGGCAAAGTGGCATCCTGGTCAGAGTGCAGCAGCTGCTCCCTTCAGAGTCCAGTTGCCTTGGAATTTTTTCCTTTTATTTTTTTCATTTATTTTTGTAAATAAAATATTTTTATTTTATCCTACCCCTTCTCTGTCAGTCTGCTGCTGTGTGTGGCCTGCCGTGCAGGAACTAAGCCCCTCAGGGCCAAAATATTTGTCCACTCCTGATTTTAGAACCTTACTTTTATTCTAGTGGTACCCACATGTCCCAATGAGGACTGTAATTTTTGCAGTGCTACTTGTTCTCACTATATATCTATATCTATATATGGTTTTACCAGTTCTGCTAATCATTAAGGTTGCCTGACACTTCTCTTCATAAGACCCTGTTTTTGGTTACTTATAACTTTGACAAACTTCAACTGTCAAAAATTTTCCTTGCTTGGAGTCTTCATGAGGCTGAACTTTCCTGGGGAAACATACCTTAAAATGGCACAGCTATTTTTGAAAACGAGGCTAGGGGAAAGCTTGGTGTGTATTTTTTTGTTTTTGTAATAAAAAAGAAAAAGTTGACAATCTCTTTGAAAAAGTCTGCTGTCCTCTGGTTCTTTGGATCAAGAACTTGAAATTTGGCAAGGGATGACTGGTATCAGGGATGTTTTTTGTTGTGACCATGACAGTCTGCCCAGATTTGGCCAGGTTATTAGCCTTTCAAAAATTGCAGTTCACAGATGCTCAGTAGATTTGACTTTTAGCAGCTAAACTATTGAAACAACCTACCCTCTCTGAGCATGCTCACATCTCACTGCTCCTGGCACAAAGCATACTGCTCATGCTCCTTTCTCAGAATAGAATAGAATCATAGGGTTGGAAGGGACCTCATGAGATCATCTAGTCCAACCCCCTGGGGTTAACTGAAGATGGTGTGCCTTAGGCCAGCCCCACCTAGGCTGGGCTTTTCATGTAATGGCTGTTCTAAATCAGTGGTTCCCAACATTTTCTCTGCTGTGGCACACCTTGCTACCTTTAAATAATTTGAGGCACACCACCATATAGTTTGCAAATGAACTCATGAATATTCATGAGCCAATGAGCCAATCCAGAGCTCTCATTAGTTTTTCAAATAATTTTGTGGCACACTTGCTCAGACCTGACAACACACCTGTGTGCCATGGCATAGTGGTTGGGAAACACTGTTCTAGAGTAATGTAGGGCTAAAAACAGTAGCTGGTCCATCTTTTTCCCCTCTCGTTGGTGGCACCCAGACATCATGGAGGATGAAACCCTCTGATCTGAATGCAAAGGGACAAAACTTACAATGAGGAGGGAAGAAGTAGGTTGGAACATTGGCTCTGATGAGAGTGGGACTGTGTGCTGGGGTTGAAAGGAGACTGTGATTAGGAATTGGGAGGAACTTGTGATGAGAGTGAAAGGGAAACCTCTGACAAGACCCTGTGCTGCAGGAGGAGGACTGAAAATGTCTGGGCAAAGAAAGGTGTGAATAGCTAGGGAGGGAAAGAATGGAACAAGGTGCTGGAGAGAAAAAAAGCTGAAATTGGATGGGGAGTCTGGAGCCCAGGACTGGAAGCTAGAGGGATAGGGAAGAGTGGAGACTAGACAAGGCAGCTGAGGTGTAGGGGAAAGATTGTGGACTTGGTGAACTGTTGAGAGAAAGAGACTAGGATAAGAAGCCAGGAGGGGGAAGAAGTAAGACTAGAACAGGCACAGAGCTGAAAGGTAATATTTAGAAAATAAAAGATGTCTGCTAAGTAGGAGACACTTCCCTCTAGAGCCTGGAATGGAATTCAAGATTTTTGAGTTTCACCATACATCTGCTCTCAGCAGATAGTCTCACCCCACTGTAGTGCTCTCCATAGTGGATAACAACCCACTACTGCTATCATATATAGCTCAAAATAATAGAGATTTCTGGTGGATCTAAAAGTTCTAGTCCTTCTGATGATCTGTGAGAGTATCGATGTAGTATAAAGGAATTTATTTATTCAGTTAGCTTTACATAAGCACTCTCTCTGGCACATGTGCTTGCTTGTGCGCGCTCACTTGCTCTCTCTCAAAACGTAACATTAAAAGCACATTATTAAGGTCAACTCAAGCAGTCATATGTTAGGAAATGCAAGCATTAAGGAAGTCTATGCCTTAATCCATCCCTCTTGTGCATGTACATTATAATGAATTATTTAATAAAAGCACACTATTTTTCTACAGGCTTTCTCCCTCTCTCAGTGCACAGAAAGGATAGTGTTTACTTAATAGAACAGTTATTCAATTTTTTGTACTTACTGTTCATTATGTGGCCCCACATCCTATTTATAGCGCAGTATTTAAATCCTGTGTGGGGGAGGGCAACTCATGCTGTGATTATTTAATAGAGGATATTTTAAACCATTTAGAAACAGGCTGACAGATGTCAAAGTAGTTACTGAGGAGTCATCATTGAATTAGCAGGGTCTCTAGTGCGGTTCTGCAAGGATCGTGCTGTCCTTATTAATATTCACTGTTTTTCATCAGCAGTTTAGAAGTAAATGTTAAATCACTGCTAATAAAATTTGTGGATGCCAATGAGTGGTGAGGTAGTAAAACTTACGAGGAGAGGGCAGCCATACAGAGCTATTGGATCATTGGTTAAACTAGGCTTATAAACAAACTGTATTTTAATATAGCCAAAAGCCAAGACATGCATTAAGAAGAGGTAAAGCAGGCCTTGCTTACAGAATGGAGGTGATTATCCTGGCAAGGAATGACCCTGAAAAGGATTTACAGATCATAGTTGGATGAACAACTTACTCAAAGTTCCTTGTGTGATATGGTGGCAGAAGGGACCAGTGTGATTCTTGAATGTATTCGTAGGCCACTGGTTCTGAACCTGTGGTCTGTGGACCACTGGTGATCCACGAGGGTACTTCAGGTGGTCCATGGGTGAGAGGTAATTTCTCCAGGTAAATGTACTGTACTAAATGTACTAAGATAAGTGCAATATGTTTGTGAGCGAGCATAATAGGTTATTAGAAATAGCTTCATTTTAAATACCCTCAATATACAAGTTTAACTCCTGTCAGTCATAGGCTATGTTAAAAATGGCTTGCGTATGTGGTGGTCTGCAAAAGCTTTCAGTGATGACATAGTGGACCACATACAGGTTGGGAACCACTGATGTACTGTATATACTCGGGTATAAGCCGATCCGGGCACAAGCTGACCCCCCAATTCTGAGCCCCAAAAAGAAGCTAAAATTGGTGGCCCAGGTATAAGCCGAGGTCCCCTTTTGGCCTTGGCCCTTAACCCCCCACCCACTGCTTCTGGCTTCCTCTGTAGTTTCTGAGAGCTTCCCTACCCAAAATCTCTGCTGCTGCTTTTCCCTTGCCCCCCTGCTGTCCATTCCGCACTCCTGTCCTCCGGCTCTGTCCTTTCCTCACTTCCATCACCCCTGCTGCCCCCTGCTCTGCCCTTTCCTCACTGCTACCCCCTGCTCCCTTCTCAGTTTCCTGCTGTTGTCCCCCTGCTCTTTCTGCTGCCCCCTACTCCCCCCTTTCCTCACTGCTGCCCCCTACTCCTCCTGCTGCCCCCCCCCCCCGCTCTGCCCCTTTCTCACTGCTGCCCTCCTGGCTTGTCATTGCCACCCCCTGCTCCCTTCTCAGTTCCCTGCTGTTGCACCCCTGTTCCCCAACACCTTTTCCACCCCTTTCCCCCTCACCCCCCCAACCCCTGCTGCCGCTCTTCCCAGACTGCCAGGCACCCCCCTCCCAAATCCCTGGTCCCTGTCACTGCTTCCCTGGGCTCCCCAAAACCCCCGGGTCCTCCTGCTACTTTCCCCAGACTCCCCAACCCCCCCCAATGCCTGAGCCCTGCTGCCCCTTCCCTGGCCTCCGTGACCCCCCCCCCAACCTCTCCCGGCCATCCCATCACTTTCCCCGGCCCCCTCCCCAACCTCCAGTCCCAGCTGCTGCTTCCCTGGCCTCCCTGAATCCCCCCCCCCTCAAAGTCCAGGCTGACCCCCCCCCCGGGCCCCCTTATTTGGCTGCTCCAGACGCCAGGGTGCCTTCCTTCCTTCAGCCCCAGCCCCGGCCGACTGCCCAAGATGGCCGGCCGGCAACACTGGGGCTCCAGCCTGCCGCATGGTCCGGGAAAGGGCTGGCTGGGGCTGTCTGCTGTATTCTCCTGAGTATAAGTCAAATGCCTGTTTTGAAGCCAATTTTCAGGCACACAGATTTTGGCTTATACGCAATGATATGTGGTAGGTGGTAGTGAATTGGAATAGGAAGGTAATTTTATTCCGTATATAGCATTAGCATGGTCAATACAGAAATGCTGCATCCAGTTCTAGTGTCAAAATTTTAAAAGGGATGTGCGAAAAATTGAATAAATTTGTGACTCTTTTCCGCATAACATACAAGGACTGGAGAAAATGTCTTGCAGTGAGAGACTGTCTTTTCATTTTACCAAAAGATGATTGACTTAATTACAGCACAAAGTACCTTCAATGGGGAGAAAATACTAGTAGATAAAGGAAAAAGACATAACAAAGACTACTAGCTGGAAACTGAAGCAAGATAAAATCAAATTGGAAATTATGCATAAATTTTTAACAGTGTAGGTGATTAACCACTGGAATTATAACTAGCCAGGGAGCAGGTGCACATTTAATTGAGGTCTTTGAATGAAGACCAGATGCTTTTCTGTATGATAGCTCTGAGCCAGACACAAGTGACTGGGCTCAATACAGGGGTAAGTGGATGAAATGTAACAGTTTATGATCTGCAAGAAGTCATATTAAACGATCAATAGCCCCCTTTAGCCTTAAATTCTGTGAATCTTTCTCTTTTTTCAGACCACCTATATTCATCCCATATCTTCAAGAGGACACTTAGCATGGAACAGAATAGCTTTTAGCAGTCATAAACAACCCCCAGAATGTGTGAAATTGTTAATGAGTAGTGACAAAGTACTAATAAAGCATCTTACTCTACTACCTTTTATAGTTTGTCTGTCTACTAATGAACAGAGTAGAGTATAACAAACAAACAAGGAGTCCTGTGGCACTTAAAGGCTAACATTTATTTTTTGCATGAGCTGTCATGGGAGAAAATCCCACTACGTCAGATGCTTTGAAGTATGTTATGTTGCTTCTGAAACCAAAGTCTTCTGTGCTCTTTTTGTTTTTATTCTTTCATTTATTCACGTAATTACATCTTTTTTGACAGATGACATTGATGTGGCAATTTATGATTGAGTGACATAAAACACTGTAGACTGCAGGGAAAGTGCTGTGATTTCCTAAGCGTGGAAAAGCATAGAGAGAGAGAAGTGTGAACACCCCTTTTATTAATGTAGTGAAGAATAGCTAAAATGTGATGAATTAGTCTCTGTAAATTATTTCATTTTGTCTTGATGGAAGAAGAGTTGGCTAAGGATGACCTTTGTTGTATTCAAAACTTCCATCTAATCAGATAGGAACGACAATTTAACCTTTGTGAAGGAGTTTGAGGGCTTTCTGGGTGTGATGCGCTGGCCAGCCTGATGCAGAACGAGTATCACCTCTCTCTGTGAGCAGTAATCTAACCTGCTGTTGTGTATAGGGGTTTTTATGGAGAGCTGGTCTCTGATGTAGCTGGAGCTCTTATCTGTTAAAGGCCTTACTGATTAGGTTTTGACTTAACACAACAAAATGACTTGACAATGCACAGAATTGCTGACGAGTCAAATTTCTGTTTTCTGTTCAGCTTGGATTTTTTTTATTGCCTCCAATTTATACAGTGACTCACAAGAGTCAGACCTGAAAGTGAATACCTGTGTAACAATGACTAAATCCTAATCTGAAGAAAAAGGATAATTTTGTTGTTTTATTCGTTTGTTTGTTGTTGAATCTTAGGGTGCTCAACTGATGTGAGTTAGTGTTGCATCGCAGTTTCTGGATGCATGAAGTGTGAGTGTGCTTAAGAACTCTGAATGTGAATACTGGTTTCTGAGCAAAAAAATTCAAATTATTTCCAAAATAGTCCAAAAGAACAGAGCTTTGTTACACACTGACAGTAAAGTTTAGACTACTGCAAACTGTGCTGCTTGAGGCTACCCTTGAAGACCAATCAAGTTACAACTAGTGCACAGGGCAGAGGTTTTTTCTTGTTTACTCAGCAAGGAACATGTGCCCATTTAATTATTTTCTTTGCACTGGGAACTAGTCAGTATGTAAATATTAATTTTCATCTAAAATTCTGGATTTGGAGACTGTAAAAAAACTCCAAAAAAGGCTTTTGACGTAATTCACACTTTTCTCCGACCTCTTCCATTTTGGTGTCCTGAAAAAACAAAATTTGTTGAACTTCAGGGCATGCTAAACAAACAGTATGGGTTTATTGTGTTATCTTGGGTGTTTTAAATTAACAGCAAAAGAGATGAACAAAAAGTTAAATGTTGAGTGGCTATATTTATAAAAAGAAACAACCCTTTTGCTTTAACTAAGCAGGCAATTGATTTCTGAAATACAAATGAAGTGAATAAAGCCAGTAAGTTTTGGAGAAGGGGATTCTGAGAACTTAAAAACTGGTCATACTGGTTTATTGACTAATGAGAAAAGATAGGGAGAAAGGGAAGTGAGATTTTTTTTCTAACAATGAGCCTGAGTGGAATTTTATGTTGTATGTACAACTTCCTTTTTGTTGTATTGGTACTGGATTACAGAAATTTGTAAGGAGTTTGCTATAATACTGTGGGTCTTTTTAATTTACACAGCTCTCTTCTCTTGGCATAGTAGGTCATTCAAGAGTGGCTGTGTTGGCACTTCCGTTGCTATGAAAGTGATACTAGGGATGCTGTATGTTGGTTAATAGTAAATCTCAAAGACACTTACCTTAAATCTCTTGGACTTGCCAGAACTTGCTGCCTTCCTTTACAAAGGGGAAAAAGTGATCAATCTTTTTGAAAGTGATAGTAATTTAGAATACTGGAAGACTTAAAGTCCATAATGCCATCTTTCTTGTATAACCCAGGAGAGGACTGTGTAGTGTTTGTTTTTAACAATGTTTGACAAAAAGGTGGTTTAGACATATGTTTGAGAAGGTTTTGGCGTTTGTACAGCTAATTTTTTATTTATTTTGTTTCTAATATCCTGGGTTCAAGCCCCAGGGGGTTGGACTCGATGATCTCATGAGGTCCCTTCCAACCCTATGATTCTATTCTATTCTCATTTTAGTGATAGAGCACATTTTCCCAAGGGGAGCCTAAAAGATTCCATTCTTTTTCATAAGTTATTTTTTTTCACATTCTTTAAAATGTATTCTTTCTGAGAGACTGGGAAAAACATCACGTAAAGCCTGAAACAGCAATTCAGTTGGTTTAGTAAACCCGTAAAACCATTAATGACTTTTTTCCTCTTTGTGTACTAGCTGATGGTCTTTCAAAAGATCTCTTATCAGATCACTATATGCTAGCTGGGTCTAATATCAGCCTACCTGAAACCAGAGTCAGCACCTTAATAGTCACAAATAGGCTGTGATGTTAGTGCTTCGTTAGGATGAATCTAAACTGATCTGAACAGAATATAGGCACAGATCCTACAGGGTGGTTGTGGTTGGACATACAAGATGGTGTCTTTTTTGGTATTTTTGTTCTCTCTGCACATTCAGAGAGATGCTACCATTTATTTACAAATTCTGAGAGACTCACTCCTATGACACTTGAGCTTGATTCCTTTTTGGCTTATGCATTATCAACAGAATTATTTTTAAAAAATCTCCTTTTTCACAATCATTGTAACAAGAATTAATGGGCAAACCAGACAGTGCTATTTGAGTTTTCAGCTCAGTGTGAGTTTTCAGGAGTGAAATCTAAAAAAATGTTTTCACCTAGAAGTTGTAGAAATTTGAATGGGTTCATTAAAGGGCCATAAATAGTGAATCTCATTCTCTGTTCTAGATATATTTTTTAAATCAGAATTCCACCCTGAATCTTGAATTTCTGGTATTTATTTTTGCTGAAAGGTTTTGTTTGTAAGTGCCTTCAATCTAGGAATTTAGAACAAAGCACTTACTTACTTAAATATTTTTTACATTTTCATTGGGCCTTTCATTCCTGGTCATCCCATAGTTCTTTAAATATAATACACAGAGCTTCACTGAAATGCAGTCATGTCCAGGATGTAGGTAGGCATAAATGAGGGGAGGTAGTGCAGTTAGATAGGAGAAGAAATTCAGCCTCAGAAATCTGGAGAAAATAGTTTTCATGAAAACTGCCATAAAGCCTTTAAAGAGCATTCAGATTTAAACATATGTGCAGAAAATCCTCACAGAGTTGTTTGGTACACAGCTTGTCTACATTGTCTTAGAAGAAGGATGGGTTGACCTGTTGGGATTTGAAATTTATGTTCCCTTCATTTGCCAATTATCTAAATGAATTGTATTAAAATGAAAGATTTCCATGTTCCAAATGGATAACTTTTTCTGTAAACACTGAAACAAAGGCACAGCAGTTATCCACCGTACAAAGCTGTGTTCTTCAGTGTGTACGTTAAAATTCATCTTCTAATAATGGTTAATAGGAATAATTGACAATGTGTGTTTATTATAATAGAGGATAGCTTCATGATTTTAAGTCTTTTCATAGAACAGGTAGCTGTCTGGAAATTAGTTTACACTTTTCACAGCTTGACAGGTTTGTTAAGAAGGCAAATGATTTAGATCTACCCTTATCTTGTGTATAAAAAACAAGAAACATTCCAGCTCCTATTTTCTGACAAGATTGCATGGCGTTTGTCACCTGGCACAGGTATGAAATGCATGGTGGCTATTAGTTTCACTCTCTATTTTGATTTTTGATCCTAGATTTCTCCTGTTCTTTCCTTTCACAGTTTTGTTGTCAGGATGAAGAAATGCTGAAAGTAAATAAGCATTTTATTCTAGTGAACACTCTTACGACTTTTCTTAGGCACTGAATCTGTAGATTAAGTGTGTTGCAATAATTGTAGTTAGTTGTCTGAGGTTAGATTTTCTTTTTTCTTTTTTTTCTTTTTTTTTTAAATTTAACTTACATTGATAGGATAGTTGGTCTCTGTGAAATGAAATGAAATGAAATGAAAAATAACTTACAGGTATTTGTTGAAAAATGACCTTTTGTTAAACTTACTCAGTTGTCATATTTCTTTACTGCTTGCATTTCATCTTCAAATATAGAGAAATTGACTTCTATGTAAACTGACATATGTAATGAGATAAAACATATTTCTGTATTCATCTAGGTGAGGGGTGGCCAAACTTATGGAATTCAAGGGCCACACAAGTTGGTTATTAAACCTTCAAGAGCCGCACTGAGGTATATAGCCATATACTTTTACCTCCTAAATTGATTTGCTGACGTTCTTCCGTGAGCCACAATTTTTCATTCAAGAGCTGCATGCAGCTCCCGAGGCACAGTTTGGCCACCCCTGATCTAGGCATAAAAATGTAACATAGGTGAATTATACAGGTGTGTTCAGTTACCTAAATCATCTGTCATGACCATTCCTTTTCATGGATTAGAGATGTACAATAGATTCTCAGAAATGAAACATTGATTCAGTGCCGCTGTCAAATAAATCTGATGGTTTTAGCTGAAAGAGTAGTGGGTTATTATGTCCATACTAATAAAGGCAGATCTGTATGCTATTTGCAGTGGAATCTTACTGAATAGTGAAAAAGGCTTCTGCGCAATTTGTAGTATAATGACCTGTACAAAATCAGTTTAATCAGCAGCACCACCACTCATTTCATATTTCTGGAGATCTTTTACAGAAACATTTCATGTGTTTTTCTCCTAGTTTTGCTGTTAAATTATCTTCTCCATGTATAATAAACTTTGTTGATGCTGCTCTATTATACAGGATTTTCTTTTGATATACCTGTATTTATGTTCCTATTCCTTCTTTTTCTCAGAAAACTCAATACTAGAATATATTTGTTTTTTTCTTTCCCAAACTTTTTTTTTTTTTTGTGGAAGTTAGCCCCATCAAAATTGTATCTCCTTTTATATTTATTTTCTGTGCATTTTGAAGCTTACCAAGAGGACATCTTGATTTTTACTGAGAAGATTTGAAAACTTAAAATTATTAAAGACTGTATTACAGTTGAGTATTTTGAATGTAACAATTAAATGATTCAAATTCAGTTTTCTCCTAGCTACACTTTATTTCAGATAAACATGGTTTTATAATCTAGTGATAAAAATGAAGTTAAACATAAAACGTAACCCACTTGTATTGGTTCACAAAGCAATCTGTCACTTTTACTTCTCTTGGGTAAATTTCTCCCCAGATACAGCATATGCCATTATAATAGAAAATCAGTATTTTTTTTCTTTCTGGTGAGATTTATGATTTAAGACTAACTTCTCTGAAATCGTATGAACATGTGTATATGTCTGGATTTATAGAAAAAAGTTAAAAAGGGAAGCTACATTGTATTATGATGTGTAATCAAGGCTTGTTTTAAATTTTGTTCTGTATATCCAGATACGTTTGGCTTAATTAGGAACATAGAAATTGCCTTAGCAGGTAAGGAAGACCAGATATCTTTCTACTCAGTAATTCTGTCTCAGAGACTTGTATAAGATGACTCAGGAAAAAAGTGTGGAAAACCTCTTAATTTCAGTAGATCATTGTGGGAGAACCTGTCTATAGGGAACATCATCAAACATCAAGTGGTTAATGTTGCCCTGAAGCATCAGATTGTCTTTCTAAATTTTTGTCTTTCCTAACTATGGATGTTTTGATGAATCAATGTAAATATCTCAGTTATATTGACTTAGTGTGAGTGTGGCTGAGGCAAATAGGTATGTCCTTTACAATTTCTTATGAGAATGAGTCTAGGAGAGCGTGTTTACAACAACTGTTGGGGGGGCAGGGAAACTGCCAGTTTCATAGGAACATACAGTTCCATAGGAACTGGAGAAAAAAAATATTTCCCTGACTGCCAGATTGGAAAGCGGTGGGTTTTTCACTTTCCCCACAGCAGGTTTAGGAAAGGGGTTTAGAGTGTCATGTTATGGAAAGGATATGGTGATTGGATAAAATGCATTGGAAGAGGATTAAAGGAAAACATCCGATAAGGGAGTTGAGGAAGGGGAGCTTGAAGGTCCTAAGTCTGATGGGGGGCAGCCCCCCCCATAGCACCCTTTAACTCTCTTACAAAGGAAAGGTGACAGGGTCCTAGCAGTGGGGCAGCTGGACTCAGACAAAGATTGAGTGGTAATGACATGATGATGTCCTGCACTGTACAATAGATATTTTAAGTGTAAATTTACCTGTGGTGGTTTAAGTCATGTAGCATTACAGAAGTGAAGATAACTAACCAAACAAAATCATTAATTCAAAATTAAGCAGTGGACTAAACTATCTCCTTACCCCTGCCTTCATGCATATCATTTAAGATACAAATTAATGTATCAAAACCACTGTTTGTACAATTGACCATTGCATTTGCAAATTAGATGTGTTTGTGCTCATAATGCAAAAATCATGTTCTATAGATGTGTACTTTTATAATGGTCTCTGTTCCACACGATGAATATGGCAGACTCAAAGTAGAACACATATTAATGTTTTGGCAGTATGTCTATGGGAGGAAATGTTTATTAAACTACTACTATGTTTAGAAAAGCCTTTTATTTCTTCCGGGTTTTGAGTTCATTATGAAAAATCAGTTGTCTCAGAATATTAAGACTGGAAACTGTATATGTGGCATGAACCAGTTGAACTATTTAAAAAAAAAAATCATATTTTCGCTTCTCCCTGGTAATTATTGCAAGTCTTCTTGGGGTCACTTTTGAATGATATATTTGTGTTTGCATGTTTGTATTTTTGGGTTGTGTGGGGGTTTTTCTGTTTTGTAGTATCTGCCTTGGCACTGGGTATAATTTCATTTTACTAAGGGGAACTGCATGTTGGTAAGGATGTCAGAGTAATTTCTGGTTACATTGTGTGTCAGGATAATTGTTAGCCATATCTGCAATAATGCAGTATAGTGAAATAGTTTTCAGGAGAAATGCAAATTAGTGGTCCTTTTCATCCCTATTCTTAGGGTGTCTGGGTCAGTTAATAAGACTTTCTGCTTTCTGTTATGCATTTGTTTATTGCTATGTCTCTTAATAAGATTGCTACTGTTCTTGCATACATGGTTGTAAAGACGACTTTTAGATGCTGCTAAGCACAGCTGCCAGGGTAAGAAGAAAATCTATCAAAAAGCAGTATTTTTGGCTTGCTTCCTAAAAAATATATTACTGATGCAATGAAAGAATTTTAATTTATTGTTTAAGAATAATTTCAACATTAGATACTGGCAATTGAGATATTCATTTAGGAGAGAGATTTTGCATTTTCATGTTTATAGATGGTGATTTGTGTTAACCAGAATGAGTGATCATGCAAAATTTGAATAACTACAAAATAAATGGATTTAATGATGCTTTTCTTGGTTGACTTTTGTCCGAGACATGTTAACATGTAATTTGTATTAAATTTGTAGGGATGCTTCATTTGGGAACTGCACATACAATCTCACAATCCTGGATTGCTTGCAGGGAATAAAAAAGGTAACATCACTTAACCTTGCTGTAGTGTAGACTAAATGCAGTGATTAAAAAAATTACCTAGAAATCTGGTGGATTTTCTTCTTTCTTTTTAATGTGCTGGGAAAGAGTTATCCCCTGCCACAAAGCTTGAAAGAGTGAGGCTTTCTTTTAGATGCTGAGGATAGAAGAAAGTGTTAAACAGCTGGTTTACTGGTTGGTCCTGGCCACCACCTGAGCATTGAGGATTTTTGAAGACCAACCGATCTCCTGGTACAAAGAAATAATTTAGGTCAGTGTCCATACTTATTGAGAAAATAGACTGATTTAGTTAAAATTTAGCCTGACTGGTATTTTCAAAATACTAACTTTAACATAATACTTATGAATGATGGTGAAAAATTGAAAGCATTTCATCCAGTTTTACTATAAGTATAGTCTTTTTAACTTGTACTTGGTTAAATTCTTGGCATACTGACTTTTATGATGAGATACAGCTTCCCAGCCTTTCCAAAACTGTTAAAGAAACATGGGGTTATTATTTTAATAACTTGATTTGTTTTTTGTTAAACCATTCCCTTTAGGCTGCAGGTGGTCAAATCTTGAGTATTTCTTCATTTTCAGTCTTATTTTCAAGCTGGAATTTGAGTTTATAATTTCTGAGCTAAACTTATCAAGGAAGCTAGTTTTTTTAAAAAATCAAATTTATATTTAACTTCCTAAATTGTGTTTCCAGCAAGAACAAAATAAATACTTCTGATCTGGAAAGCAGTCTGCCCTTGCTTTCCCTTGTGTCCTTTTCAGATTGGCCAAAATATTATGTTGCTGTTGGGGACTTTCTTGTGATGTCTCTATGCATTATTTGAAACTATATTGAGTACAGTAAATTATGCCTACTTAGAGACAAATCTAGGTTAACAAATAAGTACTTTTCCGAAAACGCATGGCAGGAAATCCCCCCACCCCCCACACACATGGAGGAGGAGACATTTTTATATCTGGAGAGCATTATTTACCTTCTGATTGTTTGAAATGTTAGGGTACACTGAAGGTTAGTTTCGTTATTAAATGCAAGCTGAGATTCTCATCTATTCATACAACTCTTCCAAGGTGGTAGTTTAAGAAACACACCAGATGTTATGAGACTTTAATTAGACGCTTTGTACCACAGGCTGGGAACCAATTCTGCTCATCTGTCTCATTGCTGACTTCAGTGGGACCATTGACTTCAGTGAGGAGAGTTAGATTTGTCTATTTTATATGTTTTTACTGGTGACCGATACAAAAGTGGTTTTAATTAATCTGCAAGGGTATTAAAGCAAAATTGCTTCAAAATAAACCAAAAGACAACTTTAGCAGAATATTATTTGAACCCTTCTCATTGGTTTCAGAGTTTTTGCCAGTTAACAAAGCTCTAACTCTATGGACCTTCAATGAAAGTTTGAGGAGATGACTGAAACCAGATGTTGTAGGAAATTACAATAGTATGTGTGAAATGAATGTGTGTTTATCCACAAGAGTTATAGGGATAATATTTTATTCTTTACTCCATTACAGGGTCAACAATAAGTTTCTAACCTATTGACCTGCACAGACAAAAGAATTTCAAGCTGAAATCTCCCAATCTCCTTGTTTAGTCTAAAGTAAAATTCTTGCCTGTTTTATTAATTTGAAAGAAACTATTCTGCCTTTAAAAGATTACGTTCTGTATAATAGAATTACAGAATGGATTTTTCTCCTAGTATAAGAACTAGTTTAAATGTTCCATAGTCCCAAAGTGCACTTTGTATTACCTACTTTTTTCCAAAAATGATGGATGTGTCAGGTTCATTGGTACAAATGCTTATGGTAACAAGCTGCAGGACTCTGCTTGATTTTGTTTCTCAAGGGCAGTTAATGTCAGGTCTGTCTTTATTCATACGACATTACAGGCATAAGCAATATCAAACAGAAAGAAAACCAAAACAGTTCATGCAGAGTTGGAAGAATTCCCCAATGCTTTGTAAACAAATTTATGCCACCCTCTCTCCCCAAGTTACGTTTATATAAATAAGCAATTGGAGTACCAAAGTATAGCGTTGCACAAACTACCATAACCCTTTATATGTTATTAGCATAAATATTATGTTCTTAATTATGTACTTGTGTACTCTTTCTCAAATACAAAACAATATCCATTTTTTTATAACTTTGTACTACATTTTCTACTCTGGATGTCAGACAAACTCCATGAGTCTCTTATACCCCAACAATGATGAATAAGGAAAACCTGTTTTCATTCATTATACAGCTTACACAGCATACAGACTGTAAATTCAGAAGTAAATAGAGGTAATAAACTGTCAGTTTTATAATTTGAAAAGTCGTCTCTGTCCCTGTAATTAAAGGCTACCATGAGGGAGGAAGTGTCACTGGATGGCAAACCACAGTCTATCATCAGGTTCTTTGACCAGTTAACCTGATCCTGAATAAGTAATGTACAATGTAATATGTTAGCATTTTATCGTAAATGTTCCTGATAAAAAGGTTTAAAAAAAAAGACTACCATAATTCTACACATAAGAGAGTAGAAGTAAGATTGTGGAAAGTATCTTGATGTTGAAGTTCAGAATTTTCTGATTTTCTCAAATATGCAAACATCAGTTTTTCTTGGTATAGGCTCTTAGATTTTTAAAACTTTTTAGCTCCAGTGGTTTTGTTTTATTAAGTCTTAAATATACTACAATACACTACACTATGATCAGTCTTGTATTTAAGGAATTTAATTCTTTGTTATTTTTCAGGCCTTTCAGCATGGATTTTTTGATTTTAAGACGTTTGATGTGGATGAGTACGAACACTATGAGGTTTGTATATCTTAATATTTAACTCTGAATTCTAGCCTTCCTTGAAGTAAGTTAGACTTGCATGTACAATGCCATATACCATAAATTAGAATGTGTGCCTAAGTAGAAATCAGTAGTAGTGTGGTAGTTGCCCTATGTACTACATATGAGTTAAGATCCTTCTGAAGTCCTGCGGACTGGAGGAAGTGGGTCAGAAGAATGGCAAATAAGAGTTTTTGTGTTTTTTAGTATGCAGGGATTGGAATGATGGACAAATCTTGAACTCAGTATTGAACAGCTGACATTCACCAAACTGAGTTCTGCTAGCCCTACTGCAGTCTCGCTGTTCCCACAGTTTTTGAAGATCTTTGAAAGAGATTTCTCTAAATAGAAATGGTTTACAGACTAATAAACCAACAGCTGTTGTTCTCCTCAATAGCAGCCTTTGTTGCATTGCTTAGCATTTTTTGTTATAGTAACTATATTTTCTGTTGAAGTAGTAGTCAATATGGAGCTGCTTTCTTCTGTTTACTCTTTGTATACTATGGTAAAATGTTTGTTCTAAAAACAAAAGACAGCTGATTGATAAAAGAAGGTTCTTGGGAATATAGACATGCCTGGGCAAGTTTTTCTAAAAGCGTGTGTAAGCAGTAATATAAACTAGCAAACTGTGTACTGAAGGTTCCATTATTTATTAAATGTTGCATTTTGAGATACATCCTCATTCCTCAAGAGGGAATTGTAATATGATATTTAAGAAAACACTGGTGCGTTGGATTAATGTTGACTTACTTGAAGAAATGGGAATCCAGGAGCACTCTTCATTTTCTTCTTGCATCTTTTGTGATTGCCCATTTTAAAAGTATCCTCTCCTTTCTCCAGTTCTCCCCAACTTTTACATAACCAAGTGCCACTTAAATTTATATATTTCACTTCTTTAGTTAAGCTCTGAGCATGCATACAAACAAATGTGTTGTGTGCATTTATTCAGTTCAGATACTCCTACTATGTGAAGCTAAAAATGTAAATGCTTGTCCAAAAAAAAAAAAAAAAGTCAAGTGTGATGATGGCTAAGGTGGATGTTGAAGTTGTTTTAAGAGTCATTGACAAACATGAAAGAATAATGGATGTAGAAACCAATTTTCCTTCATTGCCCTGCACAGGTCCAAGCTTGTAAATTATGTTCCCTTTTCACTGAACCAGACAGAAAACACAGAATGTATACTAGTATCGTAGTTCTTATCAGCTGTCTCCAGTTATCTGTCAGTTGTATTTATTTAGGTAAGTTAATTGAGATGTGAATGATGCTGCTTTTTAAGTAAAGAGAACTATTAATTCATGAAGACAGCTGACAACACTGAGTTAGGAGCTTTTTCTAACTGTTGAAGTGAAAATTTTACATAAAATCCTTTTGAATCTAGTGAGGTTACAGACATTGGTATAAATTTGTTTGGTTCTGCTGTTTACCAGTGAAGGATTTACCAATCAAGCCTTACGTTCTTATTTACTTCAGCATGAGTTTTCACTTGTGGAATGATCATGGAGTCAAGCATAAGGGTAGCTAGGCAAATAGTTTACAAATTGCATGATCAGAACTATTTACTTGGCAAGATTTTTTGTGGGTGGAGAACTGGGCTACTGAATTTGATATGTACTCATGAACTACGCACAAAACTTCATAATGCATGCAAGCAGAATAGCATTGCATAAAATGTCATGTGCAGATCAGCTGTATTGTCACACTGGGAATGAACCCATTTATAATTTTTTTAAGAGGCCTTGGAGATTTTAAGCTGATTTATGTATCTCAGAGATATTTTAAGATTCATGGACCTGAATTAGCAATGGAAGAACTCCAGGTTTACAGCCTGAGTTTAAAAATAAGCTAAATATTTTTGTTTCTTATGTCAGAAGAAAATGCAGTCTTGTAGTTTCTTAAAACTCTGAGGTTTTTAGTATCTTCTTACTGATTTATACTTTGGGAGTTTCATGTTTACTGATTGATCAGAGCTATGCCAGCACACAGATTACAACTTTCACAAGGAAAAATGTAAATTATTATTTTAAGAACTAATTTGTTTCCCATTAATTCCTTTTTTCCCAATACTAGTGATGTGGCAGATTTCCATTGCTTTTGATAATGCATAAAATAAAATGGTTGTTGGCTAGCAGCTGTTGCATTTCGTAAGTAGAAATGCATTGGAAAGCCTGAGCCTTTAAGCAGAAATGTTTTGGATCCATTGCAAAAAGGTTCACCTAGCTGACACTCTTTCAAAAGTAACTTTTCTAAGATCACGTTAACTATTGTGTAAATTTCTGGAAAGTAGCTTCATAAGTGTCTAGTTTTTCCCATATTTCTGAGCCTGGTAGTTGTGTCTGAGCCTGAAATGCTTTGCTGATGTGATTTGCTATAGAGGGAATGCAGGGTTTGTGGGTGGTTGGGTTTTTTTTTGTTTTTGTTTTTTTTTTTAAGTACTATTCAGAAATTGATTTTTTTTTAACAATTGTGTATGAATTTTTAAAATGTTTCTCCTTCTTTCCTAAAATGTTCACTAGCGAGTAGAAAATGGTGACTTCAACTGGATTGTTCCAGGAAAATTTTTAGCATTTAGTGGACCACATCCAAAAACCAAAATTGAAAATGGTATGTTTTTCTTGTCAATGGTATGTCAAAAGAGAGTTTGTTTGTTTGTTTGTTTGTTTGTTTGTTTGTTTGTTTGTTTGTTTGTTTGTTTGTTTGTTTG
>ML682014.1:15905868-15922074 GCA_007922195.1 Podocnemis expansa | reverse complement strand
TCGCCCCCCTCCTGCTACCCCCCCCCGGTCCCGGCAGCACACCCCCCTGCTCCTGCTCGCCCCCACTCCCAGCCCCCACAAACTTACCTCGGGGCTGGACTGGAGGGGCAGGGCCCAGCCCTAACTCCTGGGCCAGAGAAGCTCTACAGAGAAAATCTGGGCATGCTCCGTTAGAGCTTTTCTGGGCGGGAGTTTTCAAAACTCCCTGCGCCACAGGAGCTCCCTTGAAGCACTCTGACTGCCAGCAGTGCGCTGCCTGCTGCCTTCCCTGCGCTGGCGGCTGCGGCGGGCTGCGCTGCAGCGCGCCAGCGCAGCTTAGAGGGAACATTGGAGGGAGCCTCTGTGCTCGTGAGCAAGAAAAGCAAGGAGTCTTGTGGCACTTAAAGACTAACAGATTTATTTATCTCATGAGCTTTCATGGGAAAAAATCCCACTTTGTCAGACGCTCTTGTCCCCTTTGCATTATTGTGAGCACATGAGGGAGCCGCTGTGCTCTTGAGTTCTGGTTCCTGGCTCAGAACATCAGAAGGAGCCATTACAGGGAAGGTCCTTCTGAGCACCTGCAGTCCTAATCTGGAGCAGTTTAATTGCTGCAGTCTGGACAGCACAGAACCCGCTGTGAGAGGCTGTAGCTGTTGGTCAGATATGTGCATACAGGGCTTCTTGCCTCTTTGGTAGGGAAGCAGACAGGGGAGATCTGGGAGATTGGAAAGCTTCTGGAAGGTAGGCTTACCACACCTGCCAGGTACTAGGCCTGAGACATGGGACACGTCCTGCAGGAAGCAGAAAATGGCTGGGTAAGGCTGTGAAGAAGGGCTCTTTGGATTTTGAAACCCTAGGGACTAGGGCTGAGCTAGGACAAGACTCTTATGGGTTGTGAGACTAGTTGCACTCTTTTGTAACTGATAAAGACCTGGAAAAGAACAAGGTTTAAACAGTGAAGCATGATTTTCTTCCCTGATTAGGAGATCAGTCTGTCAGGTTACAACCCTGCTTTATAATTGACTTCCAGATCTTGTAAATAAAAAATGTAAAGTAGATATCTGCTGCACAGCTTCTCTCCTTATTCATTCCCCTAATGGGTAATCCCTCTCACCTGTGCAACTTAGAATCAATTCAACGTTGTTAATGGAGATTCAGGGACTAAGTCTCACTCTCCAACTCCGGCTTCCAGAGCTCTGTCTCTGTCAGCATCACAAGTTAACAGTCCAGTTTTGGTCCGTAACTGTAATTTGCATTTGTTTTCATGCAGTAGCAACTTCCGATTTGTTACGAATGATGTGAGAACTTTTACAGAAGTATGAGAAATTTATCTGATCGTTTCCTTTGATAACAGTTTCCTTCTTCATTCTGCCACTTTGGTGGTCTGGTAAATGACTGAAACACAATTTGTAACAAAGGGAATATTTTCCCTCAAGAAAGATTTTTAGAAGGTAATTGCCTGTTAGTATAAGTTCGAGTTTTTGTCTTAATGCTAATAGTCAGATCCTAGGGCATTTCTGTAGCTTTGGAAAAACTCTTCTGCTAGCCAGTGTTGGACCACCTATGGATTTCACAGAGAAGAGGCATTATCCATTTGTTATGAATGAGGGGAGAAGTTCCTAACAGAAATGCGTTACTGAAAATTCTCATTCCTCCCTGTACTCTCCATTATTACTACTAATGTGAAACACAGTAGTGTCTTTAGGCTGCAAACTGTGCTAGGCATTTGTGCTCACATACAACAGAAACAGCTTCTATACAAAAGAATATACAGTTTAATAATCTGTCTCAGTTTGCAAGCTCACCCATCCTATAAATGCTGACACATTGGATTAAAAACCCTGCCTTGTTTTATCTCCCACACATCTAAAAATCCACCCATCCTAAACTCATGCCAGTCATATGATGTACAGTGCTGTTGTCAGGTATTGTGCGCGACTTTTAACACATTGTTCCAAAATGGCTGAGTTCTGTAGCAGATTGTTTTTTCATTGTTCTGATTCAGATTAGCTTCTTTTAAACAAAATCCTGAAGTATTTTAGAGTAAAGAACAGCTGGAATATATGTTTGATGCACATAATCATATGGAGAGTCCTATATGATCTACGCCTTTTTTTATTTAGTATAAGAGAAGAGGTGTATCCATCTATTATATGATGTGTTTATGAAACTATATAAAATATGTAGAATAGTCTCAGATGATGGTTTAACATGTTTCTCTCACCAGTTTTGGCTATGTGTAAATTTATTGTTGGTTTGGTTTGGCTTAACAGGAAGCAAGCAGCGTTGTGGATCCAAGGAGACTTGTTCCGATCCAAACAGAAACAAAGGTCAACTGATGAGGGAACTGTGAATCAGATTCTTTCTGGCTTGGATGACCTTTCAATCAATGGTAGTTTTAGTAAAGTACAAAACTTGGACCAATATGGGGAGGTAAGCATTCACTTGAAGACTCATGTAACAAACAAGAAGGGAGAACTGTAAGTTTAATAAACTGTATCCAGTTTTAGCGCTTTCCCCCAAAATATAGTGCCTATGTGACTTTTATAATGTGAAGGAAAAAAGAAAACAGATGCTTTTAAAATTATACATCTTAAATGAAGATAATAAAAATGAATAGAATAACCAATCTTCATGAAAAGAAAGGGCAGAAAATAGGCATCAGTGATGGAAAAAGTAGAATTTCAAATGAATGGAGATTGAGGGGAAAAAATTTTGGACAGCATGAGTATTTATGATAAACTATACAAAAGAAAACTTAATGCTTGTTTGTTACCCATTTCAAGAAGTAAAAGAAAATATTAGCATCTCGATAGGGCAGGATGAGAATAGCTAAATTGGCGTGTGTTGGCTGAAGGAATATGGTAGCTACTTGAGGTGGGGATCTTTTGTATTTTGAGGATAGGAAAGCATTTGAACAAAAAAATATTTCACATCATTAAAGAGCTCCTGATCTCTTCTGTTCTCCCTGTCTTTCCTCTGTACCTGGATGGCAGGTTTTGTTTGTTTGTTTGTTTGTTTGGGTTTTTTGGTGTTTTTTTTTGCACCTTTAAGATTTATCTCTTTCAGAAACTATTGGCTCTTCTAAACTTTTTGCCTTATGAGAACAAGTCATTCTGATTACATAATGGTGATAAAATCTGTCAACTGTTTGTATCTCATTGTCATTCAGTTTGTTGCTTAAAATCTTCACAGATTCTGTCCAGTTTCTTCAGAGAATGCTGTTCTTTTCTGTTGCTGCTTTTAGAATCAGCTGGTTGGCAACTTAGTCTGCTAACTGCAACTCATTGGTTTGTTGTTAGCGAATTCTTAATTGAGGGATTTGCCAGAGGAATTCATTCCCTTGAGCCAGTGTTTGCAGTCCTTGTGCAGGATCTAATTTTTCACACAGGCCTTTGATCAACCATTTTGCCAAGTGTGCAGTTAAAACTGCCAACTGCATTGCTCTAAAGATTTATTACATTTTTCTGCTCTCATCTCTGATACTCCTTTTATAGCAGGAATTAATCTTTTTACTCACTTGACTCGTAATCCACAGCACAAGAATTTATCCTTTTTTTTTTCTTTTTTTTTTAACTAAATGCTAAACTAAAAGCTCTGTACTCTTGATCTTGAGATAAGGTGTATAATAACAATAATGTGAAGCTTTTATTATCTTGATTTAGGATTCGTGGAGTCTGTAACAATTGAAATATCTGTTGCAAAATATTTTCTATTTTATTTTGAATGTTTTAAATTACTGGTCTCTGACTCAGTACATAATTAAATCTAGATCCTATGTCAATACATCTTTGTGTATGTATGCTTACATAATGCACTGTTGACTTCAGTGTGGCACTGTACAGACTCTGCTGTGTGCTACATTCAGTGAATTACAGGATCTGACCCTTAAATTCTAGTCTGCAAAGAAAAAGTAATCTTTGAAGCACTGAAATTATATTATTGGTCTAAGGATTTTGCACTCTAATAAAAATTTCTCTTCCTTTGTTTTTAGAATGATTTTGAAGAGAATGCAGAGTTGGAATCTAAGAATGGCATGACACAAGGAGACAAACTTCGTGCCTTAAAAAGTCAGAGACAGCCACGATCTGCTACAACGGGAGCTCTTAGGTAATCCTTTTTCCAATTTCTGTATTATTAAATTCAGTGTATGCCAATTCTTTATGACAGGCTCATACTCTTCTGTGTCTTTGTTTTATAATTCTGAGACAATGTATGTAGCCTTTTCATTTATACAAACATTAATACAAACAACACTCCAGAAAGTAAGTTAGGCCTTGGATGATCTGTTTAAGGCTATAGAAGTGGTCGATCTTCTAACTAGTATTAGGGGACCCCAAGCAATATGGTAATACAAAAAGAAACAATAATTAGAGCTCAAGTTCCTAGCTCCTACTCCTGTGTCTAATACAGCATTCTACACTACTTTCTACCTGATACAAAAGTTGAATTTTTAGAGGGATTTTTATTAGCTTCAGCATTCACTGCCTTCTCTCAAAAATAGTTTATGCAAATCATAAGCATTCTTTGTCAAAAGGTCTTCAGATTTAAGAGGCAGCATGTGCTTATATCATATAAAACCACGCTTCAGGACAGGTTAATGTTGCTGGTTGATTGCCTGGACTGCATTTGTGGTACCCATATTCTGGTTAGGTGGTGTAAAAGTTTTCATAACCAAAAACCTACTGATGCAATTTAACCTGTTAATACCCGCTTGTAGTTAAGCCAAGGAAAAGGCCAATGCCCGCATTTCAGGAAGAGGGGAGTAATCTAGTGGAAGTTCTCTGCACAGATGTATAAGAGAAAATGAATTTCAATTCCCTATCTCCTGTTATGAAGTGGGGGAGGTACTACCTTTCAGTCTTAGAAAGATAATGTTTTGCATTTCTCAACAGTGACCCCTTGGGAGTTGTAATAAGCACAAAATTTAAGTGCATGTATTTTCCTTTAGCAAGTGGGTAGGATTGCTTCCTGATATGTGGTATTTAAAGCAGATAAAAATCATGGAAGTTGGAAAGACAGAGAAATGCAAGGCTAGAGAAATTCTAGGGAAACTAATATTATTAAACAAAGATATTTAATTTAAAATTTGCATGCCAAAGAAACAATTATTCTCTCTGTCACTGCAGCAGTAAAGAGATTTTTGCTGTACCTGAGCCTTTATTATTTATGCTAGAAGTATTCAAAGACAGAACTAAATGTAATAAGGGCAATTTTGTATTTTGTTCTGTTCCTTTCCATGCCTGTATTTTTCTCTTTGCTGCTGTTTACCAGAATAGCCTTGTATTATCAGACACCAAATGACAGTTTGAAAAATAAACCTCAAAAGCCATAATATTCATTATCATATTATAAACTGACACATATCCACCACATAAAAGTTTGTATTCCTGGGAAAATAATTCACAATACATTTGGTCCCAATTTTAAATTTACCTCTATTTCTCATAACGAGTTTTGAATTCCATCTAGTAAAACATTAACTAAGTGAAGCCTTTTAAGGAAACAATAAAACAAAATGCCATTTCAAGTGTAATCTTAATTAAATACAATTCAAGCCAAAATGCTTTGCTATTGCTTAGTAATAGTACCTAAAAAGAATGTTTAATATTTGGGTCTTTTTTGCTTACTTTCAGTTCTCTTGTAGCTTTTCAACCTTCTGCTCAAAAAAAAAAAATCTTTCTTTTAGATATAATTGTAGAACATTGTGCAAGAAGTTTGAAGCTGAAGTTTTTATATTGACGTATTTTTCAGTTTCAATGAGAAAGCTCTTAAAGCTGAAAACATCATGACTAGCACTCCCAATATTCAGAGGTGAATGCAAACTTCATCTTTCACATAACTTTTCCACACTGAGCTCACCACAAACACACACTCTCTCATGCATGTGTGAAGCTGGTCCTGTGTAACAGGAAATTGCAGCTGATTGTAGGTTTGATGGTTGTAGTTGGGGAAACAATATTTCAGTACGATTTCAAAAATTGTATACTTTTATGTTGCATCTCATTAATGTATATGAAGTATTTTCTATTTAGCATTGTCTGCTTCATAGGCTTTGTTCATCTATTTACTAAAAGATTGAAACTACTTTCATAAATTTTATTTGTGTCACAAACTGCTTTAATTACTTTAGGCTGGAAGATATGAAATTGCACACCAGATCAATATCCCAACCATTGAGGTATTTATTTTACTTAGTTAAACATATAAAAAAAAAAAAGTAGTACATATTAATTAAATACATTTGACTGTCTGCTATTCTTGCCTTTATTTTTTTTTTTTAACACTTAGCCTTATCATCATCATCAGTTTGATGAGTAGTGATTTCAGACTTCTGCTAATGATCTTGAAAGCAGTTTGAAATGCCCATTCAAAGGAGAGACAAAAATTAGTTAATTAGCAGAATAAATGCTTTCTAGTGATGGTGGAATAAAACTTTATTAGTCTTAGAACTGGGCTTTTCCTGAACAAAGACCACCTGTTGGGGCAAAATATACAGAGCTTTATGAAACTGATAAATGTCCTGTAGCAACTAGAAGGAGGCTGTTTCACTTGTGACTTGGATCAAAGTAAAACGATTTCTGCAAGTCTTCTGCCACGTTGTCCTGTAAAGATAATACAGTTTAGCATGAGAAGTGATATTAATATTAAGAACCATATTGGAAATGGTGCTAAATCAAAAACTGTAAATAATTATCTCCAGTCCTTGATTGTTTTTATTGTGCTGGTCCCTGGAGTATCTAAGATAAATAGTACTATCTAGAGGCAAGTATTTAGTTGGCAGTAGCCACAAGATTTTTTTTTAATTGGGATTTTTCAAAATGGATGTGTATGGGAGTTGTTGAATGCTTTGCACCTCTGAATTCTGCCCATCTATTTAAGTGCCTAAATACAGATTTAGAAGACTCTGGTTTTAGATCTGCTTCTGTTTAAAACAGTTTATTTCTGAAGTTAATATTTGAATGATATAATCTTGCTCCTTATTAAAGCTTTTCACTTCTTTAGATTGAACGCTTCAAGTAGTACGCAAGGGTCCACATCTCCTTTGAAGTCCTCCAAGGTGGCTATAGCTGTTTCACCCTCTGCGAAGAGAATAAGCAGAAGCCCTACATCGCTAGGATCTAATTTAAAAAGGTACATGGCCTTGTCCTTATGTGGCTTTTAGGATAGAGTAATGAAAGATTATGTAATTTTCTGTAAAATTGCATGACAATTGATGAAATAGGCTGTTGTGCTGGCTTTATACATTTGTCACTTACCTCTGAGACTGCATTTAAATTAGTGGGGTGCTCCCAAAATTTCAGCATCCTATAAATTGTTTGATTTGCTGAAATAATATGATCTGATACAGTGAAATGCAGGATTTATCTTTCACTCCCATACTGTAAGGCTTTTACAGTGTCAGTTTTTGCCATTCTGGCATCTGACAAAGTGGGATTTCACCCATGAAAGCTCATGCGAAAAATAAATTCGTTAATCTTTAAAAGTGCCAAAACACTCCTTTTCTGTTTTGCTATAAAATTGTGTTCATCTCGAGAACACACTAAGTGGGAGAACATGTGCACTTACTATAAACTTTTCATGTGGTGCCATTGAATAACAGCTTACATACTTCTTCTGCTCTGAATAATGTAGAATATGGAATGAATCACTATGCATTTTTACATAAGCTCTGGATGTAATGCGTATTCATTCATTAACATAAAATGAGATGTTATGTTAGCCCAAGTAAGTGTTGTTGCAACTGAAGGCATCCTGTTTATTTTTAAATAGCTCTTTAGCTACTTTATTTTGTCTTGTATTGCTACTTTTGAGGTGCAAGCTGTATAGAACTTGGATTTTCATTATTATAGAGAGAAAATGAAGCTGTGTGTTATATCACTGTTTACATTTGTCAGAATGGTCTTTGTCATTTTCCCCTAATGTTTTTAAATGTCTTATGTGAAATCTTTACATGTCTATACATTGCATGTATTTTTTCCCACATGTTTTCCACTCAGCGTTTCTGTAAACTCCCGGCTAGCCAGTTCTCTAGGGAACCTGTATGCTGCTTCAGATGATACAGAGAGCAAAGTGACATCCTCCTCCTCTAGAACAGGTTTTTCTGTAAACCGTATCTCCAGTCATTTGAATGGCAGCTTGCAGCTGCCTACCAGAAATTACCATGAGCTGAACAACAACTTGTACAACAGAAGCAGCAATAATGACACCAGCCTCAACAGCCATGCCAGTTCTCACAGCTCCAGAACAGATGACTACAGCCTCTACCATGCCTCCTTTACAGGGTTAACGGCTTCTCCAGCACGGTACCTGAGTCGTTCAATTCCTGTAAGTTTCCAGCCTCAACAGCGCTCTCAGGGACCTGACAGAAGCTTATCTTCCTGGCTTCTTCAGCCAAAACTATTGCAAAAAAACTCTTAACAATCCTAGAGCTACTCTTTGTTTTCTTCTTATCTTTAAATTTTTTAGAATGCACACAGCACCTTTGTCTGTTTCTAATGTTTTTAGTAAAACCCTATTTCAGCTGCTTCCCTTTTGTCTAAATTCTCCAACTAAAAGGTAGAGTAATATAGAATCTTTCTGGATTATTAATTATAGGTATCTTTTATACAGTAATATTTTAGAGGAACTGTGTTGTGCACACCATGCTGAACTGAAAATAAGGGTGGCAAATTCTCTGCTTGTTAGGTCAGTTATTTCAGGGGTTCAATTGAGTGGACATGGAGATCAACTCAATCAATCCAGAACTCAGTTTAATAAATCCACCCCCAGAAAAAGAGTAATGCTGTGTCAGCAGGAGCACATTTCCTGTCAGCACAGCAAAGTGATGACACTGTGGTAAGTAGAATTTAGGAAGACAACAGGAAATATGCAAGCAACTTTATATAGCTTGGGTATCTCCTGTCTATGGCCACTGAATTTTGCTGTAAGTGTAGGCAAGGCGTAAGTTAAGATTATAACTAAAAGACGAGAAATTTCCTCCGTTTTCCCGTTCCTTTATTCTATATAGTTAATAATATATAGTAAGCTTCACCGGTACCATAATATATCAGTGTATTTGTGTGGTTTTTCATAAAGCAGCAAGGGGTAAAAGTAATTACCTCTCGTCTGACCTTTATCCTCCCTCCTAACTCACCCAACCCCCCACACCCCCAAAAAAACCCAAACAGAAACAGATGGGACAGGAAGGGAAGGGATGGTTAGAAAACCATGAAAAGTGGAAGGTGGACTCCAGGGGCAAGCACACTACTCTGACCTACCTTTAGCCAAGGATTAAAGTATAATTTGGCAGGCCCTAGAACCCTCCTAAATTTCCAGGCCCCCTTTACCCATCCCAGCTACTGCCCCCAAAAAGTCTGCTCCCCATCAGATCCCTCTTTCCCCATGTCCTCCTCATCCCCATTCCCCAAGCTCCCTGCCCTCATGTCCCTGCCCTCCTAAACCCCCCAGCACCCTCATCGTCACTCCACCCCCTCCACACCTCATCAGCCCACCATCCTGACCACTTCTGCCCCCTCCTCCCCTGCTGAGCCACACAAGGGGAGGACGGGCCCCGCACCACACTAGCTTACCTTCAGCGGTGTGCAGATTCCTGAGGGCCAGCCAGGGTGGGGATGGAGGCAAATCGCCCCTTTCTCCCCCTCCAGGCTGCACAGCCTGCACATGCACAGGGGGCCAGCCAGCATGTCACAGCAAGGCAGGCATGCCTCCCCTCTTCTTGGAGTGGTGCCTGCTCTGCTGGAATATGGTGGCTTGATTTTCTATTTTTAGGGGTCCTGAAATGCTGGGCCCCCTAAAAATAGACCCAGCATTCTGGGACCCCTAAAAATTGAAAATGGAGCCAAAATACTGCATTCCGGGGCCCAGTATTTTAAATGGTGGGCCCCAGAGTTCAGCATTGTGGCTCAATTTTCTATTTTTAGGGGTCCCAGAATGCTGGCCGCCTAAAAATAGTGGTCCTCAGAGCACCATTGCAGTGCCTTCCGGCCCACTTTAACCGCTGCATTTAACTTGGTGTTTTAAAATGAGGAGATTTCACCAGTGCCCATATACAAATAAAGTTGATTCATTTTAAGGATACTTAGGCCTAGTCCACACTTACTGCGAAATTCAGTGGTAACACTCTCCAGTTGATGCAGTGATACACTTTTCAGGGAAGTGGATTTATCGTGATGGCTGGAGATCATTTTCAGGATTGATTATGTGGGTCTCACTCCTTGCTCGATCAATCCGCTGCATTGATCTATGGATTTCCAAACAGATAGCCATGTTAGTCTAGTCCAGCAAAAAAACAAACAAAACAAACAAACAAACAAAAAAACAACAAGGAGTCATGTGGCACTTTAAGACTAACAGATTTATTTTTCGCATAAGCTTTCGTGGGAGAAAATCCCACTTCGTCAGATGCTTTGAAGGTGGGTAAACTTACAGAATGGAATGAAAATAAATGCAAGGGGGTGTAAAACATAGGATCAGGTCATACGGTAACAGCAAATCAGAGCAGTTGTTAGGTTCAAACCCTGGGAAGCCTGAAGTCAAATTACCTTTTGTAATGAGAAAAGAACCCATAGTCTCAATTCAGTCCTGCTTTCACAGAATTTAGCTTGCATATTAATTCAAGTTCAGCTGTTTGTCTTTGAAGTCTTGATGTCCCAGTCACATCTCTGACGACGATTGTTAACAAATCATTTATCGTGTGATTAGAAAGATGGAAGAGCTCAGCAACTGATTTCTTTGTTTTGTGATTTCTGATATCAACTCTATGTTCATTTTATTCTTTGGCGCAGTAATCGTCCTGTTTGTCCAGTGTATAAGGTGTTGGGGCATTTCTTGCACATGATGGCATAGATCACTTTAGTAGATCAAGACTTCAAAGAGAAACAGCTGAACTCGAATTAGTATGCAAGCTAAATTCTGTGAAAGCAAGACTGAATTGAGACTATGGGTTCTTTTCCCATTACAAAGGTAATTTGACTTCAGGCTTCCCAGGGTTTGAACCTAACAACTGCTCTGATTTGCTGTTACTGTATGACCTGATCCTATGTTTGACACCCCCTTGCATTTATTTTCATTCAATTCTGTAAGTTCACCCATCTTTGAAGCATCTGACAAAGTGGGATTTTCTCCCATGAAAGCTCATGCGAAAAATAAATCTGTTAGTCTTAAAATGCCACATGACTCCTTTTTTTTTTTTTTTTTTGATCTGTGGATCCTGATGCAGCCCTGGCAGTGTAGACATACCAGAGTTATTGTAATGTGCTTAGCTGGAGCTTTCTTTCAATTTACTTGTCAGTTATATCTTCTGTAGGGCATGGCAGAATTACTGCTCAGGGAACTTGACCATGAAAGTTGGTAATGTACTGTTCTGTAGTGCACTGGTCTATAATTAAGATACCACAGGACTCTTGTTGTTTTAGGTTCCATAATCCATTACCTGATTAATGGTAATCATCAGAGTCTTGGTATTTAAACTTCAGGTATAGTGCTAGTCTGTTTAAGGGACAGTTGGTTTTGGAGTGTCAGTGAAGAAAAGATGCAGGCCTTCCTCACTGCTGAACTGCTTTCTGATGGAGGGAGGGAGGGAAAGATGGATGAGCTTGCACTTGTGTTGTATGCCTCCAAATGAGAATCAGTGTAATTTTGTTTCCTTTCCCTTTTATATGTAATATGACTGTCTTTGAGTATATGTTTGTAGATGAAAGGTTAATTACTGGTATTGTATTTGGCCACTTTATTGTGTGTTTGTTTATCATTTGTATGTGTGAGCTATAAACAAACGTGGGCTTTTTCAGAATATGATGGAGTAAAACAAAAAATCCTAAAACCAAGTGGTATGTAAACCAGTACAGGAATAACGCATGCACTGTCAACAAGGCTGACCAGGAATCCTCAAAACTCCAAAAGTTTAGAAACTTCAGAGAAAAATGTCACATTCTAAACGCCACAAATCTCTTTTTAAAATTACCCAGAGTCCCTATAGCGTTAGACAGTAATTAATCTTCCACAAAAAGTGAAGTGATGTTTAGTTCTATCAGGAAATATTTAACAAATTCAATAAAAATCTGCATTAGAGGAACACTGGAAATTAAGAGCTAAACAGTTGTTCCATCTTTATTCCTACTGTTTTGCAGAACATCATATCTTACCTATAGTTATATAACATCATACATAGCAATTTTCTGGATTCTTGTGTGTTACCTACACACAAATAAAAAAGAAGCGTCAGCTGTAATTTAATTTATTAGCCTATTTTGATTAGTGTCATACTGCTGTTAATTTCTAGCTTTTAGTCCTTATTACTCAGGTTCAAAAATGGTTGTAATAGGGGAAGACTGTTACCTCAGAGGAAAAATGTAGGCACCGGTTAATGAACTAGGTGAGAAAGGAGACAGAACTGAATAAGTATCTCCAGAATGGTAACAGGTATGTTCAGCCAGTCAGCTGAGTTTTTTAATATTCTCCGAGCAAGAACCCTAAAGAGAAGGGTGAACTCTTATAATGGATTAGAGTTTTCTGCCAATGTAAAGGAGATGTTGTTTTTCCATGTGCTGGTAGTGAGAGATCAGAGGAGAAAGAGAGAAAGAAGAATTCTTTAGTTTAATTTGCATGCTGTCATGAAAACCAAATTACCAATCAATTGTTTAAATTAATTTAGGAAGTACAGAAAGTTGAGTGAAACAGAAAGCTTTTCAAAGAGTGAGAGGCTATAGTCTAAGACAGTGGTTGTCAAATTTTTTCCCTCAGGACCAAGCTCCAGACCCTCTGCCATTGCATATACCCTCCACTGAAAAAAAGCAGCCGCTGCCAGAAAATTGAACAGTGATCATGGCTGTGGGGGGTGGGAATCCCTCATGGCTTTCATCCTTTCTCTTGGGACTTCTATTGCATCTCCAAAATCTACACATCTAATTTGAGATCACCTACATGGAACATGCAGAGGGTGATCCCACATCCCATAGGCCTGTCTCAAATCAGAAAGTATGTCTAGTCTCTAAAATTGCATGTAGCAGCCTGGAGTATGTATGTGGGAGCTCCTTGCAAATGGGAGTGGGTGACTGGGTGGAAAAGTGAGATGGAAGTGCTGAGACAGGGGAAGGAGAAAAGAGCCAGTGCCAGGCTGGAAAGAAAGGTCCCAGAAGAGCCTGTCTACTGTTGAGCCTGTCCAGGCCCCTCCAGGTCTTGCTCCTTTCTTCACTGCCAAATCCCAAGAACTGAAGCAGCCCCTCTGGGTTCTACTTCATCTGCTCCCTGAGTCTGCATGAGTTTCCATGAACACACAATTGTCCACAACATTGTGATTGAAGGGGTGCTAGCCCTCTCTGCTTGGCCTGGTGACCCTTGTGGCTGTCAGTGTGCATAAGGCGGCAACACAGTGAGGCTATCCACTCCCCTTCAGACTGGGACCTTGTTGCAATTTCTCCTTCCAACAGATACCTCCCTGAGTTGGATTTTATTCTGTTACTTAGGCTTGCTAATTGTAGAAAAAATACCACACTTCCTAACATAGTCTCCTAGTAGAACAGTTTGCTTTTCTCTTCTCTTTTTAATTATCAGTCAAAGAAATCTCTGGAAAGAGTTTTTATTAAAATCTACAAGTTATAACTTTTGTTGCAAGCAAGGGAATTCTCAAGCCACTGCCAAAGAGGCAAGTCTTAATTTGCAAAAATAACTGCAACCCCTAGGACTCCTTGCTTTTCTTGCTTTGCTAGACTAACACGGCTGCCCCTTTGGAACTTTGCAATCCCCGGATCTCAGAAATGGTGGAATAAGGGAGTGTTTAAAGTTTTTTCTTTTCTTCATTGGGTCTGTTGATAAACAACACAAAGGTTGTTTGCCAGTGACCTCAGTCCTTTCATATGAATGAGAGAAGCCCAAAGAGATACTGAGATGAGGCATAGAGATTGTTTGGCCAACAATTAGCACCTCATTGTTAATCCTAACTCACATGTTCAACTCAGTGCTCTCTACTGAAGGCTGACACTATGTTACAGGAGATCAGCAAGAAGCAGCCACTTCCCTCCCTGCCTGCCTCCCCCCTTCCCCCACATCTCCCCTGCCAGCAACCCAGTAACTTCTGGTCTGTGACCCAGTACTGGGTTGCGACCCCAACTTTGACGAACCCTGGTCTAAGATGTCCTGTTTTAAAACACTCTAAATTTTTGTCTCCCCATCAGGGACCTAAATGCTCTCACCTAGAATGATGTAATCCTCCAGTAATTCACATTGTCATCCACTGGTTAGGAACAGTGGGTTGTACACAGACAACTATGGTGTGCACTTTTTAAGTGCAAAAACTATAATCTTCCAAATTATGTCTAGCTGGCTGTGAATAGAGTTTTTTCATAGTTCCTGTAAACAGGAAGCAATGAAGGAGAATACTTTAATATAGGAAGAAACATGCATAGATATATATCTTGTCTATTGTAACAAAACATTGCTTCTTGTGATTGTTTTTAGAATGTGAAATAGCAATCATTTGTCTGATTTCAGTGCAGTGGCCTAATAACCTTAACTATAGTTACAGTCAAAAAAGTTATTGTGAAACTACCACTTTCCTACACAACAGATATGTTTGCTAACTGTATTCAAAATCACATTGGCTTTCTTTTCTGACTAAAGTGTGTTTTTACTGCTCATCTTCCTATTAGCTCTGCACAGCTGTCACAAACACTAAGGAGAGAGCTGAATTCTCTTCTTGCTTCCACATCATAAGATGAATTATCTGAGTTCCTGTTGCAGAAAGAGTCCAGAAAAGACCATTAAATCTGATCTGACCACCTGCATATCCCTGTAAACACTGTATTGAGCCTAGGAATTCGTGTTTGACAAAAAACATAGCTTCCAAATGCATCCAGTCTTGATCTGGACATTCCAAAAGATGGAGAATCCACCACTTGCTACTGGTTAATCACCCCCCTGTTAAAAATGTGTGCAGATTTCCAACTGGAACTTAATCTACCTTCAGCCCCCAGCCACTACTTTTTGTTATGATTTCCTCCACCTTGTTAGAGTACTTAATGTGCTGTCATCAAATCAAATCCTCTCTCAATCTTTTTGATGAACAAGCTGGACTGGTTAAGGCTGTCCTAAATGTAATGTAAAGAATTCTCTCCAGCCTTCAGATTGCTTTTATGGTTCTTTTCTGGACATTTATAAAATGTAATTACCAGAACTGTGTGTATTATTCCGTTATCAATCTCACCAGTGTCATACAGAGGTAAAATCATCTCCTTCCTTCCTTCTCACTCCTTCCTCCTTATACAGACGAGGTTTGCATTGTGTCGTACAGAAAGCTAATGTTCAGTTGCTTGTCCAGCATGACCCCTAAATGCTTGTCAAAGTCAGTGCTTTCCACAATCCATTCGCCACTTCATTGTTCCTACATGTATGGTTTTCCATTTGACTGTATTAAAACCCTTTTTGTATCATTGCCCAGTTTTAATCATCCACTATTTCACCAATCTTAGCTTCACCTGCAGATTTTGTGAGCAGTTATTTTATAGTTATTTCCAAAAGATGTATGCAAATGTTTTATGACATCAGACCTGTTACACTGGTTTCTGTGGAATCCCACTTGAAGCACCCCATCAAATGATGATCCCCATTGTTAGCTACTTCTGAGAACCATTAACCAGTTCTTAATCCATTTGATGTGTGCTTTATTGATACAGTAAAGTGCTAATTTTTAATCAGATGCTAAGTAAAATGTCTTACAGAAGTTCAGCGTATCCTATAGCTATGCAAATTTGCAATCTCACCAAGAGTGAAATTAGGTGTGTTTGACAAGATCTGTTTTTCCATATGGACAGGCATTAAAATATATTCCTATTCTGTAATTCTGTATCGACTTAATCCCTTTGCCTTTATTAATATTGGCACAATGTTAGCACTCTTTCAGTCCTCTGGAATTTTTCTGGTATTCCAAGAATGATTAAAATTAAAACAAGTGTTCTGAAGTGCTCCTTGGTCAACTGTTCTAAGGCTCTGGGTGTAAATTATCCAGGCCTGGTGATTTTTAAAATATTTATTTTTTTAAATGTAGTTTAAAACATTCCTTGGTTACCAGTGGCCTGGAAAGTATTTCATCATCCTCGTGTGATACCAGTGCATGATTTTCTTTTTTCTAAATACAGAACAAAAGTATTTATTAAACACTTCAGCCTTTTGCTACACCATCAGTAAGTTTTACTATTCCCATCTTTTGAAGGCACTTACTTGTAATAG
>ML682014.1:15871934-15905858 GCA_007922195.1 Podocnemis expansa | reverse complement strand
TAATTGTTCTTAGCCTTACAGATCTTGATTTTTTCCCTGATGTTTTTGGGTTCCCTTATCAATTTTCTACATTTCATAGCATTTCTATATAAATAAGAATTTACGTATTTTCCTTTTTTCTATTTGTTATATATGTGAACCAGAAAGAACACAGCTTAATTTTCAAATTGGAGTGAGTTTGCCACACTAATAATTTAGAATAAATATCCATTTACTTGTAAAATTTACAACACACTGAATATGGAGTCACTGAGAGATAAGAAATATGAAACTTCAGTTCTGTTCTACAGATTTATTCTTCAAACTCCAACGACACGCTAACACAGTGGGCTAATGTTTTTGTTTGCATTTCTTTAAAATTATCTTTACAGTACCAACATATATGAACTGTAGATTGTTTGTTTGTTTTTAACAGCCAGACTTACTGGAAAAGTGAAAGTAGTACACGTCTGTGTAGTTTTAAAGTTTGAGTCAGCTGTTCTTGTTTCAGTGCTGATAAAATGTATAAGATGAAATGGTGGAAGCACTTGTATTTCTTCATGTGAAACTTAATATACTTCAATATGTCCAACAAAGTATTCCATGGCATGCTTTTTTTTTCTTTTTTTGGTTTTGGATTGTGATGTTTAACAAATAGTGACTAGCACATAGTCTTTGCTATTCTAGTATTAAAAAAAAAAAAAAAGGTAATTACTATATCTTATTTAGATCACTTTATTAACAAAACACACCTCAGTATAGTAGTGGACTAATAATATAGCAATTACTTTAAAAATAGTTTTGATAGTAGGATAGCAGAGTATGGGCGTTTGTGCAAATGTATGTGAAAATGGCCAGAATTAAAGAAAAACTTTGTTGGAAAACTTTCTTTTAAAATAACTGAATGTCTGAATAATAGCTATGAATCTGAGGATTTTTTAGAGAACTGCTCCATTACTAAATTTTACACGATCAACAACTCTAAATTACATTAGTTGTTAGAATATTTTTGAATGCTCAGATATTTTGATGATATTAGGAAAATATAGAACAAGCAGGGAGTCCTGTGGCACTTAAAGACTAACAAATTTATTTATTGTATGAGCTTTCGTGGGAGAAAGTCCCACTTGGTCAGACGCTTTGAAGATGGGGGAACTTACAGAAGGAGAGGATATGAATGCAGGGAAGTATATGTCTTGGGATCAGGTCCTAAATTCCCCCAACTTCAAAGCGTCTGACCAAGTGGGATTTTTCTCCTATGAAAGCTCATACAATAAATAAATGTTAGTCTTTAAGTGCCACAGGACTCCTTGTTTGTTTTGCTGAACTAGACTAAAATGGCTACCCCTTTGGAACTTAGACAAATATATTTTCCTTGGTTATAGTGACTTGTACATAATGTCAGTTATCCATGTCCCGCTGTTCCAGCAAGGTTGACAATACGTCTTGAGATGTCCATGATCTTCTTTGGGATGACTTGGTCTCAGCAGTTTACCTAAAATTAGGATAACTCCTAACCTGAAAATTCAGGGCTTTATCCTAGACTTCTGTGGGAGTTTTGCCATTGCCTTCAATAGCAACAGGTTTGAGCCCTAATACAAGGACACTAGTAAGTAGTTGTGGCTTTTCAAAGTTACCCGCGAGGATCCTGATTTTGCATCAGACCCATGCAGGAAGACTACCTGCACCTATGCTTACCTGTTGTTTGTTCTTTCTTCCATGTCTTATTTTTTCCTGCTTTGCATGACACTGATTCAGTAAGGTATTTAAGCACATGCTTACCTAAGGACATCAGTAATTCCACTGAACTCAGCAGGGCTACCCTGCATCTTTAATTTTGTTCATTCTTAAGTGTTTTGTTGAGTCAGGCCTTTTGTGAGTAACTAACGGCTTGTCCACACAGTGCCATTGCATGCAGTTGGGGGAAGGGGATGGTTAATGTGCACCAGCGTATCAGGCACTAATTGGCCCTGGTGGACCCTTCTGGTGGACACTAAAAGCTCTCTAGTGTGTGTTAATGTCGTGCTGTTTGAAACAGCTATTAAATATGTACTAGGGAACTTTTCAGACTCACAACCAGAGTTCTTATAGGCCACTTAGTACACAATACACTGGTGTGTGCATGAAAATTTACACCCCTGCTAGTGTGCATGAGTGTCACTGGAGACAATATGAAGACAAGCCCCAGTATGCTGTTGAGGCATAAAACATCAAGTTGGGTATTGCATCAGGATGCCATAAGAGAGCTCCTGTGAGGCATTAGCTATCCATTTTTAAATATTCCCTCCTTACTCGGTTTACTTATTTTTGCTATTTATTCAGTTTACTTTTACTGCCTTTTCATGCTCATTAGGAAAACAGTTTTATTACAAATTCTTTATTTTCTCAATTGAAATTCTGGGTTTCTGGGTTTTATCAAATCCAGATAACTCAATATGTGATTCAGGGAATGGGGGAAGGGAGGAGCAAGAGTCTACACCAAAATCAGTGTGACAGGTCATACTTACAGCACACAAAAATGTAAATTCAAGTATTGGAAAGAGAAACGCAATCCACAAGTGGTAAATGAAGGATTATATTATGGGATTCAAAACATTAGGTAGATAATTTTTCAGGGCAGCAGAGGAAGGTTTTAAAACACCATTTGCTGCTGCTGTAATTGCAGAAGAAAAAAGCACTTTATTTTTAAATGAATGCAAAGTAAAAAATTTAAGTAAATAGATAAGCAAGGCCATTGTGCTTTACAACAATTCAGTTGCAACTTTTAGCTACCCTTGTAACTTACTAATTGGAGAAATTACTGGGGATAATGGCAATGAGGTTTAATTTGCAAAGCCTGTGAAAAGCTTGTGAAATACAATGGCCAGTGATACGTTATGAAGGAGGAAATTCCCATTTTTAAATTTCAGTTTAGTTCTTGGCAGTACTCAGAAAACGATTTAGAACAGTGGGAGGAGGATCGTTTATTCCTTTTAAGTAGCTACGATGAGGAGGTAGAGATGCGGAAAACAGCAGTGTCCATCACAAAACAGAAACTCCTACCCATCTGACTTAATGTAAAAGACAAACCAAAACAAGTGATCAGTGTTTGAATCTCTCTGAACATTTGCTATGAAGATATTTTGTTCTTTTTGCTATGTTGCTATGGATTTTAATCTCTCACAGTCTGGTGTTCCATGCTGAGGTAAAATGCAGAGCTTCTCATATCAAGAACTGCAGCCTGAATCTGAGAATTAAAACATTACTTGCATTGTGAGTCCAGAATTGTGAGTTATAATTTACTGTTAAGGCATGAGGTGCTGTCCTTAGCTCTTGGAGTCTCGAGAACCTGAAAATGAGGACTGTGGTGTGTAATGCTGTCTGGTCATCATGCACCTTTCAAAAGTTAAAGCATCATTCGTTATTAGGGAATTTCTGACTATAGAATTAATTTAAGCTTTCAAGTTTATTGTGATGCACTTGTTAGTCAGCTCTACTTTGCATTTAGTTTTAAGAAATCACTGCAAACTTTACCATTCCATAGGGACTTCCTTTCAGCCAATGAAGTGCTCTTTTAATAAAATCATCTTTAAATAGCTTTGATTGAGATATGGCCGGCAGAAATCTTACATAATCATGTATAAAAAGAAATACACACCCTTCAACATCAGTTACATGCAGTTCTGAGTTCATCAGTTCTGGATTGCCTTACAGGCTTTCTTAATGATGCTAATAACCTAGTTCTGCTATTTCAGTGGATAGATGAGGAAGAATAATATGCTGCAGCTTTTCAATTCCATTGTGCTAAAATCTGTAGTTTTAAAGACCACTTTCTGTTTCTTCTTTCTCTTACAATACAAAGACAGTCCCTTGAATCTGAGCATGTTTAGTATTTAAGCCTTGCTACTCTAGTGAAAGCTGTTCAAAAACTTACACAAAAAATGTTGTTGTTTTGCATACAAAAGAAGGCACTCAGATGATGTCAGAAGCATCCAAGATATGCCAAATATCTTGGAGTTACATCTTTGATTATTGAGTAAAAGCAGATGTGTTTGAACAGCTACCTAGGCTGTCGGATATGTTTTTGTTTTTAACTTCCTTCAGGGAGCTCTGTTGTGGATGGTAATCTAGCCTATGAATAAATTAATGGAGTTTAACTTTTTCTAAAAAAACATCTTGAATTAGCTTTTGGATAAATCTCTGAGTTTCCTAGCGTCCTTGGTGTTGTCACTGGGGAAAGTTGGGGTCTTTCCGAATAGGCCTCTGTAATCCTATAGTACTGCTACTCTTTAAATATGTTGGGATTATTTTTAAAATATATGTAAGAGGACTGTATTGGACCTTCAAAGTAAAATAATTCATGAAAACAGTTTTATTAGAATTGATAAACATTCAGGCTATGCCCACACTCAGAAGGTTAGTTCAAATTAACTTAATTCAAACTAATAATGATTAGTTCGAATTAAGTTAATTCGAACTAACCTGGCCCCACTACGAACCCAATTCGATCTAGCATGTCCATGGACAGGATTTGCTAGTTCGAATTAGGAGAGGGGCACCATAGACGGTGTGGCAAGATGGCCCCCAAGAAGGGCCATGCCCCCACCCAATATATAGAAAGAGGAAGGCAGCCTTGGAGGAAGAAGATCAAAAAGCATTAATTCGAATTAATGGTTAGTTCCAATGAACATGGTCACACTGGGTTAATTCAAACTAAGTTCACATTAACCCTTACTTGGATATTAAGCAAGCTTTTATAACTTCGAAATAAATTTTCATTCATTCAAACTAAGAAACTCCATAGTTCGAATGAATGAAAGCCAGTGTAGCCATGCATTAATTTAACTCTAATTAACCTTCATTAATTTGAATTAAATTGTGTAGACACACCCTTACAGATGTTATTTCATTACAAAGTTGCCACTCTAACATAACTAACACAGATCACATCTCTGTTGTAACAAACACAGAAATAGTTAGACATTGTCAATCTGAATTTTACACTCCTTTTTATATTAAAAAGTCAGATTAGCTTTTAACTGATGCAGTTGTTAGTGTGAAACTGAATAGGTGTTTGGTATTATCAATAACCAGCTGCATATAAGCCAACCAGTAAGGGTCATCATGCCTTCCTCTTAGCTTTACTAATTTTTGTCTGCTGCTCCAAGTTAACTGCTTGCAATAGCTAGTCACATTAAATTCTTTGATTTTTTTTCCCTTTTCTAACTATGTGCTTCTTTCTTTCACAGTAATTACCTGTATCTTACATGTTTCTTGTGTCATCTGAATCAAACTCTGTAGAGTGCATTGTGTATTTTAATAGCATTTTCATTCTCATTGTTTTGAGAGAGAATGAAAGCAATTAAATTACAATAAGCGCAATCACATTTTTTCTGTTGAGATTAGTTTTTAGGGTATTATATTGTCTGTGTATTTTGGATTTGGATTTCATAAGGCTTTTTAAAAAAGGACAAAGCATCCAAAATTCTTTGGTGTAGAAGTAATTGAATTAAAATGTAATGAAGTATATAAATTAATTGGAATTGTTTTTATTCTTTAAAAACTTTTGTATTCTAATTACTCACAAAAAATACTACTTGGTACCTAAAAACATTTAAGCTAGTTCTCTGTTATCTAGCCCTTCAACCTAAACTGAACAAAGAAAGTTAGCAAATATAAATCTGCATCTGGAAAAGATGCATCTGTTCTATATAGATTTGCCCATTTTTTGGTTCATTTGTTATATTATAGTCCAAAATACATTCATTTTTCTTATGTACAGCAGATCTTGGAACTTTCCTGTTTTCCTCTATGGCTTAATCTGTTTTTCTTTTTTTCTTCATAGAAATAAAATGCCTTGATTTCAGGGTATAGGTGGCGTGTGTTGTTTAAAGCAACTTTTCTTAAGCTGAATTTTAATACCAGTTTCTGTTTCTCCTCTGCACAGTCCCTTCAGTCTGAATATGTTCAGTACTAAAGCCTTGCTGCTTCGATGAAAGCTGTTCAGCTCTTAAAATCTCTTTTCTTCATGGAGGAGTCATGTTGAGTGAAAGACATGCTCACTGAAAGGAGAACTCTTCATTCCTAGATAAATTAAAATATTAAACTAAGACATCAAGAAGAGACTTTGAACAGCCAGAGATTTCTGGTTGGTGACTACTGCAAATGCACTGAATTTAAATTTATGAAAAATGCAACAGTTTTGTATGCAGATGGAAGATTTTAATGTTGATACTGACTTGAGGGTATTTCTAATGGATTTCAGTAATACATTTATAATGACATTTGTGTATACAGTGTTACAATATATGTATTGAGAAAAGAATATTTTGGTACATTATAAATATATAAGAATATATTTTGTTTTAGATTTCTTCACTTTGCTACCAAAAATATGTATTTTTAAATATGTTTTAGGGTTTATCTACAGTATATGAAAACATTTTATGAACAATTTCATTTCTGGTTTTATTATGGGTCCATTGTTACTGCTTCAAACTCAGTTTAATTATTTTTGCCAACTAATATGCTTTAAATTGCTTAGTTGGAGTCTGAGTAATGGGAAGCTCGTTAGTTGTATCATCTGATAAGAGCTTGGTATATCTTCTTTTTTCTTTTCAGCTGCAAATGTTCCATATGGTCATCCTATAAGGCAGTTGTGGATTGAGAAAACCCAACATTCCTATTATTGTATGTCCTCCCTCTAAAAGAAAAAGTAATATAGGTGCTAATTCTGCTATATTACTAACATTTTTCCTCTAATCCTTTAAGGGATGTTAGACTTTTACTTTGAACATTGCTAAATGTGTAAACCATTTGGTCTACCTTATAGTTAACGTTTGTGTTGTAGCAGTTTTAAAATCAAACAAATCAGAATTAAACTTCTGCTGTGCATTTAAAATGCATAGTAAGAAAATCCAAATTCAGAGGTGATGTAAGCATAGCAATTTCACTGAATTGGGTAGAGTTGCATATCTACCTATAATAATGTGCAACTTGGATGGCACAGTTTATATATGAATTGATATCTTTTATAGACGTTTTCTCTCAGTTGTGCTCTATTGTTAGTTACCCATGCATCCAGTCAGGCTGTTAATCATTGTTATACCATGAACTAGCTTGACCTGTGATAAAAACAACTGCAGACTTATATATCTGTTCAGAGTTAATTAGGAATAAAATTTACTGAAAGCATTTCAAACCGTATTAGCAGGTGATGTTTATAGTACTTTACTATAACAACTATTTCTCTTAAATTTATAAAGGGAAAGTATCTCGGTGATATCTTGTGTGTGTGTGTATATATATGTATCTGCAAAAAAGAATATGCTCTGGGAGACTGGGGGGAGATGCACTAACTTCATTCTGAAATGAATGGTCAATATAATTTAGAATGAAGAAATAAAATATGTAAAATTGTCAGCTACAAGTTTTACCACTATTTATAGGAAGCTGAGAAGGAACTATTTTGTGTAATGTGAAATTCTCATACCTTGAGTGGAATAACCTAAATAAAAGTACACAGACACGCCATTGGGAGGAACAGGGAGGGGGGCAAATGAAGTTAAGCCAATTGAATGTTTTATGGGGAAAAATCAAGTTTAATTCACGTTTTGAAAAGAAAGTCATACTGAAAATTCAAATAGTTACATAAACCATGTTGAATTGCAGGTATTTAAATCACTGAATACAATTTATATGCAATAGCCTTGTGTATATGTGACATATACACACCAAGTAGCATGTTTGTGTACACATACACGCAATATACTGTATAAGAGTGATTGATAGGTGAATTGTAAAGTGATTCTACCTCTTATAAAAAGATGTTTGTATTTTGATATGAATAGTTTGCACTCATAAAAATATATATTTTGTTCTATTTTGAAGTGTAGACACATGGCTAATCAACAATTAAAAAATTCAATGCTTATGTAAGTCAACTGTCTCATTTGTTTTCATTTTCTTACTCAGCTTTTACTCTGGGTTTTGTCATTTGTTGAATAAGAATATAGTTGAGTCTTAACCACATAATATTAAATTGCTCTTTCAAAAGACCATAATGCTGTTGTATGTAATACATTTTTAAGAGCGAATTTGAATTTCACAAAAAGAGCTAAGTACAGAAAGCCATTCTCTTTAGAAAAAGTGACAGCCAGAGATGATTTTTCATTTTGAGTCACTGAGATTGCACTGTGTTCAGTCAATAATGTAATAATACTGTGATTTTATAAAGAATTTCATTGTAGTGAAATTTGTCACGTGATTAAACAAATGACCTCTATACATGGACAGTTATTCAAAGCACTTTTCCGGTTCCTTCATACACACAGACTAGTGGACTTAGCTCCTTCCTAGTACCAGGCTCTATGTGTACCAGAAGCTCAAGCCTCGCATAATGCTTTTACTAGGTCATCAGTTACAAAAAGGAAAGGCATGTTCTTTGATGAAAGCTGATTTCATACCACAGACAGATCTAATACAGTTATGCTCTGATAATAAGGCTTAGCACCTATGTTGTGTTTTATTTTTTAAAGCTCTGCAAAAATGGAAATAATCCACATAAAGTATTTGCTGTATTATTTCCCCATTTTACAAATGGGGAAGCGATACATGCCTGATGCCACACTTTAGAGCAGTAGTGAGGCCAGGAACAGTATTGGAGTCTTTTGAATTCCAGTTATCTAGGTGTTTTAATTGCTTTCAGTACTGCAGTAGCTGAGTGCCATGAAGAGGTCCATTTCCCTGAATTGAGCCAAATAATGGATGCTGCTTTTTGGAGATCTACCAAATTATTACAGGCTCAGGCCAATTACTGAAAAATGTTAAATGCTGATCTAAGATCTGAAGTTGCACCCTTGGCTTCGGGCTGGTCATTCACTGCCATACTATAACATGGAAGGCAGTAAACTCTCTAAGTGTTGAGTGGTGCAGTCCCTGTCATTGTCATCGTCCCCCGTCCCCCCCCAAGAGATGATAAATGCAGCCTATGTATTCATTAGGACAAGTGCCACGACTGACATCCTCCAGAGCTAGTTTGTATAAAGCACAGTAAGACCCTCCCACTCCCCACTCTCCCATTAGGCTTAAGTAAGGGCACCTGTGGCCTTTTAGAGGTAGGGGGGTCAGACCTGAAAGAGGAATAATTGACAGAGATGTCGGAGGGGGGAAAAAGCAGCCAGAGACCTGAAGTGAGAGCAATAACTGAGCTGCCATTGAGGAGCCTGGAGAAGAGAAGTGACCAAAGCTGGAGACCATGGGTACACAGAGGACTGGGGCATAGCTGTAAGAAAAAAAGGTGAGGACCCAGTTTGGTAAGCAGAAGCCAGGCGTTAAAACAACAGGATGCTGGAGGAGGATGGATCCTTCAGTACAGACAGGACATGCAAACAAGGAGAGCAACAGGCAAGAGAAGGAGGCCTCTGCGTACACGAGTACAGGCAAACTGATTCCACTCAGAGGGAGCAATGGAGTGGGGCAAAAGGAGTTGGAATCCATGCACTGCTGTTAATTCTCAGGTAGGTGAGGGGGCACAGTGGGAAATCTCCTTGTATCTTTATATGTCTAGATGGAAATTAGAGAATGGCTTTACTGCAAGGTTTCTGTAGAACTGCAGTGTTGACCTACATTAAAAAAAAAAAAATGCCCCAGTGTGGGGCTTTGTATTGGCTACTTAGGGACTGTTTCTTTCCTGGGTAGAAGAAGGGGGAAATTGAAGTAGACGGCCTTGAACTGCAGGTTGCCCTATCAAATTATATAAACCAAGACCAGTTCTGCCATTCATGGTATAAGAGGGTGATCTGCCTTCAAGCATCTGCAGACTCAGGTAGCAGCAAACCTTGGCCTAAGCAGCAGCAGCCCAGGAGGCAGGTGCTGAGAATCAGCGGATCCAACTAGGCAGTAAGTCTGTAGGATGAGGTGGCCCAGGACGGAGAAACATTTTCCTGAGTAGCGCCAGAAGACTTAAACAGGGCAGGTGGGTCTTGGACCCTTCTGAAGCTAAGGGAGCACCTTAAGCTACAGTTTTAGGGAGAAGGACCCTGTGGTGTCATTCAGGACTGGACTCTTAATTTTCTTTTCCATCCTTTTTTTGTGGTTGTGTGGCAGAAGAGTACAAGAGCCCATGCAGACAACTAAAACAGAGTTGGGCAGGGTTGACTGTTTGGTCCCCAACCTGGTGGACTGGCTGTATACAGCCCTCACATTTCCTGATCGCCTAATAAGTAGGGACTCCGTTTGGTGTAGTCAGCCCAGCTCAGTGCACACAGTAGTGGCTCCTTGCATTCCCCCCTTTCCACCCTCCACATGCTCCTTGTGTGCCACCCTTCCATCCCCCTCTATGGCAGGCACACCCCACATCTCTCTCCATCCTCATTCCCAGGCCACGGTGCCGCAATTGTTACACTGTCCCATTCTTTATGCTAGGAGTTGTGTGTGTGCCACTCTTCCCATACAGGGTGTGACAGATGTCCTCAGAGATGTACAGTGAGAATCAAGTGTTCGGTTGGTTTCAGGATGTAGCTCCAGGGGAGGAGGGTTGCCACACTCTAGCAGCAGCTAAGAACTGAGAGTGGGACTGTTTCTAAGGTGATTCTCTCAGGTTGCAAACATCTCCGGGGCCTACCATCCCCTGGTTAGGCTCACCTATGCTGCTCCAACTGGATTTCTCAGAGACCCCCAGACAAAGGACCTTTTGGTAATTTAAAAAAAAGACTGGTTTGAAAATTAGCTAGGCCTTCTTCCTCATCCAGCAAACACACAGGTCCTTCTGTGCAAGGGAGGCCCCAGCCCTGGCTGACAGCAGAATTTGTTAATGAAGGGGGATTAATATAATTAATGCCAGTGTGTTTATGCTAAATAGATCTTGTCAAATTAACTTGATCCTGGGTTTGTTTTATTAATTACAAGTTTTTTTGGTAAATTTATTACATCAATCTTTTGGGGCTTCTGTAAGGCTTTTGACTTGACACTACATGACATTTTGACTAAGAAAAAGTGAACATGGTGGGTGTTAAATGGATTCAAAACTGGCTAACTGTTAGGACTCAGTGTAGTTGTAAAGATGGAATCATTGTACAGCTTGTGTGTTTCTAATGGGATATCACAAGGCTTGGTTTTTGGCCCCATGTCATTTAACATTTTTATCAATGGAGGAAAGCACAAAATTTCACTTTTTTTTTAAGTTTGCAGAGGACTTACCAATTGATGGAGTGGGAAATAACAAATGAGACAAGTCACTTATACAGAGTGATGTGGATCACTTAGCTGGGTGCAAGCAAACTATGTTTTTAATGTAAATGTATATAGCCGAGAGCAGAGACGGTAGGCCATGCTTACAGGATGGGGAGGCCTTCATCATGGAAAGCGGTGACTCCAAAAAAGGTGGGGGGGGGCTGTAGTGATTAATCAGAAAAGGTGAGCTGCCAGTGTGACATTGTTCCTGAAGGGGCTAATGGGGTCTCTGGATATATAAACAGGGAAGTCTTAAGAAGGATCACAGATACAGTTTAGGAACTTTTTTTGTGGGAAGTTCTGTGGCCTGTGTTATACAGGAGGTTAGACAAGGTAATCATGATGGGCACTTCTGGCTTTAGTAGCCATGAATGTGTCCCTTATTTTAACCCTTTTGGTTTTCTGTTTTTCTCAAATTCAGCAGGATGCTATTCCCTGACGTTTTGGAATTGATCAGATGTGGAGTTCAAAAGTTGTATTACAGAGAGGTGGAGAAATGCTATCCAGTCAAATGTGTGGTCTCTCAAACTCCATCACTATCCTGTTAGAGGTACAAGTACATGTTGGTTGGTCAAATGTAAGTAACTCATTAATCAAGAGCTTGATATGAAACTAAGTGTCTTCTGAGTTTTCTGAAATAGGGGTATTAAAGTATACACATTAGGGACGTATTTCCTGTTATCATTTAGAAAATATCCTTCGATTACAAAATACTAAAACTAAGATTCTCTACTATCTGATGACTGGGGATGAACTTCAGGTGTAGAATTTTATCATCACTTACAACCTCTAAATTATAAAAAGCTTAAATGAGGTTTCACCTGCATTGTATCGTAGCTGCAATGGGAAGGAAAGATGAGAGAAGCAGTGATTAAAGTGCTGATCCAGTAAATTGCTTAAATTTGTCCTTAAACTTAAGAACATGTGTAGTCCTACTGAATGTCTTGGGACCCTCCATGTGGTTAAATTTAATCATATGCTAAACTACTTTTCTGGATCAGGATCTAAAAATAGCAGCATATGAAATGGTGTTCAGACCTGTAACATGCTTAATTGTCAAATCATCTGTCACAAAGGAAAGTATTTCTGTCAGAGAAGATCTGCTTTTTCCTCATTGCAAGAAACCAATGTGTGCATGTATATGCACCCACAGATTACTGTCCAGATTTTTGCGAGTTTAAATCACAATTGTAATGTTCTGTTAATGTAGTAGTTTGGCTTTGAGAGCACACAGGAGCTTCATCATATCTAAAAATGCATTTTAATTTTTTTAAATATGGGGATTATTTTGAATTAACTCTATGTGCAGAGGCTTTAAGGTGCAGGTTCCATATTTGCATATGGGTTGCAAAGGGGCTGGCTCATGTACACAGATCAACCATGAATATGTAGCTTGTGCCACAACACTGTAAACAGCCAAAAGGAATGCAGAAGAGATTTAACATCAATCTACTTCAAAACCATGCCAGTCATGAAACATCTCACTGAGAGGTTTTGTGATCTACCTGATGACATCCAAACATAGCGGAAGGAATTCCAGACTATTATTCACAAGGCATGTGCTCAATCAGTTGAATATTCTACTTCTTATCATCAGGATTGGGTTGATAAGAATGAGGAAATCCTGGCACTTACTCATAAGCAGGGGTGGTCTTAGTGATTCTGGGACCCTGCTAACCCCCCCAGGGTCCCTGCATCCCCGCTGGAACCCACCAGGGGCTCCCCAGCTTGCCCATGTGCTCCCACCAAGCCCCCCACCTCTATTACACCCTTGCGGGGCTCCCCGGCCCCCACCAGTCTCCAGGCCCCCCTGCTGCCAACGACCCTGCTGACGGCTACCACCAGGCTCCCCAAACCCTCCACAGGGCTCCCCAGCCTCTGTGGGGCCCTGCTAAAGGTCACCGCTGCAGAACTCCAGCCCCACTATGGGCCACTGCCATGGGCACCCTGATCTCACCACCAGGCACCCAGCCCCACTGCGGCCCTTTGAGGCCCCAGCCCTTCTGTGGGCTCCCCCAGGCCACTGCCGGGCTCCCTGGCCCCACTGGGGAGATCCTGCCAGCCCACTGTGGGCCCCCACCAGCCTTCAGCCAGCTCCTCCTGGAGTGGTGCAGGGTCCCTCCTCGTGGGGGGCCCTGGGCAGCTGCTTGTGCTGAGCACCCGCTAAGACCACCTATGCTCTTAAGAAGAGAAGTGCATTTTACACTTAACAAAATGAAACCTCAGACTAGCGAAACAGGAAGACTTATTACCAGCTTAAAGCTGCAGTTCAAAGATGGCTCAGTGACATCAAGAATCAGGGAGGCAAGGAATGTCACATAGAATCCAATGGTTTGCTGACATCTTTTTTTTTTCATGCAAAAAAAGAAAAAAGAAAATTTGGGGGCCAAGCTCAAACAGCACATTTGTTTAGTGGTCCCAGGACTATTCTACACTTTTTAAGGACAAAGTTGCTCTCAAGCAATGTTGGATGGAGCATTTCGGCTAGCACCTCTGCTTAACATGCAGAAGGTCCTGGGTTCAATTCCCAGGGGGTTGGACTTGATGATCTTACGAGGTCCCTTCCAGCCCTATGATTTGACTGATTGATTTTGAGACTTTATTGAACCATGCACCTGAAATCTCAGCTGCCACCATCAAGTACCTTTCTTAGCATCCAGTAACAGAATCTCTTGCTGACCTCACTCCCCCAACCCCCACCCTTCTGAGGAAGTTTGGCAAGCCATCGCTCAGAGTACAGACAAGGCACCAGGCCCAGAGGGCATGTCCACGAAGGTATTCAGAGGTGATGAAATAGCACTCATGCATAAACTTAATCAACTACTTGCGAGAATTTGGGCTAATGAGGAAATTCAACCCAATGTAAAGAATGACAATATCGTGACCTTTACAGGAAAGGAGACAGGTCACTCTGTGGGAATTAATGAAGTATTGCCCTCCTGTCCATTGCCAGGAAGATCCTTGCTTGCATCATTTAAAATGTCTCCTCCCTCTTATTGAAGACATCTTCCTAGAATTCCAGCGTGGTTTCAGACCATCTTGGGGCACCACCCACATGAGTTTTGTTATATGGCAGATCCAAGAGACAAGGAGAGATTGAGTGCTCCTGGATTCCTCACAGATGGTAAGCTCTCACATGGTAACATTTGCAGTTACTGCCATATCCAGGTGGCTAGGAGACGCCATCTCCTGGCAGATGACAATTTAATTTTAGTTACTTGTGCTTTCACCGTCTCCTCTTCAGACTACAACAGTGAAACATACCTGGGCATAAAGCTTTCTGCATTTAAAAAACTCCAACTGGCATGAAACACTGCAGCACATCTCATCATCAATACACGGTACTGTGAGCAAATCAAATATTTTATCCTCTGCTCCCTGCAGAACAGCAAACAAAGTGGACTGAACTGACCAATTGCAGGTGCATGTCTTCAATCAAAAGAGATTGTACTGTGCTTTCAACTGCCCACTTGCTCTGGTTCAGCTTCAACCACCCATTCTTCATCCATGAGCTGATCTCATCCAAGTACATGGCCATCTTTGTGGCAGTGGCATGGCTACCCATGTGGTCAGAGAATCATAGATTCCATTTAGATGCTTATAGACTGTAATAAAGCCATCCTTTAGGAAAGAGAAGGTTAACCTGAACAGATTGAGCTCCTTGAATCTGTTGCTATAAAACATATATTCTAACCTTTTAATTATTTTCCTGGCTTTTTCCTGAACACTCTTCACTCTATCAACATCTTTCCTGAATTCTGGGCACTATAACTGGACACAGTATTCCAGCAGTGATCACACCACTGGCTAAGATAGAGCTAAAAAACCTTTCTAGTCCTACTTCATGATTGCCTAAGATCTCATTAGTTCTTTTGGCAAGAGCATCACAATGCAAGTTCAAGTGCAGCTGGTTATCCACCATCATCCCAAAAAGAGAAGTAGACGTGAGTGCCATTTCCATATGGCTGGCACGAGTCCATGTCCCCATACAGTGGCTGCTTGTAGATATTGAACAGGATGGGCAAAAGTGTTGATCCTTTTGGGGCTTCACAAGTAAGAGTATTTTGTATTTGTCTAGTAATGGAGGTGCTTTTTCTGATCATTATTCATTGGATACATCTCTCCAGGGAGGATTCAAACCATTTTAGCAAATTTTTCTAGATCCACACCACCTCTCTACTGTGGGGCAGCAGCATCATATGCTTGATAGTGACAAGGGTTGCAGGCAGGTCCAGGAATATGATGATGAATGTCTCTTCTCCATCTGTTGGTAGCAGGAGATGGTTCATCAGCATCACTAAAGAGGTTTAAGACCTGTGTTCTGGCATGAAGCCTGACTTTGCATGATTTAGGTTATTAGCTACAGTTAGATTGGCTTATGCTAGTCTTTGGCTACCTTCTTGGGAAATTGCTTAGGACAGGCGTTTTGATACTGAATGGTAGCTAGCTTGAATCTATGTATCCAGTGTAGGTTTCTTCACCGGTGATCAGACTACTGAGTGTTTGTTGGATAAAGGGAAGGTTCCATTCACAATCACGGCATTCAATATTTTGGTCATGAGTGGTACTGGTTACTTTTGACTCTCCTTTCACAGGAAAGTAACAGTATGGGTCAGATTCACCCATTTTGGTTCAGACTTTTGGGGTGTCCAGTACGTGCTGATGAGTAAATATACTGCCCTCCAGAGAAGCAGACATTCTGATGTTGCTTGGTACCTCAAATCTAGAAGGTGCTCCTCACCCAAACTCATTCTACCCTTGAAGCCATATTACAAAAATGTTGTCTTTTCTCTGCATACACTGTGGATTCCCCATGTGTGGGATGTCCCCAGCTCTGGAGATACAGCCAGTCTTTGTTCCCTTTGTGCCAATGTAGTCAAAAGAATCAATCTCTAGTTATCTCCTTCTCATCCCCATGTCACTCCTGATAATCCTCAGATGCCCCATGGAAAAGATTTATGTGGAATTAACTCCAGTTTGTGATGTCGAGTGTAGAACTTGCACATCTCTCTATCCTGCTCCTGTGCTTTCAGTAGGATTATTATGGGAGTAAGGGCTGCAAGGGCAGGATCTGTGCTTGTAAGACTAAACTGTTCACAGTGAAGAGTCGTGACCGAGCCAGAGCAGAGGATGTGTAATAGATTTCCATGTACTCTACCGTCCTCCTTTCCTTCCCCCACCACACAACTAAATTATATGTATTTGGGGATTAGCTCCCTCAAGAAAAAGTACTCTTTTGACAAGGTGCTGTATATAATAAATGGGAGGGTTTTAATTCCAAATGCATGTTGCTACTGGAAACCTGCTCTAAAATTATACTTCATAAACATTTATTTTTAAAAGATGCACAGAATGCTTCCTAATAATGTGAGTCAGAAGAAATCGGAGTGGATAGTTAACACAGGAGTTTCTACCCCAAATGGACTGTATTTCAGAGGCAGGTGAATGAAGTCTATCAAAGCCTGTAAAGCTTATTGAGGATGAAAGGTGCTGTGTAAATATAAAGTGATATTAGAACCATGGAGATGGTGAGGCGGGCAGAAAAATCAGTCTGTGTAACTGCAGAATTTTCAGTGCAAGATAGGTTGGCTTCCCCCCACCCCAACCCTTCGCTTTTGCAAGTAAGAAATCTGTTGAATAATTCATGAAGAGTGGAAGGGCTGACTTTTCCTGGAGTGATGTACGGTGTACGTACTGTAGTGCAGAGAAAAGCTGCAAGGCTTCATATCCGCTGCCGCCGCTCTTGTTGCTGTTGGTTGTGGAGTGCTGCTTTTCTTGGTGTTTTCCCAGCTGAAGCATCCTTGCTGCTGCTGCCTGACCTGAACCATCCCTACTCAATGCATGCTCTGAAACATCCCTAGAAGCTGCTGCCCCGGACTTGCTGAGTGCCTACACTGGACCACCCATTGCTAGCTGCCTGCTTTGGACTCTGCTAGCTGTCTGCTACCTGCTGTGGATTCTCCTAGCCGAATGCTCTGTCTTTTCTCTGCTGCATGGTCTGTGTCTTTGCTTCACAGTCACCCAACCAGGTGAGGATGGGATTTGTCCAGAGGAGTCAAAGCTAGCTGCATTCGTCAAGATGCCCAACTTTTCATCCTCTTCTTTCTGGAGTGCAGGGTCTTCTCTGCTGCTGCTGTGTGAGGAATCCTTAGGGACCAAGATCTCCTTGTCTCTCATCTACTCCCTGTTAGCCATCCTGGGGAGCTTATCCAATGTGATGGTCATTTATGTGGTCTTCTCCTTCAGGAAGCTGCAGACCACCAGCAACGCCTTCATCGTGAACGGCTGTGTGGCTGACCTGAGCATCTGCGCCCTCTGGATGCCACAGGAAGTGGTGCTGGGGCTCTTGCCCCCTGGCTCCTCTTCTGCTTACTCAACAGGATACCGGTCACTGCGGGATGGTCTTCTTGGCCTCGGCCTTACGGTCTCCCTGCTTTCCCACCTGCTGGTGGCCCTCAACCGGTATGTGCTGATCACCAAGGCCCCCAGTACCTACCAGGCACTCTACCAGCAGAAACGCACTGGGTGGATGATAGGAATTTCCTGGGGATTTGCCCTGCTTTTGGTGCTGCTGCTGCCTGGGTTCTGGACACAATGGCTCTCCCAGCAGGAGAATAGCAACATCAGCCGCCTTTCACACTACGTTGCCCTATTGGTGGCACTAGCCATCCTCAGCCAGACAGCATTGTTGCTCCATTGCTATCTAGGCATCATGAGACGGGTGCGAGTCAGTGTCAAACGTGTCAGCGTCCTCAACTTCCACCTCCTGCACCAACTGCCCTTTCCTGCTGCCCCACAGCCTCCCCGCCGGCTTCAGCGGCGCCTCAGTAGCATCTCTGTACTGCTGCTGTGCTGCGTCTTTCTCCTGGACACCCAGCCGATGGTGTGGGTGAACTTGCTGGGCTTTTTCCTGCAGCCTGTGCCCCGAGCACTGCAGGTGACAAGCTGGCTGCTCTTCTGCTCACTTTCTGCATTTAACCCTTTGCTCTACACCTGGAAGAATGAGGAATTCAGGCGCTCAGTGCGCTCAGTGCTGCCCAGAGGAGAGACCCCAGCTGTGACGGTGGTTGCAGCAGCGGCAGCCGCTGCCCTCCCTACGGTGTCACTGCCTTGTCAGGAGCAGCCAGGTCTGGGTACAGAAGTTGAGAGCCTGGATAACCTAGGGCTGTAGTGGTCTGCTTGGGGAACGCAAACACTTCCAGTGGTAGCACCTGAGACATTTGGGATGAGCACGAGAATGGATGACTCACTGAACTGCACAGCAGAATTCTCCAGTCCCCACAGGAAAGACACTGAATGCGCCTTACAGAGATTGCCAGGTTAAATTTTATATCAAACCAATTTCCTTTCCTGTGTAATTGGCATCACCTGGGATTACATGAGATGGAAGCGTTTTATGCCACCCATGCCCCTGTCTCAGGCTGTTGGTTTTTCTTTTGCATTTCTCTCAGCTTGGACAGTGCCGCTAGCCTTGTTTACAATTGCTTTTGCTTAATTCTCTGGGCCTTTTACTTCAGCAGGATGCTTCCGTGTTGTGGTTACAGATACAGCCTTGTAAAAACACTGTTAGGGAGACTACTCTATGGGGCGTGGAGCTGCTCAAAGCCCTTCAGCAGAGTATGGTGCTTGAAGGCTGGTGTATCAGAAGCATTTTTAAATGAGACCCATGGGTGCTTGGGGCTCTAGACAGACACCCAGAAGTTGGTATATTGGTGCAAACTTGGGGCAGACCCCATCACCCTCCACCTCCAGGTTTTCTCACCTGGGCACAGCTGGTTGGGCAGACACCCCCTGAAATCTGTTTGGAGAAGGGAATCAGAGTCACGCCCCCACTTGGGTCTGAAGGAGAAGGTGCTGGGCCTGTTCCCTCTACTCCACTTTCTCCGCTTTCCCTGGGACTTCCCTTGAAGCTCTGTGGGGCTTCACCATCTGTATTTCCCCACTCATCCCTTTGAGATGGCCCTTGCTATTGAAATTCTGCATCCCCTCATTTTTAAATCCCCCTTCTTTGGTGAACTGAACTTTTTCTTTTATTCCTTCCCTACTGCCTTATCTTAGCTCTTTGTGCCCTCCAATTTGCCCTCTCCCATTTTGCAAACTTCCTGCTGCCCCCTCTTTATTACTGCAACAGTAGAGAGACTGAGGGTAGCTAGCCAGCACTGCATGGACTACTAGGAGGAAGGAAATGGAAAGCTGGTGTTCTTCACAATCACTTTGTAGCCTGGGACTTCTCACCCCTGCCTCAGTACAGAGGCAAACAAGCCATCAGCCACAGGCTGCAACCTGCCTTCTCTGCACAGCACTATCTAGTAGCAGGAACGCTGCTATTGTGTTTTTTTGGGTTTTTTTTTAATTGCCTGTCTGGTGTACAGGCCAGGAGTCAGAGCCTACAGGACTAGGTTCAGAAACAGAACAGTCCTGGCCAACTTGGGATAATTGGGAATAGATTTGGGCATATTATTTTTTCTTAAAAAAACAAACAAACAAACCCCACATTTTCCACTGAAATAAGTAAAACACTCATCCAAACACCTCCAGTGAAGATCAGTTTTGCAAAAGTTTTATAAAATGTAAAGAACATTGACAATCTCTCTTTAATGTCAGCTACCTGACCACAGCACGCACTCATCCCAATCCCAATGTACTGGAGACTTTTATACAGACAGTTACTATTTCCCACCATCTAAGGTATCCAGGAACTACTTCTGCTTGTATCCACTTGCACTTCTCATTGGGAAATCAGAGATAGAGAGGAATAAATTACATGTTCCAGATCTCTTATATTAAAGCAGAAAACTTTTTTTTTTTAAATTCTCTTGGTGTTTTTTGTTGTTGTTGTTGTTGTTTTGTTGTTTTTGACAGCTCTTTTAAAAATAATAAAAACCCACATAAAATTTGACACAGATCTCTGCCCTGGCAAAATTCTCTTTGATCAAAATAGCGAAGATACGACATGCAGAGAGGTTTTCTCTGCATATAATATTATAATCTACTTGTTTTATTGTGTTAGTTCTTTGAGCAATGGCACAAATAATAAATTAGATGTTGGGTAAGTCATGTAGCCTCTCTATCACGGCAACAGCACCTGGCAATGCTAAGCTCATCTGTTCACCATCAAGATGACAAAGAGGGCAGGCAGTCCATAAGCAGGCACACTGTTCCTGAGCTCACAGGTAAGGGAATTGAAAAAGCCTGGGATCACATTTATTCTGCTGTCTCAAAGAAGAATTGTTTGGTTCATATGTTTGCAGGGACAGTATGTAAGAGCTGATCTGGAGAGACTTGGGGAGATGTTTCTGAGTTGTGCATCTGCCAAGAAATGAGGGCTGAAGGGTAACCCCTTCCAAAGCCCATCCATACTGCTCATTCAGATAGCCAGAGCTGCTACAGAGCAATACAACCCCACGTGCCATAAGCTTTAGCAAATTGTTCACATTGCAATGGTTCTCAACCTTTTTTGGGTTGTGACACACTTGGTGGCGTATTGTGGTTCTAGAGGACACACCAGCCCACCTCCACCAGGCTGAATCCAGCCATCTCCCCAGTTCTCCGCGACACACTTACTGCTGTGTGACGACCCAGTAATGAATCCTGACACAGTGGTTGAGAACCACTGTTCCATTAAATGCCTAAATTCTGCTAGCTGAGAATGAGGACAGTAACCCAGGTTTGTGTGTGATCTCAGCAAAGGTACAACTGTATCAATTTTAATGTGGTTAGCAAAAACCTGTGAGTCGTGAAGCTATGCTGAGAGGGACAGCAACAGAAGGTTAAGACATTGGGGAAGGCATTGAGATGTTCTCCTTTGCAGTAGCTGTGGCTGTGGCTGCAGCAACCTAGAAGTTTACCATTTGCTTTCCTCACCTCAGCTGGTTTGCTTTTTATCACCTTTGAATGGTGTCCTCTGCTACAGTGGACCCTATCCCTCAGGTGTGTATCTGGTCCCCAGATGAAAGGCTAACCAGGCAGACAAATCTGGGGCCTACTGAGCCTTTCAGGGAGAAATAAGAGGGAATAGGGAGGCGATCCTTGAGACTGTTCCTTCCACCCAGAATGTGTCACTTGGGTTCTGTGGGAAAAGGAAGAGTGAGAACTGTGTGAAATAAGAAATAAAAGGAGACTTTGTTTTAGCTAACAACCAATCCGTATGTGACTATTAACATTGTTAGAGGGCTATTTTGCGCAGGTACTCCTCTGCCAGACTTGGTGGGACTAGGAGGACAGAAAGGTAACATAAGTGTAGAATGTCTTCATTTTACCATCCTTATTCCCATCTTTTCAGCACTCTCTCTCAGGGAGCAGGAAATCCACTGTGCTTCTGCTGCACCCTCTGCCAACTTTGTCTCCACCCTTTTTGCTAGGGAAGACTGTGAGGAATCTCTTTTTGGAGCTGGTCAATATCCCTTTTATGACAATTCGTAAGGGTACTGCTGAGCACTGCCATGTTCTCTGCCACCTAGGACTGAGTACTCTGTCTAATCACTACTAGATTCATTCCCATTGTAAAACAATCCTACAGCCCAAACTCTACAAGAGCTGAGTAACTTCAATTCCCCCTGAATCCATGGGCCCCAAAGGCATGCAACACCTTGCAATGCTGGGCTCATAAGTAGAAAAGCAAATCTTAAACTAATAAACAGATCAGCCAGCTGAATCCAACTGCTGTATTAATGAAGAAAGATAGCTGTCTTCTGTTTAAAGCAGCATCATATTTGGGCTCAAACAACTGAGCAGAAGAAGAACTAGAGGCAGCTCACTTTACTCCCTTTTGGAATAAAGCTGCAGATTAAATCTAAGAAGCATCTTTATTTCCATATTTGAAATCCAAGTTTATTTAATTTACATTTTAAATGAATGTTGCCATGCACAGAATTCATATCTCCTGAGTGCTAGTCTTGGCGTTTTTTCAAATATATGTGCTATATATTAAATTCTACAGCACAGTTGGAAAGCCTTTGGAAACTTCTGAGGCTATTACATCTGATTGCTAATCTCTGAGGATGAGTCTTTAGACATTCAGATGATCAGAAAATAACATCAGATGACAATTTTGTTCTGCACAAACAAATTACCATAGACTTAATTTCAGATCTCTCTTTTTCGCCTCTGAAATTACTGCTCAGAAAGATCATGTATTCCTTGACCTACAGCCAAGCTCTTTGTCCTCCTACAGTACAAATAACCTATTGCCAGTAACACTGTGAACTTTCCAACACTGTCTTAGTGTACAGGGCCAGCTTTACGGTTAGGTGAATAGGTCAGTTGCTTTGGCTGCCAGCTTTTGGGGAAAGCACATTGTTCTGCTGCCTGGCTGTGTTAGGTATTTTTTGCTTAGTTGTTCAGGGGTGGGAGGAGTATTGAAAATGTTTTCTATTCTGGGTGGCAAAAAATGGTAAAACACTTCAGGCCAACCCTGCTAGTATACCAATTTACTCTAGCAAGTGAGTCATTACCTCTGGGATGAGAAAGTATGTCAAACTTCCATTCACTCCTTGGCATCGTTGCTGTATACAACTTCATGGCCTCCATCAATTGCTTATTAGGTAATAATGACTTCTCACTACTGGGCTGCCTGCATCACATCCAACTACTTCCTTACAGGTGAAAGGCTTTCAGAGCTGATTACCATTCTAAATGCTTGAGCCGTCCAGTCCTCCAAGGTGTCATTTAATGTGGGAATCCCAGCAGGTAACCAGGTAAAGTTCTCATGCACTGTGACATATCATGACCCAAAAGCGGATTTAGAACATGGTCTGATGAATCCTACCATTAAGTCAGAAGCACCATTTTGGGTGTGGCCATTCAGGAGTATACCTTCTCTCCTAGGGACCCTGCTCTGTGGAGATGGCTGTAACTGACTGTGATGCCAGAGGCTACAGCCATGGCTGCTCTGTATATCAGGTGGCAGGGGATGTTCCTGTCACCAGCCCCCCCCGCCATGCCATGGGGATGAAGTGCCAAAACTATGCTTTTGTCAGGAATTAATGAGAGATCCCCCAAGTCACCTCTTGACTCAGCTGGCTACCAGCACATGAGCTTTGCTCCCAAGCTGCCAAACTGATGCTATATTTAAAATATTCCCATATGGATTAATTTCAAATTAAGCTATTTAAGAACAGCATCTCATGAAGGAAAAATTGCAAATAAAAATGACAACATATAATTTCACCTTCCTTTTCATCCTACAATGTGCAAGTAGATTATTGAAGCTTCAGTTTAAGTCAAAAGTCCTATCTCCAAGTGACGGCAACAAATGGCTTTTCTCTTCACTGTTGTCTGATTCGTAAAAAAAACTGTTCTATTTTTGCTCTTTGACTCCATTCTTTCCCATGCATTCTACCATCCTCTCCCACGCCACCTCTTTATTGCTTTTCCAGATCATTAAAGTCTTTGCTGCAAGTTTCTACACTTAGAAAAAGCATTTGTCAGTGTATGCTCAGGGGATTTAGATGAGGTTGTTTGTACTGAGTGAATGTTGGAAGAGTGACATGCACAAGATAAATAAGAAACTAAAGGACAAATCCTGGATCCAAACAGGAAATTAGGGAGGTAATTTTACCTCTGTATGCAGCACTGGTGAGATCAGAACTAGAATTTTGCACTGCCTTCTGGTGCCCCCATTTTTAAAAGGATATCGATGAATGGAAAAGATGCAAAAAAGAACTACAGAACTTATTTGAGAACTGAAGAAAACTCCTGACAATAAGAAAGTTAAAGAGGGCAACCTGTTTAGCTCACCAAAAAGAAAACGTGAGAGGTTACTTGATTATAGTGCATAAGTGCCTTCATAGGAAGAAAGTACAGGGCATAAAGGGCTCTTTAAATTAATGAAAGAATCAATGGCTGGAAGCTGAAGCCAAACAAATGCAAATTAATAATAATGCATGATTTTTTAACAGAGCGAATAACCATTAGAACAGACCACCCAGGGAAATGGTGGATTCATGATCTCTTGATGAGTTCAGCTCTGGATTACTAGAGGTGTTTCTGGAAGATATACTATAGTTGAACACAAGTCACCAGGCTCTCTATGGTGGTAACTATGTGATATTCTACACTCTGTTTCATACAAGAAGTTAGATTGGATAAACTAATGGTTCCTTCCAGCATTAAAATCTATTTTAAAAGTCCTGCTTTGTGGGTGTGGACAGCCTCTAGCAATGGAAGAATAGTTCTGATATACAATGGGAGGCAGGAATTTTGGGGGAAGAGGGTTTATGCTCCTCTTGCACAGCCCACAATTCACCTCAATGGGTTTCCCTGCACATCAGTGCACAGTGTATGGTAGGCCGGGTTGTGGAGCAACATAGGGGTAGGGTGAGAGGATGCGGTAATACATGGATTCTCTTTAACCCCCCCGGCTCCATATAAAAGGATGCAGTAGGGCCCTAGAGATGGATGCAGTAGTGGGGCTGCTATTTTGGCTGTGTGGCATTTCTATGCCCCAGGAGAGTATTCTTATCTAGAAACTGCACTGTTGATGATGATGATGCCCAAACCATTCAGGATTCCAGGGCAGGCAAGAGATGAGAAGGTATGGAAATAGAGAAACATTCTTTATTTATTCATTTATTTTTAAAGGGGCCTCAGCGCTGCCCCTGTAATAATTCCTGGCTTTGCCCCTGGAGTTTCACCACGGAGAAAGGCCCTCCAGAGCATATCCCTATGATTACAGACTGCAGCTCCATGAGGAAACCACTAAAAACACAGTGATTAGCTTTTAAGACCCATGTTCCTGAGGGAGAGGGCCCTAGCTGAGAGTGGGGACTATGTGTGTCTATGGAAGCTCAGGCAAAGCAAAAGAACCTGGTAGAACAAAATTCTTTTACTGGGTTTATTTTATCTTCTTCCTGACAGAAATCTCTCACATACTCACAGATCAAAGAGTGCCCAAAAATAAACCAGAGGTCCTGGAATTCCTTAAAGCCCTTTGTTTCTGCAGCTCTAGGGGTTGCAGCTATCATCCCCAGCCTTGAGGCTTTTCCGATTCTGTTAGAAAGCACAGCTAAAGAAATCTAGTTTATTCTTCATTACAAAGAATGAATTCCATTCTTTTTGGGTGTAATGAGAACTATCAACAGCTCTTACTGCTGGAATATTAGAGGATAAAAACCAGGAATGGAGTTACTGTCACTGTGAAAGGTTTAGTCAAGAGTTACTGAAATAGACATGTTTTTGGTACCAAGGAGAAACCCTGTAAAAGGGAACAACCCCTGGATTATAGGGATGAACAGCTGCAGTAGGAAAGTACATCTTTTGAACCTTCTCAAATGGAGGTACTGAGACCCCTGTTTTATGAACAGTGAATTTTGCAGGCTGGCAATGTTTGCCTCAAATGCCTCATGTTGTTAGAAGACATTGATTACCCAGGGAAATGGGTATGTGGCTTCTCCTGACTCAGTAAGGGAGGTGAGTTATTGCCCCATCTGAATATAGAGGAGCCAAGAGTGGTTCCCTGGGGGAAGAACTCAAGGAGCAGCCAAAGCTGGAAGAAAGACCTGATCCTAATTAGATGCCAAACTCCAAAATTGTGTTTATGGAGGAGCTTTGGAAAGGTGCACTTGGCTTCTGAAAAACTTTGCATCCCTACCTGCCATAAGACCCTTTCTTGAGAGAACAGGTCAACAGTATTACAGAGGTATAAATAAAAACATGTCTAAGGCAAGAATCGTAATAATCCTGATCTTCGCTGAAGGCAATTATGAGGTGGAGCTATAATGCCCCACCTAGAATTGCAAAATTTTGAACTTAATAATTTATTAAAGAGAAATAACATTGGTGAGGGTAGGTGACAGCCAGAATTCATCAAGTGGGGGACTGACAGTTTACACCATGCTTCTTTTGTGTTCCACCTCAGTCACACAATTAAGTGTGTCCCCTTGTCTTTCTTCTCCCATTCTGGAATCTGTGCCTTCTTCTCTGCTGCTTCCTCACCCTGGAACTCCCCTTCCTCACATTGCCCAGCATGTCTCTACCCTCTCCTTCACATCTTTCCCTGAAACACCTCTTCCATGAGACTATCAGCCTTTCTCTTCTCACAGTTCAGCTACTTCAATTTCTGTTGCATCTCAGATCTCTTTGGCTTTAGATAAGCACTCTTTCACGCAGGTGCCTTGGCTTCTGCAAAATGCCTGCTTTGGTTTTGTACTGTATAAATAACAATAAATGCTTTTATTACTTTTTATTTTTAATACTACAAGGGTGGTAAGAAGGGGAAGGTCTTGCAGGAGTTGAAATACTGGTCAGGCCTCACTGGAACTCTTCCACGGTTTGTATATTTTAATTTTTTACCGAGCATGTTTGAAGTGACTTCATGCTTTGCACAAGCGTCCCCTTTGATTATGAGAGTCCCTCCCACAGTACATCAATAGTAGGCTCAGATCATTCTTATGCTTTGTCATAGCCAATAAGAAGCTTCCGTTCATGAACTGGCCCACGCTATGTGTGATACCAGGCAGACTACTTCTGCTAACTCCTCCCATGAACAAAACAGCTCCATCTCTCCTCCACATAGCCACCTTCACATCTCCTAAATTGGTATTTTCCAGTCTGTGATATTTTATTGCCCTCCCCCACACAGCAGAGTTTGGTAAAATCTGACAGTGGGTAGGCAGTAATACAGAGATGTAATGGTACAGGCTCAATACTGCATAATGGGGCCTTATTTCAGTGTGTTGACTCTTGCAGAAGATTAAAGGACTGTTGACAGCAATCTGCAGCACCCAGATGTTTTGCACAGATTTGAGGCCAGATAATGTTGTAGTTTCTATGACATACTGAGGGTAACAGAGCTGATGTAATAGAAATATGGTTTGAGCAGTAAAAGTAGTACAGTATCAAGAGATGAGGAAATGTAAGCTTTCCCTGTAGGATTCGGCAGCACATCATCTTTTTTTGGCTCTTTGCTGTACATTACAACTGTCAGTTGTTATTAACAGAAACAGGGGGGTGACACTAAAACACAACACTTGGGGATTTGTGCGGACTGAATTAGACAGGCACACATGATTTTCTTCCATTTCTTGTGTCATCATGTATGCTACTGTCCACTCTAATTTTCTTCTATTATACCTGCCACCTAGTAGTAACCATCACACTTATGGCAAAGTCAGAACTTTCATTATAACCTCCTGTTGTCAGGCGCATAACATACTAGAAAATGCACAAAACTTTCCATGCGTCATCTCAGTGCAGAGGTGAATAATTATGGAAAAGTTTGAGGAAAAAATTCTCTCAGCTGTTTCTGAGTAATTGAAGGTGCAAGGAAATTTTAAAATGTCAACCTGTTGAGACTGTGTTTCATCACTGAGCAATTGAAATGAACACAAAGCCTGCAAACTACATGTGAAGTCTTTTCTGAGAATCCCCTGCCCTTTGCTGCCTTTTGAAAAAAAAATCACTTCTGAACATGCTCAATTAGATGTGCTTCCGTATTAGATTAGCTGGATAAAACCTTTCCCTTTTGTGCTCAGTTCCCCAGATATAACAGTAACCCCTGGAGAGTCGATAAACACAGAAATTCCTGATGTGGCAGAAGATAGTGGCATTTGTTCCTATGATTCAGAGCAGGGTGACCAATGCAAGGAAATAAAGTTCAGCCAATATTTCTGTGAGTCATGCTTGTATTAAACCATGAACTACTGACAGAGCAACTTACAGGAAGGAGATTTGTTATAGACTCTTTCCAAAAAATATAAATTCAGGACATGAGCCTATTCCTGTTGAAGTTCGTAGCTGAACTTCATGGAATTTATGGACAGCAGGAAGCAGGACGAAGGCATTAAAATGTGCATTTTTCTGGTTTCATTGCCAACATCTGTTAATTTTACCAAGAAACATTTAATTGTAATGCATTTCAGATTAGCACCATAAGATTAGACTAGCACATTCAGATTTTTGTGTCTCAGTAGCAGCTATTCTGGGACATATTTCAGCTTCCTGCTCTTATTACCCGTGGAGTATGTCACAAATTTGAACATTACTCTGTATTAACACATTTCTGCAACCACCTTTTACCCTGCAGAAGGTCAAAAAGTTGGCAAGTTATCATTCTTATATGGTTGCTGACCATCAACATTTGGTTTCAGACATAAGTATAGAATGCCTAACTAACCCAATTAGTTTGATTTATGATCATGGTTTTGTGACAGAGACACCTGTCCACTGGGATCAACACTGAGATTTCATTTCACAGAGGCCTTGGATGAGCCATCAGCACATATTTTTCTATTAAAAAATCTTCATTTAATCATAGGGGCAGGTCTTGTCCTTAGCGGTGGAGCAAGTACATAACAGCATGGACAGTGCAAACAGCTTTTAGCAATGTGTCCCACACCCTGCCCTACCTCCATAGGGATAGGTTGGAGCGGAGGCTAGCTGCAGTCCACCTTCTCACACTGACCTTCTAGCCAGGCACAGAAATGGAAGCAGACTGAACCATCCATCTGCAGACCAGCAGCTAAATGCTGTAATCTGGCCAATTATTTTAAAATCTGCACATTCTACAATTCGGCCATCCTTATTCTTTTTGGGTATGTCTACATTGGAGCCTTAGGTCGACTTAACCTCCCTTAACCTCTGGGTCCAAACTGGGCTCGTATTAAGTCAATTTAAGCTCTTGCTGAAGTCGATTTAAGGCTTTAGTCAATTTAGGAGCTGGGGCCCAGGCCCTGCCCTGCCCCAGGGCCCCATCTGGCTCTGGGGGCCTGATCCAGCCCTGGGGGCCCAATCCAATTTTTGCTGCTCCCAGCAGGTGCTACAGAGCCTGATCCTGCCCTGAGCTGCTTGCTGCAAGCAGCAGGTGACTCGGAGCCAGCTGGTGCTGCCACTGGCAAGCAGCGCGGAGCCTGATCTGACTCCAAGCTGCTCGCTGGCAAACGACTCAGGGCCAGATCGGGCTCTGTGCCACCTGACGGCAAAGGCAGGAACCAGATTGGACCCCGGAGCCAGATCGTGGCAGGGGATGGGGCCCAGGCCCAGTCCTGGAGTAAGTCTACATCTTCTCCAGTGCAGACATACACTTAAGTCAACCTTGTTAAGTCAACTTAAAAGAGCCTTCTAGTGTAGATATAGCCTTTGAGTGGTACCTTACTCCTCTAGTAGTTCCACCATCTATTTCAAGGGGAATATGTGATGTGTAAGATCTTCTCACCATGAGTAAGGGTGGTGGAATCTGGCTTTTGGTTTCTTAGCTGATGTATTTTGAACACTTCCCCACCTTCACTAAAGCTTTGCCCATCTCCTATAAGACATTAAGTTTGTGGAAGAAATCCAAGGGAAATCTAGCAGTTCCCAATGAAATCTGTCACCAGCTGAGGCCTGAAGAGTGGCTGGACAGTAGCAAAGAGAAGCTAATTATAGTCACATGGTGGTTTTGCTGTGTAGGGAATGGATCACGTTCTGTGATGAGGTGCAGCAGGCAACTTCCCTCACTTTAAGACTAACAGATTTATTCTTTGCATGAGCTTTCGTGGGAGAAGATCCCACTTCCTCAGATGCTTCGAAGATGGGTGAACTTACAGAAAGGAATTCTTTCTGTAAGTTCACCCATCTTAGAAGCATCTGAGGAAGTGGGATCTTCTCCCACAAAAGCTCATGCAAAAAATAAATCTGTTAGTCTTAAAGTGCCACACAACTCCTTGTTGTTTTTTTACTGAACTAGACTAACACGGCTATCCCTTTTGAAACTTCCCTCACATCACTAAAAGCAACCCCAATGAATGAAGGGGATAAAAGGGGTATTGTTTGTTCTTGGCCCCAGGGTGAGTGGCGCAGGAGAGGGTAGATGCGTAAGGCAGGCCCAGACTTGTGGAGAATTTATCTACTGTTGTACTAGACCATTCTTTGAAACTGGGAGCAGGTTTCTTCAAAATGGAGGGAATTGTTGTTCAGGTGAGAATAGGCAGTCCCCAGACATGTTCTAGAGACTAATGAGAGGCAAAGACAGTTTCTGTTAACCACCAGCAAAGTTTTGAATGTATTTTAGACTCTTGCTGAATGTAGAAAGTCATCACATAAAAAGGGTGCCCATCATGAGAGGCTTATTCCAAAGGTATATTGTAGGTTTATTTGGTGACAGTTTGTTCAGCACCCATCTGAGATATCTGGGTGACCAGGGGGATAGACAGATCCCATCCACCCCCCCCCAAAAAGCCAGTAGGGTACTACAATGAGAGGTCTTGTAATGGCCTGTTAGCTCACACACTGGTCCTCACTCTCTTTCCTGTAGGAAGATCTGCAAAATCTCTTCAGTGAGCTCCTTTGGGATAGGAAGCATTTTTTAAAGGGGAGCTTCTGGGTCAAGAACTCCCTAATATTACCAACTGAGTGGAGCCATGTTGTACATAAGTGAGGGTTAGGCAATATTTCAGGCCAGCACTACAGCAGAGCCCCAGGGTTTACCTGAGGATGTTCTAGGGGATCCAGGTAGATATCCAGTTCTTCACAGTGTGGAGGACAGCTCCCTTGGGCTGTTCCTGAGGGGAATAAACCTTTTTCTCCATATCTGCACTCTGAAGGAAATGTCAAAGGAGGAACTCCATGATGGGATCACAGTGGAATTTTGTTGTCCTTAGGCCTCTTCTGTAGTTTATCCTTGATGTGAAGGAAGCATATAGCTCTTCATACATGAGAAGACACCTTTGACCTTTGTGAGCACAAAATAGTTAAGACCAGCCAGGAAATATTTCTTAAGCCATTGAACTGTACAATTTTGCTGAACAGCCATAAAGAGAAAAGCTAGATGGCACTGTTCTACAGGGAGATCTCATACTTCAGTAAAGTAGTCTCAAGCAATGCTTACAGTGTTCTCTGTGACTTCTAATAGCTTTCAGCAAAAATTGGGACAGAATTATCAATGGCGAATGGGGAAAGATAGGTGTTTTGCTAACTACATATTAGCTTCTTTTCTTTTAAAATCTAAAGTAACACTAACTTATTCAAGAAACTGGCTAAGAGACAGAAACCAAAGCGTAGGAATAAGCGATTAGTTTTTCACAATGGCATGTAGAAGTAGAAGTTTTTCGTTATGGTATGTCAAAATTAACCATTGGGTGTTCCAGGTGTCCATTAGAACCAGTGCTTAATGTATTCTTTTCTTTTCTTAAAAAAAAAAATCTATAAGAAGTTTTAACAAGTTTAAAAATCCTTGTCATGAAACTATCAGAAACAAAATGATCACTACAATAGCTAGCTTTTGTTTTAAAGAGACATTATACTGGAATATAGTCTTCAGATCTTTCTAGCAAATGGGATGTTAACATATTATGGACTGAACATTCCACCATCTGTGTTGTTTCTAGTGACTTTTATTCAACTGAGTGAAATCTCTCTATATACATCTAACACACCAGGTAAGTCTATCAATTGTTAATATTTAAATAAAATTAGATGTGCTGGGTTTTGGTTTTTATTGTGTTTGCAGATGAATTTGAGTAGTGAATAAAAGGTTACCCAATATCTAGGTATCTATCTATCTTCTGTCTACTTTGCTGGGTACATAACTGATGTGTTAATTTTTCCATATACAATCTCTCATATTTTTGGAACCATTCCTGAATCGTTAGGCTATTTTTTTTCCCCCAGTGAGACAATGCCAATAGCCACAGCCACTAGCAAATGAGAAATTATCCACACAAGAGAACTATTATCAATGAGTATTCTGGAAAAGGAGGTGAGCAAGCAATGATTTGGCAAACTTTGCAGGTGATAAAAAAAAAATTACTGAAGATAGTCACTGCTGGAGAACAGTGTGAGGAAATTCAGAGGGACCTAACAATGCAGGGTGAATGACCAGCACAATGAAATTAAAGGCCTAGTACTATTCTTGGTATCAATACATTGAGACCATATTGTAGATAAAAAGGGTACTTCGTGGTTTCTAAGGGCTATGAACCTTCACGCTTCTGGACGTGAGCAAGTTGCTAACAGATAAGATTAAGAAGAAACTTCCCTCAGAGTAAATTACAAAAAGACTATTGCAGAATCCTCCTATACCCTGAGTAGAGTGGCCTGTTTCCAGAACTGTAGCTTTCCTTCAAGGCCTTCTGGAAACCCAACCTCCTTGTTTATTTACATGCCTAAGCCCATGCATACTATATCCACCTGGTACTAACTGTATTAGAACTGTAATCCAACTAGTAGTATCACCTGGTCAGATAATACATGCCAGATCTGGAGTCTTTTCCTTAATTAAATCATGGACTTTTGACTCTTTAGTAACTACTCATGTCAACAAATTTTAACAATATAAAACTATAGGGAAACTTGTAAACCTATTTCTTCCTTTGGGGCCAAGCTCTGCAGTCTTTACCTTGACAAAAATCCCACTGATTCCTAAGTAATCACTGCAGGTTCTACACTTTGTCTTTAGGTTCAGTGGAATAGCTGTGATATTGGAGTCACGGCTGTGTAACTTCTGCATTTAGTGAAATCTCAGCAGGAAGCTGCGCTTGCAGTAAACAGAGTACTTAAAGGACTTAGAACAGACTTTTCTATTTTTAGATTTTTCAAACAAGCACTTTTTTAAAAATTGAAGAAGCTCATTTTCTTGTTTCAAAGTACATCAGTAAGCCATTCTTAAATAGCTTGAATGTTGGCTGAACTGGTTACAGATCCTGTCTATGAGTTGCTCAACGAATGAAAGCCAAAACTATTGCTTATGGACATCAGAAGGCTAAGGTCGTGTTGTGTATGGATCAAGGTAGATGTATTGTGGTGAGAGATGCCATGGCTTAAACAAATAATGGTTGGTGCCAATTTCTTAGTTACTAGGGATGTGAGGGGTCCTTGGTACATCTGATCTCTAGTTCCTGTCATAATAACTGTGTACAGCATGTTCCTTTCCCTTCTGCCTCAACTAGTGGTATCCTTAAAGTACATGGTTTAGACTTTATTTTTGGGGAAAAAAATTGTGTTTTTCTAAGATGTGCTGATGCCAAATAAAATATTAATAATTCAGATCACAGCAAACACTCCCTCCCCTCCCCTGAAATGAGCAAACTCAGCAAGAATTCCAGTGTAATTTTGGGGGATTGCTGTTGTAGATGATTTTTACTGAAGAGAGCAGAACCTGATCAATTTAGTGTACTTTAGCTAGGGATGACTTATGGGGGAAAAAAACCAGCCATGTGGATATTCATTTAAATTTGTAAACCAGCTTGCTTACTATGTGTCAGAGGCTCTCTTGTGTTCACTTTCTGTCTCCATTCTAGTTAGTGAAATTATCATGAAGACTGGTCACAAACACAGTGAATTTTAAGTGAATCTTGCTGTGTATTTGTTAAATAGAAAATCTGAATTGGTAGTCGTGCATAATGTGTGTTACATTCTGGTGCATGGATTGTTCACACCTTTGAATTTTAAGCGAATCTTGTGGTATATTTGTTAAATAGAAAATCTGAATTGGTAGTCGTGCATATAACGTGTGTTACATTCATGGATTGTTCACACAGGGTGTGAACAAAGCCTGTTGCACTCAATGGAAAGACTTAGGGGAGTTGGATCAGACCCAATGACCCAAATTCATAAGGATACTTCAGCACCTTTGTTGTCCAATCCCTATTACAAAGACTAACAGTGATAGAATACAGACATCCCCAATGGGCTGGAGACCCAAGTTAGACTTGAAGTGGTGATAGCCTTCAAGTTCCATCAGGCTTCAAAGTGTTAAGAAGACACTGTAATCATACTGCAGACACTGAAAGGCTGCATCAGTACAAGGGTATCTTGTTGCCC
>ML682014.1:15845567-15871924 GCA_007922195.1 Podocnemis expansa | reverse complement strand
AATACCATGGATATTGATAAAAGCTCTGGAGATTCAGCAGCATTTCTTCTGCAGCCTGCCCAGTTCCTTTGCTTAAATTAATCCCATATATTTAGGGCCAGATGGAAGGTCTGTACACAAAATCTGCATTAATCCACTGCAGCCACAAAACCTGTGTGTGAGATGTCCAAATATTGCAGGTGCGCACCTATTATGCCTTCCATTAAAAATCTGGTCCTGTAGTGCCCTGTTGTTGTCAGTGAGTGGTGTTTTCAAGAAGAAAACATCAGGGCAACAGAAAACATAGTAGATCGTTTGTGGATGGTGTGGATTACAAATTACCTGACCACTCTTAACCACATCTTTTCAGAGATACCTGAACATAGGTGGATCGGCTCAGATAATGCAATGTTTCCCAATCTACATTAAGAAGGAAGCAGGCTAGAGAAGAGGACAATTAGTGTGGATGAAGCAAGACACTAGTTCCATCTCCATTTTCCTACTCACACACTATAAACCGCCTGCTGTATTGTAGAAGGACAGCACACTGAAAGTCACCTGTCTTTCCTTTCTGCTCCTCTTGAAGCTCCTAGTATCATTGGCTATGAGAATAGCAAACTTGCACAGGCTTGTCTGCCTATCTGTCTCCTCTTTGCTCCTGAGGTGCCCATGGCAACTTAAGTGACGCTAAGGAATGCTCCTCAGGTGCAGCACCATGTAGCCAGACCTTGATCAGCAGGAAGATTATAAGGCACATCTAGGGTGTGAGATTTCACATCCCTGCTTTATCCTCCCTTGGTGTTGCTTTGTTTCCATTCTTTTCACTCACTTCTATTTTCATTATTCTTTTCTGCCTCAGTCAAAGTGTCGGAAGCCTTGGAATTAAATTTAACTACATGATATCCCCCTCACTGGCACAGCAGGCTAACAACAGCATGAGCAGTTTGTGCCCCAACATGGTAGAGGACTAGTGGAAGAAATCCAGAGTATGTCAGCCAGATGGCATCCCCATGAAGCAAGCTGGAATCCACAGATAAAAGCAAAGCTATCTGTGACTGACCTGTCAGTGTCCTGTCTGCAGAATGGGAGTGAGGCAGGCACCTCTAAGACACAAGGCCCTTTTCTGATGTCTGTTTCAACAACAGATGAATAGAAATGATCCCAACAAAAATTAAAACAAAGACAAAATCCAAGAGTCAGTTGTCTCACCCTTTTCCACAGGAAGGAATCTTGGAACCTGCACTTTAAGGGCTTTATAAACATGAGAGACTAGAGAAACTTCCCTTATATGCATACTTATTTCGCTTCTGAATACCCAGGATTTTAACTTCCATTTTATTACAATTGTGGTTATTTTGCCTTCCTTCTTTTGCTAGGCAATTTCCACATCTTCAGAGCAATGTTCCCTCTAAGCTGTGCAGCCGCATGGCTGTGCAGCCCCCAGCACTGCCTGATGCAGGGAACGCTGCCGGCCACGCACGGCTGGCAGCTTCAGTCCCTGCCCGGAGACCATCTCTGAGCTGGAAGTTTTTAAAACTCCCGCTCAGAGTAAGCTCTCAGTGAGGCAGAGGGGGCCAGCACTGAGCTCCAGCGTGCAGTTTGGGGCCCTGGAGAGGCCCACTCCCAAAGAGTTTGGGCCGCCTCGTCCCCTGTCCCCCCTGGCCTGAATGGGCCTGATCCATGGCCTGGGGGCAAAGCAGCCCAAACTCTTTGGGAGTGGGCCGCTCCAGGGCCCCAACCCTGCATGCTGGAGCTCAGTGCCGGCCCCCTTCGCCCAGCAGGGAGGCGCGGTCGCCTGGGGGTCGGCTGGGTTGGCTGGTCCGCCCCACTGACAGGAGGCCTAGCAGGCAGCAGAGCTTGTGGCCCTGGTGGTCTGCAGTGCCCTGCTCCCCCATAGTGGGGAGAGTGGGGGGCAGGATCGGGCCCACGGTGGGGGGGTCCATGCAGCGAGCAACATATGTTGCTCAGTTGCATTCAGCTCTTAGAGGGAACATTGCTTCAGAGGTCCGCACATGCTCTGTTAGGTTTTGCAAGTGGTTGGAAGAGTTTTTAATGTTGCGGCTGTTACATTAAAAGTAGCCCAGCTTTCTTTTACACAACGTCCACAAAACTATCATGAATTGTTTGACATTATAACAGCATAGGGAAGATTCTACTAGCACCTTAACACTATCACCCCATCACAATATTAAGGCCTCTTTCAGCAAAGCACACATGCAGGTGTTTAACTGTATGTACATAAGTTATTGGAACATAAGTTATGTGCTTAGCATTATACATGTATGTGAAGGATCTGTTTCCATCAGAGCACTCCATTTGGGTGTTACACGGAAAGTGCACTTACACAAGTCCACTCCTTTCAGCAGAAGCCTTCAGTGTCTGTCTAGCGATGGCAGCTTGTCAGCCCTCTAGCCAAAGTTTACTGACTATTTCTCCCAATTCCAAGTGAAACAAACAGTCTAAGGTGAGCAAAAGAGATTAAACAAAAGGACAAAGGAAAATAAAAACTTGTTGGAAGCTGTAGCAAAGATATTTGGCCTCTCTTTTGGCCACAGTCCACTCCAACAAAACAAACAAGTGGTCTGGTGGCACTTTTATTAAAGATTAACAAATGTATTTATCACATGAGCTTTTGTGGGAGAAAATCCCACTTCATCAGATGCTTTGAAGAGGGGGAATTTACCGACTGGAAAGAAAATAAATACAGTCATAGGATCAGGTCACACTTTAACAGCAAATCAAAGCAGTTATTAAGTTTCAAACACTGGGGAACAGCATATAGAGGAAGGTAAGGTCAAATCACTTGTTGTAATGGGAAAAGAATCCATAGTCCCTGTTCAGTCCTGACTTCACCAAGTGAAATCTGCATATGAATTCCAGTTCTGCAGTTTCTCTTTGAAGCTTCAATTTATTATCCATTTGTTTGAGCACAGCTATTAAGAAAACATCAGCAGAGTGAGCAGGGAGATTAAAGTGTTCCTTTGGAACAGTCCGCTCCAACGTTCGAGGACAAGTTTTAGGATGCAATCTGTCTCCTTTTTAATCCAGGAGATGTATTTTCCTATCCCACAAGGGCAGAGATTCTACTAGCTACCAAGCTTCTTCCCAGAAATCTCAAGAGCCTGCTCCTTTCCTAGGATGCCCACTGCCAAGTGGCACTTCCTATTTTTAATCTCCTCCAATACAAAGCATCTCCCTAACTATTTCCATGTGGATATGGGCTTTATATACCCTGATCCAAAGCATGGAAGTGGCTTGTTAGCATGAGCCACTGACCCTTGGAAGGCTTGAAAGAATACTATTTTAAAATATGGTAGCTGACCCCAAAAGAACTATGATCTGCTTTAAAGATTGGTTTCTTTTTTTGGGAACCTTGAACATACTGAGCTTAGTGTGTGAATGAAACCATTAAAAAGGATTCAGAAAAAAACTAGTCACCCAAGAACATTTTATTTCTTGTTTTATTTCAGGTGTAGTGGGCATTTTTATTTATTTAAGAAGTTGCTTCTTTTCTTTTCTTTTTAGGTTTTTGGGTTTCATAACTTTTAAACGTTTTTCAGCATTTTATGTAGTTTATTTCTGGGGTACCTCTAACAAGATGGTACAAAAGAAATAGAACTCAAGGGCATGCAACAGCTCTACCATAACAATAAGGTGCAAGACAAGAATCTTAATCATTCTTTGATTCTACTCTTGCTGTATTAATGAACCAACTGACTTGAAGGATCAGGAATCGGACAATAATTTATCAAAAAAGCAATAGCATGGTTGCATAAGAACCTTCCTAGTGATGCTGATGTAGATATAAGGAGAACTTGGAACTGAAGGATTTGATACCACAGAATTATGCTCATTTGGAAAGGTATCAGAAACATAACTTGGCAAAGCATCGGCAGGGCCATAACTCAGTCTTTGCCCCGGGTGCCATATTAAGCAGCTCCATTTCACTGCTTGATTGAGGGTATATTCCATGCACTGTGGGCACCAAAATAACTAGTTCCAGCACTGAGTATCAGGTAAATGTTTTGGCTCCATGGGAGCCAATAGTTATTTTTATTGAAGGCTGCTTTCAGGACTGATTGGTCCATCTGAGGAATGCAGTCAGTTGAACAGTGTTGTGGCCACCTTACAGGTAGAAATAAGGGACCGTGTGCAAAAGAAGAGGAGAGAGAGGCATTGAAAAAGGTGAATGAGGGTTTAGTTACCAGTTTCTGTTATTAGAATTGTATTTTATAATAGATATATTGAAAAGGGAGAAGAAAGAGCATGGTCTGTAAACCTAGGGTGGTGGAGGAAAAAGAACCAGGATAATGTGGTATGGTGGAAGGGAATGTGAATCATTGTTGGACCCGAATGCAATTTTGTGAGGGAAGAATAAAGAGTCTTTGAAGATGATGTATGCACAACTGGAAAAGAAGAATGAGATATGTAAACGATGTAAGTAAAATTTTGGTAATAAAGAGGTTCAGTAATCTAGTGGTCTCCCCTGTTTAAGAAAGAGGAATTCATGGTGGAATAGCTTCAGAAAAGGGCTACCAGAATGGTTGAAGGAATGGAGAGTCTACCTTATGAGACGAGACCCAAAGAGGTTGGCTTGTTTAACTTAGCCAAAAGAAGACAGAGGGGAGGTAAATACCAGGGAGGGAGAGGAAGTACTTATGTTACGCACCAACGTGGACACAAGAATAAATGGATATAAACTAGCCATCAACAAATTTAGTCGTGAAATTAGATGAAGTTTTCTAACCATCAGGAGAGTGAAGTTCTAGAATAGCTTTTCAAGGGGAGGAGTAAGGGGAAAAAGCCTCACTCACATATAGTAGTGTACCAAGGAGTGTATCACCAGCTGAAGTGTGTCTACAGTTGGTGGTGCTGCCCCAGGCATCATGTAGGGAAGTTCCTAGATCTGGTTCAGTTTTGCAAATCTATGAATTTCTGGGATAGCGCATGAGTATGTACCCCCTCAGACATACATGAAAAGTTTGAGAACAGCTATTCAGTATTTGCTGTCTCTTTATTGTTCAAAATGTGGCCCCATACCTTATTTAGGTATTCAAACCCTTCAATGCTGATAGATATATTAATTTCCTCATAGGTTTTTCTGTGGTGCTCATGACTTTTGTATCTGAATGCTTCACCAACATTAATTAATCTCCACAACATCCTTGTAATGTCAGGAGGTTTCTCCCCATTTTACAGATAGGAAGAAAAAGCCCACAGAGATTAAAGTGAAAAGTACCCACTAATTTTGGGTGCCCAATTTGAGATGCTGACAACCTGATTTTTTGGGAGTATTTAATATTATATAGCATTCTTATACTGACGCAACACTGCAACTGGCTTTAATTGCAGCTATTAGTGCTCAGCCTTCTGCAAATCAGACCCTGGGGTCTCAAGTTGGCAGACACCCAACATGAAATATTTCAGACAAAATGAATGTAGAATTAGAAAAGACTGCAAGGATCATCTAGCCCAGTGGTTGCCAATCTTCCTTCTGCCGTGGCACACTTTGATACGTTTAATTATTTTGAGGCACATCACTATACAGTTTCCAAATAAATTCATGAATATTCATGAGCCAATCCAGCCAACCCACTCTTTAATTTTTTCATCAAAATTTTGTGACACACTTGCTGAGGCCTGATGGCACACCTGTGTGCTGTGGCACACTGGTTGGTAAACACCAATCTAGTCTGACCCCCCTGCAAAGATGCAAGATTTGATGTGGTTAAAGCAGGCGTCTCAAACACGCCACTCATGAGCCGCACGCAGCCCCTAAAGCTATTTCCTGCAGCCCGCAATGACGCTATTGTTACCAATATTTGCAATATTGTTGCATGAAAAGGATTCAGTGGTGCGGCCCTCGGGCTAACATACTAGTCCTTGTGCGGCGGGCGCTTCACTAGTCCTCATGTGGCCCTTGTAGTGATTTGAGTTTGACACCTGGTTTAAACTATCCAAGACAGATGGCTCCAGTCTACTTTAGAACACCTCCAGTGAAGAGTTTCTACAACCTCCTGAGCCATTCTGTTCCACTGTCCTACTGTTATGGCAGTTAGAAAGTTTTTCCTGAAATTTAATCTAAATCTGTTATGCTGCAATTTGAACCCATTGCCTTTTGGGTTGCCCTGTGTGGCAAAAGAGAACAACTTGTCTCCATCTTCTTAATGGCAGCCTTTCAAGCATTTGAAGGTGGCTGCTATCATGTTAAAAGTCTCACAAAGCTATAAGTGAGAAATCAGAGACATAATGAAGTATCAGGCCATTTTGGTAACAGTTGATATTAATATGGGCATGCATACTATACATAAAAAAAGCCATGTCTAAAGAACTTTTATATGAGAGTCAGATCATCATGAAGTGCATTGAGGGCTTTACCATTGCCAACATATTTTACATAGAAGTCACTCAGACACTGGTTATGGAAGGCAGTACAAAATCCTAGTATATATTTTATATAGATAAGGTATAAATACTAAGAAGAACACAAAATAGTGTTTTCTGTGATAGGTGCATGTATGAACACAAATGCACAGAGACAGATTCCTACCCATATACATCTAATTTCTTACATTTATATCATGGCAGCATGTTTTCAGATAAATCTTTAAAATATCAAACCTGGATTTTTAATCTCTCTTGGGCAATGATCTCACAAATATAAAATGTATTGCTGTTACTAAGATTTCCAGATGGGTGGGAATCCCTCAGAAGTCAATGAGACCTACAGATGCTTTGAAATTTCTCAGAATTAAAGAGTTTATTTTGGAAATACATACAGTTCTCTAAAGCGTATTTCTTTCATTTATTACAAGAGAATATCCTGGAGAGGGCTGAGACTGGGAATCTCACTCTCAAAGTTTCTCAGGTCTGTACTAATCTTAAAATGGACACTTTCTTTTTTTTCCTGAAAACTTGTTTTGCTATCTGAGAATCAGAAGGGCAGGCAATAAAGATTAGAGCTCATGAGAATTCAGCAGTTGCATGCTGTAATCTGATTTGCTAAATGAGAGACTATAGTAACATGGCCAGTATGTCAGAGATTAACTAGTACAAAAAGGGCTTCCAGTTAAGCAGTGCTCTCAGCCAACCTGGCAATGTTTCTAAGGTGGTTAAAAAACAGCCATGAAAATATGAAAATAACCATTGACTGATCAATTCAAAACCCAGTGACCCCCAGATCAGTCAAGAGAATCAGTAATTTTGTCAATTGTGACTTGTAAACAAGGAGCACTTTTCAAAGATACTTAGGTTCCAGTCCCAAAGCAGGAGTTTGAAGTACATTGCATTATAATTCATGTCTGTAATGATCCTCTATCTCAATACTAGGAAAAGACCTACATTATAATAGAATATGACCTTTGAATGAGCCATCAGGGAAAAAAATCTTGTACTATGACAGCATCAAATTAGACTCTCAAAAGATTAGAAAACAAGAAAGACCAGAAGAACTAAATGCAAAATGATCATCAAGAATAAGAATGAAATTAAAAGAAAATAAAAGCCTGAGGTTTATTTCTATTAAATCTGATATTTGTAATATCCACATTTTGGAGCTCAGAAAAAGTCTTAAAGAGAAATTATGCAATTTTATTGACTTTATTGGAACAGCTCTCAAAAAAACAAGCCCTCTATCCCAGTGGTTTTCAAACTCAGGGTTGGGACCCAGTACTGGGGCAAAAACTCTCAGACACTGGATTGTGATACTCCCTGCTGCTACCACCAAAAGACTGGAATGCATTGCTCAAAAATGTAATTGTTGGGTCACGGGCATAAATGATTTTTTTTTTCAAATAGGTCCGGAGAATAAAAGTTTGAAAACTACTGCTCTACCCCACGAAAACAAACAAACAAAATCTTTTATTGCTTATTTTTGGTGCATTGTATGACTGGGCAACAAAATGGCAGATGAACATTGGTAAGTGCAACTTTCAACACTGGTAAGTGCAAAGTAATGCCCATTGAAAAAAATAATCCCAACTACACATATATAATGAAGGTTCCAAATTAGCTGTTACAGCGCAAGGAAGAGTCTCTTGGACTCATCATGCACAGCACACAGAAGACTTCAGCTCAGTATGCAGCAGTGGTAAAAAGGCTAATAGAATGTTTGAAACTATTAGGAAAAGGTTAGATAAGAAGACAGGCAGGGCCAGCCCAACCATACAAGTAAACTAGGTGGTTGCCCAGGGTGCTGGGATTTGAGGGGTGAATTCTGGGACTCCCATACTTTGAATAGTGTGTCTAGTTCTGTTGTCCCTATATCAAAAAGGGATACAGAGGAATTGGAAATGATTCAAAGACGGACAATAAAGATGATCAAGGGTGTAGAATGACTTCCATATGCAAAACTTAACAGATCAGGGCTGTTCAGTTTAGAAAAGAGATGATGACAGGGCAATATGATAGAGGTCTACAAAATCATGACTGATGTGGCAAAAGTGACTGAAGAAGCGTTATTTAACCTTTCCCAAAATACAAAGTCAATAGGCAGCAGGTTTAATACAAACAAGAGGAAATACTTTTTCGTACACGTCACTGTTAGCCTATGGAATTCATTGCCATGGGATGTTGTGATGTCCAAAATCATAATTGGGTTCAAAAAAGAACTGGATATGTTCATGGAGAATAGATCCATCAATGGCTGTTAGCCAAGATGGTCAGGAATATAATCCTATGCTCTAGGCAACTCTAAACCCCCTGATCACCAGAAGCTAGACTGGGAAGACAGGTGGATCTCTCCAATATTGCCCAATTCAGTACACTTCCTACAATGTTCTGGTATTGGCCCCTGTTGGAGACAGGATTTTGGGCTAGATGGACCATTGGTCTGAGTCAGTCTGGTCTTTTTTATGTTCTTATTTCATATACACCTCCTGATATCAATGATAATTTAGGGACAGAACATTGTCATTGTCATAGTTAAATGGCAGGTTGTTTTGTTTTTGCACGGTTTCTTTTTTTGTTTGTTTGTTTGGTTTTTTTTTTTTTGTTTTATTTTATTTTTATTTTTTTCCTAGGGCATATAACGAAATTTTGTTGGAGAAAAAGGGAAAACACATACTAATGTTCTTGAATGTTGCCAAAATTACCCCGGCATGGAGAAAATAATTCCAATGTTTCCTTTAAAACTGGTATTGAGGTTGCATTTCATTTTCTGTAAGTTATATTTCAATAGATGCACCTTTATGAGTTTTAATGATGAGACAGTTTTTAAATTCTAACATAAAACCTTCTTGTGGAGTTTCACCAAGATTTAGAAAATTAGTTTGATTTAATGAAGAGTTTTCATGGGTTTTTAACATTTTAAAAAGATCTTAATAATTACTACAGAGTCTCAGACATGGGTGACGTGCCTCATAGTGCAGATTAGCTGACTTGATCCCTGTCATAGGTATTTTATAATCTAAATGCCTAATTCTGCATAAGTTGTGCAGGACTGAGCTCAGTAGCCTTACTGTGCTTGAACACACTGACCTGCCTGTACAAAATTCATTGCAAGAGCATGGCCAGGTGTTACAGACTGGCACAAGTGTTGCAGTAAGATGGCATGCACTTGATGGCGGAAAAAATAAAACCAAACCAAAAACAAGGAGTCCTGTGGCACTTAAAGACTAAGAGATTTATTTTTTGCATGAGCTTTCATGGGAGTAAATCCCACTTCATCAGATGCTTTGAAGGTGAGTTCCCTCTGACAAAGTGGGATCTTCTCCCACAAAAGCTCATGCAAAAAATAAATCTCTTAGTTTTTGAGTGCCACAAGACTCCTTCTTGTTGTTGTTGTTGTTGTTGTTGTTGTTGCTGGAATAAACTAACATGGCTGCCCCATTGAAACACTGCATTTGATGCAAATTTTACCTCCAAAACTTGTTGCAAAACTTTAAAAATCAGGGCATTGCTTAAGGGTGGGATTTTCTGAGTTACCGGTAGGCTCCTAACTCCGATTGACTTAATTACCGTTTTGAAAAACCCACATGAATCATTTAAATTTCAACAGCTGTTTTTGACTTTTTTTCCTCTTTTTCATTTTTTTCAATGCTTCCACACTTCTGAAGTCAGCAAGTAATTGCCTACTCCCTTCTCCCAGATAGAGATAGATCTTTCACACTTTAAGTAAATTGAAACCCAGAGATTTGGTTTGGTAGAGCATTTGAAAGCAAAGTGGATATAACACATGGATAACATCCATCATGTTCCCATTACAGGGTAGATTGTGTTAACAATCAGTAGAGGGGCAGATTAATTTAAAACAGGAAATTAGGAAAATAACTTTTAATCTTAAGAGCAGTCGTGATGCCAAGAGTGCAGTAGCTCTAGACAGAGAGCAAAACGTTTGTCCTTCAGTTATCATTAGGACAATGACTTGATTGCCCCTTTGGCTTTTGTCTTCCTTTTGTTTCACAGAGAACTATTTCCTTTCATGATAACCAGTAAAGCCAGAAAAAAAAAAAAAAAGCTTTCCCTTTTCTTTTTTTCAGTCTGTTCTTTTTTGTGTGTGTATGTTGTCACAGGGTGACAGGTCACCACCTTTCTGGCAGAGGAGGCAAACTTCACCTGTGACTAATCTGAGGCTATGGGACTAGGGGTCACTTAGTAGCCAGAAGGGTTACCAAGAGCTCATTTGAGGGGGTGAACTGAAAGGAACGGGAACATGCTAGGGTAGGAATTGGGGAAGAATCCAGGTTTTAGCTGCTTCCCAGGCAAATGGCCTGGTGAATGAAAACTGAAAGGAGTAGGAAATTTTCTACAGGAATCCTTGGACTGAGTAATGGCACAAAAGGGGCCAGGAAAAGTGAGGGGAAACCTCTGGGGGCTGTAGCCATGTTGGGCAGAGGAATAACTTTATTTTGATATTTTACTTAAGTTTGTAGTTAACCAATACATTGTGTTTTGATACAAGGGCTTGAACTAGTTGCTGGCATGACACTGATCCATCTCTGACCATGACTTGCACATGTTGTTGAACAGCTAGCAGACTGTGTTGAATTCTAGACAAGTCTGAGGCAAACAATTCTGGCCAAAATCTGAGCCATTCTCATGCCATCCCGATTAAGTTGGCTGAACACTGTGAATTGAAATCAGTAAAGATGTAGTGTGGAACACTGCAGCACTGACATGGCAAGCCAAGATGTCAACACAGAAGACCATCTAAAGGAGCTGCTGCCATCTTGGACCATGATGTCTCTGTGAACAAGCACTGAGGTCCACAGACCACAGAACTGGAGAATACTGGCTTAGATTAAAGTTCATTTGCCTTCCATGATCTGACATTTCCACTTTATTTTAGGACTATTACTTGGACTACTGCATTAACCCTTTTTCAGAACTTGTTTAGACTGAAGTTGATGATAGTCAATGGATTTAGGAAAACATTACATTCCCTTATACATATTAGTAGTCAAAACTCTCTAGACTACTATTTTCTTTCCATTCTGTAAGTTCCCTCATTGTGAAAGCATCTGACGAAGTGGGATTTTCTCCCTTGAAAGCTCATGCAAAAAATAAATCTGTTAGTCTTTAAGTGCCACAGGACTCCTTGTTTTTTTGCTGGACTAGACTAACACAGTTGCCCCTTTGGAACTTTGCCTATCTCCAGTCCATTCTGATCAGTTTTCAAATAGTAAAATTGTATACTGAAAAAGTGGCTTCTTGAAACAACACACTTGAGCTTTTATTTTCAGGTTACATTGAACTTGCTGACAAAGACCTCTGTGGTCAAGCTGAAAGATTATTTGTAAGAGAACAGCAGTCATTTTGCTCCTTCCAGCCTTCTCGAAAATTCCCATAATCAGAATCATTTCAGAACATGTGCAAATTGCCTATTGTCTTTGAAGGAGAATGTAAACCCCGTCACTTTTTCTTACTGGATTACTTGGAAGCTGGGGCACAGCTATGAATAGGCCCAGGTGGCCCTGGGCCAACCCATTTAGCCAGCAGGCCCACCCACTCCCCACCCGTGCAGCACCTGGCAGTGGTACAAGATTCACTGCCACAATCACGGACCAGCCAGCAGCGGGTGACTGTGGGGACAATAAGCAGCAGTGCAGACAGACAGACAGGGTAGACTTTTCTCTGCCTGCACTACTTCATAGCCCCAGCCCAGGGCAGCTGCTGCAGCCTTGACTTTGCAGGGGCCAGACTGCATCTCCTGCACGAACCTCTTCCCAGCGCTCCAATTGCTTCTGGCCACATTAGTGGAAGCAAGACTTACCAGGTCCACCCTGGAGATTCAGGGGCTTGGCCAGAAAATGGGGGCTGACTACACCCCTGCTTGGGAGCAGACAACACTCACCTGTTTGCAAAGATGCCTAACAACAAAGGAGATCCTGAGTATCCCAGGGGTGATGTTGGACAGATGTGAACCCTTTATGCACCCATCTGCTGCAGGCCCCTTTGCTCCTAAAGGAATGTAAAATTGGTGGTGCCTTCACCGGACTGGATCCTGAACATGTTCAGTAGCATGCCTTTGGAGTCTCCAGGACTAAATTTATTCTAATAATAATAATAATGATTTGAAGCACGGGTCTAATTAAAAATACCATTTATGCATACCACACATCCAATATACTTAAATTAGAGTTAATGCACCTTTACTTAATAAGTTAAGGAAATACGGCATAACAGGCTGAAAGAAATATCATTACTATTTTAAATTCACGGTGGCAGTTGAATAAATCCATTAAGAAATTTAGTATATAACAGGGACATCACTGCTGCTGGACCCAAAGGGCTGCAGCCCCACCTGTCTCCAGCCCTGCCCCAGTAGAGACCGGGGCCAGATCTGAGCCAGGGCTTCATGTCACTGGCCAGCAGCAGCAGAAGCTCGATGTGAGCTGGGGCCACCTGCCTCTGGCTGGCAGCAGCAGGGGCCGGATTGGGCCTGGGTCACTTGCTGCTGGCCAGCAGTTGCAGGAGCCAGATCCCAGTGGGGGCCCCCTTCCACACTGCCTCTGGCTGGCAGGAGGAGCCTAATCCGGGTCCTGGATCAGGCCCGGGCCATGCAGCAAGGGGGAGGGGGCCCCCAACACGTTTTTCATGGCAGTGACAGCCCTGGTATACAATAATGAATGAAATGAAATGAATTCCCTAACTGGAATTTGTGCTGTCATTATTTAACCTACCTCCAGAGTGTACGCTCCCCTAGAGTTTAGAGCCCTAACCCATTGTTTGTGTGGGCACACTTGAAGAGCTGATGGAAACAGCACTCTGTTGGTTCAGTGTATCAGTTCAGCCTGGGTATCAAGCTGAAGGTTTAGAGTTGGCCCAACCAAATATCCAACCCTGGCCCTGGCTCGCAGAGAATACCACTCTGCCTCTTCTTAGGCCCAGTCAAAGTCTTTCGGCTCCAAAACAGGGGAAGGAAGCTCTCACAGCCCTCGCTACAGGCCCACTTCAGCCAGCTCCAGGCTCAGCCACTGCCCCGGCTTAAGCAATGACATGAACCTCTGAAACTCGCTGCTCAAACAAAACTCTAGCAGGCTCTCAGCAGCTTCTAGCATGGGCTACACTCTACCCCCCCAAAATGGAGTCCAGCCATGCTCTTCTGTGCTTCCTGGGGAAGGAAGGGTTGCTCTCTCTATTTCCCAAGGCTTCATCTGAGTTATAGTCTCCTAAGAAGGATTTCCAGCACACAGGATCATCTCAACTATAAAACGCCCAATTAAGTTCTCAGTACCTACAAGCAGAGGGTGCCTACATTATGATTTTCATTAAAATTGGTGGTTTTGAGCCATACACTCATGAACGTTGCCCAAAGTAACACCATTTGTGAGTCAGGATGCCAGGAATTTATCAGCTCAGTGACAGGCAGTGCTAACCAGTTTCCAATCTTCTTAACACTGATTTATCAATTTTAAAAATATACTTTAAATATTAGCTGTTTAAGTTAAGCTGTCAGCAGAGAAGTGCCTTAATTGATTTTTCTGGCTCATAGTTCAGGTAGGAGGCACAAACATAGAAAAGCCCCTGTATGAACGCCCTCACTGGGAAAATTCCAGTGACCTAAGACATTGTTTGAATGCTAATTGTTCTGGCAAAGGCTACTTCTGTTGGCAGACATTTGAGATTCTGATGTCTGGCTACAGGAAGGCAAGGCTCCATTAGTCTTTCAATTCATCTGTCTGATCTTTGACCAAAGAAATTCAAATTCAATGGCTATTTCAGAGAAAAAAGAAGTTCTGTAGTAATTCTTGACAAAGGGTGGGATTTGCAAGAAAACTGAATTCTGGTGCATCCACCCCTCTCCTCTGAGCTTCTCATGTTGTCCCACAGAAAGACCGGCACAGGAAAGACAGTAGCATGTCTTCTTGCCTTGGTGTCACTATTTCCATTTGGCAAACATGCCTGTTATTACAATATTCATAATACTGAACGTTTAGTCCATTGCAACACTATTCCTTTAATTCCTCAAAAAATCTGAAAGGCCACCTAATAGCTATCTAAGTAAACTGTATTAAAATCAACCAGAAAATTTGGAACTGGGTATATTTTGCCAACAGTTGTTATTGAGGCAAATATCTCAGTAGTGTATTTTCAGAGGGGTAGCTGTGTTAATCTGTATACAGCAAAAACAAGAGTCATGTGGTACCTTAAAGAATAACAAATTTCTTTGGGCATGAGCTTTCATGGGCTCCAACCACTTCATCAGATGCACGAAGTGGAAACTACAGCTGAGAGGTATATAGCCCAGTGGTTCCCAACATTTTCTCTGTCGTGGCATGCCTTGCTACCTTAAATTAGTTTGAGGCACACCACCATATAGGTTCCAAATGAATTCATGAATATTCATAAGCCAATGAGCCAATCCAGAGCTCTTTGAGTAGTTTTTCAAAAAATTCTGTGGCACAGCTGCTCAGGCCTGACAGCATACCTGTGTGCCAGGGCACACTGGTTGGGAAACACTGATATAGACACATGCCAGGATGGAGTGTTAGCACAGTGAATTCAGTTAGGGCAGATGGGGCCTATTCACACCAGTTATTAGAGGGAGAGAATGTATGAACCGGGACAATTACATTTTTTAATGTGTTAAACATTCCAAGTTCCTATTCAGACCCTTCCTGATTGTGTCAAGTTTGCAAATCAGCTCCAGCTCTGCAGTCTGTTTCTGAAGTTTTGTTGTTGAATTATGGCAACCTTCATGTTTGCCCCTGAGTGTCCAGGGAGAGTGTTCTCCTACTGGTGTATGGATCTTGCCATTTATCTTTTTGGGTAAGGATAGTCTGGTTTGGCTAATGTATATGGCAGAGGGAAATTACTGGCACATGATGGCATATACCACATTAGTGGATGTGCAGGTGAATGAGTCCCTGATGGTGTGGCTGATGTGGTTGGGACCTGTGATGTCATCACTGGAGTCAATATGTGGGCAAAGTTGGCAGTGCGGTTTGCTGTAGGAATAGGTTCCTGGCTTAGTAGTCTTGTATGGTGTTCGAATGCTGGTGAGTATTTGCTTCAGGTTAAGGATCCGTCTGTAAACAAAGACTGGCCTGCCTCCCAAGGCTTGAGAGCGTGTGGGATTATCTTCTAGGATAAGTTGTAGATCTTTCATGCGGTGTTGGAGGGATTTTAGCTGAGGGGCTGTAGATAATGGCCAGTGGTGTTCTGTTGTTTTCTTAATTGGGTCTGTCCTGTAGTAGGTGGCTTCTGGGTACCCATCTGGCGCTGTTGATCTGTTTTTTCACTTCCCCAGGTGGGTACTGCAGTTTTACGAATGCTTGATAGAAATCTTGTAGGTGTTTGTCTCTGTATGAGGAAGCAGAATAGATCCAGTTGTACCTTAAGACTTGACTGTAGACAATGGATTATGTAATGTGTCCCAGGTGGAAGCTGGAAGCATGTAGTTATGTATTACAGTAAGTTGCTTTTCTATATAAGGTGGTGTTAATGCATCCATCCCTTATTTGTACAGTGGTGTCCAAGAAGTAGATTCCTAGTGTGGACTGGTCCAGGTTGAGGTTCATAGTGGGGTGGAAATTGTTGCAATCCCAGTGGAATTCTTCAAAGGACTCTTTCTCATGGGAACAGATGATGAAAATGTCATCAGTGTAACACAGGAAAAGGAGAGGCAATTGGGGACAAGATTCAATGAAGCGATGTTCCAAGTTGGCCATAAGTATGTTGGCATACTGTGGGGGCCATGCGGGTACCCATAGCCCTGCCACTCACTTGAAGATGTAGATGTGGATTAGGACAAAGTCACAAAGTTCAATTACCAGGTGTGCCATGTCCTCATCTGGGAAACTGTTCCTGATTACTTGTAGTCCATCCTTGTGAAGAATATTGGTGTAGAGGGCTTCTACATCCATAGTGGCTAGGATGGTATTTTCTGGAAGGTCACTGAAGGATTGTAGTTTTATCAGGAAGTTGGTGATATCACGGAGAGCTAGGAGCACTGGTGGTGTAGAGCCTGAGGAGAGAAGCCACATAGCCGGACAATCCTGCTGTAAGACTGCCAATGCCAGAGATGATGGGGCATCAGGATTCCCAGGTTTGTGGATCTTAGGTAGCAAATAAAATACCCTTGGTCAGGGCTCTTGGGGTGTTTCCATGTAGATTTGTTCCTGTGTTTCTTCAGGGAGTTTCTTAAGCAGATGTTGTAGTTTCTTTTGGTATTCCTCAATGGGATCTGAGGGTAGTGGTTTATAGAATGTGCTGTTAGAGAGTTGTCTGGCAGCTTCCCGTTCATAATCTGACTTATTCATGATGACTACAGCACCTCCTTTGATTATGTCAAAGTTGTTTTTGAGGCTGTGGCTGGCATTGTGGTCTGCACAGCTAGGCTATGGGGCAAATGATGCTGCTTGTCTACAATCTCAGCTTGTGCATGTCAGCAGAAACACTCTACGTAAAAGTCCAATCTGTTGTTTTGGCAGTTAGGAGGAGTCCATGCAGAATTCTTCTTGTTGCATTGGAAGGAAGGTATCCGTGGGTTAGTGTGTTGTTCACTGGTTTGGTGGAAATATTGCTTGAGTTGGAGATGGCAAAAGTAGACTTTCAGGTCACCACTGAACTGTATCATGTGCAAGGGGGTGGTGGGGCAGAAGGACAGTCCCTGAGACAAGACAGACTCTTCTGCTTGTTTAGTGCATAGCTGGATACAATACTGTTGGGTGAGTCAAGGGTATCACAGTTGTGGTCCCTTGTAGCAAGTAGGAGTTTAGATAGTTTAATGTCCTTTTTCCTCTGTAGAGAAGCAAAGTGTGTGTTGTAGCTGACCTATCTTGTTTTTGTAAAGATCAGACATGTCGAATTTTGGCTTTCTATGAGGGTCTCCAATGTTGAGAGGTCTTTCTTGATCTTCTCCTTTTTGCTGTGCAGGATGCCGATCAGATGGATCCAGTTTTTTCAAGAGTGAGACACAATGGCTGTGTTCACACAGCATTTTTGTTTCGAAACAACAAGGTTGTTTCGAAGCAAAAAAAACCATGTTCACATGACGCACAGTTGTTTCGAAACAATGGGAAGCTGTTGTTTCAAAACAACTGTGTTGTTTCGAAACAAGTTAAACCCAATTTGTGGGTGAAACAACCTTGTTTCAAAACCCTTGCTTCAAAACAATGCGTGTGAACATGTTGTTTTGGAACAAGGTGTTCCGAAACAACATTTGAAGGGCTGCCCCCTCAGCACCCTGGCCAGGGATGCTTTACATCCTGCAAGAGAACAAAGAAGATAATTGTGTCAGCAGTAGAACTGGTAGTGGTGATGTGATGGAGGGAGGCGGACTGGGGTGTTGGCTAAAATGTTTAAATACATTCATTTTGATAGAAAATTTTCAACTTTTCAAAAAAATTGTTTCCTTTATTTTTACATTTTGTAATGGAGCTCAGGCATGCTGTAGCATGGAAGGTACCTCTGCATGTTGGCATAATGGTGTCTCTTTTTACAGCCAAAGCATCTAACATTCACTTCAGGCTTTACTTCTCTGTAGAGATCCATCTGAAAGATCATATTATTTTTCATTTTCCTTTTGGGCCTGTATTTGAGTTAGCTTTGTTAAAAGGTTTAATGATGTCACTTATTAATGATGATGATTCTTTTTTAAATTTCCGTCTAGAACAATATCCCATACTCTCAATGGGTATGTCTACACTGGAGCTTTAGGTTGATTCAAGGAAGGTTAATTCAACCTACAGATTTCTGCAGCCACACTGGGCTTTTATTAAGTCAACTTAAGTGCTTCCATTTAACACCACCTCCTAAGGTTGACTTAATGCTTAATAGGCCATATGAACGCTGGCAGTCAACAGGAGTTTTCAGTGGAGACTCTCTAAGTTGACTTAACACGGTCAACTTTAAGTCGACTTAATTTCAACCTTGTTAGATTGACTTAACAGAGCCTCCAATGTAGACATACTGAATGAGCTTGGCAGAAAAAGTTAGATTATAAAATTCCATTGAGATAAGGCAACCACAGTCTCCTTTTGGTGTATGTGACATACACAAAATCTATTACTGTTAATGGCAGTTACCCCTATAAATCAAAGAGAGAATAAACCTTTAAAAATGCATTATTTATGGGATCAAATTACAATAAAATGGGGACAGCTTTAATTGTAGGTTTTCTAACTTCCAGCAAGAACAGACTAATACCATATTGAATCTCATCAGGATTCTCTTTTCCCTGCATGTTTAGTATTGATTACATTGTCACATACATGATACTGCTCATGGCAGTTTTACCTTTATGCAATGCCCCACCAGCCTATTTTTGAGGATGCATTTTACTTACTAGATCTGATAAAATAATATCCCACAATGCAAATAGGTCAAGCATTTGCAATACATAAAATTAATTCACTACCAAAAAATGAACAAAAGATGATGATGATGATTGATAAAATAATTTATCTGGATTTTTTTTTCCTCTCTCCTGTTTCCTAAATTGGTCCTGGCTTGATATGCATATGATGCAAACAATAATGATATGGATATGGTGTTGTGTATGTGTCATGTAATGCAGACAATTTTTTTTTAATTATGAAGCCAATTGGTGGGATGAAATAATTGGGGTATTAGAAAGAGTGGCTGAAAAAAGAAGGTGGGCTAGAATGGGTTTTAATAAATGATAACTGTCAAATAAAATCCTAGAAGAGTTTAACCAGGGCAAATAATGTCTGATGATAAAAATGCTAATTGCAAATAAAATATCTGGTGTTTGTTTTCACATTCAGTGCATTTTATTTTGTGGGATCTCATAGAGGCTCTTTATGAAGTCTTAATAACAATGTGGTGGTTGTCCTGGGGAAAAAAATGTCAATTAAAAAAAAAGCCCCCCACACAGTCAATTCCATAGATAGTCACTTGAATAAAATCTCTTTGCATGTGTAGATTACTAAAGTGTTGTCTTCCATTTTGGCACCTTATAATGAGTCATTCTAGCCTGGGTTGTTTTGATGAATGTACTAACTATAATTTACTAACATTTTTTACATTTAATCTGCTATTATTTTATGTCTCCATTTGATGATAGAGGTTCTTCTCTTGTTAAAGGTTCATTAATACACTGCAAACTGAGTCTATTTATAACATACAAGAAGGGGATCATTAGTTTCTGCATGGCATTTGTTTCAACTTCTAGACTAATACAAATCTCAGCACTTCATTTCTTTAAAGCCATGGTTTTTCATTTATTTCCTTCTTTCTTCTTGTAAATCACTCTTCCAGAAACTTAGACTCATGTTCAGAGTACAGCATATTCCAATATAAATAAAAGGCACCCAAAAATGCAATTTTGTTTTCAGAAAAGGAAAAGCAAAGATCTTTCTTCTTCAAAGAGATCACCTTTCTCATTTCCAGTCAGTTCACTTTCTATTCCCTGAATAAAATAGTTTCTATTTCATAACATCTGGTTTTGATATTGTTTCTAGTAATTCCTCCAGTGATACTGATATTTTTAACAATTAGCAAGTTTCATCTCACACTGGAAGACTTGCAGATTTACTTATATTTTAAAGAAAAAATGGTGTTTTTTTAATAGAATTGCTTACTCCTATATTAAATACTCAGTGTAATTCGTTCTCATTATGCACATCTTTTTCATAGGTGAGGGAAAAAAGATTTTTAGCAAAATAAACTAAGAAATAGAAAGAAATCAAATGTCATGCCTAGGGACATAAACCCATCTAGATGAGGATATAATTTCTAGCATTGCAGTATAGCTAAGTCCTGTATGTGGAATCTTCACGTTCCTCTGAAGCACTAATAGTTAACCATAGCCAGAAGCAGGATATAGGACAAATGGTCAGTTTGCTGATATGGCAAATCATGTGTTCCTTAGCCACATCCTGCCAGCTGGCACTACAGTATGATGGAACTGACTTGAGTGCTAATATATCTCTTTGTCCTGGTAGTCACCCTTTGTCAGGACAACAAATTGATGTTCTTTTTTCACTGCTCTTGAGGCAGCATGTGTGGGGATGGGGTCTCTCTTCCAAAGGATATTCACCTTTTGGCATAAATATGCCCAGTGATAGATAATGCTGAGGAATAAATCAGACAGGAAACCAAAACAGTCTAGAAATATAATGGCAAAGGAAAAAACAATAAAAATATTGTATATGTCAGGACTTTGATTGCTGTTCCATAAACAAACTTCTACCCTTGTTGTATATTTTATTTGGATATCCTGTCTCTGTCACTGTGCCCTCTGTGACCATAAGTATTGAAAAGGACAAAAACCATGGAAAAGGTTTCACATGTGATACATTTGGAAAACAAAGTCTTCTGCTGAAGTCTAGAAATGCTTAAAAGTTATACTGGATACCACTAAAATATTACTTGGCATCTTTTGCCATATGTGCATAACAAGAAGAAATATAGGGAAGGAAAAGAGTTTCCTTAGATATGCCTTGGAGTTAAAATTTCTGTATATTCTATCTGAAAGTGCCTGTAGTCTGCAAGATTGGTTAAAAAAATATAAATTTCCTAGTTACATTGCAATGCCAATTTTCACTACTTATCTAAAGATTTAAGTCCCTTCTGTAACAGAGTATACAAGTCCGGATTCACTTTGGGAGGGACCCACCTGGTCTAAAAACATACCCACCCTAGAGAGACTCTCAAGTGTTGAGTGGGTAAATGTATTGAGAGGCCACATAGTTCCTTGTCACAGCCTAATCTAGTCATATGGATCCTTGGGAGCACAGTTGCTGTAGATTGGATGAGCAGACGTTTCAGTCCTTCCAGTTTGTCCGGAAGCAAGTTAAATAAGACTTGTTAGGAATTCCATTAATTTGGGTAGTTGATCTCTGCTACTTAAATGAGCCAGTTAAGGGAATCTATGAATGGGAGCTTATTTACTATCAGAACTGGGGAAACAAAATGAAAACACCCAGAGGGAGAAAGACAGTTTCTGAGGCAGGCACACAGACTTGTGTAAAATAACCTCTTTGAACCCATACATTCTCCTTAAGTCTCGCCACCAATGGGGAATAAGAGAGCTGAATGTGTTTGCAACTTTTACAAATTTTCAACAGGATTCCTAATGCTCTGGAAATTAACGACAAAGTAAAAACTCTATGGCTGATCAAATGTTATTTATCAAGACTGTTTATCAGCAGAAAATGGGTTTTCAACTGAACAATTTTGTACAAAGTATCTGCTTTCTGTGGAAAATTTTGAGCTTTTGTCAACTTTTTGTTGAAGACCAAAAACTTCTAGGTTTTGGTAGAAAAGTCTTGCCATGCCCTTTCAAAAAGAAATAGTATGAATTTTCCATGGGGGAAAAAGTCAAAAGTGAGTTTTTCTTCACTGGCATCAAAATATTTGATGGAGGAAAACGCATTTACCTAACCAGTCTTGGAAACTGGTGTTTTTTAGTTTTCTGCACAGTACATAAAAATTAGAAAGAAATTTCCATTGATACTAATCAATACTAAGAATTGCAATTTTAAGAAAGGAAATTTAAAATCTGGCCATATGGAGTAGTCACATTGGGTTCCAAAGGGTAAATTTGAAGTCACTGGGTGATTTCTACTAGATTTTCAATCTGGCACAGAACAAAGAAGCAAGACAGCAGGTGCATGCTGATCTCCAGGGTATTTTAACAGTGCAGGGGTGAGGGTAAATGGACAGTAGATGGTAGAGGCTCCTGTGTAGCAGCAGCATAGAAGTGGGTGCAGGGGGGCTGGCTGAGGTGGCATTGCAGAACCATTGATGCAAGTATTGGCAGGTGATGAGTAACTTGGCAGAAGCAGCAGTACAGAGTTGGGAGATTAAGACAGGGTCATCTGATGTGGGTTAGGAACAGCAGCATCTAGGACTGATTCAGTGGGCAGCTGAGTTTATTTTGCAACAGCATGGAAGTAGAAATTAGGAGACAGCAGAGGTGTCTTTGTAGCAGTGGTCCAGAGGCAGGTTTGGGGTGGGGAGCAACTGAGTTGGTTTAGCAGTAGCAGAGTGGCAAATATGTGATCTTTGAACTTTATGTGAATTGGTGTTGTTGGGATCATTTATTTTCATAAGCTACTTTGGGGAGATTTCAAAAACAGTGAGGAGATTTAGGAACACCAGTCATGAAGGTTAATAGTATTTGTGGTTATTTACTTCCTTGGGCACTTTTGGTACCTGAGGATTTCTTCTGTATTAAATTCTACAATTGAAAAAAGAAAAACATTTCAGTACAAATAAGGGGTATGTCTACACTGGAGCCTTAGGTTGACTTAAGGAAGCTTAAGTCAACCTACAGACTCCTGCAGCCACACTGGGCTTTTATTAAGTCGACTTAAGCACTTCCTTAAGTCAACTTACTAACACCAGCTCTTGAGGTCGACTTAATGCTGACGTTGACCTTATTAAGTCAACTTAAGCCAGTGCAGACAAGGAATAGCCCTGAAGTTGACTTAATTGGCCTCCAGGCCCCCTCTCAGAGTTCTTGACCAGAAAGGGTTGACCTAGCACCTGCCAGTGTGGATGCACGCAGTCAACAGGAGTTTTCAGTGTGGATACTCTAAGTTGACTTAACAAGGTCAAGTTGACTCAAAAAGCTGCCAGTGTAGACATACCCAAGGAGTCCTGTGGACTTTTAAAGACTAACAAATTCAGCCTCAAAAAGAAAATGTTGTGATGTCCTTAATGATGGTAAAATCTAAATTAGATACAAGTAATAATAGTCAATAGTACATGTCAAAATCTGGAAAAAATACTACGCTCATTCAGAGCGCGTGTGCACAGAGTGCAAAACCTATTCAATGTACAGGCAAAATTTTTGCATTATCTAATCATTATCAGTCCTCTAGTGCTTTCAGCCCTTCTGAGATTATATCTTTGCTCTAGAAAAATAATAATCTAAATGTACTAAAAATATCTGGAAGAAATATAACTGGATTTCAGCCAGACTTAAAATCAATAAAATCCAAGCCAGAAAAATGATCACTGATGTTTTTTTCCTTCTTGCTTTTCAGACCATGGCTGGTCTCAATCCTACAGTTTCTCACACACTGTAGTTCTGGGAAACTGGGCACAGTGACTCAAAAGCCCTATCAACAGTATTTTGAACTAATCCCCTTAAATACCATAGTGCAGGGGTGTCAAACTCATGGCCCACAGGCTGCATGTGGCCCACTTAAGGCACTGAGCTGGCCCATGGACCTACTGCCTGTGCTGTGGCTGGGAGCTCTCTGCAGCAACAGTAAACAATGAAGACAGGCTGCCACCAACACAGCAGGACTAAGCGTGTTCGTGAGTCAGATCATGAGAGTGATCCTGACAAAGCTGAGATTTGTCTGGAAACATCTAGAGCAGCTGTGGGAGACAGGGACTCTGTTTATGTAAGAATACTTTGTATTTTGTTTCTTCAGATTTTTTTCCTGCCTTCCTTTCTCCATATACTATGAATCATGGTACAAAGACTGAGCCAAATCTTGCACTCTTGATTAAAATAAAATTTCTATTTACTTCAGTGGGAGTTTTGCATGAGTAAGTGGCAATGAGTAGAATCAGCTCTATCACATGTATTGATTTATGTCCTTTGGCTAGATTTTGACTCAGGCTGAGCACTTGAGGGAAGCAAGGGGAAGGATGAACCCCTATGCATCCTTGCACAGAAGGTACTTAGACCTCTGCTCTGGACATGAAGGAGTAAACAGACTGAAGGTATGTCTTCAATGATGGTGGCAACATCGCTGCCACCAGCTCAGTGTTCCAGGAGCAGTTCGTGGCAAGTATGAACTTGCCGCGCCACTCCCAGACGTAGGCTCTGGAACTCCTGGGAGCCAGGGGGCATAGGGGAAAGTTGCTGCCAGTTACACAAGAAATTTTTGATCCTTGCATAACTGATGGTCGACCACTGCCGAAAAAGCTCCAGATATAGACTAGAGCTGAGTTTTGAGCCACTAGCTTTGGCAAGTGGACAGAGAAAGGTGGAAAATGGACAGAGGCATGGCTCTACCCTGACCTGTTCTGGGTGAGAGCAGCTGAAACCTGCATTGGCTGAAGGATGTAAGAATTACGAGCAATGAATTGCTAACCATGCATTCTGGAGCTGGGGAAAAAGGAAAGAAGCAGGAAAAGAGTTATGACTTAGAGGCAGCACCAAAACTAGGTATTTTGGCACCCAGGGCGCGCTGTAGCAAGCAGCACAGAATGCGCACACCTCAATTGAGCAGTCAAACTGAGCCGCTTGATACAGTGCCTGGGGCAAAGCCCTGGATGCCCCGCCCTAGTTATGACCCTGTTCAAAGGTGTGTTTCTAAGGGCTAGACTACATGTCCAGCTCTGGAGCAGTGCCACTATAGCGCTACAGGAACACTTCTCTCTTGACTACAGGTACTCCACAACTCTAGTGGTGGTAGCTATATGGATGACAGGAGCTCTCCCACTGACATAGTGCTGTCTGCACAAGGTACACAGCCAGTTTAACAGCTGCACAAGGCTGTCCCACAAGTCAATATCTGGTCCTATGTCTTTTTGTGATTTGCATTATAATTTGCTAACTATGGCTATGTCTACACTATGGGCTTAAGTCGATTTAAGGAAGCTTAAGTCAACTTAAGCTAAGCCTTGTCCACATTTGGAGTTTATTAAGTCGACTTACGGGCTTTCTTAAGTCAACTTAATAACTCCTGCCCTTAAAATCAACTTTAGGGGTTAAGTCAACTTTATTAAGTCGACTTAGCACAATTTGGACATTAAAGGCAACTTAATAAAGTCAACTTACTGCAGTGTGGCCATGTAAATCAACTTTATAAAGTCGACTTAATAAAGTCAACTTTAAATGGGTCCCCTGGCTTAAGTCAACTTTATAAAGTCAACATAATGCAGTGTGGACTCACTAAGGCGACTTAATACAGTCTACTTAAAATCAGCTTTAAAATAGACTTTATTAAGTCAACTTAATAAAGTTGACTTAGCTTTTATAGTGTAGACGTGGCCTATGAGTCCAATCCTGCAGGGTGTTGAGTGTCCTCAAATCTTATAAAATGGAACGGGATTTGAAAGCATTTGGTGCTCTTGAGTGGGTGCTGAAAGCCACCAGAGATCAGCATGTGCTACAGACTGCTGTCTGCCTTTTTTCACAGCTGAGGTCATTGTGTGGCTTCTCACTCTATCCTAGGAATTTTACAAATAAAGTGAGGCCCAGATTCTGCCACATATTCTCATATTGAACAGCATCTCACTCTGCCATGAGCCTGGGGAGCTTCCTATAGAGCAAAGTGCCACTCAAACGGAGCAAGGATGGCAGTATCTGGCCCTTAATACATTAGGGCTATGTTCACACACAGAGGGTTATTTCGATACAAGTTGTTTCAAAACAACTTGTATAGAAATAAGGCGTTAGTTCGAAATAAGTTAATTCGAATTAAGGAAAAAAGCTCAAAGCGAAATAGCATGTTCGGACAACAGTTATTTTGAAACGAGTCACCATTGTTTCGAAACAACATGTTCTGACGGGATTGTTTTGAAACAGTCATTTTGAAATAACATTGTTTCATCACCAAATGGGGTTTAAATTGTTTCGAAACAATGGTACGTCGTGCAATGTTCCCTCTAAGCTGCGTTGGCGCGCTGCAGCACACCCCGCCGCAGCCGCCAGCGTAGGGAAGGCAGCAGGCAGCGCACTGCCGGCAGCCAGACTGCTTCGAGGGATCTCCTGTGGAGCAAGGAGTTTTGAAAACTCCCGCCCAGAAAAGCTCTAACGGAGCATGCCCAGAAAATCTGGGCATGCTCCGTAGAGCTTCTCTGGCCCAGGAGTTAGGGCTGGGCCTGCCTCGAGTCCAGCCCCGAGGTAAGTTAGAGGGGGCTGGGAGGGGGAGTGAGCAGGAGCAGGGGGGCGTGCTGCCGGGAGCGGGGGGGGTAGCAGGAGGGGGGGCGAGTGGGAGCGGGGGGGGGGGGTGCGCAGCGAGCAACATGAGTTGCTCAGCTGCTCTCTCCCCTTAGAG
>ML682014.1:15817534-15845467 GCA_007922195.1 Podocnemis expansa | reverse complement strand
GGGGGGGGGGAGCACAGCGAGCAACACGAGTTGCTCAGCTGCTCTCTCCCCTTAGAGGGAACATTGACGTTGTGTGAATGTGGCGTTTCTTATTTCGAAACAACCTCTGTTGTTTCGAAATAAGACTGCCATGTGAACACACCCTAAGGCTGAGAGTTTCAGCAGCTCCTAGGGGATTACATATTTCCATTAGCTTGACAATTTCAGCCTTTTCCTCTAGCCACTTTTACTGAGCACTTACACATTGTAAACCCAGATGTGAAAGTATGTACAGTATGTTATATTCTGTTTCACTCCAGCCTCTTAAAAAACCAACTACCTGACAACATGACAGTATTGTCTGCATAATCTAAATCTCTTTTCAGGGAGAGAGAGCAATTAAAGCCAAGATAAACTTGTAATGACTGTGTCACATGTAAGGAAGACTCCCACTGTGTTTCATTTTCAATGACTTTACAGAGCAATGGATGTCTTTTGTTCAGCAGTTAGAACTGACAGGTCCATAACTACAGCAGGGCAAATGGGGCAAAGCCCAAGGTGTGAATTTGAGAGGACGCCACACCAGACCCTTCCTGCCCCCGGAGAGGAATATGCCTTAAAGGCTCATTCCTCTCAGAGCTGGGGAAGGTGCTCCCTGCCTGGCTCTGGCCATGGCGGGGAAGGTACACCCTAACTGGCTCTGCCCCAACCAGCTCTGGCCTCAGCAAGGTTAGATAACCCCCTGCTTGGCTTTGGCCGGTGGCAGGGTAGAAACTCCCCCTGCCCCCAGCTCTGACCATGGCAGGGTAGGGACCCCCCCCCCGACCAGCTCTGGCTGCAGGGGGTGGAATGGATGGGCCTTGAATCAGGGCCCTGGTGGAGGGATGCCTTTGGGGCTGTTTGCCCTGGGTACCCAAATGTGTAGTTACGGCCCTGACAACTGAGGTAATTTAGTTACTAGCTACCAATCTCCTTAGCAATTTCAGATAACTTTTTGCAGATTAATTCTGAAGATTGGATGCTTCTAGGGTAGGTTTTTAAGTGTTCCCAGTTGTTTCCTCTGAGACTTTACACATGTCAGGAAAGTGCTGTTTACACTCGTAACAGGTCAAATGGTAAAAATAAATCTGATGAGGGAATACTTTATCAGTCCAAGTACTGAGTTTGGTTCATACTCACATGAATAATCAGGTGTCCACCATGTACAGATGAAAATATTTGCAGATCTTCTTAATTATAAGGCTTATATCAAAATTTTGTTATTCTTTATTCTCTTGCTAAAAACAAAATTCAGTCATTCAATTACGGAGCACAAAAAGTGCCAGCTATGACCAGATTCTGGTTAAGATGCAAGATAAATACTGAACAATCTATGCAAACAATCTGTAATCTTTAGGCTGAAAATCATCTGTCAAAACTATTTGTCTAACTATTAAGAAAACAAGAATTATTAAGAAAAATTATTAAGAAAAAAAATCCATGCAAAGACAACCAAGCTCAATTCACAAATAGTTCATTAACCAAAAATGGGCCTAACATTGTAATGAATATTACCCAAAATGAAACATTGTCAGCTTTATGCATAATGATCAGTAGCATACTGAGGATCTCAAGTGCCCAGGGGCCAAGCCTACATTTGCACCTCCCATTTTATGCCCCCCACACAGAGCAGGAGGTGTCCCCATCACCATCCCCCAGCTGCCCTGTGGAGCGGGGTGGGGTAGTAAAGAGGTTTATTGGTTGCAAATTCAATCTCAGTTCCACTGCCCCCCTGCTCTTACCCAGTGCATGGTGCCTGCCTCCCCCACTACAGTCTGGCTCTGCCTCTGATGGGGTATCCTCCCCCCCCCCAGCATGGGGGAGAGGGTTTGCCCAGCCTTTCACAACATGCAGAGGGTGTAGGTGTTGAGGGGTACCTTATCTCCTCCTGTACCCCCTGCCCCCAAGAAGAGCTGAGCCAGATGGCAACCCCACACACACTTACCTGATGCTCCAGTCCCACAGCAGGGTGCCTGGTTTGCCAAGGTGCAGCCTCCACCCCTGGCCACCTGGCATCAGATTTTAAAAATGTGGAATCAACATCACCTTGGCCTTGCCAAAGGGGTAGGTGATCCCCTACAGAGGCGACATGATGAGTCTTTGGCTGGTGTAGGGTGCAGGTGGGGGAAGTTCTATGGAACGCTCAGTGGGTCAGGGGCATGGATTTCCCTAACACCCCCCTACACCCTCCCTGAATTTCCTAATCCCCCCCCCCCCCCCCGTTGTCAGCGAGCTAATAACATAGTGTTATATCAATTTAGTCACTGATTGGAAATGATTGGACTGAACTGAACTCACTAAGAAGTAAGGAAAGCAAACAAGGAGTTTGGTGGCACTTTAAAAGACTACCAAATCTGAGGAGGTTCAAATGCCATATCAGCCTGCACCTCAGCTGGGGGGAAGGGGACAGATGTTTGCTTGATGTTATGGGCTTACAAGAAGTATCTGATTAGCAATCAGCTCTATCTTTTAACAAGTATGGGACTGGTCAAATAGTGCTTGTTGTTCTTAGTCAGGCTTCGTACAGAGTCTGTTGTTATTTTAAGTGATCATTGTACCTGAAATCACAGATGATTAGGTCTAAGTGTTAGTGCTTAGACCTGGAGTGTGGGAAAGTAACCATATTTGGTGCAGACTAGAAACTTCCAATCTGCATCAGGTTAAGGTCCCCCACTGAGACGTAAATCACAGAAGTCAAGTCACACAAAGTGTGGAAAAGGCAGCTGTGCCCACAACAAAGGTGACTGAATGAAGTAGTGAAGAAGAATGTGAGCAACAGCTGAAGGAATGAGCAAGGTGCTGCTACTGCCTTTGTCCCCCTTTCCTGTAGAAGGTGAACTCTTGTGAAAGTACCTCTGAACTGTGGGTCTTCCTCCAATACTGAAAAGGAAGCCAACAAAGTGAGTAAGGTATGGAAAAGGGAGAGAAGCATATTAAAGGAACATCTGTTGGTTGAACAAACAAGGAGTCTCATAGCACTTTTAGGGTATGTCTACTCTATGGGCTTAAGTCAACTTAAGCAAAGCCCTGGCCACATTTGGAGTTCATTAAGTCAACTTAAGGGCTTTCTTAAGTTGACTTAATAACTCCTGATCTTAAAGTCAACTTAAGCCCATAGTGTTGACATACCCTATTAAGTCAACAACACAATGTGGTCATTAAAGTTGACTTAATAAAGTTGACTTAGTGCAGTGGGGCCATGTAAGTCAACTTTATAAAGTCAGCTTAAGCCAGGGGACCCATTTAAAGTCAACTAATAATGGGTACCCTAGCTTAAGTCGAGTTTATAAAGTAGACTTAATGCAATGTGGTCTCACTAAGTTGACTTAATAAGGTCTACTTAAAGTTGAATTTAAGTAGACCTTATTAAGTCTACTTAACTGAGCACTGTCATGTAGACATAGCCTTAAAGACTAACAAATTTATTATCTCACTGTATTTCAGTGCCTTTGCTCCAAAATGATAGATATGTGTGTAGGAAATGTATATAAATGTTTCCTAATAGGCCAAGATTTTTAAAATGCTTTATTTGCCAAGATCATTATCTCATATCATCAAGACCTTGAGAGGTCATTACCATGGATATTTTCAGTACTAAAAAGTTTTTATTAATTTTTACATAAGAGTATTAGAATGGCAATACTGGATCTGGGTAGCTGTGTTAGTCTAGTTCAGCAAACCAAGCAAGGAGTCCTATGGCACTTAAAGCCTAACAACTTTATCTATCACATGAGCTTTCATGGGAGAAAATTCCACCTCGTCAGATGCCTGTCTTCTGCCGGGGCCAGTGCCAGCTGCGTCAGAGGGAATGAACTGAATAGGCAGTCATGGAGCTATCTATCTTTTGACATCTAGTCCCGCCTTCTGGCAAAAGGAGACCAGGAACATTTCAGAGTATGGTGTTGCATCCATCCCTGCCCACTCCAGTTAATACCATTGATGGACCTATTCTCCTTAGACTTATCTAATTCTTTTTTGAACGCTGTTGTGGTCTTGGCTTTTACAACATCCTCTGGCAAAGAGCTAACCAGGTTGACTGTGTGTTATGGAAAGAAATACTTCCTTTTGTTTGTTTTAAACCTACTGCCTAGTAATTGCATTGGGGGACATGTAATTCTCGTGTTATGTGAAATATTAAATAGCATTTCCTTATTCACGTTCTCCATACTAGTCACAATTTTATAGACTACTATATCCACCTTTAGTCATTTCTTTTACAAACTGAAAAGCCCCAGTTTTATTAAGCTCTTCTCAGATGGAAGCTGTGCAATACCCCTACTCATTTTAATTGTCTTTCTCTGTACCTTATCCAATTCAAATATATATATACAGGCACTGAGCACTAGATCCATTGCAGCAGGGGTCTACCACACTAGACAGGACCCAAGGTGCAGACTGTGCAGAGAGGCCTCAGAGACAGTCCAACACATAGTGGCAGGATGTAAGATGCAGGCAGGAACAGCATACACTGAACAGCACAACCAAGTAGCTGGCATTGTGTACAGGAACATCTGCACAGTGTATGGGCTAGACCCTCCCAAGACCAGATGGGAGATTCCACAGAAGGTCGTGGAGAATAACAGGGCTAAGATTCTGTGGGACTTCCAGATCCAGACGGACAGGCAGGTACTGGCCAATCAACCAGACATCGTGGTAATAGACAAGGACCAGAAGACAGCGGTGGTGATAGATGTGGCAGTGCCAAGTGACAGCAACATCAGGAAGAAGGAGTATGAGAAGCTGGAGAAGTACCAGGGCCTGAAAGAGGAACTAGAGCGGGTGTGGAAAGTGAAGGCCAAAGTGGTCCCAGTGGTGGTAGGAGCACTCGGGGCTGTGACTCCTAAGCTGGGAGAGTGGCTCCAACAGATCCCAGGAACAACGTCAGAGCTCTCTGTCCAGAAGAGTGCAGTGCTAGGAACAGCTAAGATACTGCGCAGAACCCTCAAACTCCCAGGCCTCTGGTAGAGGACCCGAGGTTGAGGATGACACATACCACCCATAGGGGTGAGAGGGGAATTTATATATATATATATATATGGCTTATTAAATACATTTCCTTTCCTAATGGTTCCTTCCGAGCATGCCATTAGCTTTTGTGCACGCACACTGAACAGAATTTTTCAGAGAACGATCCACAATAGACTCAAACATTTCATGAGACTTGCTCATATGCTTAGGGTTTAACTGATCACCATATTTTGAGTCAGAATTCAGGAAGGAATTATCTCCCAGGGCAGATTGGCAAGGGGTGTAGGGGTTTTTTACCTTACTCTGTAGCCTGGGGCATGGGATGGCTTAGTCGTAGGTGGATTCTCTGTACTTTAAAGTCTTTAACTCAGGCCTTGAGGACTTTAATAACTCAGTCAGAGGTTAGAGATTTATAACAGGAGTGAGTGGGTGAGGTATGGTGTCCTGCATTGTGCAGGAGGCCAGACCATCATAGTGGTCCTTTCTGACCTTAGAGTCTCTGAATCGATCTCTTTCTTGAGTGGTAACAGCTTAGTTAGACCCCATTATTTTATATGTGTCAGTGGGTTTCCATTTTCAAATATGCATTGCTTTGTATTTATCAACATTGAATTTCAGCTGCCATTTTGTTGTCCAGTCATCCAGTTTTGTAAGATCCCTTTGTAAAACTCTTCACACTCTAGTTTGGATTTAATAATCCAAATTTAATAATAATTCAATTTAATCTTGCGTAATTTTGTATCATCTGCAAAACTTGCCGCCTCAGTGTTTATGCCTCTTACCTGATCATTTATGAATATGTTGAATGGTATTGGTCCCAGACCAGTAGCCAACTTTGTGTGGTAATCTGAGAAAATGATCATTCATGAACCACTTTTCAGTTTTAACTATGATGCTTTATAGCCCCTCTTCACCACCACAGTCTCACACCTCATTGGCCTTCACACCCTCCTGTAAATTCCAACACCTCCCCTAACTTCAGTTCTGGGGGAGAAACCTGGTGGGGGGAGTCAGGAGGACGCTGGCCTAGTGCTCACGCTAAGATGTTCACAATGCTCATGCTGAGTGCTCACTCCCAGGGTTGTCCGTAGGGGGCAGCAAGCAGAGTGACCATCCTGGACCCCTGATTCTGTGGGTCCTGCACTGCTGTCCTCCACTGCCAGGCTCCTGCTGAAGGCAGTGGTGTAGGGTGGGAGCTCAAAACCCAGCCTCTGGGCCCACCTTCCCTGCCCCCAGGGAGGAACAGCAAGCCCAGAGGCAGGGCGGGAGAGCAGAACCCAGCCTCTGGGCTGGCCTGCTCCACCCCACAGCATGGGGGGCCCACAGGCTGATTGGCCCAGGCCCCCCCCACAACAGCCCGGCTCACTGCTCAGGCAGGTGAGCTTTGTGAGGCCAGTGGAGAGCATTGGTGGCGGACGCTCAGGAGGATGTAACAGAGGGCTAGAGTTGTTGAAGAAACAGAAGCTATACTTCTGTTACCTCTCTTCCCTGCAGGGGCAGGGGTGGTCAAAGCCCCAGTCCTGCCCCTTCCCCAGCTTCTTCATGGCTGGAGACAGCTTTTTCAGCCTTGGCCCTGCAGCAGGAGATTTGGGTGCAGTCCCCCTCCAAACAGGTTCTATCCGGCCCTTAGCCCAACCACCACAGCCCCAGGAGACCACCCAGCTCCCACCCTCCCATACTTACCACATTGTAATGCAGAGGGAATCCCCCATCCCAGGCTAGTGGGCTAGGGAACTTGGAAGCCCTGATTGCAGCTTGAGCTGGGGTCCCTTTCATGGAGCTCTAGGAGGTCAGAGGGGGATTACAGCCCTCTGGACCTGCCCTCCCCCACGTCTTCTGGGCTGGAGGTAGCTTTTCAGACTCAGGACCTGTAACTGAAAGCCTAAGGGCAGACCCTGGCCTTTCCACTCCCAGGCAGCTGGTTCTAGGGAATCCAGGTCTGCCATTATTCTCTGCCGCCTTTCCTCCCAAATTGCTCAGTCCAGGAAGCCAGGGTGGAGTTGCCTCCTGGGAAGAAATGGGCACTTGGAAAGTAGGAGCTCCTGCCCAGGAGGATATTCATGCCCTCCCAGCATCCCTTCCCAGGCCTGACCCCTGAGACAAGCCTCCTCCCCCCTTGGTATACCACTGAGAATGATAAACTCCAATTTTTTTCTAAATTCATAATCCTTTAAAAAAACTGAGGACCCTCAAGTGCTACCTACTCATTCTGATTCCAAGACACAGAATGCAGACACTGCCATGAAATACAGATATCAGGGTTAAACGGACGCTAGTAAATGGTCCAGATGAACTTAGTAGCTGCTTCTCAGAAGTTGGACCAGTGATGCTTAATGTGTAATTTTTTTAGCTGTGTGTTTAATAAACCAATGGAACAATTTGCCAAGGGACATGCTGGATTCTCCTTCACTGGTGATTTTAAAATCAAGATTGGGTGTTTTTCTAAGAGATACGCTCTAGGAATTATATTGGGGGTGTGCTGTGACCTGTCCCTATAAAGGAGATAAGACAAGATGTTCACAATGGTCTGTTCTGGTATTGGAATCTATTAATATAGAAACTGGCAAACTTTTTTGACCAAAAGCTTTTTCAGCTGAAAAATGGAAAATTGAGGTGACTGAAACATTTCATGAATTCCCATCAAATTAGCTAAATTGTTTTGGATGGGGAAAAGAATAGAAAAAAAATTTAAAACTTTTTTTTGGTTCAGCTTTTCTAAACCAAACATTTAAATCTTCTGATTTGAAAAAACTTCTTTTTTCAAATTCTACCTCAACTGTATTTAAAGCAGAGTTAAACTTGATAATTAAATGAAACATTTTGTTTCAGTTTGAACCGCATTGGAGTAATTTTTTTTTCAGTTGACCTGATCCTATGTTTTACGCCCCCTTGCATTTATTTTCATTCCTTTCTGTAAGTTCACCCATCTTCGAAGCATCTGAGGAAGTGGGATTTTATCCCACGAAAGCTCATGCGAAAAATAAATCTGTTAGTCTCAAAGTGCCACACAACTCCTTGTTGTCTTTTTTCAGTTGAGCCAAAAACAAAACAAACAAAAAAAAAGAACCAAAAAAAATCAGTTACTTGCACAGCTAGAGTTATGACCTATACTATAAAGAAAATGCTTGTTTTGTTTGTTAGTTGATATGTTTTTACCTCCTGTTCCTGCAATCATCCTGTATCTTGTATTCAATGAGAGAAGATAAGGAAAGGCTGTACAGAGCACATTAATCTATTCTCATTTGCATTACATATAGCAGGTTTCTCCTGGTACTGTTCTTTAGCACAATTTCATTACCAGCAATTTCCACTACAAAGGAGAACTGAAATACTTTATCAAAGAGAACAATTTTTTCAAAACTAGCTGAGGCTCAGAACGATTAATCAGATGTATTTATAGATTAAAAAATTATACACTTTCACCTAACTGAGAAGTGCCCAGTAACAACTTACACTGGCCCCAAGGCAGGATTACTTCACAGAAATACTATAATTACTTCATAAATTTCCACACACTCATGAAACAAGCTACTCAGAAGTTGCAGATTGAAGCCATGGAAAGGAACTGCAAGTCCCAGCAGTGAAAGAGGAAACAGGTCAACTAGAGGCTAAGACAGTGGTTTTCAACCTATTTACCACAGTGGGTCACATATGTAGTTCTCTGTGTATTATAGTTCTCTATAGGAACATGATAACTTTAAATATTAATAATATAACTGAAGATTAACTCTTTTCAATGGGATAAGCTGATGGTCCAGTTATTTAAGAAAAGTACCTATCTGATTTGCCAGGGCAAGCTGGGTGAACTTGAACAATAAACTAGATTAATTCATCTGTGAATATTAAAACAAGAAGCCAAATAAAACCTCAGATGGTCACTTGGTTTGATGGTCTTAGGGATATCACATCATCATACCACACAAGATGTTAAATGCACAAAGAATGTTACAGAAGTCTGTTTGCAAGCTCAGATTCCTGCCCCTTGCTCCAAAGTCTAACTGAACTTGGAGAGAGTAATGCACAAGAATAGGTAGAATTCCTTTACATAGTTTGTGATCTCTGTAGTGGTGCTCACTGTCTTCTACATTTTTAAAACCAGCCAGAGCAGCAACATATGCATGTATGTAGCTAGGCCTCCCAGGTTTTGAATATTTAGTAAACAGTTATTTTAGACCCTATTATGCCCAGATAGTGCCTTCATATTATGTTTTTGGGGTAAAGCACAAAAGACAGACAAAGTGTAACTGAAATATTTATAAAATAAACTGATTTTTCCTAAACTGTCAAGAGATCCCACATAATTAATACGCTATATTGGCAGATTAAAAAATTACATATAAATACGCTTTCTCTTCAAAAGTGACCAGCAACCATGCTGATCCTAAGATGGAATATCTTTTTAATTCTCAGAATCCAGCACATTCAGGGAAAAAGTCACTTCTGAAGTGCTGAAGGAAATCCAATTAATGTACTGGAACCTAAAAGCACAGAACAGGCATTGTGATTCCCAGAAGTAATAGAGGAAACAGCAGATCAGGTAAATGATAAGACCTGACCAGACATCGAATGGTGTTGAGGGTTTCTACAGAAATACAGAATCAAACATTAGCTATAAATGTAAACATAAATAAATGAAGATTAATTCTTTTCAATCTGATGTGTTTATGCTATAATCATTTAAGTACAATAGAAATCTGAGGAGCCAGGATAATTTGGGTGAAACCTAAGCAGAGAACTAGATGAATCCATCCATGAATATTAAAACAGGCTGCCAACTGGAACTTGAAATGGCCACCTAGTTTGGTGGTGCAAGGGACATTGGCTATGTTCACACAGGGTATGCTTGTTTCGAAACAAGACGTTTCAAAACAAGCTGTTTCGAAATAACATATTATTTCGAAACACCTTATTACGAGGACAAAAAACTGTGTCCTCGAAATAAGGCAGTGAAATAGCATGTCCACAGTGTGGCCATGCTATTCCGCCTGGGGAGGGGATTGCAGGCACCGGTGGGGTAAAGCGTGGCTGGGCGCTTTACCCTGCGGTGCCTGCAGGGGCTGCAGGCGCCCGCCAGGAGAGGGGCGGGGGGGCGCCTCACCCCGGGGGCTTTAAAGCTCCCGCTGCCCCCAAACCTGGGGGCGCAGCCCTGGCGCGCAGCTGGAGACCGCTGCTGCCGGGGCCGGGCTGAGTGTCAGCCTGGAATCCCCGGCGGGACGCTCCTGCGGGAGGCATGTCCGGGGCATTCCCCGGACACACCCCCGGAATCCCCGGCAGGAGCGTCACGCTGGGGATTCCGGGCCGGCACTCACCCCAGCCCCAGCAGCAGCGGTCTCCAGCCGTGCGCCGGGGCCGCGCCCCCCGGTTTGGGGGCAGCGGGAGCTTTAAAGCCCCCGAGTGAGGCGCCCCTCCGCCCCTCTCCTGGCGGGTGCCTGCAGCCCCGCGCCCCCCCCCACCCGCGGACACCCCTCAGCACCCTGGCCAGGGTGCTGAGGGGGGGCTGCCCTTCCTCCCAGGGTGCTTAGCACCCTGGGAGGAAGGTGACATTTTTTCGGAACCCTTTGTTCTGAAACAACATGTCCGAACAGGGCTGTTTCGAAACCTCTGGTTTCGAAACAACCCTGTTTCGACAGCAAACAAAGTTTAAGTTGTTTCGATAGAACCACGGCCATTTCAAAACAAGCTGTTTGCTTGTTTCGAAATGGCCATGCGTCGTGTGGCCATGGCACTTCTTATTTCGAAACAACCTCTGTTGTTTCGAAATAAGAAGTGTGTGTGGCCATACCCATTGAGTCATCATACCACACAGATGTTAAACGCACAAAGAACATAACAGAAATATGATTGCAAGATCATGTTAATATGTCTCATAACAAAGTTTAACTATATTTGGAAGCTGTCATCAGTTAGCATGTCTCCCTAAGCAGCTGGATAATCTGTGATCATTTAAACTGATAGACATCTGGAGTAGCATGGTTGACTTCAGTGGAACTACTTGAGATTTACTAGGGTGTCAGTGAAAGCAGAATTTCCTCCAGTCACTGAATCTTCAGACCAATCTGTTCTTTAAGAATTAACATTACAAAAACATTTTGAGAAACATGCTTTGCTAAGAGCTATGATTTTCAAATTCCAACACTCTTTTTGACTTCATTCAGAACAAAGCCTCATGGTGCCTGCCAGCAATTTCATAAATGCTTCACATTTCTCAAGCTACCTCTCTTATCGCTTAAAAAGTACTATGGTCTTTGAGAGAGGGTGACACAGCCATGAAAGTCATTCTTGCTTGACTGTCTATCTCTAGCAACAAGGACTCTTAACTTTGATGCCTGGCCAAATAATGCTCTTGAAAGAGAGAATAAATCTCAACAATTCATATCTCAAGTAACTTGACGTCTATAAGACTCACTGCCTACAGGTCTTATCAGGGTTGGTTACTCATACTTCAGCATGTCCCTGCTACTCAAGCACTAACAGAGCAAGCTGCTGGGATGATGCTGAAAAATGCACAGATATTAGATTAGATTGAAATATGGCATTTTGTTGATTTAAAAATCTATACCATAATGATCATATAGAAAAAGTGCCAGCATGGTCCTACATAATATCTTGGTTTTTAAAATTGCTATATTTTTATAATACATATAGTAACATATTGCATGCACTTACAATGGTGTTACCTCTGGTGTTCAGATCTTTGGAGTGGCTTGGCAGAGACAAAACCAAATATGTTTATTTTCTTTTTCTACTTGAAGTGGAATTCTCCTGGAACAAGGTTTACAGCTTATTCCTTCAAAAGAAAGAAGAAAGTGCTCATCAGATCAAAGAATTAGCCTCACTGGGGAGATGGGAGAAGAAACAACAGGGAAGTGTGCCATCCTCCAGTTTTCGTCCTGAACTTACATACTGCTAAACCATTTAAAATTTCTGAATTTATCAGAGCTAACCACTCTATCTCCCTATGCTTCTTGACCTATGTCTATATCCATGACGCCTCTACATATTGCTGTGCCACCAGAACTTCTCAGATAACTATCCACCCATCCCAGTACACCTTTCTAGAGCAGTACTGTGTACTGAAGAACATAGTGTTTGGTGCATAGTTGGTAGGATGCTTGTAGAGTCTGGCATTTTGCGTGTTGTTTGGTTTTCAGAAATCAGAGTGACATTCATGTAGGAAATGACAATGTACCTAGCAGGGTCAGCATAGGATTTCTTTTTACCTATTTCTATTATTTGATGTTTGACTTGACAAATGACACCAATAATTTTTTTATAATGACTGCTTTTGATGGTTTGTTAAAATGACCGTTCTCAAAATGTTTGTAGAACCATATATTTCTTGCAGAACAGTGTCCCTGCACAGTCACAAGTGAGCAATAGCTGAAGTTGGCCACAAGCTCACTTGCACCTTTTCCTTGATTGACTCTAGTTCTCACAAACAGATGTAAAGTGACAACAGTCCTACTGACTTCCATGGGGCCAGCATCGTACCCTAGGCATCTACTTCAGTGAGAACTACAACATCTGTTGCTGGCGCTCTAGAAGGTAAGCAGCTTGTTCATAATTCCTTGTTACATGTTTCCATCTCAAATTACTTTGGTTCTTGCAATTGTTCTGAGTCTGAAGTCTGCCTAGGCTAAAGTCCAATTCATCCAGATCAAAGTCCAACAGACATATGAATGAAAACAAAAAATATAATTCAAAATAAATATTTTCTCTTACTTCATAATTCCATTGGGTTTCTACTGGGTTGAGGACATGCTTTTGACATAGCAAAATACATTTGACTCACTAACGAAAATATAGAAGTAGCACTAGGCTCAAGGTGCAAAATTTGAATCAAGCCTTTGAACACTTTGAAGTTTAGCAATATTTTGATTCTGATGTTTATAAAGATAGGGACCACCTGCAAAATTCAAGTCTGAATCCAGGATGTTAGGCTATGTCCACACATGCATGGTTAAATCGATTTTACTTATATCGATTTAATAAAATTGATATAAAAATCATTAAATCAATATAAATTAAATCAATTTAACAGGTCCACACCAAAAAAACCCCAAATCAAAATAGCCTGTCCAGACACAGGACTTGCTATTTCGATTCAGGAGAGGGGCACCATGGGAGGTGTGGCAACATGGTCCACTCACTGGGCCATGCCCCCACCCAATATATAGAAAAAGGAAAGCACCTGGGAAGGAGAAGGGCAAAAAGTGTTAAATCGATTTAACAGTTAAAGCGAAATAACATGTCTGAACTATGTTATTTTGAAATAACAATTTTTATTTAACCATCATATCGATATAATACTAGGTTTTATTATATCAATATAACTTTCCTTATATCAAAATGAGGGAGCTCCTCATTTTGAAATAAAGGAACATCGTGTGGACCTACCATTTTTTAAATTGAAATAACCAGCATTATTTCAATTTAAACAGTATGTGTGGACATACCCTTAGATATTACATAACTCCAAATTTAGAGACTGTTTGGATCCAGAGCTTTGTTTCTAGCTGAGCCTTACTTAAAGATAGAGATCTAGTTTTTCTAATAATTTATCTAGCTTTTTAAATAATTTATCTGGCAATTTCTTCAGTATTTTCTGTATCAATTTCTCCACACAGTTTTTTGTCTATTATGATCCCAGTTTTAATGATAGGCCATTAGAAATGATACAGTACAATATCACGTGGCATAGAATCATAGAATCATAGGGTTGGAAGGGACCCCACGAGGTCATCTAGTCCAACCCCCTGCCAAAAAAAGCAGGACCACTCCCATTAGATCATCCCAGTCAGTGTTTTGTCCAGCTGGGACTTGAACACCTCCAGAGATGGAGATTCCACCACCTCCCTAGGCAGCTTATTCCAATGCTTCACCACTCGCCTAGTAAGGAAGTTTTTCCTAATATCCAGCCTGGACCGCCCCAGCTGTAACTTGAAACCATTGCTTCTCGTTCTGCCCTCTGTTACTACCGAGAACAGTCGAGCTCCATCCTCCTTGGAGCAACCCTTCAAGTAGTTGAAGGTTGCTATCAAATCCCCCCTCAGTCTTCTCTTCTGCAGGCTAAATAAGCCTCGTTCCTTCAGTCTTTCTTCATAGGGCTTGTGCTCCAGCCCTTTGATCATTTTGGTTGCCCTCCTCTGGACTCTCTCTAATTTGTCCATGTCCTTTTTGTAGTGGGGAGCCCAAAACTGGACACAGTATTCCAGATGTGGCCTCACTAGTGCAGAATAGAGGGGAATGATCACATCCCTCGATCTGCTGGCAACACTTCTTCTGATGCAGCCCAGTATGCCATTGGCCTTTTTGGCAGCAAGAGCACACTGCTGACTCATATCCAGCTTCCCATCCACCATGACTCCCAGGTCCTTTTCTCCAGTGCTGCTATTTAGCTGATCACTCCCCAGCCTGTAGCAGTACATGGGGTTTTTTCGTCCCAAGTGCAGGATTTTACACTTGTCCTTGTTGAACCTCATGAGATTCCTCTTGGCCCACTGCTCCAATTTGTCTAGGTCTCCCTGAATCCTGTCCCTGCCCTCTAAGGTGTCTACCGTTCCCCCCAGTTTGGTATCATCTGCAAACTTACTAAGTGTGCAATCTATCCCATCATCCAGATCATTAATGAAAACATTGAACAGAACTGGCCCCAGGACCGACCCCTGGGGCACACCACTTGTTACTGCCTGCCAACTTGACATGGAGCCATTGATTCCTACACGCTGAAACCGTTGTTCTAGCCAGTTTTCTATCCACCTTGCAGTCCATGCATCTAACCCATACTTCCTTAATTTGCCAATGAGAATGCTGTGGGAAACCGTATCAAAAGCCTTGCTAAAGTCAAGGTATATCACATCAACGGCTCTTCCCGCATCCACAAATCCAGTCATCTTATCATAGAAGGTGATGAGGTTGGTCAGGCATGATTTACCCTTGGTGAATCCATGCTGACTGTTCCTGATTACTCTACGTTCCTCCAAGTGTTTCAGGATGGATTCTTTGAGAAACTGCTCCATGATTTTTCCAGGGATTGAGGTGAGGCTGACAGGTCTGTAATTCCCAGGATCGTCCTTTTTGCCTTTCTTGAAGATAGGTACTATATTTGCTTTTTTCCAGTCCTCTGGCACCTCCCCTGTTCGCCACGAGTTTTCAAAGATAATGGCCAGCGGTACTGCTATCTCATCAGCCAGCTCCCTCAGCACCCTCGGATGCAGTTCATCCGGCCCCATGGACTTGTGCACATCTAGTTTCTTTAAGCAGTCCCTAACCTGACCTTCCATCACCAAGGGCCTCTCTTCTTCTCCCCAGTCTACCATACCTAGTGTAGTGGGCTGGGAGCTGACCCTGCTTGTGAAAACTGAACTAAAAAAAGCATTGAGCACTTCAGCTTTTTCCTCATCCTCTGTCACGAGGATGCCTGCCCCATTCAGTAAGGGACCTACACCATCCTTGATCCTCTTCTTGTTATTGATATACTTGTAGAACCCCTTCCTGTTATCCTTCACATCCCTTGCTAGTCGCAACTCCATTTGTCCTTTGGCCTTTCTGATTTTATCCCTGCAGTCCCGAGCAATGTCTTTATATGCCTCCTTAGTCATCTGTCCTAGCTTCCACTTCCTGTAAGCGTCCTTTTTATGCTTCAGCTCAGGGCAGAGCTCTCTGTTAAGCCACAGTGGGCGCCTTCCACATTTGCTGTGCTTTCTCCTTATCGGAATTGTATCTTCCTGTGCCCTTAGCAGGGTTTCTTTAAAATGCACCCAACTCTCTTGGACACCTTTCCCCTTCAGATCAGCCTCCCAAGGGATCCTGCCCATCAGTTCCCAAGACAGAACTGTATATGTAGAGACCATACACACACGTACTTTCCAAGTACACCTCCATCCCCATTTTTTTGAATCTTTGAAATATTTGTAATTTAAAAAAATCTTTTCATTCCTTCGTTATATGGAAAAGCATTTAAGCTGTCCAAACTGATAAATGTTCCCTTTTACATTGTCTTTTAATCTCAGCTGTATTTACCCTGGCATTGCGGATTTAAAAACAGGATATACACTAGAAGTCCAATTTTAGACATAACACTATTAATGAAAGTCATTGCTTTCGCATTTTGATACTTAAAACTTGGAATTTCCACAACTTGCACTCTCTGCCAACAACAATATGTTATCATGGGAAGTAGGGAAACTTTTGTACTAGCAGGAGGAATTATTTGTTTTGTATGTGAACTTCAGGCTCCTTTTGATCAACTAAATGGTGTCTCTAATCCAAAGCTACTTAGAATTTATTTATTTTATCATCTATGGAAATGCATAACATTTATTTTAGTTTTAACTGTGCTTTTTCCTGATTCTGGCGGTCTTCAGAGATTTTTCTGTTAAACTGGTAGAAATGGAAAGTGGAGCAACTATATCGTGTTGATGAGGATGATGAATAAACCAGCCACATCACTTTTACACTTCTCAGAATTTCCATGAGAAGCAAAGGGATTGATGTAAGCCAGAAAAGCTTTCTCAGAATTGTTTTCAATAGATGATAGTTTACATCTTGGTATATAATTCTACAACAAGTGGTAGATTCCATGTTGATGTGTCAGCCCCACCAATGTACGCAAGAACAATTTTAAGGTTGCCAAAGCAACTTAATTATCCGTGAGTAGATCTGTCTATGCCTCTCAGCAGAAATGGGAGATAAAAGGGGACTAATTGACTTAGCAGCAGTTTATCATATTTCCCCTTCCAGAAGGCATCTTATTCTAGATTAGAAGGTAGTATTAGAGTCTAGGCGTACGGAGAAGGTGAGAGCTAGACAGAAATCAGCCCTGTTGTCGGAGGCATTAGGCCTGGGAAGAATGGCACATCATCCACACACCAGCCTGTAGCAATGACTCAGAAAAATTAGCACAGCTACAATTCTGTCATTGAGGTTAGGGGTTGGTGGGGCAAAAGCACCAATGGATGATGTCAATGAGACAATGTAGGTATTTAAAGTTATGTATATGCTTAAATGCTTTGCTGGATTGGAGCTTTATGTAGTAAAATAGTTAACTATTTCAATGCAGGGCATTTTTTGTGAGAAATATCAAGTGAGTGCACTTACTCCTTGCTGGTAGATGGAGGGCTAGATGCTTCAGTGGGGTGCAGCAGAGCGGTTAGTTGCTGTCAAGGGCTGCTGGAGGGAAAATAAGGAATTAAAACTCAGTCCACATCTCTCATATTTGAAGTCACTTTAATCCCTGGGAAAGAAAGAGAGAGAAGAGAGATAGAGATCCATCTCCTCCTCAATTCTAAACATTTCAGCTGTCTCCTGGACACCGAAACACAAAACCAGTTACCAAGCTTTTTTGGGTGCTTCAGTCTCAACTTTTCCCTAGTCCCTAGTCAAGCCCGCCAGTTTTCTCTTGAAACCTTGCGGAAGGCAACAATGAGTTACAATACAAAGCTCTGGAGCATGCTGAAAATGTGGGGATGGAGTAAAATACATAAGATTTAATGTTAAATTAAGTCAATATCCCATCAGTACTGACCTGATTGAACTGGAAAGGGCAGTAACAAGGAGAAGAGCTGAAAAAGGGTGGGTGCATTTCCAACTGCAACCTTTCACATGGTGGGTCCTTTTTCTTTGCCTTCCATCTGAGAGCCAACAGAGTGCAACTGGATCCCATTTTTAGGCTTTTCTCCACAATCATGAGAGACAGAAACATACAAAAAATATCCGAGATTCTCACATCACTTGACTACAGATGCTAGGGCTTAAATAAAAAAACCAAGTCTCAAGAGAGTTGTGATAAAATTGTGAGAGTTGTAAACATGGGGAGTGCCATATAATGGTCCCCTGCCAAGCAGATTTGAGGCTTTATTTCTGATGGCTAATTCTGAAATTTTAAGACAAAAATAAAGGGACTAGCCCACTGTTCCTGCACATTACAAGAATATTTGATCAAATAAATCAGCATCCTGTGATTTTTTTTAATGTCTTGAACAAATTGGCCTCTTGAACTCCATCAGCAAAGTTACAGAAGCATGAACTAAAGCTAATGCTGAAACTTTACTACAGAAGCATCTTCTTTGGACATGCCAGAAAAACCTTATGTCAGTTTCGGTTTCATGTTCCGGAAAAGCATTTTTGTGTCCTGTTTTCAGTTCAGAAAAAAATACCTCAGTACTTTGTAAGTGAATCTTCTTCTGGGTCTCATCAGCCAACTGGAATTCCCCTCTAAACCATGAGTAAAGTAAATTTCAATTTATGGAAATGGTAGAAAGAGCCATCAGTCCTGAGTTCTAACTCTGTCTTTCACCCATGTAGCTTGCTAGCAAGAGGAAGGTGGAGAAGGAAAATCCAGCAAATTGATATGAAGAACTGAAAGCATGTGCCACATTGATACTCCTCAGATTTGCAACAAGCCGTTGAAAATGTTTTCAGATGAATTCCAGGGGGGTAGCCATGTTAGTCTAGTTCACCAAAAAACCAAGGACTCCTGTGGCACTTTTAAAGACAAATTTATTTATCACATGAGCTTTTGTGGGCAAAATCCCACTTTGTCAGCTGCTTGAAATGGGAAGCTTACCTTTGTGCAGATATGTGAGCAGAATTGACAATGGGATTTCTTGCAGGGATATGTGCCTCTCTTAGTGTTTCTGTTGTATGGTCTGCTGTTGCTTGTGAGTGTCTGCTTAAAGTTGGAGGGCTGTCTGTAAGCAAGAAGAGGTTTACCTTCCAAAACCTGAGAGAATGAAGAATCATCTTGTAGGATAGACGGTATGTCCTTGATGATGTGCTGAGGTTTGAGTTGGGGGCTGTAGGTGATGACCGGTGGTGTTCTGTTATTTTGCTTATTGAACTTGTCTTATAGTAGTTGACTTCCAGGTACTCATCTGATGATTTATATCTTCAAATCAGCAGCACTCCTGTGAGTACCTGCATGGCCCCACAGTATGCCAAACTTTTTATGGCTGACTTAGAACAATACTTACTCAGCTCTTGTCCTGAAGTGTCACTCCCCTACTTATGCTACACTGACAAATTCTTCATCTTCTGGACAAACAGAAAGGAGGCTTTTGAAGAATTCCATGGAGATTTCAACAATTTCCAACCATCATCAACCTCAGCCTAGAAGATCATTAGTTTTCAAACTTTTTTTCTCAGGACTCAGTTGAAAAAAATCATGTATGCCTGCAACCTAACAATTACATCTTTGAGCACTGCATTCCAGTCTTTCAGCAGTGGTAGCCACAACCCCGTGCCTGAGGGTCTGTGACCCAATACTGGGTCTCGACCCTAAGTTTGAAAACCACTAACCTAGACCACTCCACACAGGAGATACACTTTCTGGACTCTACAGGAATAATAAGGGATGGACACACACTCTGTATCAGAAACCTAGTGGGCACTGTAGTTATCTGCATTCCTCAAGCTTTCATCCAGCACACACCACACACTCCCTTGTCTAGAACCAAGTCCTAAGATACAACTGCGTTTGATCCAGTCCCTCAGACAGAGACAGAAACTTTAAGGATCTCTACAAGCATTCCTAAAACTACAATACCCACCTGGGGAAGTGAAGGAACAGATTGACAGAGCCAGATGGTTACCCAGAAGTTAACTGGAACAGGACAAAACCAACAAGGAAAACAACAGAACGCCATTGGTCATCACCTACAGCCATCAAACCTTTGCAGCACATCACAGAAGCTGGAAAGGACCATGACAGGTCATCGAGTCCAGTTCCCTGGACTCATGGCAGGATCAAGTACCCTCATTAAACCATTCCTGACTGGTGTTTGTCTAACCTGCTCTTAAAAACATCTGATGTAGGAGATTCCACAACCAGCCAAGGCAACTTATTCCAGTGTTTAATCACCCTAACAGCTAGGAATTTTTTTTCCTAATGTCTAGGCCAGGCTTGTCCAACCTGTGGCCTAGGGGTCAGATTCCAGCCCACCAAGGACTTTCATCTGGCCTGCAGAGTGCTGTTGCAAGAGTCTGAGAACTGGGCTGGCCAGGGCCATTTCACCTGCATACCACACAGCTACAGGGAGGTATACAATGGCTGGAGACCTGTTCAGGGGCTGGATTCAGCCCCTTTTGAATGAGCAGGAGGCAGGTAAAGAGGGAACACCCTGAACAGTTTAAAATCCTGACCTGGACATCTGCTCCCCGCCCCCCAAGATCTGTTCTCTTCCAACATCCTTAATCCCAGCACCCTGGCCTTAGTGGCAAAATCTCTTCTGTAGAGATTGCTATCCATCAATGTTTCTGGTACAGAGATTCCCAATGCCAAAACCTGTGACCCCTGCAGAACTGCCAGGTTTCTGTCCTGTCTCTGTCTGACTCTGTTCTTCTCTCTCTCTATCCCCCCAGCACTGATCTCCTTTCCCTGAGCAGTGCTTAGCAGGGAATGAGGAGAGCAAAGCTGGTTGGATCGCTGTCAGGAAATAGCTGAGTCCTGCCACCTAGCTGCTCTGTTCTCTCCAGGGGCATTGCTGGGGCAGGGAGAGACCCGGGGCATGGGCCCAGCCCCTGCCCCCAGAGGGCAGGCCACGCCCCCAGCCAAAAGGCCACGCCCTGGCCCGGGATAGGGACAGGGGGAAGCCACGCCACCGCCGGCAGCTAGGCTGCGGTGCGGTGCGGTGCAGCCCGGCCTGGCCTGGCTCGAAGTGGCTGCTGGAGGCCGGGTCTGCAGCCTCAGCCCTGGATCCCCGGCCGGGGATGGGGCCACTGCAGCCACAGCCAGGCCCTGGATCACCAGTGGGGGACGGGACCACCATGGGCAGCTGGCCAGCCAGGCCCCGGATCCCTGGCCAGGGACGGGGCCACTGTAGCTGTGGGTGGCCAGCCAGCGGCCACAGTGATCCCGTCCCTGGCTGGGGATCCGGGACCCAGCCATCCTCCACTGGGGATCCGGGACCTGGCCACCGGTGGCCACAGCCACAGCAGCCCCATCCCCGGCCTGGGATCTGGGACTGCAGCCGCAGGCCCGGCCTCCAGCAGCCGCTTCTGGCCGAGCCGCGCCGCGCCACAGCCTAGCTGCTGGCAGCGGCGCGGCATCCCCCTGGCCCTATCCTGGGCCAGGGGGCGGGGCCTGCCAGGCGGCCAACTAGCCCCGGATCCCTGGCCGGAGATGCAGCCGCCCCGGCCGCACCCCACCAGGGATTGGGCCCCAGATCCCTGGCCCGATTGGGCCGGAGATCCAGGGCACCGGCGTTGGGACCTGGGGCACATGCCCCGGGGTGCCCAATGCCAGCGACACCACTGGTTCTCTCCACCTCACCCTTCTTCCTCTCCACTCCTCTGCCAAGCTCACATGTCCTGCCTTGCTCCCCACACTCTGCCCTGCCCCCTTGTCCTCTGTACGCAGTGCAAATCAAAACATTAACAAATATCACACTAATGATTTTATTAAAGTTTATTAATAAAGATTGACTTCTACGTCTTATCTATCAAATTGTCTCACCGGTCCCCCCCCCCCGACTTTGAAAAGAATTGCAATGTGGCCTCTTGCCCAAAAAGATTGGACACCCCTGGTCTAGGCTGAACCTCCCTTACTGTAATTTAAGACTGTTATTTCTTGTCCTATCATCTGTGATTAAGGATGGCTCTCTATGCCATCGTACAAGTCATTGAGAAAAATGTTGAACAAAACCAGACCAAGCACAGATCACTGTAGCACCCCACTCATTATGTCCTTCCAGACTGAATGTGAATCATTGACAACTATCCTCTGGGAGCAGTTATCCAACCAGTTTTTCACCCATCTTATAGTAGCTCCATCTAGTGAGTACCTCCCCAGTTATTAATAAAAATGTGATGTGAGGCCATATCAAATGTCTTACTAAAATCTAGATATACCACATTTACCACTTCCCTTCTATCCTCAAGGCTCGTTATCACATCATAGAAAGCTATCAAGTTGGTTTAACATGATTTGTTTTTAACAAATCCATGCTGACTAGCCCTAAGCACTTTAGTCTCTTCTAGATGTTTGCAAATCGACTCCTTAATTATCTGTTCCATTATTTTTCCTGGTACAGAGGTTAAACTCACCAGTCTAGAATTCCCTGGATCGGTCTGATTTCCTTTTTTGTAGATGGGCACTATATTTGTCCTTTTCTAGTCCTCCAGGACCTCACCTGTCTTCCATGATTTTTCAAAGATAATAGCTAATGGCTCAGATATCTCCTGAGTCAGCTTCTTGAGTAGTCCAGGTGCATATCATCAGGCCCTGGTAACTTAAAGACATCCAACTTGTCCAAATAATTGTTATCTTGCTCTTTCCCTATTTTAGCTTTTGACCTTATCTCATTCCTATTGCCCTCCTCTACATGATTTGATTTGATTTGATTTGATCAGACATCCAATCTCCACCAACCTTCTCAGTGAAGATCAAAACACAGAAATTATTTAGTTCCTCTGCCATTTCCACATTTTCATTTATTGTTTTACCCTCTTTGTTGAGTAAGGGTCCTACAGTGTCCTTGGTTTTCCTCTTGCTTCTGATGTATTTGAAGAATGTCTCTTTGTTACCCTTTATGCCTTTAGCTAGTTTGATCACTGTGCCTTGGCCTTTTGGATTTCTCCTCTAAATAATTGTGTTATTTGTTTATAGTTCTCTTTGGAATTTGACCCTAGTTTCCACATTTTGTAGGGCTCTCTCTTTATCTTTAAGTTATTGAAGGTCTTCTGGTTAAGCCCAGGTAGTCTCGGGCTATATTTCTTATCCTTCCTACACAGTGGACCATCAAGCAGCTACAGTCTCTCCTACAAGATGATTCCTCACTTGTTCAAGTTTTGGGAGGTAAACCTTTCCTTGCTTATAGACAGCCCTCAACTTTAAACAGACGCTCACCAGCAACTGCAGACAATAAAACAGAAGCCCAAGGGAGGCACATATCCCTGCAAGAAACCCTGTTGCCAACTCTGCCCACATATCTGCACAAATGACACCACTGAAAGACCTGACTAAACCAGCTACTCTATCAAGAACTCATTCACCTGGTCATCCACTAATGTGATATATGCCATCATGTGCCAAAAATGCCCCTCTGCCTTATACATTGGCCAAACTGGACTGTCTCTGCACAAAAGAATAAATGGACACAAATCAGATATCATGAATGGTAACATTCAAAAACCCAGTAGAGGAACACTTCACCCTCCTTGCACACTCTGTAAAACGCATGTCAGTTACAGAACTCCAACAGAAAAACTTCAAGTCAAAGCTTCAAAGGGAAACTACAGTGTTAGAATTCATATACAAATTTGACACCACTAGCTGGGGTTTGAATAGTGATATGGGCTGGTTTTCTCATTACAAAAGCTGATTTCCCCCTGCCTGAATCAAAACAAATTGTTTGATTTGCTGAAATAATCTGAACTGATCTTGTGCTTTACCCTTCACTGCGTTTATTTATTCCTTTCCATACTGTAAGTTTTCCATTTTAAGTGTCTGACAAAGTAGGATTCTGCCCATTAAAGCTCATGCAATAAATAAATTTGTTCGTATTTAAAAGTGCCATAGGATTCCTTGCTTGTCTGTCAGATGAAGGTGCCTGTATAGCTCTCTCTGCAGTGCCACAAACTTTCTGCATTTTCCTGCCCTCCTCCTACTGCTATAGCCTTAATTCGAAAATCAGCTGCAGCTGTAACAAAGAGATGCTTCCACAAAGGCTTAGCACCTTTAACTTTTTGTTATTTCTCAGTTGACCATCTTGCGTATCTTTAGCCATGGGCCTATATGCAAGGAAAACTGTGCCTCTTGACCAGGGGAGTTACTGGAGGGGGGTCAGGACCCAAGGCTTGCCACTCCCCCCATGTGGCCCCAATCCTGCTCTGAGGCCCTATCTGGCTGCTGCCCCTGCTGCTTGCCAGCAGCAGCAGGGGCAAGATCTGGCTTCGAGCCTCCTGCAAGAGGCTTGGAGCCAGAGACAGTTCCTGCGGCTCCTCACAAGCGGCAGGAGCTGTCTCGGAGTGACTCGAAGCCAGCTTTTGATGCAGTGTTAAGAACTGCATATGACAATGTAAAGAGCAGTATACAAAGAAGCCATCTACAGTACACAAGTTTTACTGGTCTTACAAAACCCAGGCACAATGCTGCATATGTTTGAGCATTATGTGCTGGCCCTTTTATCTCTTAACTTAACATAATAATGTAGAATAATAGAATATTAGGGCTGGAAGGGACCTCGTGAGATCATCTAGTCCAACCCCCTTCTAAAAGCAGGACTACTCCCACTAAATCTCCCAGCCAGGGTTTTGTCCAACCGGGTCTTAAAAGTTCCCAGAGATGGAGATTCCACCACCTCCCTAAGCAACCCATTCCAGTGCTGACATCTCTTTTATATTGCACTCTGTATCACTTAGCACAATCGGCCTCATTACACTCTGCCTGCTGCAAGTCAGAATTCCTTCCAATATCTTCTGTGCAGTTAATCTTCATTGTGAATCTATAGATGCCCCCCCCCCTTTTCTTACCTCCTCACATCATTTGAATTAAAATCTAGGGTATCAACCTTTGAGGTCTGTGCCTAATACTGTCAGCTGCTCTGTATCTGCTTCTATAGAGATCTAGTCCTGGGAAGAAGCGATAGTGATGCTCCCTTGATCATGGTGTGCCCATGGCAAGCACTGTGCTGGGAATGGCAGTAGTAAAGAAAAGTAACATTTCTTTCAAAAATAGGAACCAGAACTTCTCATATAGAAGTCAGAATCTTCCTGCATTGAGGAAACACTGCTACTGGTGAGTCCTGCACTTCTCTTAACAATATGTAAAACCGGTACTGCTCTGGTATCAGCAGCAGATGTGTCCAGAGAGCGGCATAGTTACCTTTGCTGTCTGTGCTAAATATATGGCTGATATATATAGCTGACTCAGAGCTTGTCATACCAGCTTGGGGCCTGATCCAGCTCCCATCAAAGTCAACAGAAAGTACCCCACTGGATTTAAAACAAACAAGGAGTCCTGTGGCACTTAAAAGACTAACAAATTTATTTATTACATGAGCTTTCATGGGAGAAAATCCCACTTCATCAGACGCTTTGACTTAATGACAGTTGATGCAGTCTGACATTTCCCATTCCATGTTATTTGACAGAGGATCCCACTGCATGATAGCTTTCAGTGCAATGCTCTCAAGGTGCAGGCATACCCTCCTACTTTTATGCTGTCTCGCTCCTGGGGAAATCTAAATTAGAAAAGTTATGTTGAGTCTTTGTATTCAAAAAGCTATCAGAGCACACACATGAGAAATGCATGTCTAGACGTGGCCTTATTCAGAAGAAAACTAAAACCAGCATAAACGGGTTTGACTAAAACCCTAATGATCTAATTTTATTGCTTTGGGAACTGGTGAGTTGGGTTGATCCGGCAACCCAGACCATTAGATGAGACACAACAAATACAGAACAAGAAATATCTGAGTCCAAGCTTTTGACTTTCCATCTATGATCTCTTTCCCCTCAAGTGATGACAAAATCATTTATCAACAATGTTACTAAGAGAATTTCACAGCAATTAGCTTATCAGTAAAATGATCACATATAAAATTTAATGAATGCATCATAGATTTTTTTAAAGCATGATTTATGTTCTTCTCCTAAATTTCTTACCATTTGTACTTGGCATTTGAGGACATGCCCTCTGAATAAAAGCAAAACAAAAACACTATGAAAATTAGTAAGCTATTTCTGCTTTACAGTCTGCAAACTCTACTTCTTAATTTTTTTTACTGGAATTTTCCCAGTTTAAACTGGACACACAAAAGCTCCTTGTAATATATTTCTAAAGACATCTTCCTACCAGCCAGTGCATGTCCCCCAAAAATATCTTTGTTCAAGACTAGTTTCATCTAATCCCTGGAATGAAAGCACTAAAAATAAGATCATCATGTTCATTCCTTCATATAACATCTTTACCCTGTACATAGTAAGGACATGAAAGCTGTAAGGTGTCATTTTAAATTGGTCTAAAAAAGCCCCCATAACTTTTAAAAACATACCCATATAGTTTAACAGCTGTTCTGAGTCCATTATTTAAATAGGACAAATGTAAGAGTGCACAAATACATTGGTAATCGGCGGGGGGGGGGGGAATAAATCAATGGTAACCCAGAAAAAAGAGGCTTTTGAGAGGCACTTGTCTCTTAGATGCCATTTCAATTTAAAATAATGAACCTGTTCACATGCCCTTAGTGGAACCAGCAGACCCAATTCAGTTATAAAATAATGAATTTTCAAACTGGGCTTAAAAAGATTTTTCTCTTCTGAACTAGTCTTGACACTTTCCATCTTTTTTAGATACATTTGTTTTGCCAGTTTGGTTTTGGAATTTGTTTTTAAAAGAAACAGTGGAGCCCTGTGTCTGAAATCAGCAGAGGGCACTGAAACCACATGGCCTACAGGGGACTTTTCTTAACTGCATTCCGGATTTCCCCATGCAGGCATTTCCTACTCTCCACCCCAGCCAGAACCCTTTAAAAGAACTGCTAAGGACCCTCATTTGCAGAGCTGCAGACTCATTCCAGGTTTCTTCAGAGAGAACAGAGATCCAGGATTTAGAGCTTGCTTTCTTTTCATAAAATCATTCGCAAAAATTTAGACAAATGGAAAGAATAATTCCATTCATGACTATGCATTTACTGGTGTACGGGACTTGTGAGTTTTAGTTTTGTTACTAATTAATTTGCATTTTACTTTCTAAAATAATCATTTCTTTTTACTGAAATATTTTAAAATTTGAGTAAATAAGTAATTAATGTCCATTAAGATGTTTTGTTTAAATATCAAGAAAAATTATTCAGCATGGACTATTCCGTAGTAATACAATCATTTTGTATTTTAGTTTGCTAGGAAATGTATTGCATTATAGAAAAGTAGAACTGTTTTGGTTAGAACAGAAGTTCTGTACATCACTGCATGATTTGATTATTCCTGAAGCATCCCTGAAAGGTACCAGTCAACAACCGTACTCTATACCTACAGTGAAAGTGATTCTATACCCTACCTTGGTAATTTAATTACTAGCCTGGTGCAAAGTTTTAGAGACAGATCCCAGATAATGTACTGTAAACTAGTGTAGCTCCACTGACTTCAGTGGATTTACATTGTTTACCAGTTGAAGATCTGACTCATAGCATCATCTGAATCTTAATCCTTGTTTTAGAGGATGATTAACTAATGTCTGCAGAGTAATTTAGAGATGCAAAGCTTTACATAAGTGCTGTTTTATTAGTTTAACTTCCCTTCACAGCCATTTTTAAAAGAATTCAAACAAGACGCAGACTTTAATAATCTCATAAACAAGGTAGATATATACTAGATTGTTGGTGCAAATGAGAATATGAACAATCACAGTGCTGCTGTGTTTATACTATATTCTCTTTCTCAGCTTCAGCTTTTGAAATTGAGATCACACCTGCATACAAAATTGCTGCTCAGATTGGAGACAGACTTGTGCTGACCTGTAGTACCACCGGCTGTGAAACCCCAAGTTTCTCTTGGAGAGCCCAGATGGACAGCCCTCTAAGTGGGATAGTGAAGCATATGGGAAACAGCTCCATCTTGACTATGGATCCTGTTGGCTTTGCAAATGAGCAAGATTATCTCTGCAGTGCATCTTGTGGCAAAGAGAAAAAAGAGAAGAACGTCAAAGTTGATATTTACTGTAAGTGATTTTTCCCCACATTACGTCACATTAGTGCAATGCTAATTCACAATACATGGGATTAATCATTCCTACAACAGCAATGGAAGGTCAATTGATAGTCCTTGCATAGCAACCTTACTACGCTTTAACTTGTATTTCCTTGAAGGAGTCACAGATTGGTGCAGGGATTTCTTATTAGGCATTTTCTGACTAGCTACCTAGAAAAAAATTAGCCTTACTGGTTTTATTTGCTCTCTGTATATTCCTCAGAATTTATGAAAGCCAGCAGAGAGTCCCTTGAAGTGCTC